>CM059427.1:31768031-32368031 GCA_030390025.1 Squalus acanthias | reverse complement strand
CCGATGGTCTGCTCGATAACGTACCTCCTGGTAGTATGGCTCTCATTATATGAGTGCTGGCCACGAGTGGTGGGGTTGTGGAGGGTGGTCATCAGCCAGGTGTAGAGTGGATAGCCCTTGTCACCGAGCAGCCACCCTCGGGTTCGATGTGATGGCTGGAAGATTTCTGGCACTTCGGACTGGCGCAGCATGAAGGCATCATGAGTGCTCCCTGAAGACCCTAGGTGGATAAGGTCTCCTGCTGAGTGCCCTCCTCCCCCTCCCTCTGTGAGCAGCTTGTCTTCTTTGCTGCCTCTGCTCCATCTCCCTGTCATGCTGCAGCGCGATGGGGGGCTGCAACTACAGCCCCCATGATTGGGAGCAAGTGGTGTACTCAGAGGCCTTCCAGTAGCAGCCAATGCCTTCCCAGTGTCCAGCAGGACTCCTGCATACCTTAACAACTTTTTAAATGTCTTCCATACATAGATACATAGATACATAGAAGATAGGAGCAGGAGTAGGCCATCCGGCCCTTCGAGCCTGCTCCGCCATTTAATGAGATCATGGCTGATCCTTCAATTCAGTATCCCGTCCCCGCCTTCTCTCCGTAACCCTTAACCCCTTTTGCCTGTAGAAATATATCTAATTCCCTCTTAAATATATTTAATGAGCTGGCGTACACTGCCCTCTGTGGCAATGAGTTCCACAGGTTCACCACTCTCTGAGTGAAGAAATTCCCCCTCATTTCTGTCCTAAATGGTTTAGCCCTTATCCTTAAATTATGTCCTCTAGTTCTGTTCTCACCCGCCAAGGGAAACATTCCTTCTGCATCTAATCTGTCTAGACCTGTCAGAATTTTATACACTTCTATGAGGTCCCCTCTCAATCTTCTAAACTCCAGTGTGTACATCCCTAAACTACATAGTCTCTCCTCATAGGTCAATCCCGCCATTCCTGGTATCAGCCTGGTGAATCGCCGCTGCACCCCCTCCATGGCAAGAACATCTTTCCTCAGATGAGGCGACCAAAACTGTACACAGTACTCGAGGTGTGGTCTCACCAGTGCCCTGTACAGCTGCAGCAAGGTATCCCTGTTCCTGTATTCCAACCCTTTTGCTATGAAGGCCAGCATACCGTTTGCCTTCTTGACCGCCTGTTGCACCTGCATGCTCGCCTTCAGTGACTGGTGTACAAGAACACCCAGGTCTCTCTGTACTTCCCCCTCTCCCAATTTATTGCCATTTAAATAATAATTTGCCCTCCCGTTCCTGCACCCAAGGTGGATAACTTCGCACTTGTCCACATTATAGTGCATCTGCCATTTATCCGCCCAATCACCCAGTCTGTCCAAATCGCTCTGGAGCTTCCTGGTCTCCTCCTCTGAGCCCACCCCCCCTCCTAGTTTAGTGTCGTCTGCAAATTTGGAAATGCTGCATTCGACTCCCTGATCCAGGTCATTAATATAAATTGTGAACAGCTGGGGACCCAGGACAGATCCCTGTGGTACCCCACTTGTTACTGCCTGCCATTCAGAAAATGAGCCGTTTATTCCAACTCTCTGTTTTCTATCTGACAGCCAGTTCTCTATCCACGTCAATACTTTCCCCTTTATCCCATGAGCTTCAATTTTCCATGCTAATCTTTTATGTGGGACCTTATCGAAGGCCTTTTGGAAGTCCAGGTACACCACATCTACTGGCTCTCCCCCATCTATTTTACCAGTTACTCCCTCAAAAAATTCCAATAGATTAGTCAAGCACGATTTACCCTTTGTAAATCCATGTTGACTCTGTCCTATCCTGTCCCCATTTGCTAAGTGCTCGGCTATTTCATCCTTAATGATGGACTCCAGCATTTTGCCCACAACTGATGTAAGGCTTACAGGTCTGTAATTACCTGCTTTTTCCCGACCCCCCTTTTTGAATAGTGGGGTAACGTTAGCTACCCTCCAATCCATGGGCACTGTTCCCGAGTCTAATGAATTCTGAAAAATCATGCTTAGTGCATCCGCTATCTCTAGGGCCACCTCCTTCAGTACCCTAGGATGCATGTTATCAGGCCCTGGGGATTTGTCCGCCTTCAATCCCTTTAGCTTCCTTAACACCATATCCTTAGAGATATTGATTTGCGTCAGTTCCTCCTTTGCCAATGTCCCTATTTTTCCCGATATCCCAGGGAGGTTTTTTGTGTCTTCCTTCGTAAAGACTGACCCAAAGTATGCATTTAGTTGGTCTGCCATTTCCTTATTTCCCATTATATATTCCCCCGTATCTGACTGCAATGGACCAACTTTGGTTTTCACCAGTCTTTTCCTCTTGATATACTTATAAAAGCTTTTGGAGTTAGTTTTTATATTTTCCGCCAGCTTGCTTTCGTAAGCTATTTTGCCCTTCTTGATTAAGCCCTTTGCCCTCCTTTGCTCTATCTTAAACTGTTCCCAATCTTCCGCTCTGGCGCGTTTTTTGGCTATTTTATACGCCCTATCTTTGGATTTTATGCTGTCTCTAATTTCCCCTGTTATCCACGGTTGAGTCACCTTTTTAGATTTCCTTTTATGCCAGATTGGTATAAACAATTTTTGCAATTTTGTCATTCTATCTTTAAATGCTTGCCATTGTTTATCTACCTCCAGTCCTCCCAGGAACGTTGTCCAATCAGACCTACTCAGTTCCCGTCTAATGGCATCATAATTCCCCTTGTTTAAATTCAGGACCTGAGTCTCTGAGTCAATTTCTTCGCTCTCCATTTCGAGTGAGAAATCGATCATGTTATGATCGCTCTGACCCAAGGGTCCCCGTACAACAAGATTACTAATTAGTCCCTTCTCATTGCACAGTACCCAGTCCAATATAGCCTGTTCCCGAGTTGGTTCCTCGACATATTGATCCAGATAACCATCCCTTAAACACTCAAGGAATTCCTCCTCCTCATTATTTTTACTGATTAGGCTAGTCCAATCTATATGTAAGTTAAAGTCACCTATGATGACAGCTGTGCTCTTATTGCACGCTTCTCTAATTTCCCTCGTGATGCCCTCCCCAACCTCTATTTTACTATTTGGAGGCCTATATACCACTCCTATTAATGTTTTTCGCCCCTCGCTATTTCTTAGCTCCACCCATATAGATTCTGTATTAACTGAGTTAATATCCTTCCTTTCAATTGCATTTATCCCCTCTTTTACCAGCAATGCTACCCCTCCTCCCTTTCTTTTTTGTCGATCCTTCCTAAATACTGAATACCCCTGTATGTTAAGCTCCCAGCCCTGCTCACCCTGCAACCATGTTTCCGTAATCCCAATTAGATCATAATTATTAACCTCTATTTCCACAGCTAATTCATCTACCTTGTTCCTGATGCTTCTCGCATTAAGGTATAAAACCCTCAGGCTTTTTTTATGCTCACATTTTTTATGAATTAGTTTGGCCCTTTGTTTTTTGTTCCTCTCCTTTTTACCATTTATTTCTGTCTGCCTTTCACTTTCCTCTATTTCACTACATGGGTTTCTAGCCCCCTGCCATACTAGTTTAAATGCTCCCGAACTGCTTTATCAAAATTTACCCCGAGAACCTCAGTTCCATCTTTGCACAGGTGTAGACCGTCCCTTTTGTATAGGTCACACCTACCACAAAACTGGTCCCAATGCCTCAAAAATTTAAAACCCTCCCTCTTACACCACTGCTCAAGCCACGTATTTAGCCTAACTATCCTGTTCTCTGTACTCTTACTAGCACGTGGCACTGGTAGTAATCCAGAGATTACTACCTTCGAGGTCCTACTTTTTAGCTTGGCTCCTAACTCCCTAAATTCTACTTGTAGGACCTCTTCCCTTTTTTTAGCTACGTCGTTGGTACCAACATGTATCACGACAACTGGCTGTTCCCCCTCCCCCTCCAGAATGTTCTGCACCCGCGCCGAGACATCCTTGACCCTTGCACCAGGGAGGCAAATTACCATCCTGGAGTCTCGGTCGCGACCACAGAAACTCCTATCTGTTCCCCTTACAATCGAATCCCCTATTACTATAGCCCTGCCACTCTTTTTCCCTCCCTTCTTTGCAACAGAGCCAGTCATGGTGCCATGAGCCTGGCTGCTGGTGCCTTCCCCCGATGAGTCATCCCCCCCGACAACAGCACCTAAGGCGGTGAACCTGTTGCTGAGGGAGACAACCCCAGGGGATTCCTGCACTACCTTCCTGCCCTTGCTCTGCCTTTTGGTCACCCATGTACTATCTACTCTGGCCTTAACCTGCGGTGTGACCAACTCACTAAATGTGCTATTCACAACCCTCTCAGAATCGTGGATGCTCCAAAGTGAGTCCATCCGCAGCTCAAGGGCCGTCATGCGGTCCCACATGAGCTGCAGCTGGACACACTTCCCGCACACATGGTTGTCAGGGACACAGGAAGCGTCCATGATTTCCCACATGTTACCACATCCCACAATTCCAGCAACCCAGTACTCCTATAACCTCTGCAAAAGCCAGTACAAAAGCAATAATCAACTTACTTGCAAGTTGGATGTATCCCTTTAAGTAGCGCTGGTGGGGGGCTCCCTCGTGCAGCTGAACGCACGTCCAGCTCTGTGTGTTTAGGAGAGGGCGTTGAATGGAGCGGTGACGTTGAAAATGGCAGGTCGTGCGTCAAATCAGCGTTGCACGCTGACTGATGCCATGATCTGCCTACTCTGTATACTGCTGGCGCACGCACGTACCGCCCGCACTGTCGCCCTCACCAAGATGACGAATAGCACGGGTTGCACTGGAATTGGGGACGCCATGTATTTTACAAAAAAACGGTAAAACTACCGGTGCTAAGGAACTGAATTTTGCGGCCTACCTCTCTCTCTTCCTTTAAGATGCTCCTTAAAACCTACCTCTTTGCCCAGGCTTTTGGTCATTTGTTTTAATATCGTCTATGTTGCTCAGTGTCAAATTTTGTTTCATAATGCTCCTGTGAAACGCCTCGGGACATTAAAGGTGCTATATAAATACAAGTTGTTGTTGTGTTAACGCGAACATATACCTCTTAAAGCGAGGTTGTGTTCCGTTTTCAGATTCTTCCTAAAGCAAGTGTTTTGCCATTGGCACACATCACGGAAATGAAATGACGCAGAATAACCCTTTTGAGTACTGAATGTCTTTTGGAACTTGCACGTTCATTAACTGCTAAAAATGAATTTTCTACAAGGAAATTTGCTATAAGGAGGAGAATCTCAGAAATGAGTCCAAGGGCCACCAAAGATTTTCAAATGCCTCACTGGAGGTCCTGGTGGAGGAGGTCAGGGCAAGGAGAGAGGTACTATTCCCCAGAAACATCAGGAGCATACCCAGAGCAACTAACCAGCAGGTCTGGACAGAGGTAGCTGAGAGGGTCAGTGCCAGCAGCATCACCTCTAGGGCCTGGATCAATGTAGAAAGGTGTTCAATAACCTCAAGAGCAACAAGGGTGAGTATAGCTCTTCATCTCTCTGAACAACATCTGATAACACTCCTTTTACCCCCTCCCCCAATACTCTCAACAATTCCACCCCCCCCATCACATCCTTCAGCATACAATCCAAGGGCACACTAATGTCTCTCTTTCTCATTCCAAGCACACTCACCTCTTCCTTTGCTGTCTTCATACTGGACACTAACAACATTCTCTTATGGCATCCTAACACTCACACAACCACCAACTCCTCCCAGCACTCCTTCCTCACTTCATATTCTACACACTTGACTTTACATTCATCCCCTCCCAATCCAGATTTCATCTTGCTTCTTCTCCAGCTTTCAGCAGATGCAGTATATGCATAATTCCCACATCTCTCTAATATATTTTACATCAGCTACTCACTAACTCTCGCCCTCTCTTTCTGCAAGACAAAACAACACAGAATGCAAGGGAAGGAGCAAGATCGGGAGGAGGAGTACTTGACATCATAGGCATCACCCAAACAGAGCACAAAGCCCAGGAGATTAATGGCGCAGATAAAGCCATGAAAATCAGGGCAGGCGAGGCTGATGGCTTATTGGAGCAGGGTGTCCGCATATTACTTGTAACCTTTCATGCGCCTCAGCAAATATTCAACAAGCTTGACAACTTCGAGCTACATTCTGAAGACTGTCACCTGCTAATGCCAAGCCTCTCATTACCATCTAACTTGTTCTTTTTCTCTTTCCATTAGCTCTTTCTCAGCAGCACGAGTTCCCTGAAGAGTACACCTTGAAGGAGGTCGATGCTGCTGAGGAGGTACCATCATGCGCTCCATCCTTCCCAAGCACCACCACAATCATTGGCACTCTACGTGGGTTAGACAGTGAGCTTGTGGAATCTGCATGTGGTGCAACACTCAGCACGACTGAGCAGAAGCAGGTACTGGTGGCAGGGCAGCCCAGGAGACAGTTTGCAAGAAGGTGGGAACTTCTCTCAGCTTGCTGATCAGGACAGAGATGAGGACTTCAGGGGTCTAACTATGAAAGGAAAACTCTTTGCCTCTCACAAGCAGTTGTGCCAGGTATTGGAAGGCCTACCCAGGAGTTTCTGCACCATGACTGAAAGTATGGAGGGGTCCATTTTCAACTTGTGTGGTGTTATCTTGAACGTCACCAGCACTCTTCAGTCTATCTCGGAGAGTGTGGCTACCTCCAGGGGTGATGCATCCAGGTCCTCACAAATAGAGTTAATATTACCTGCATTTGCATCTTTGGTGGAAGCTCAAAAGGCTGCCATGAAGGCTTTGGGCTCCACCTTGGACAGATTGGTGGACCAAATAGACAGGGGTTTTGAAGCAATCACACATCTTCTGCAGTCTGCTCTCCTGCAGATCATTGCAAGTGATGAGCCCCAGCCCCACAAGAATGGCAGTAGTACTATGGGAGGAGTACATGTTGCCGTCTCTCAGGATGTCAGCATGTCTGCTCCTTAACCACCCCCTCAACCAATTGCAACCAAGGTGCCAAAAAGCCAGCTGAGCCAGACTGCCCTGGCAGTAGCCTAGGTGCAGCAGCCTGCAGCCGGACCCTCAGAGGCTCAAGCTCCCAGAACTCACCAGTCGCAAGCATCTCAAGGGTCCCAACATGAGCAACAGCAGCCTTCCAGCTTTGCTGAGGCCAGTAGGGGTGCACGTCATAGAAGTGTGAGAAAGCAGGGATAGGGTACTGGATTTGGATGATCAGCCATGATCGTATTGAATGGTGGAGCAGGCTCGACGGGCCGAATGGCCTACTCCTGCTCCTAGTTTCTATGTTTCTATGTTTCTAGTAGAGTTAGTAAACTTTCTTATATTGGTGGACACTTGGGTGAGAAATTAATTCAAGGCAATTATTGTGTTTGGCATTAAATTCATCACCTTAATCACAATTGGCACTTTGGTTGGCAGTGTGGTTTTATAAGTGTCTGAGTATGTAATTTTATGTTATATTTGGTAATTATGATGTGAATATTTATTATGTGCCTTCCTGACTTGTATTTTCTCTAAAGTCTCTAATGCAATTAGTATTCTGAATCTTCCAGTTAGGATGTGCTGGTCATACTTATACTGTAAAGCAACCCATTTGCCTCGTGGCAGGTTACATAGTTAGTTCATTACCTGGTTTGTTTAATTTTATACTTGAGCAGTTTCATACTCCACTGTAAAACAAGAACAGAAAATGCTGGAACTGCACAAGTTGATTAGCATGTGGAGAGAAAGATAGGTTAATGTTTCTGATGAATGGTCATGCTCAAAAAGTTAACCTATTTTTCTTGTTTCAGATGGTCATTGATCTACGGTGTATTTCCATTTTGTTTGCTAATTTTCAGCATTCATGATTTTACCTCTTATTTCGTAATCCATTTTATTGTGCTTGCATCCTGATTTGACTACAAAAGGTTAATGCTCCGAAAGTAAATTGAATACCCCTCTTCCCAGGGCAAGTTGTCCCCTACTAAATCTAGCCCAATTTTTTTACTCACTCTAGCAACTGAAACAAAAGCAAGCTGGTGAAAACTGGAAAATAAGAGGGTTGAAATATAATCATACCACCATAGGAACACACATTAGCCCAGCTGTTGTGAACTTCTTTGTACAAATTGAGGGCTGGATTAAGTATGCTGCCTGTACAACCTCGAACATGGCTCTGATTAATAATGTTTCAAGCCAGCTTCTGAGAACAGGAACATATAGGCAAATAAAAACATATGCAGAGATGGGGAACGATTTATGGAAGGGGAAATCAATTTTAATTTGTTCTCAATACAATCAATAGCATAAGTAATTTTAAAGACTACTAACAATAAACATTTGATATCTGCCTGGTCTTTATTAATGCTTTTCCAATATATTTTAAATTTAGCATTGGGTGAAGCCTCTAATATAAATTTTAAAAGTTGGCTTTTGCAGTGTTTTGTCTTCACCTAAACTGAATGCTTCTATAATGTCAAAGTATAAGATAAAATACTTAACAAACTGTTAGTGCGGGAGAAACCGTCCGCTGGAAAGGTTATAGTGGATCATTATGATCATATCAAATTAATTTACATTTATCCAGGTAATAAAAGTCATATTTGAGAAACTAGTAATAACTGAACAAATATATTTTAGATATGAATGTATGCTCTGATTATTATTGGCAAGCAGTGGGCCAAAAAAAACCCCACTGGGACCTGATGATTTCACATCCAACAACCTCGAGGGAAGCTAGGGAAGAAATAAAGGAGGATCTGGCTATAATTTTCCAAAATTCTGCGGAAAGGAAATTTGAGTTATTCAGAGCCAGTCAGCATGGATTTCTAAAAGATAAGATTTGCTTGAACAACCTTACAGAATTATTTGAAGAAATAACAGATTAGATAACGGAAATATAGTGGATGTGATTTATATGGGTTTTCTAAAAATTACTGTATAAGAACGATGGTAAAGATAATGACACGTAAAAATAAGGACAGTGAAGCCACATGGAAAGAGAGATGACAGAAAGGAAGGGTTAAAAGAACGTTTTTCTGGATGGAAAGATATGGTGAATGGTGTTCCACAGCGCTTTATTTTAGGGCTGCTCTTTTTTTTTAATAAACATAAATGGATTTATGAATTGAGGGAATAATATTGAAATTTATTGATGACACCAAATTGGAGGTATGACAAATTGTGAGAGAAATTCAATAATTGTGGGTGACTTTAATCATCATATAGACTTGTCAACTCAAATTGGCAAAGGTAGTCTGGAGGACGAGTTCATGGAATGCATCCAAGACAGTTTCCTAGAACAATACATTGTGGAACCAAGCAGCAAACAGGCTATTTTAGATCTTGTATTGTGTAATGAGACAGGGTTAATTAGTAATCTCATAGTAAAGGATCCTCTGGGGAAGAGTGATCATAATATGACATTGGGTTTGAGAGTGAAATACTTAAATCTGAAACTAGAGTCTTAAACTTAAATAAAACCATTTCAGAGGTATGAGGGGTGAGTTGGCTAAGGTAGATTGAGTGATTAGATTAAAAGGTATAGCAGTAGATAAGCAGTGGCAAACATTTAAAGAAATATTCCAAAATTCTCAACGAATAAGCATTCCATTGAGAAATAAAAACACCAGAGGAAAAGTGATCCATCCGTGGCTAACTAAAGAAGTTAAGGATAGTATTAGATTAAAAGAAGAGGCTTATAATGTTGCAAAGAATAGTAGTAAACCTGAGGATTGGGACAGCTTTAGAAACCAGCAAAGGATGAACAAAATATTGATCAAAAGGGAGAGAATAGAATATGAGAGTAAACTAGCAAGAAATATAAAAACAAATTGTAAGAGCTTCTACAAGTATGTAAAAAGAAAGACAGTAGCAAAAATAAGCATTGGTCCCCTAGAGGCTGAGACAGGAGAAATTATAATAGGGAATAAGGAAATGGCAGAGACTTTAAACAAATATTTTATATCTGTCTTCACAGTAGAAGATACAGAAAGCATACCAAAAATAGTGGGGAACCAAAGGGCTATTGAGAGTGAGGAACTTAACGTAATTAATATCAGTAGAGAAAAAGTACTGAGAAACTAATGGGACTAAAATCCCCTGGACCTGATGGCCTACATCCTAGGGTTCTAAAAGATGTGGCTGCAGAGATAGTGGATGCATTTGTTGTGATCTTCCAAAATTCCCTAGATTCTAGAATGGTCCCAGCTGATTGGAAGGTAGCAAATATAAATTCAAGAAAGGAAAGAAAGAGAAAACCGGGAAATACAAGCCAGTTAGCCTTACATCAGTTGTCTGGAAATGCTGGAATCCAATGAAGTGGTAACAGGGCACTTAGAAAATCATAATATGACTAGGCAGAGTCAACATAGTTTTATGAAAGAGTTTTCTGAGGATGTAAATAGCAGGGTCGATAAAGGGGAACCAGTGGATGTCGTATATTTGGATTTCCAATAAAGGTTGTTATGCAAGTTAAGGGCTCATGGGGTTGGGGGTAATATATTAACATGGATAAAGGCTTGGTTATTGGCCAGAAAACAGAGAGTATGGATAAATGAGTCATTTTCAGGTTAGCAGACTGTAACTAGTAGGGTGCTGCAATGATCAGTGTAAAGCCTCAGCTATTTACAATTTATATTAATGACTTCGATGAAGGGACCGAATGTAATGTGTCCAAGTTTGCTGAGGGTGCAAAGCAGAAAAGCAGAATATTTTTAAAATGGTGAGAAACTATTAAATGTAGGTGTTCAGAGAGATTTAGGTACCATCGTACAGGAAACACAGAGGGGGAGAAATTCATTATAGCCCAGGAATAGGCGCTAACTTTGGAGAAGTTTGAGATTTAGTGCCAGGCGCTAATAAATCTCACTGCATGCAAAATTCAGTGCCATCGCTCAAAGAAAGGATGGGACCGCTAAATCACGCGCTAACGGCCTAGCTCAGTGGCGTTACCCTCAAAGCGCTAACCAATATTAGGTGCAGTCTAATCGCAAGTCATCATTGCCACAGGCTCTTTCCAGTTCTTAAAGGGAAGGTTCATTCATGCTGCAGAACCTCATTCTCAGCATTGCTGGCTGTGAACTTGTGTTAGCAAGCAGGAGCAGGCCAAGCCCAAGGAGCCGGACGACTCAACCAGCTGTACTGTAAGGTTTCCAAAATTTGCAGATCCCCAAAAACCTAAGGAAAAGGGACTTTGGAACTACCTCAGAGTGATAAAAATGCATTTGGGCCTAACCTAGGGAATTTGAGACCAAAAACCAAGTTTTGGCATTTTAAAACATGTCTGGGCCTGTAAAGGGAGAAAAGGTTGTGAAGGAAGGTGGGGTCAACCTCCTGTAAAAGCAGTTTTGGTTATTGCAGTTAATTGCACTGTCTGGGGAACCGGGATGACCTCACTCAAGCCCCAGCAGACATTAACATTTGAACAATAGACCCTGGGAGAAGACAGTCCCACCCAAAGACAGGCCCCATCAAGACCGATTACAGGGCCCATCAGAAACATGCATAACAAAACCCACTCAGGACCATTTCTATAGAAACACCGAGTCCAGCCTAGAAAACCAAACACAAAACCAATCAACTGTAATCAACCAAGGAGATCGACAGGACACAAGCCATCCCAAAAACCAGTTAACACGCTAGTAAAGTCGCTACTGTTATCGAGGCCTCAAATCTTACAATGACCGGGATTCAATTTTGGTTTTGATAAGGAAGCTTCAATTAGTATAATTGAAAGGCTGTTTTCTCAAGAAGCCAGTTCTCCAGTAAAACAGTTCAAGTTCAACAGAAGGCAGTTCTGCAGTTTCGAGTTCAATTGAAAGCCTGTTTTCAGCAGAAGTGAGGGCTGGAGTTACAGAGTTCAGGAGAAGCAAAGAGAAGCAGTACAACAGTTCAGCAAGAAGCCAGTTCAGCAGTTACAACAGTTCAAGTTCGAGTTCTCCAGTAGAGTTACACAGCAGCAAGGAATTCAGCAAGCAGTCCGGAAGAAGACAGTTACAGTTCTGCAAGAAGGCAGTTCCACAGCTCGGAAGAAGACAGTTTAAACAGAGGCAGAGTTCAACAGAAAGCAGTTCAACAAAGAAGGCCAACAGCTCCAGAAGCAGACCGACACGCAAGAAGAAACCAGAGCAACAGGTCCAGTGACCATCGGACACCTCGCGGCAACAAGGGCCTTACGAAACCTTTTACTCAAAAGACTCTAAACCCTAACTCTCAACTGTCAAGGATTCGTTTGGTGAGCATTATCCCTGGTTCTCAGAGTCCAACCTAGCTAGTGAAGTGGGATTGGGAGGGGTGAAGTACTCTCCTAATGTTATTTCCCTCGCTTGTACCGAAGTGTTCCCCACTTTTAGAGTGTTAAGAGTGTTTGTGTTGTGTTTTACTTTCTTGAATAAAGATCGAAGTTCTTTCATCAAACTCAGTTGTCTGCTGCACCTTTTATCACAACCCCCAAATAAGTCCAAGGTCTAGAACCAAGGGAGTGGGAGCGATTCAAACCGCTCAGAAGTCAGAGGTGAAGCTGACACAAAACACCACCCCCTACAGTACTCATGGCAGAACCATGCTCCAGGGAGAGAGCCCGCAGATTTTCGGACCAAGCATTGGAAGAGTTGGTGTCCGCTGTGGGGAGACAGAGGGCGGTGCTCTACCCGGCAAGTGGCAGGAGGCCATCACCACAAGTCTTCCACGCCATGTGGAGGGAGGTAACCCAGCAGGTCTCGGGCAGCAGTGGTCCCCAGGAAGAAATTTAACAAACTCACTCAGGTGGTCAGGGTGAGTCAATGCTTCAACAAATGCTACATACCACCATCTGAACCAAAGTCTGCACACACTGCCCAAAGCACCACACACCCAGCACTCACCTACCAACAATCTCGACCTACCAACACTCACACCCACATCTCACACCTTGCACACAATGACAGCTATTCAACTATGGCAGGCACGTCACCTAGACACATCGCTCCACACTCACTCGCACACTTTCCTTTCTCTTGCAGGCCAAGGTGGCTCAAAACAGGAGGGAGCAGGAGCGCACAGGCGAGGGAAAAGCCGACACCCAACCACTGTCTGAGCTGGAGGAAAGTGTGCTGCAGATTATTGGGTGCCAGGTGGTGGGCACTATGGCCAGCGGCAACGTTGACCCCCTTGGGGACAACAACGGTATGATAATCCCTACTCCTTCTTCTCACATCCCACTCACTCCACAAGCATTTCGCACTTTCTAGCTAATCATGCTGTATGCATGCCTTTCTCCCTTCCTGTCCCCCTCCCCTCACCTTAACACAACTTTTGTGCTTTTATGCTTTCAGACAATGAGCAAGCACCTGAGCAGCCTGTCCCTGAGGTCACTATAGAGAGCGAGGTGGAAGAAGAGGAGGAGGAAGAACACACCGTGTCACTGCATGTCTCACCCTCAGGCACCAGCTCAGATACTGGCACTACGCGTTCTTTAGAGGCTAGTATAGCAGCAAGGCCAGGGGGAAAGGATAGCTCGGGAGCCAGCTCCCTAGAGGGCGAGTTCTGCTGCACAGGACTCTGATGAGGACCTTGATGGGGAGGCCTTTAGAAGAAGGGTGATGGGCATGCACACGCAGATGATAGGTGCAATGGCAAGGGTGCCCGAGAGCCTCTCAGCAATGGTAAGGAGCATGGAGGAGTCCGCCTCCAACACTGCACAGAGCTCTGCGCACACCATGGAGCCCATTATTTGCAGTCTGCAAAGGATGGTAGACTCCCAGAGAGACTGTGGCGACCCAGACCTGATGTCATGTGTGATGGGTGATCTGGCAGCTTACATTGCAGCACAGGCAGAAGCGACGTAACGTCTTAGTGCTGTAATGAGGTCTATGCTTGGTGACATCCAATCTCAGACTGCTCTCATGCAGTCTCAGCTTGATGCCACGCAAGATCTGACTGCTGCCATCGTGGCTGGGTCTACCACCGTCGACCGGGGCTTTCACAGTGTCGCAGCAGGCCAGCAATCTGTGCTCCAACAGTGAGCTAGAGATGCTGAGGTGCTGCTCCGGGGGAGTGACAGTGGGTCAGTGGAGCAGGAAGTTGCTGTCCTCTCTCAGGATGACAGTATTCTTGCTCCCACCACTGGCACTCCGCCATTGCCCTTGTCTCTGCCTGTCATCCAGCCAGCCCAGACTGCTGCTGCCCATGCTCAGGTGGTGCAGTGTACAGCCGGACCTTCCAGGCCCAGAGCTGATCATGGGCATCCTGCAAGGCCATCTGAGTCTCCCGCATGGACAATCAGCAGCCTTCCACCAGCCCTGCTGCAGCCACTGTGCCAACACTCCGTAGGAGCACTGGAGTAGGCAAAGGCACAGTAACGAGAGGCACTAAAGGATTGCACAAGGGTGAATAGGTAATACTGTTGTTGTAAATATGTGTTCACTGGTGCTTGATAAATTTATTATTGATTGATTGATTATTTTGTGGTATCTCTCATTTCAGCTTTGTGCTGTGATATGGCCTGTGACAGGGATGGAATGATGGGGATGTGGTGAGCAACGGGGATCTGGGGTTTAATTTATTGGAACCGCAGTCTGATGAGGCGGTCGATTGAGTGGCTGCCTCCTCCCTCGCTCCTGTTCCTCCTCTTCCTCCTCCTCCTCCTCCTCTTCCTCCTCCTGAGGTGGTCCCGCAATCCCTGGTCGCAAGGGCTGGACCCTCATGATGGCCAAGTTGTGGAGCATGCAGCAGACCACAACGAAATGGGACACCCGCTCAGCCAAGTATTGGACGGCTCCACCCGAGCGGTCAAGGCAGCGGAACCATTGCTTGAGCACCCCGATGGTCTGCTCAATTATGTTCCTGGTGGCAGCATGGTATGAGTGCTGGGCAGGAGTGTTGGGGTTGCGGAGGGGTGTCATGAGCCAGGTGGAGAGCGGATAGCCCTTGTCTCTGACCAGCCAGCTGCGAGCTTGATGTGGTGGCTGGAAGAGTGCTTGCACACCGGTCTGGCGCAGGATGAAGGCATCGTGGCTGCTGCCAGGATAGTGGGCATTCACATTGAGGACTCGCTGTCTGTGGTTGCACACCAACTGCACATTAAGTGAGTGGTAGCCTTTGCGGTTATGGAAGACTTCAGGATAGTTATGCGGTGCCCGCAAAGCCATGTGGGTGCAGTCAATGGCGCCCTGCACCATGGGGAAGCCCGCTATCCTGGCAAAGCCACATGCACATTCGTCCTGATTCTCTCTGGTGATGGGGATGGAAATGTAGTCCCTTCTCCTACTGTAGAGAGCCTCTGTGACCTCCTGGATGTAGTGATGGACAGCAAACTGCAAGATGTTCGCTATATCTCCTGTTGCAGACTGGAAGGAACCACTGCCGAAGAAATTGAGGGCGACGGTGACCTTGACTGCCACTGAGAGAGCCGTGGTCACCCTGATCTGAGGTTGGAGGTCTGGTTGTAGGAGATGGCAGAGTTCTGTGATCACCTCCTTGCTGAAGTGGAGCCTTCTAATGCACTGCTCCTCGCTTAATTGGAGGTAGGAGAAGTGCTCTCGGAATACCCACAGAGGGTAAGGCCTCCTGTTGAGAGCCCTCATGGGCCTTCTCCTCTCTCTGGCCACATGTTCCAATCTTTCTCGCTGCCTGCCCTCCCTCCGCCGCAGATGCTGGAGCTCGAGGTCGACTGCCAATACAGCCCCCATTAATGTAACCAAGTGTAGCACTTTGATTTGTTGTCAGAATAAATATAACTAATTTTTAGTAGCCTTAACAGTCCTGAAACTAAAGAACCTTTAAATGACTGAATTAAACGGTTGCAGAATCTCAAACTGACAAGGAAGCAGTGAAATACTACTAACCTGACAGCTGCAACTCATTACTCATGATCTATTTAAGTAGTGCCCCTGGAGCCGTCATCCGCCTGCTTCACGCCTCCTCTTGTATCGTTGTCGGGGTGAGGCGCTAAGGCAGGGGGCGATAATGAATTTTGCAATGGGACGCCCAGTGAGCGTTGCACACTCATTGACATCATGATCTGCCTGGTGCTAAAGTCCCCGGCGGTAAATGTTAGCAGCGGCGCTAAGGGGGGACCGGATTTGGTGTGCGGCGCTGGATTCGCCTCGCTGCGGTGCGACTGCCTCAGCGCCCCATTAGCGCCCCTGCCAGATGCCAACTGGAGACACTAAGGTACTGAATTTCTCCCCCAGAGAGTTAGCATGCAGGTACAGCAAACAATTAGGAAGGCAAATGGCATGTTGGCCTTTATTGCAAGGAGGTTGGAGTACAAGAGTAAGAAGTCTTATTACAATTGTACAGGGCTTTGGTGAGACCACACCTGGAGTACTGTGCACAGTTTTGGTCTCCTTATCTGAGGAAGGATATACTTGCCTTAAAGGCAGTGCAACGAAGGTTCACTAGAATGATTCCTGGGATGAGAGGGTTGTCCTATGAGGAGAGATTGAGTAGACTGGGCCTATACTCTCTGGAGTTTAGAAGAATGAGAGGTGATCTCATTGAAACATATAAGATACTGAGGGGGAATGACAGGGTAGATGCTGAGAGGTTGCTTCCCCTGGCTGGAGAGTCTAGATGGAGGGGGCATAGTCTCAGGATAAGGGGTTGGCCATTTAAGACTGAGATAAAGAGGAATAGCTTTACTCAGAGGGTTGTGAATCTTTGGAATTCTCTACCCCAAAGGGCTGTGAATGCTGAATCGTTGAGTATATTCAAGGCTGAGATAGATAGATTTTTGGACTCATGGGAAATCAAGGGACATGGAGATCGGGCGGGAAAGTGGAGTTGAGGTCGAAGATCAGCCATGATCTTATTGAATGGCGGAGCAGGCTCGAGGGGCCGTATAGCCTACTAATGCTTCTAATTCTTATGTTCTTATGTGGAAGACTACAGGAGGATATAGATAAGCGATTGGGATGGGAAGATAGATAGCAGATGCAGTTCAATGTGGAGAAACAGGAAGTAATACATTTTGGAAGTAAGATTTCACTCATTCATTTTATGCTGCTCATTATGCCACTCAAGAGCAGTACCTGGTACCTGCTGTTTGCCTAGTGGGCTTGTCAGTTGTCTAATGAACAACTCGTGGCCATCCCCCTTAGTGGTGGTGATGCTGGGTTGTGGGTAAGTTAGATGACACATCCGATGATGGAAGATTTGAACTGAGTCAAATCCTGGATCAGATTTCTTGATCTTTTACCTGAGTCAGGCAGGTTTGCAGTACTCCAGAGCACTGTTAATGATTGATCAGCAGCGTGGCTTATTAATGATACCTGCAGCAGTCGATCTCCCACTGTTTGCTGAGATTCTTTACACTCAGCTCCTGATAATTCTGTGAACAAACTCGTTAATGACTAAGGTGGTCCTGGCAGAATAAGTAGTAAGAAGCTTATCAGTGCAGTTAAATTTTAACTCGTTACACTCCTGCATTGCACTTGGGGGTCTCCAAGTCCTCGGCTCTTGCCAATCAGTTCACTACATTTAGGTAAATAGGGAAAGTGTGTGCACTCCCTCCATATCACGGAAACAGAAACTGTATCTGTGTGGATTTCTCAGGAGCTTGGTTTGGAGATTTGTAAATATGGGTGTGTGTCATTGCTTGTGTCATTACTGGTGTGCAGAATAGAAGGAAGATTTTGGAAGCAATGCTAAAATGAAAAATTGTCAGATCTCTGGTAGATAAAGAACCTGCACAGACAACATCATTCATTTCTGAGGCCAGGACCAGGAGCGAGGACGAGCCCAGCAGCGAGGTCAAGGCCCAGGGAAGGTGCAGCACGGGCCAACAGCGAGGTCGGGAGGATCACAATGCATCCTACGAAACCCAGGCAGAGAGGACCTGCGGGAAGGAGGGAGGAGGACAGTAGGAGTATGTTTGTGTGTGTGTGCTAGGCCGTTGTAGCAGAGCATGGTCTCCAATCGTCTAGGATCCCCTTGCCATTGCACCAAGACCTTGCTCTGTCAAGCCCGTGTGGTAGCTGGTGTGCAACGGCCACCCCACGTTAAAAGAAATCACGCACAGGCATCTTCCACCCTTTAAAATGAAGTTCAGGACCTGGAATGTCAGGACCCTCATGGACAACCCCAACAGCGACAGACCGGAATCGCCGTACTGCTATCGTTGCCCGGGAGCTCAGACGTTTCGACATTGACATCGCCGCCCTAAGCGACACCCGGCGGGCAGGGGAAGGCCAGCTAAGGAGCAAGGCGGTGGCTACACCTTCTTCTGGAAAGGCAAACCTGAAGAAGAACGCCGCCTCCATGGGGTAGGCTTCGCCATAAAAAATGAACTAGTTGGGTGTCTCAGAGACTCTTCTAGCGGTATAATCGAGCGCCTCATGACTCTTCGGCTCATCCTAGCCGAGAACCAGTGCACTACGGTCATCAGTGCGTACACCCCAACACTGGAAGCCGCAGACGAGACCAAAGAGGAATTCTACTCCAGCCTCGAACAATCCTTGTCCCGAGTCCCAACGGGCGACAAGCTGATCCTCCTTGGCGACTTTAATGCCAGAGTTGGAAAGGACATAGACCTCTGGGGAGGTGTGATCGGCAGAGAGGGGGTAGGAAAGCCAACTCCAACGGTACCCTCCTCCTGTCGAAATGCTTAGAACATGGTCTTGTCATAACCAACACCTTGCTCCGTCAGAGAGACAAGTACAAGGCTTCATGGCAGCACCCTTGCTCCAAGCACTGGCATCTGCTGGACTATGTCATCGTCCGAACGAGGGACCGCAAGAACGTCCGCATCACCCGCGCCATGACAGGAGCTGATGACTGCTGGACAGACCACCGCCTAATCCGCTCTGTCATTTCCATCAATGTAGCCCCAAAACAGCGGCGGCAACAGAAACAATGCCGCAGGAAAATCAACGTTGGAGCACTCAAAGACCCCGCTAAGAAAGCCCTATTCAGCCTGCGCCTCACAACCAACCTGACGACTCCCAGTGATTCAGAGACACAGACTGTCCACAGCGCCTCGTCTGCACTCAAGGCCTCCATAATCAGCACCTGTGAAGAGACGCTCGGTCACTCAACCAGGAAACACCAAGACTGGTTTGACGAGAACGACCAGGAGATCCAGGAGCTAATAAGCCACAAGCGCAAGGCATTCCTGATCTGGAAACAGCAACAGAACTCGAGAGCAAGAAAGCAGCTCTACAGACGGTCATCCCATCCTCTGTCATCGAATTACAATATGCAGACGACGCTTGTGTCTGCGCTCACTCGGAGGTCGAAATCCAAACCATCGTCAACACCTACACCGAAGCGTACGAGAACATGGGCCTTACACTAAATATCCGTAAGACAAAGGTCTACCAACCTGCCCCCGCCACACAGTACTGTCTCCCGATTATCAAAATCCACGACAAGGCCTTGGACAATGTGGACCACTTTCCATACCTCAGAAGCCTACTGTCAACAAGGACAGACGTCGACGACGAAGTCCAACACCGCCTTCAGTGTGCCAGTGCAGCCTTCGGTCGCCTGAGGAAGAGAGTGTTTGAAGACCAGGAGCTCAAACCCGGCACTAAGCTCATGGTCGACAGAGCAGCAGTGATACCCGCCCTGCTATATGCCTCAGAGACATGGACCATGTACAGCAGGCACCTCAAAGCACTGGAGAGGTACCACCAATGCTGCCTCCGCAAGATCCTGAAAATTCATTGGCAGGATAGGTGCACCAACGTCAGTGTTCTTGCTCAGGCCAACATCCCCAGCATCAAAGCTTTGACCACGCTCGATCAGCTCCAATGGACAGGTCACATTGTCCGCATGCCCGATACGAGACTCCCAAAACAAGTGCTCTATTTGGAGCTCCAGCACGGCAAGACAGCCCCAGGTGGGCAGAGGAAACGCTTCAAGGACACCCTCAAAAGCCTCCTTGAAAAAGTGTAACATCCCCACCGACACCTGGGAATCCCTGGCCCAAGACCGCACAAAATGGAGGAGAAGCATCCGGGAAGGCGCCGAACACCTCGAGTCTCTTCGCCGGGAGCAAGCGGAAGCCAAGCGCAGGCAGCGCAAGGAGCGCACGTCAACCCAAGCACCTCACCCACCCGCCCTTTCAACCACCGTCTGCCCCACCTGTGACAGAGACTGTCGGTCCCGCATTGGACTCATCAGTCACCTGAGAACTCATTTGTAATGTGGAAGCAAATCATCCTCAGTTCCGAGGGACTGCCTAAGAAGAAGAAGACTTGAAAAGTAAAAGCTCTTGAAACATTTGTGCATTGTGACACTCAGGAAAGCATGGATGGCTAACTTTGAGTACGTAGACACAACGGGCTGGATTTTGAATGACCCATGGAGTCGGGTTTGGAGGCGTGTGGGGGGGTTAAAGTTGCGGGGTCAGGAGTCCCGACCCCATCCCGACTCCATCCCGCCTCCACGCAATTTTGACAAAATCAGTCGCGGAGTTCCCGACTCCATCCCGCCTCAAGAGGCGGGAGAGGCCATTAAAGCCCTTAACAAGGCCTAAATTGGCTCTGTAATGCCATTTTGAAACGTTTTAGCTAGTTTAACCCTTTTCCGACGTGAAGTACGCCTGGTGTGAAACACTCCAGTGAAACCTGGCGGGAGCACAAGTGGATAGCTGACTATCAGCTGCAGGTCCACTATTACAATGGAGATGTGATGAAGGGAGTAATAGTATTGTGTGTGAAAGTGGCCTCTGATGCTGCTGCATTGTCCTCACAGACTGCCTGGCCTTACTGTGAGAGGACATGGATTGAAAAAAAATCTCTCTCTCTCTCTCTCCCCCGACCCCCCCCCCCCCCCCCCCACCGGTCCACTGACAGCAAAAGCCAGGCAGTCTATGAGACCAGGCAGACAGTCTCTGACCTGCAATGATGACATCATCAGAGGCGACTTTCAGACTGAAACCACTTATTGGTTCATGGGTTCCCACATTCTAGAACTCAATTACCCAATTAAGTGAAAATTGCATCATTCATCCACATTAATCTGGAGTCGGGGGGGAAACACGAAATGTGGCTAACACAACCCCAACCCGACCCCAAGACAAAATCCACCCCAACTAGTTTACTTGCCCTTTTTCAAGTATGAGCTGGCCCTGGATCTTGACTAAGACTGAGAAATTACTGAAAAGATACGAAAGTACAACTTGAATCTCTTTTTTATTTTACAAAGAATGTCCATATACTTAGGCCTAAGTTTTCCTGTTGTATTACCATTAGGGAAGTTGCTAGACTTAGGAAAAAACAATGTCATCTTCATGGGAAGGCAGAAAATCTGCATTGTGATGGTTTTGCAGGATCCAGCGCAAATTTACAAAGTCTGACTAATTACCTCCATTCTCTTAAAACCTTTGATGAATTTAAAACTAATGAGCTGGCACAGCTGTCACTAGGAAACATGCTTGCATGCATGCACACATCAGAGCCAAAAGAGGTCATAAATGCTAGCTTGTATAAATATGCTCAATTCTTGCTTTCCTTATTCACCCATTGAGTTCATGTCCTGATGTAAATGTGGCTTGTGCAGAAAGAAGTATAATACCTAAAAGTTGAATTTTAACTTTAGTTACTAGAACTGTTCAGTATTGAACAGTAAGATGCACATTTTCATTGGTATATCCCTCAGAACTATTTTTAGCTGAATCTACTACAGACTTCTAGTATGAACCTAATCTGAAATAAAAACACTTACGGGAGTGTGGGAAAGGGGCTGGAAATTAGGCTGGAATCTGGATATATGTAGTCCTGGCTAACCTTGCCAATTTTCATGGGGACTTGTTTGGGGTGGATTCGCTGCCAAACTCAGACAAGGACATCGGCATCAGGAGGATCATAGCTGGGTGAAGGAGATTCACAGGCCAGTAGTTTCCTTGTCCCCAGCCTGGAAGAACGTCTTCAGGCTGGCGCACTTCTGTAATTGTTCCGGGGGATCCCAGTAACCCCCTCCCCAGAGCAGTGACACTCCATCATGCTTTGTGACCTCCTCCCTCTAGTGAGTGTTGAGACGCACCTCCAGTGGCACGGGCACCACACATGACATACTTAAATGATGATGTGGAGATGCCGGTGTTGGACTGGGGTGGACAAATGCGAGAAGTCGCACAACACCAGGTTATAGTCCAACAGCTTTATTTGAAATCACAAACTTTCGGAGCGCTGCTCCTTCACCTGACAAAGGAGCAGCGCTCCGAAAGCTTGTGATTTCAAATAAAGCTGTTGGACTATAACCTGGTGTTGTGCTACTTCTCATACTTAAATGAGGCGACCTCCCCATGACCTCACACACTTTGGTAAAATAAGCGCTGGAAGTCACCAGAGGGTTAATTCTGCCAATTATACCTGGATGGGTGGCCCATGGATTTTCAGTCCCGTAATAATACCAGCATGAACCTGATCCAAGTTCCAACTCCCAAATGGCATTTGCTGTTGTGACAACCATAGCAACATGATACTAACCAATAATAATAACAGGAAACCATAATACAACACAATGATGAGCTGAAATCATACCATTAACCGCCTTTCCCAATCCTTTCACCACAAAACACAATTAAAAATGGATTTCAAAATAAATGATAGCAGTTTCCTGCAGGAACGTCATGCTGATATAAATATTGCACCTTAAGCAATAGCACAACATTGAATCACCAAGCACACTGCACTCAGAAGCAAGTATAAAATCGGTGCAAAAATAGATATATCTCAGGAGCACAGCAATTAACAAAATGAAATCTATTAGTCAAGTATTACCCTCATGGACAAAGAGGAAGCATACAAGAATGGTTAGAGCCTTCAACACAACATTTTCCTGAAGAAAAATGTGCAAATAAACAGAGCACAAATAAGCAATTAAGTTTTCAAATAATAGCAGATAAATGAATTTAAAAACCCACTTAAAAAACAAATAAAATACTAGACAAAATATAATATTGCTTGGCCCCATAAAGTATTCTGATTAATCATCAGAATGAACCATTTTTCCTCGATAAGTGCACTGTTAAAAATTCAATTGTAAACAAGGTTTTCCAAGCACTATGATTGTGAGTTCAGTGCATGAGTTTCATCTCTCCCAATATCACAATGAGTCGAAAAAAGGATATCAATTTTTTTTTGCTTCCTTTGGTCAGTTTAGATGTTACAATTGATTCCTCCCAGTTTTGTAGCTCCTAGCTTAAATTAATGTCAGACAAATAAGGCAAATCAAAATTATTTCATTTATAACAGAAATGTAACTTTTGTATAATGGGCATAATGGACAAACAGCTGAGAACATTATGTTATGTGCAGCTGCTGGAGTTTAAGAGGTCACCATGTACCTTAGGTAAGTGCACGATTAGATTGAACTAGTTGTCAGGATACAGTGCTGATTTGCATGTTGTCATCAAGCAGAAGTAAAAAAGTAATTGAGTAGAAACTAATGACTGTTATTAATAAGGGTTCTCAATCCAAGAGGTTTGTATTTTTTTCTATTTAAATGGTCGATGTTTTATTATGGCATGCAGAAATCATTCCCGGAGGCCGATGACCAAATTGAATTTTCTCTTCTGATAATTTGAATACTTTCTACTGCAATTTCACGCAGGCATGGCATTGCTCCTGTATACTAGAGTGAGGTGTATCCAAATGTCCAGTCCATGATCCAAATGCAGCCTGTTTCCTAACATCAAATAGTCTAAGGATCAGCTCCTGGGCTCATAAACTCACTGACAGAAATTTAAATACAGTGGCTGGGTTTGCGCATATGCTCGATAAGGAGAGAAGCCTGTATGCACGTTGTTCCTTTGAAAATTGGCTAAGCTGTTTGACAGCAGCAAGGCTCCCTGTTTTGAGGCAGACAACTATCAAAATCTTGCTACAGGAGGTGAATCTCAAGAGAGAAATTCTATTTCCCCAACGTAGCTGTAGGATCGCTAAAACCACTGGGTGAATAGGACGGCAGGAGGAGGTGGACAACATTAATGCCAGCAGCACTGTCCAGAGGATGTGGCTGCAGTGTTGGAAAAAGTATCAGTGACTTTACCAGGAGGGGCAAGGGAGCTGCCACAGCATCAGTTCATATTTTTGCACTGTACCAAATATCATGAGAACCTCCTTCTTACCCATACATTGCTTCATTTTCTCACCACCTTCCCAAGGGTGCCCATCTTGCTGCATTGTGAACTTCCCAACAGTTCCCTTGCCCAGGACCACCTCCTTTAGTAGAAGGCTGCACAGAGCAACCCATTGCCAAGTCCTACACCTTTCTGTCCTTACAATACTACAAATACTGTCACTAGCAATGTTTGCTTCAACTTTCTAGGAGAAGAAATTACATTGAAAGAAGGAGATACAGCCTACAGGAGGTGGCCTGGCCAGCTTGCATCCTTTGGCCCTTTTGAGGAGCAGGGTAACCAAGTATGGAATTTGGATGAAATAGCAGGAGTTGGAGAAGCAAAATGCATGGCCCAAGCTCCGGTTTTGTTCAACAAATATCCATCCTTCATTTCCCATCCTATTCAGTAACACAACCACTGTCACCAAAGTTTTCATAGACCAGCAGATCCATGCTAACTTTCTGGTGAAGCCGGCTTGGCAACAAACTATCCCTTCATGTCCTTCTCAACCTGTCTGCAGCCTTTGACATGGTTGACCACTCCATCCTCCACCGACGCCTCTCCACCGTCGTCCAGCTGGGTGGGACTGCACTCGCCTGGTTCCATTCTTATCTATCTAATCATAGCCAGAGAATCACCTGCAATGGCTTATCTCTGCTCCGTTACCTCTGGTGTCCCCCAAGGAGCTATCCTTGGCCCCCTCCTATTTCTCATCTACTTGCTGCCCCTCGGTGACATCATCCAAAAACACAGCATCAGTTTCCACATGTACGCTGAAGGCACCCAGCTCTAACTCACCAACACCCCCCTTGATCCCACCACTGTCTCTAAATTGTTAGACTGCTTGTCCGACATCCAGTACTGGATGAGCAGAAATTTCCTCCAACTAAATATTGGGAAGACCGATGCCATTGTCTTCAGTCCCGCCACAAACTCCTTTCCCTGGCCATTGACTCCATCCCTCTCCCTGGCAACTGTCTGAGGCTGAACCACACTGTTCACAACCTTGGTGTCATTGTGAAGGAATAAGCCATATAACCTATTCAGAAAAATACACCATTCTATGAAAGAATTCTGGCCTTATTAAAATATGACAAACTGGGTTTGGAAATCTGGAAGCCTCAACAATCTAAAGCTGTAGTAGCATTCTGGCAATAGAGATAAGATAGTTGTTGACACTGAATCAATAACCTTATTGAAACAGAAGGTTAAAGGCTCCCGACGGTCTGAATCTTTGGGAGCAGACAATGGTACACCCTGTACAAGGTGTTCTAATTTACACTTCGTAAAAAGGCACAAACAGAAGGCCTTAGTAAAAATGACATTAAATGAAATGCACCTGCTGTTACACCGTTTTTTATGGTAAGCTTCGAACACCTAGAGGAGAGACACGAGTCTGTATTGCTACCAGCTGAGGTGACTAAGAATTGCAGAAGTCAGCAGAAAAATGACTAGAGATAATTAGCTTACATCAGCAGAAAACCTTAAAGGGAATACCACTGGAAAAGGGTATAAATATTGAGCTCTGAAATGGGATAATAGATTCGTTGTAAAGGGGCAAAGCAATTCTCAGGCTTCAAAGGCGGCTCTGTAAGTCTACAACTCTTTGTATCTCGGGGATCAAGGTACTGTATTTGATTTTGGTGGATATCCTGAATAAGACTAAGAAATGTAAAACTGTAGCGAAGTTAAGATTTGAAACTAAGGATCTCTGATAATAAGATTGTAAAGCTTTCTCTTTTTGGAACTGTTAATGTTGCGATTGAATCACCAACTGTAAATTAAATGTTGGTTCTTTAATAAATCTATATATTTGTAGAATTGTCTCACATAATACTTCTGTATCAAACTCGCGAACTCAATCTCTGTACACTCTTTGGTGAGGAGTTGCAGAACTCTGAGGGAGTTTTCCGGACCCTCATAATATCCGGAACATTACAGTCTAGCTAAACTTATTAAAAGTGCTATCTGGAGGACGGTAACATTTTCAGGTTGTTCCTTTCCTTTAGGGAGAGATAGTCCGGACTTTTAGACCCAATTAAGCGTCTTTAGGATTCGGCTACCTCAAACTTTAGTTGAAAGTGAACGTCTGAGAAATACGTCTGATCCGGGGTAGCCCTACAGGGGCTTGGACTAGTAATTATCCCTTCATCATATTTGGCCTTGAAATGAGCTTCTGACCACATATGCATGCCATCATTAAAACCATCTATTTCCACCTCCGAAACATCACCCGACTCTGCCCTGCCTCAGCTCATCTGCTGCTGAAACCTTCATCCATGCCTTTGTTACCTCCAGACTTGACTATTCCAACACACTCCTGGCCGGCCTTCCACGTTCCACCCTCTATAAACATAATAAGGTCATCTGAAACTCTGCTGCCCGTGTCCTAACTCGCATCAAGTCCCATTCACCCATCACCCCTGTGCTCGCTGACCTACATTTGCTCTCGGTTAAGCAACGCCTCGATTTTAAAATTCTCATCCTTGTTTTCAAATCCTTCCATGGCCTCGCTCCTCCCTATCTCTGTAATCTCCTCCAGCCCCATAACTCTCCAAGATATCTGCACTCCTCTAAATCTCTTGAGCATGCCCGACTTTAATCACTCCACCATTGGCGGCCGTGCCTTCAGCTGCCACGGCCCTAATCTCTGGAATTCACTCCCTAAACCTCTCTGCCTCGCTCCCTCTCTTTCCTCCTTTAAGACGCTCCTTAAAACCTACCTCATTAACTAAACTTTTAGTCATCTGTTCTAATATCTCCTTATGTGGCTCGGTGTCAAATTTTTATATGTAATGCTTCTGTGATGCTCCTTGGGACGGTTTACTATGTTAAAGGCGCTATGTAAATGCAAGTTGTTGTTGTTCAGTTAAAATTAATTCAAGAGTTTCTTGGATTGGTTTATCAATTATCACCATATCATCCTCTTGCATAATTTAGTCCAAACACTCCTGCAGGTTTGAGGAGGTTTTCAAATAAAACTAATTTCAGTTCAGATTGACTGCAGTTTGGCTGCACTACATTGATGTTACTAAGTGTAGTGCTTTGCTCATCACAAAAAGTTTTCTATTATAATTATAAAACATTTTGCAAATGAAGCCATTATTAGCATAGCAATTTTTGTGGATCAGGTCTGGTTTGCTTGTGGGAATAATTTCTGTATGCATCACTATATATTCAGTTTATCCCATGGGTTCTGAGACCATACTGTGGTATAATGATTTGATATCAATCTACTTCAGAGCCTCACAGTCTCAACTCTCTCACATAGCAGGAGGTTAAACGTCTGCAAAGATTAACTATTTATTTTTCAGTGATGACTGCAGAATCTTGGTTTAGAATTGCCTTTAGACTTTGATTGCAGCATTTTCCTTACAACAGCTGCCTCATATTGAATTCCTTAAACTCCTTACATTTTGGTTATATGGCTTAAAATAAATAGCAAAAGTTATTGACCTAGAAATTGGCTTAGGCCCAAAGACAGGCGGTGTCAAGGGTCAGCGCTATTTGCCTGCACCCGTTGAAAGTGGTCCAGGCAGCACGCAAAATTCGTGCTGCCTGCTCATTATAATGGTTGGATCTCAGCACTAAACGTGCTGCTGATTGTCTTAGCGCTCAACGGGGGAGCAATATCGGGTGCAGTCTAATGGCCAGTAATGTTTG
The DNA here is from genome assembly GCA_030390025.1 of Squalus acanthias. Taxonomy (NCBI): domain Eukaryota; kingdom Metazoa; phylum Chordata; class Chondrichthyes; order Squaliformes; family Squalidae; genus Squalus; species Squalus acanthias. The sequence goes on along the minus strand of CM059427.1, from coordinate 32,340,409 downwards.
GCCTAGGCTCTCTGCACTACTTAAAGGGGAGGTGCTTTGTTGCAGCAACACCTCATTGTCAGTCTGGCTGAAGACATGGCTCAGCAACCAAGGGAGCGAGCATGAAGGTTCTCGGATGCTTCACTGGAGGCCTTGGTCATGTCCGTTCAAAGAAGGCGGGCTGTACTGTTCCCGCAGGGTGTCTGGAAGCCATCCAAGGCCACTTGCAGAAGGCTCTGGGAGGAGATAGGAGGGAGCAGTGACAGACGGCCTGGAGGAGACCGTGCTTGACATCATTGGAGTGGCAGTGACGGAGGCCATGACAACGGGAGAAGTTGAAGCCGCTGTTGATAATGACGGTATGGTCATACCTAATCCTTCTTCGCACATCCCACTTCCCCCTCATCCCACAATCTCTTCTCACTTACAAGCTGCAGATGGTGTATGTATGGATAGCTTACTCCCCCACCCTCACCACAACCCGACCCTTGTGCCTTTCTGCTTTTAGATACCCAAGAACTGCCACCAGCACAGCCTGTCCCTGAAGTTGTGGAGGAGACTGATGGAGGAGAAGAAGAAGACACATCGTCACTGCATCTGACACTCACAGACACCAGCTCAGAAAATGACACTGTGCAGAATTTATAGGGTTGTATAGAGGTGGGATCGGGACATACGGTGAGGCACCGGGTACGAGTGGGCTGCAGCAAGGCCAGGGGGAAAGGATAGCTCAGGGGCCAGCTCTCCGGTGGGTGAGTTCGCACAAGGGTTTTGCTGCACAGGACTCAGATGATGACCTCGATGGGGCGGCCTTCAGAAGAAGGGTGATGGGCACGCACACTGCATTGCCAGGTGCAATGGCAAGCCTGTCAGAGAGCCTCTTGTTAATGTCAAGGAGCATGGAGGAGTCTGGTTCCAACATTGGACGGGGCTTTGTGCAGACCTTGGAGCCCATGATTTCCAGGATGGAAATGATGGACAACTCCAGGAGAGACCGTGTCGACCCAGACACATGCTGCGAGTGATGGGCGATGTCGTGGCTTCCATTGCGGCATAAGCGGAAGTGACCTAATGTCTCAGTGCTACAGTGGAAGTGCAGAATGCTCTCATGCAGCCTCAGCTTCCTGCCAAGCAATCTCAGACTGCTGCCATCGTCGCTGGGTTACGAGCATGGAAAGGGGCTTGCTGGGTCTCACAGCAGGCCAGCAATCTGTCCTCCAACAGATTGCTAGGAATGCTAGGCGCCGCCCCAGGGCAGTGCCAGTGGGTCTGTGGAGCAAGTACCTGCTGTCCTCTCTCAGGATGACAGCATTCCTACTCCCACAACTGCCACTCCGGCATTGCTATTGCCGCTGCCTATCAGCCAGCCACCCCAGACTGCTGCCACCCATGCAGTCTACAGCTGGGCCTTCTAGGTCCAGAGCTGCTCGAGGTCATCCTGCAAGGCCATCTGTCCTCTCCCCACTGAAAGTCAGCAGCTTTCCACCAGCCATGCGGCAGCCACTGGGGGAGCACTGCGTAGGTGCACTAGAGTAGGTAAAGACACACGAACGACAGGCACTAAGGGAAACCACAAGGGTAATTAGTTCATATTGTAATGTTGATTGGATTGTGATAAATTTAGGATTTGTGTTTGGAATGTGTGTTTTGTAGTGGCTCTCATTTCAGTTTTGTGCCCAGGAGGATGCTGTGATGTTCTGTGACAGGGATGGTGTGATGGGGAAGTGGTGAGCAACGTGGATCTAGGGTTTCATTCACTGGAATCGGAGTCTGATGAGCTGTCCACGGACAGCCCGTCCGGAATGGGGATTTGCTGCCTGCCTCTTCCCTCCTCTTCCTCATCCTCATCCTCTTCCTCCACCTCCTCTCCCTCCTCCTCCTTCTGAGGTGGTCCCACAATCCCTGGTAGCAAGGGCTGCTCCCTCATGATGGCCAAGTTGTAAAGCATGCAGCAGACCACCATGAAGTGGGACACCTACTCCAGCAAGTACTGGAGGGCTCCTCCCGAGCGGTCAAGGCAGCAGAACCATTGCTTGAGCACCCCGATGGTCCGCTCAATGATGTTCCTCGAGGCAGCCTGGCTGTCATTATATGAGTGCTGGGCAGGAGTGGTGGGGTTGCGGTGGGGAGTCATCAGCCACATGCAGAGCGGATAGCCCTTGTCTCCAAGCAGCCACCCTCGGGTTTGACGTGGTGGCCGGAAGATAGCTGGCACACCGGATTGACGCAGGAGAAGGCATCGTGACTGCTGCCAGGATAGCAGGCATTGACCCTCATGATGCACTAAGTAAACAACTGCACATTAGGTGAGTGGTAGCCTTTGCAGTTATGGAACATCTCAGGATTGGTATACGGTGGCCGCAAAGCCACGTATGTGCAGTCGATGGTGCCCTGCACAAAGGGGAAGCCCACTATCCGGCCAAAGCCACATGCGCGCTCATCCTGCTTCTCTCTATTCAGAGAGAAGACAATGTAGACCCTTCTCCTGGAGTAGAGAGCCTCTGTGACCTCCGGATGCAGCGATGGTCGGCAAACTGGGAAATGTCTCCTGCTGCAGATTGGAAGGATCCGCTGGCAAAGAAATTGAGGGCCATGGTGACCTTGAGGGCCACGGGGAGAGCCGTGGTCACCGTGCTCTGAGGCTACAGGTCTGATTGCAGGAGGTGGCAGAGTTCTGTGACCACCTCCTTGGTGAAGCGGAGCCTCCTAATGCACTGCTCCTCGCTTAAGTGGAAGTAAGAGAAGTGCTCTCGGAAGACCCTAGGTGGGTAAGGCCTCCTGTTGAGAGCCCTCCTGGCCCTCCTCCTCCTCCCTCTGTGTGCATCTTCTCCTCTTTGCTGCCTCTGCTACCTCTCCCGAAGATACTTGAGCATAAAGGGGACTCCCAGTAGAGCCCCTATTAATGTGAGCAAGTGGTGTGAGCAGGAGCCTTTAAATGAGAATGGAGGCCTTCTCCACTTGCACCAACACTCCCTGTTACCTCAGGAACTTCAAATAAATTTAGAAAGCTGCAAGAGTTGCAGAAAGTTACACAGAGCCAGTCAAACTGAGAAACCATGTCAGCTGCAAGTTATTGCTGATGATTCCTTTAAATATCACTTCTGGAGGTTCCTTCCTTCTGCTGAACGCTTGGTCAGCTGGTTGTGATTAAGAAAAGGCGGTAAGTAGAGCGGCAATGGCAAAAATGGGAGATCATGCGTCAAGTGAGCGTTGCACACTCATTGACGTCACAATCTGCTTCATTTCCATTTCTGCAGCAAGCGCAGGAAATGTCAGCGCTGCCGAACTGCCCAAAATGGTGGCCACCGCGGGACCCGCTGGAAGCGGGCAGAAACAAGGTGGCTGCCAGTTTTTCTTCAAAACGGGCCTTAAAGGCCAGTGCTAAACCCTTGAATTTCTAGGCCCTAATTTCCAATTCATAACAATTGGCTCATTATTACCGCAAACTGCGATGGGATGCATCCTAGGACGTTGAGGGAAGTGAAGGAAGAAATCGCGGAGGTACTGGTCAGAATCTTCCAACCTCCTTAGAAACGGGGGTGGTACATAAGAACATAAGAAATAGGAGCAGGAGTAGGCGAATGGTGCCAGAGGACTGGAGAATTGCAAATATTACACCCTTGTTCAAAAAAAGGAGTAAAGATAAACCCAGCAACTACAGGCCAGTCAGTTTAACCGCGGTAGTGGGGAAGCTTTTAGAAACAATAATCAGGGACAAAATTAACAGCCACTTGGACAAGTGTGGATTAATTAAGGAAAGCCAGCACAGATTTGTTAAAGGCAATTCGTGCTTAACCAACTTGATTGAGTTTTTTGATGAGATAACAGAGAGGGTTGATGAGGGCAATGCAGTTGAAGTGGTGTACATGGATTTCCAAAAGGCATTCGACAAAGTGCCACATAATCGGCTTACCAGCAAAGTTGATGCCCATGGAATAAAAGGAACAGTGGCAGAATGGATATGAAATTGGCTAAGTGACAGGTAACAGAGAGTAGTGGTGAACGGTTGTTTTTCGGACTGGAGGAAGGTACACAGTGGTGTTCCCCAGGAGTCGGTTCTATGCCCACTGCTTTTCTTGATATATATTAATGACTTGGACTTGGGTGTACAGGGCACAATTTCAAAATTTGCAGATGACACAAAACTTGGAAGTATAGTGAACAGTGAGGAAGATAGTGATAGACATCAAGAGGACATAGATAGGCTGGTGGAATGGGCGGACATGTGGCAGATGAAATTTAATGCAGAAAAGTGCAAAGTAATACATTTTGGTAGAAAGAATGAAGAGAGGAAATATAAACTAAAGAGTACAATCCTAAAGGAGGTGCATGAACAGAGAGACCTAGGGGTATATGTGCACAAATCATTGAAGGTGGCAGGGCAGGTTGAGAAAGCAGTTAAAAAAGCTTACAGGATCCTGGGCTTTATGAATAGAGGTATAGAGTACAAAAGCGTGGAAATTATGATGAACCTGCATAAAACACTGGTTCGGCCTCAGCTGGTGTATTGTGTCTAACTCTGGGCACCACACTTTAGGAAGGATATGAAGGCCTTAGAGAGGGTGCAGAAAAGATTTACGGGAATGATTCCAGTACTGAGGGACTTCAGTTACATGGATAGACTGGAGAAGCTGGGGTTGTTCTCCTTAGAGCAGAGAAGAGTGAGAGAAGATTTGATAGAGGTGTTCAAAATCATGAGGGGTCTGGACAGAGTAGATAGAGAGAAACTGATCCCATTGGTGGAAGGGTCCAGAACCAGAGGACACAGATTTAAGGTGATTGGCAAAAGAACCAAAGGCGACATGAGGACAAACTTTTTACACAGCGAGTGGTTAGGATCTGGAATGCACTGCCTGAAAGGGTGGTGGAGGCAGATTCAATCACGGCTTTCAAAAGGGAGTTGGATAAGTACCTGAAGGAAAAAAATTGCAGGACTACGGGGAAAGGGCGGGGGAGTGGGACTAGCTGAAGTGCTCTTGCAGAGAGCCAGCAAGGCATGACGGGCTGAACGACCTTCTTCCGTGCTGTAACCATTCTATGATTCTATGATTCTATAAACCTTTGGAGGTAATTTTGTCGCTTTGGTGGTATCCTGGTGGAGCAGAGTGCCTACCCATTTTAGAAACTGCCTGATGTTTGTTCCATTGAAATCAACTAAGTTCTCATCAAGGTGGTGAAGTTGAAAATTACCCCCTTCATATTACAATGTCCCCTTACACTGAAATGCATGCTAACTTAGAAGTGAGGGGTTTTCTTGTGCTTCTGGTATGAACAGGATTATTCTATGACTGAGGCTGGGTGGTGGTCATGAAGGGATAATTACTAGTCCTAGCCCCTTTAGGGCTACCCCGGATCAGGTGTATTCCCCAGACATTCACTTTCAACTAAAGTTTGAGGTAGCCGAATCCTAAAGATGCTTAATTGGGTCTAAAGGTCCAGACTATCTCTCCCTAAAGGAAAGGAACAACCTGAAGATGTTACCGTCCTCCAGATAGCACTTTTAATAAGTTTAGCTAGACTGTAATGTTCCGGATATTATGAGGGTCCGGAAAATTCCCTCAGAATTCTGCAACTCCTCACCAAAGAGCATACAGAGATTGAGTTTGCGAGTTTGATACAGAAGTATTATGTGAGACAATTCTAAAAATATATTGATTTATTAAAGAACCGACATGTAATTTACAGTTGGTGATTCAATCGCAACATTAACAGTTCCAAATACAAAAAACTTACAATTCTATTATCAGAGATCCTTATTCTCAAATCTTAACTTCGTTACATTTTTACATTTCTTAGTCTTATTCCAGGATATCAACCAAAATCAAATACAGTACCTTGATCCCCGAGATACAAAGAGTTGAAGACTTACAGAGCTAGCTCTGAAGCCGAGAATCGCTTTGCCCCTTTACAGCGAATCTATCTTCCCATTTGAAAGTTCAATTTTTATATCCTTTCTCAGTGGTATTTCCTTTGAAGTTTTCTGCTGATGTAAGCTAATTATCTCTAGTCATTTTTCTGCTGACCCCTGCTATTTTTACAGTCAGTTCAGCTGGTAGCATTAAGAATCGTGTCTCTACCTTTAGGTGTTCGAAGCTTATCATAAAAATGATGTGGAACAGGTGCATCTATTTGATGTCATTCTTACCAAGGTCTTCTGTTTGTATCTTTTGCATTTAGAACACCTTAACTAGGATGATCTATGCAATTCTTAATCACCTCAACTGGTTGTAACACAGACTCGTGTCACCCCTCCGTAGGTGTTCCAAGTTTAACATAAAAACGTTTTGACGGCAGGTGTTTCTTTTACTTAATGTCATTTTTATGAAGGCATATGTTTCTTCTTCTTTTATGTGCCTGTTTATGAAATATACTTTAAAACACCTTAACTGGGTGTACCATTGTCTTTTTTCCAAAGCTTCAGACTTTCAAGAACCTCCAACCTCCTGTTTCAAAAAGGCTATTGATTCAGTGTCAACAACTTATCTTATCTCAATAGCCAGTATGCTGTTTATAGCTTCTCCATTGTTAGTTTTTTTAGATTTTCAAGCCCAGTTTGTCATGTTACAAAGGCCAGAATTATTTCATAGAATGGTGTATTTTTCTGAACATAGCTTATTCCTTCACCCCCCCCCCCCCCCCCCACCCGCCCCCCACTCTTGACCAAAAAATGAACTCAAAACATTAGGGCAGAGTTTGATCAATGTTAATAATAATGTTACAATATCACATTAATGTCACAAAATTCACAAGAGCCTAATCATGTGCTACATGAAAAATTCATTTTAAGTCATCCTAGGACAATGTTTTGCCTTATTTTAATTTGAACACAATTTAAAAGGATGATAAGTACATTGTCATGCAATTAGAGAAACAACATGTACTTAGAATGTCCAATCGGCAGATGTACATTCCGTAGAGGTGAGTTATTCATACGAGTCAAGGAGACGTCATTTGGAACTAGCTGAAGCTTGACACGCTGTTCCTTCGATCCAGCGTGTGGACAGATTCTTGTTTTCGTAAAGGCCTTGCCAGGCGCTCAGTTGATTCCTTCTTCATCCGCGGTGTCTTCCTCCTTCGTTGAAGTAACTCGTTGATTTTTCCTTGTTTCGGTTGTGGCTTTTCGCGAATCCAATTCCTGATGCGTTGCCAAGCATCGTGTAGAGGAGTCGGCGACACCGTCTGACTGACCGTCGTCAGTAATTCGATCGCATCCATTTCCTGTGTCGTGCTCCAAGCTGGGTCTTGAAAGACAGTGTACGACTGCATGTGTATTATTCCTCCATTTCGGTATCCCACAGGACATCTTTTGAGATTGTCTATGGAGACAGTTTTAAGAATATGCTTGCCATTCGGCTAATTAATATGTATTTTAACTGTTCTTTTGTTAATAACAGAATGTATTTGAACAGGTTTTTTCCACTTCGGTCTTAAACCAGGTTTTTGCTCAAACTTCTTTTCCTGTACCCATTCTCCCATGGGGTTGCCATGCTTTGTTTGTCAATTTTTTCTGCCTATTTGCCTCCCTTATCCTCTGATCAATTTGATGAATCTCCTCTGTTACTTCTTTTTTTAAATCTAACTGTCGCTGTCAGGTCAAGGACTCAGAGAGTGTAGAGGCAATAAAAGAACTATGGGTAAGCGGTGTATGCATCTCAAACCCATACATCAGATAATATGGAGTTTTAGGGGACACTGTCCCTGATGCAGATGCGGGCACATTATTAAGTGATAGCTGCACCTCCGGACCCTTTGTCTTACGGATGTTTAGTGTAAGGCCTATGCTCTCGTATGCTTCGGTGAAGGTGTTGACGATGGTTTGGAGTTCGACTTACACTAAACATCCGTAAGACAAAGGTCCTCTACCAACCTGCCCCCGCCACACAGTACTGTCCCCCGATTATCAAAATCCACAACAAGGCCTTTGACAACGTGGACCACTTTCCATACCTCGGGAGCCTACTGTCAACAAGGGCAGACGTCGACGACGAAGTCCAACACCGCCTTCAGTGTGCCAGTGCAGCCTTCGGTCGCCTGAGGAAGAGAGTGTTTGAAGACCAGGACCTCAAACCCGGCACTAAGCTCATGGTCTACAGAGCAGCAGTGATACCCGCCCTGCTGTATGCCTCAGAGACATGGACCATGTACAGCAGGCACCTCAAAGCACTGGAGAGGTACCACCAATGCTGCCTCCGCAAGATCCTGCAAATCCATTGGCAGGATAGGCGCACCAACGTCAGTGTTCTTGCTCAGGCCAACATCCCCAGCATCGAAGCTTTGATCACGTTCGATCAGCTTCGATGGACAGGTCACATTGTCCGCATGCCCGATACGAGACTCCCAAAACAAGCGCTCTACTCGGAGCTCCGACACGGCAAAAGAGCCCCAGGTGGGCAGAGGAAACACTTCAAGGACACCCTCAAAGCCTCCTTGAAAAAGTGTAACATCCCCACCGACACCTGGGAATCCCTGGCCCAAGACCGCACAAAGTGGAGGAGAAGCATCCGGGAAGGCGCCGAATACCTCGAGTCTCTTCTCCGGGAGGAAGCGGAAGCTAAGCGCAAGCAGCGCAAGGAGTGCACGTCAACCCAAGCACCCCACCCACCCACCCCTTCAACCACCGTCTGCCCCACCTGTGACAGAGACTGTCGGTCCCGCATTGGACTCATCAGTCACCTGCCAACTCATTTTTAATGTGGAAGCAAGTCATCCTCGGTTCCGAGGGACTGCCTAAGAAGAAGAAGCACCTCCGGAATGATGGTGGTCCACTTATTTCCCCTGATTCTCAACAGTTTGACCAATAGCTTTTTTACTTCCTGGTTTTTATGTTCCACCAGCCCCGCTGATTGCAGATGACGTGGCGTGCTGTGCTCTAACCCAATCCCCCTTTGTTCGCAGTAGTCTTGGAGATAAAGGCTCCACCTTGATCGGAGTGTAATATTTTGGGTGCACCAGCTACAGTAATTATATCAGTAATAGCAGTGGCGAGTGCGTTTTCCAAAACAGTTTTTGTGGGGACCAGCCAGCAGAAGGAAGTGCATCCATCTGCACAAACGAGAACATGTCTGTATCCCAAAGATGGGGGAAGTGGTCCAATAAAGTCAATAAAGAATTTTCCCATTGGCTCATCAGCTTTCACAGGAGCCAATGGTGGTGGCTTAATTAGTGATGACTTATTGGTTAAATAGCATGGCTCACAATTTGCCACGTATGTTTTACAGGCCTTAAGCATGCCTGGCCACCAATATAAGGGGGTCAATTTGCAGAATGTTGTTCTGGCACCACAATGTGCTTGACCTATGCCCTCGTGAGCTTCTTTTACACGCTGTTCTCATTTGTGTCTCGGGGGTACTTCTCGGTTTCCCTTGGGCAACTTAACTAGCGCAATACCCGTAGGGGTTTCTGAGTAAAAGTACTTTGGTGGATATCCTGGTGGATTCTCTTTTGTTGGGTCTAATAGCTGAATCAGTTCCTCACCCTGATTAGCTGCCCGTTCTGCCCTAGTGATTAAACTAATATTGGCAGGCCCCTCTCGAGGGGATGTCATGCAGACCGAATGTTTCGCTTGTTCGTCTGCAAGACTGTTTCCTTTTGAGTGTACTGTCCCAGTGATATGCCCGTTTACATGAATCACCTGACAATTCTGTTTCTCCATTCTTGAACAGAGAATGTCTTCCCACAATGACTTATGTTTTATGGGTTTACCCTTATGATTGGTAAAATTTGTTTGTTCCCAGAAAACTAGATTTTGGTTATATCCTCTTTTACAGTAGTCACTATCCGTACAGATTAGTGTGGGTTTAATTGGGTCTGCCTTTTCTAAAGCATACCGTAACGCTGCGGCTTCAGCATATTGCGCTGTCTTATGGCCAAGGGGTATGGACAGTAATTCTTCTGGATAAAAAGAATAGAAATCTCAAAGTCCCTGCTACCATCCCTATCCCAGCTGAGGATTGTTGGGATGTCCCTTTTTTAATTGTCATTGAAGATCCATCACAGTAAATGACTTGATGGTACTCTGTAAGTGGTCTCATAAGTATTTGTCTGATTCCCTCCTCCGTATCATCATCCCCCATGGTGGGGAGATGCTCTAAGTCCATTTCCAGGGAGAGGAATTTAAAAATGAGTGTAGGATCATTCAAGAACGCTGCCCATTTATCATATTGGATCTGGGTGGCTCTTTTTTCATCAGAGGCCATCCTCAATACTGATCTTAAATCGGGAGTCTCAATATAGCTGGTAATGGGGTATTTCCCTTGAAGGGTTCATGCCTTGATGAGGCATTGGACTACCATAGTCATGACCCTTTCTTTTTTAATGTACCTCCTTTTGACATTGGAAAAGTTATAAGAATGGAACTGAATGGACACTATGGGCCGAAAATTGATCCCGGGACGCGAGAGTACGCACTGCATACTCTCGCGTATTCCCACTCCAATTGCCGGTTTTCTGCATGCCCTGCGCATGCGCTGAAAACCGGCAATTGCTCTTCCGAAAAGGGGGCGGGGCCTGGGTGCATCGCGTGCGCGCTACAGGCTGCGCGCACGCTGTGCACTTCATGCTTTGGACGCGCAGGTAAGTAGGGAAGATTTTGGAAATGTAAAAAGGAGGAGTAAGACCCGCTTTTAAGAAGGTAAGTAGTGAATTAAGTATTTTTTTGAATTTTTTTTTACAGGTATATCTTTTTTAGAGACTTTAAAGACAGGTAAGTTTATTTTTATAACTTTTTAAAAGATTTTAAATTTTTTCAAAAATTTAATTTTTTATTTAAAATGGTTAATTTAATTAACTATACTTATTTTATTAATGTGATGGTTTTTTTTTAAAATTTAATTGAGGTTTAGCTGTTATTTTGGGGGGGTGTAAGATTCATAAGTCTCACAGCCATGCTGTGAGACTTATGAATGGAAGATGGTGTGCTGCCATTGGCTCTAACTGAGTCACGTGATCCCACAGCTCGCACGAATTCACTACGCCGCTGGGATACGCAAGCCCAGCACAGCTGATGTCTGGAACATCAAGTTCGTGCGAGCTGGATCAGAAAAAGCATAAGCGAGGTGAGACATCGCGGGGAAGGCTTACCCCCACGGGAACAGAGCGAGATCAATTTCTGGGCCTATGCTCTTTTCATTATAGAAAACTGCAACTGCCACTTTAGGTGATGACCTGAGATGAATATTGAGGGGAACATGTAAGTCCCTCTGTTCCAGGTCTATGGCTTTTTGTACCTCTCAGCATAATTGTTGCAATTTTGAGTAATCGTCTGGTGAAAATATGAATGGTCCTTTTGCTGCTTCACCCACTCTAGTATACAGGGGTGCTGAGAGCTCAGCAAAGGTTGGCGTAAAGGATCGAGCAAAATTCAGGAGTCCTAAACTTGCTTGTAGATTTTTCAGAGTTTTAGGATATTGAATGGTGGCTAATTTTTCTTTATGGGATTGAGTTAATCCTCTACCGTTTCCAGTTATTCGCAGGCCCAGAATATCTACCTCTTCCCTAACTAGTTGACTCTTTTTTATGTTGATTAAGTACCCAGCAGTTGTAAGTCTGGATAAAACACTATCAATGGCTTTCAAGTGCTCTTGGAGATTGTCATGTGACAGATATATATCATCCACATAAGAATTGACGTTAGGTAGGTCTTTTAAAAGGTCAATGATGTGGGCTGAAAAGAGAACGGGACTGTTTTGAAATCCTTGGGACAACCTGGTCCAGCAGTACTGATAACCATCGGGTCCAGTCATCGCTGTTTTTAGCCAATCAACTTTTTCGATTGGATGTGACCAGAAGCCGTTTGCTAGATCAATACAAGATTTATATCTTTCCCTCGTGATTCCAGAGAGAAGGGCTGTGGAATTTTGCTGTTGTGCAGTATGTGGGGCCGTTACCTTATTTAAGGCTGTATAATCGACCACTAATCTCCACCTCCCATGTGGTTTAGCAACACCAAACAATGGTGAATTAGTTCCAGATGCCATTTTGATTAAGACACCTTGTTCTGTTAGTTCTTTGAGCGTTGTTAGGAGATCTATTTTTCCTTTGTGGTCTGGAATAGGCCACTGTTTTTTAGGTTTGTGCCAGCCAGCATCAAGTGGGTGGGGTTTGATGTCTATCTTTCCACATTGATTTGGATGGCGTTGTAGATAAGAGTAGTATCTATTAATGAGTTGCTCGAGGAGGTCTTTGCCTCCCCCTCTAGGCAAGTTCGATCAAGCTGTGTCCGAACATGTTTTTCCCTGTCATCCTGGTCTGTGGATGCTTCTACAGGTCTGGTTGAGGTTTTAAGGTAATGTTTCATGTCTGGTTGTTTTATAATGAGGGAACAGGCCAATTGTGGTACCAGTCCTACATCTAGGGTCACCGTGATTCCATATATAGTAACAGGTATTTTGTAAAAATTAATTATTTTGGTTTTGTCTTGTGTGAATCCCCCTAATGGCCTTTTACAAATTGGGCTCCCCAAATCTGTCCACTTAGTTTTTATAATTGCAGGATCTATTACAGTGTAATCAGCTCCCGTATCAAACAGGGCCTTCACTTGAGTGTTTGTGGGCAAGGTTGCCAGGGCATAGGGGAATTCAAGAGGCCCTGGCTGGGTGCCAGGCCTGCAATCCTGGGATTGTTCATCCTCAGGATCCTGAGTTTCATTTGCTGCTTTGTCTTTAATTATTTTAACTGATTTTTGTTCCTCCCTCTTGGGGGTATCATGTTTTCCAAATCCCTTAGGGGGTTTGTCGGACTGTTTATTATCTTGACGATCCTCCTGTTGGGGTGGACGTTGGTTCTGCCAGGAATCTTTTTGATTCCCATATCGGTTTTCCTGGTATCCTCCCATGGCTCGCTGATAGTTTTGGCCAGTGTAAAAGCTGTCCCCATAGGGAGTCCACTGTCCTTCGCTTTCCTTTCAAGGTCTAGCCCCTCGTCTATCCTATCTTTCTGGGGAGAAATCTTTCTCGTATTGTGGGCGAGTTGGGGGTGTAAATCTTCTGAAATACCCTCTTGGGGGTCCTGAGCCACGAGTTTGTGTCTGGGCGGGGTGGACTTGAGACTTGGGTCTATACAGCCCTTGTTTCTGAGTACCAAAGGTACCTTCTCCGGTTTTTTTATCCCTAGTTTCTGATCTCATTATAGGTTTAGTTTGGGGTAGACCTAAGAGGTCATGATTTAATTGGATAATGCGATTGACATTATCCCATCTTTGTTGGTTATCTCGATAATCGTTTAGAGCACCCTCACACGCAAGTTTGAGGGTTGTATTTTGGTATTGATTGGCCAGGCAACCATGGACAATGTCCCAGTTATCCTGTGTAACTACTTTGCCTAATCTGTAGGCAGCTACCAGCCCTTTAGTTGTGGTTGTATTAATGAGTACTTCCTTGATGGAACCCATTACATGCCCTCCCTGAGTTGCCGTGAGAACATAGGCATATATTTGAATCCAGTTGTTACACTGGTTTAATGGGGGAATTAAGTCTGAACTTAGTATCATTTGTAGTAGTTGCCTCAGGTGTTGGGCATTCCAATCTTGGCAACAGGTTTCCAATTTATCAAGGTTAGTTAGAATCCAGCAGGTTTTTTCCTGGCTGGTGTTTCCCGGTCTACCACACATTGTGTAGATAGAGCTCAGGTTTACTTGACCTAGGGGCGCAATGTGTGGTTGATGGGGTTGGCTTACTGGACCAGTAATCATTGCGCCTCCAGCATTTAGATAAGATTGAGCTAGTGCCTGTCGGCATTGATTATAATGGATTCTAAGCTGTCTATAGTTTTCTCGAAGATTTTAGTCATTTATTTCATCATGGGCTTGCCACCTTAACCGGAATCCATGGCCCCCAGGAGCATAGGCTGCTCCAGGTCCTGCTATTCGGCCATGGTTACCACCACTTTGTTGGGCACCGTTCATTCAGCCTCCCAATTGTGCGGGTGTGCAACTTATCATTAAGGAATTTAGTGGATTTGGAGTATTTGTTTGATTATCCCACTGGATATTCTGTATCATCTGGTTCTGGGGATCAACATCAATCGTGCCATGAGTTCTAACGGCTCCGTCGGCATAAAAGCCTTCTATTTCAAAAATTATCACTTGGTTTTGTGGAGGTACAGGGATAGGATTATTTCCCCTAATAAAGCAATCGTTTGAATTTCCTAATAAAATGACTTGGCCAATTTCGACAGGGTTTGCCATTTCGTCAGGACCTAACCTCGGTTAGGGTTTAATATGAACTTTATGAGAAATTTCTAGACCTCAATGGTATATTGAGGGAGTTCTGATTTAAGTTCTACAAGGCCTGATGAGGGAATTGTCGTCTCTAGAGACTTAAATCTGGGTCTTAGTACCACTGTCAGTAAAACACTCCTTCTATACTTAACAATCTACAAGATGGATATAGATATAAATATAAGTATCAACTCGTTAACACACACGTTGGGCGCCAACTGAAGGGATAATTACTAGTCCTAGCCCCTTTAGGGCTACCTCAGATCAGGCGTATTCCCCAGACGTTCACTTTCAACTAAAGTTTGAGGTAGCCGAATCCTAAAGACGCTTAATTGGGTCTGAAGGTCCAGACTATCTCTCCCTAAAGGAAAGGAACAACCTGAAGATGTTACCGTCCTCCAGATAGCACTTTTAATAAGTTTAGCTAGACTGTAACGTTCCGGATATTATAAGGGTCCGGAAAACTCCCTCAGAATTCTGCAACTCCTCACCAAAGAGCGTACAGAGATTGAGTTTGCGAGTTTGATACAGAAGTACTATGTGAGACAATTCTAAAACTATATAGATTTATTAAAGAACTGACAGTTGGTGTTTCATGCGCAACATTAACAGTTCCAAATACAAAAAACTTACAATTCTATTATCAGAGATCCTTATTCTCAAATCTTAACTTCGTTACATTTTTACATTTCTTAGTCTTATTCCAGGATATCCACCAAAATCAAATACAATACCTTGATCCCCGAGATACAAAGAGTTGAAGACTTACAGAGCTAGCTCTGAAGCCGAGAATCACTTTGCCCTTTTACAGCGAATCTATCATCCCATTTGAAAGTTCAATTTTTATACCCTTTCTCAGGGGTATTTCCTTTGAAGTTTTCTGCTGATGTAAGCTAATTATCTCTAGTCATTTTTCTGCTGACCCCTGCTATTTTTATAGTCAGTTCAGCTGGTAGCATTAAGAATCATGTCTCTACCTTTAGGTGTTTGAAGCTTATCATAAAAACGATGTGGAGCAGGTGCATCTATTTGATGTCATTCTTACCAAGGTCTTCTGTTTGTATCTTTTGCATTTAGAACACCTTAACTAGGATGATCTATGCAATTCTTAATCACCTCAGCTGGTTGTAACACAAACTCATGTCTCCCCTCCGTAGGTGTTCCAAGTTTAACTTAAAAATGATTTGACGGCAGGTGTTCTTTTACTTGATGTCATTTTTACGAAGGCATATGTTTCTTCTTCTTTTATGTGCCTGTTTATGAAATATACTTTAAAACACCTTAACTGGGTGTACCATTGTCTTTTTTTCCAAAGCTTCAGACTATCAGGAACCTCCAACCTCCTGTTTCAATAAGGCTATTGATTCAGTGTCAACAACTTATCTTATCTCAATAGCCAGTATGCTGTTTACAGCTTCTCCATTGTTAGGTTTTTTTAGATTTTCAAGCCCAGTTTGTCATGTTACAAAGGCCAGAATTATTTCATAGAATGGTGTATTTTTCTGAATATAGCTTATTCCTTCACAGTCATTTGGTGTGATTACTTACTGAAGTTGAAAGGTAGGCTTATTTGGCCTTTCTAATCAATTATAAGTGCGTGCTTTTGAATGGATCTTACTCCCAGTGCAACTGCTGCCTCCCAGAATCAGTCGCCCTCCACATTACTACAGTAATGATACATCTAATCTTTTTCTATCCTGGTTGACTTTATATGAGAAATCATTTTGAGTTAGGTTAAGTGATGATATTTGCTAACAATTTAATCTCTGAATGATTTTAAAAGTAAATCAAATACTTTGGAGTTTTCCAATAAATTCTAAGCTTTTAGCAAAATGGCTGCCAGCCTACATCTGTCTAACGTGAAATATCAACTGTTTAGGTAATTGGGAAACTAATATTGCACTGTTAAGTCAGGGCTTTGACAAGGTTTGTGCAAAACTGACATGAAAGGCTGGATTTTCCTTTGAATTACTCCCTGTTGTGGAGTGGATTTGGGACAGTAAACGGAGTAAAATGGGTTCTTAGAGGCTACCACCATCAACCAGACTCTTATAAATGGGGTTAAAGAAGCATGGCTAACCCCGCCAAAACCACTTCCTCCAACTTTCACTATAAACCCGATTCCAATAAGTGAGGCCATTGTATAATTTGTGGGAGGAGCTGCAGGAAGGTATCCTTGCTGGATATTACATTGAACAGGCTATTGTGTATCTGCAACAGAAGGTTAGTGTTGCTATCCCTGCAAATCAATCTCTTTAGTGCTTTGGGGTTCACTCAGGATTTTTGCTGTTACTTTTAGTTCGCTCTGCTCAAAGCACTGCTTTGCATTGGGGACATGAATTTCCCAATGGGCATTATGTACAAATTACAACACGGAATCAAGCTGTTCAGCCCAACCAGTGTGTGTTTGTGTTTATTCTACATGTCATAGAGTCATAGAGTCATAACGGCACAGAAGGAGGCCATTCGGCCCATCGAGTCCGTGCCGGCTCTCTGTGGAGCAATCCAGTCAGTCCCATTCCCCCGCTCTATCCCCGTAGCCCTGCAAGTTTATTTCCCTCAAGTGCCTATCCAGTCTCCCCTTGAAAACATTGAGGGGGAGAAATTCGGTATTGCCCCTTTTGGGGCGCAATTATCGGCCGGGAGCAAAGTTTAGCGCCTGGTGCTAATTATCGCCTCCGACTGCAAACTTGGCTTCTATCGCCCTTGGAGGTGATTGGAGCGCTAACTCAGGCGCTACACACCTCTCTTAAGGGGCTAACGCCGAGGAGCGAGGCGCTACCTCAGAGCGCTGGCGAAGCTCATGTGATGTCAGTCAGCAATAGAACACAGACACACTGACGCCAGCCAGTTTTTAAAGGGTAGGGCCGAACTTGCTCTCCATCCACACACTGCTCATTGCAGCCTTGAATCTCGGCCTGGAGAGACCTGTACATCAAATCTGCTGGAAAGAACAATGGAGAGGCCCAGGGAAAGAGCTCAGAGTGCAGCCCCCAAAGTCTCTTCTAAATCGATGCAAGGAAGATCAAATCAAAATGAACCTGCAAAGTGCTGCTTAGTACACAAAACTCCTCAACACAGCATTGAATATCTCCAGAAGTCTCTCTCTCTCACGCAGAATGCGTGGTGCAAAAATGTTGCCGACAAAAAAAGGCAGGAAGCAGTCGCCTTTAAATAGCGCTCCCCCAGTCCCTTCCCGACTGCAAAATGCTCCCCTCAACCTGTCATTGCTAGCGGCAGGCAGTAAAGTAGGGGGCGCCACTCAATATCCAGTCCAGGGCGTTGCATGCTCGATTGACGTCACGATCTGCAGGCGCAGGAGATCGTGGCAGTAGTGTTTAGTGCCGCTGCAAAATGTCTGGTCAATTTCGCGAGTGGCGCAAACATCACCACTCGCTGCGTAAAGAAGTTTTTCCTCACATCCCCCCTGTATCTCTTGTCCAAAACCTTAAATCTGTGTCCCCTAGTCCTTGTACCATCAACTAGTGGGAACAGCCTTTCCCCTTCTAGCCTATCCAAACCCGTCATAATCTTGTACACTTCTATTAAATCACCCCTCAACCTCCTTTGTGCTAATGAAAACAAATCCAGCTTCTCCAAACTGTCCTTGTAGCTACGATCCCCCATCCCCGAAACCATTCTGGTAAATCTCCTCTGCACCCTCTCAAGGGCATTCACATCCTTCCTAAAGTGT
Source organism: Squalus acanthias (assembly GCA_030390025.1). NCBI lineage: Eukaryota > Metazoa > Chordata > Chondrichthyes > Squaliformes > Squalidae > Squalus > Squalus acanthias. The sequence goes on along the minus strand of CM059427.1, from coordinate 32,322,521 downwards.
GGTGACCAGAACTGGATGCAATACTCCAGTTGTGGCCTAACCAGCGCTTTATAAAGGTTCAGCATAACTTCTCTACTTTTGTACTCAATGGCCCAGAAATTCGGCCGAATACGGGAGAGTACGAACTGTGTACTCTCGCGTATTCGGTCCCGAAGCGGCGGTTTCCTGCATGCACTGCGCATGCGCGGGAAACCGGCACTTCCGGTATGGCGAAGGGGGTGGTTCCTAAGTGAACCGCGTGCGCACTACAGGCTGTGCGCACGCAGCACACTTAGGCTTTTTTTCAGGTTTCAACGCGAAGGTAAGTATGGAAGATTTTACACATGAAGAAAGGAGGTGTAAGACCCCCTTTTAACAAGGTAAGTAGTTAATTAAGTATTATTTTAATTTTTTTTCAACAGGTTTATCTTTTTTAGAGACTTTAAAGAAAGGTAAGTTTATTTTTATAACTTTTAAAAAGAATTTAAATTTTTTCAAAAATTTAAATTTTTGTTTAAAGTGGTTAATTTATTTAACTATAGTTATTTTATTAATGTGATGGGTATTTTTTTTTAATTTATTTGAGGTTTAGCTGTTCTTTTGGGGGCAATTTGTATTCATAGTTTTGACAGTTCTCCTGTCAATTCTATGAATGAAAGATGGTGTGCTGCCATTGGCTCTCCATGGCCCACGTGATCCCAGAGGTCGCATCGAACTAACTGCGCCTCTGGGACACGCACACACTGCGCGCCGGCACCAGGGAGAGGCCCGGGACCCGAAGTTCGTGTGGGCCCGAAACACAACGGCAGGCGCGGTAGGTAAGATCGCACGCGATCCTTACCCCCACGGCAAGCCGGAGAGGCCAATTTCTGGGCCAATACCTCTATTTATGAAGCCCAAGATCCCATATGCTTTGTAAACCACTCTCTCAATATGTCCTGCCACCTTTAGGGACATTTGCACATTAACTCCCAGGTCCCTCTGTCCCTGCACACTCTTTAAAACTGTGCCATTAAGTGTATATTGCCTCTCCCTGTTCCTTCTGCCAAAATGCATCGCCTCACACTTCTCTGTATTAAATTCCATCTGCCACTTGTCTGCCCATTCTGCTAGTCTTTCTATGTCCTGTTGCAGTTGATTGGTATCATCATCACAGTTTGCCACACCCCCAAGTTTGGTGCCATCGGCAAATTTAGAAATTCTACTCTGTATTCCAATATCCAGGTCATTTATATATATCAAAAAAAGCACTGACCCTTGGGGAACACCACTGTCTACCATCCTCCAGTCTGAAAAACAGCCATTTACCACAACTCGCTGTTTTCTGTCCTTAAGCCAATTCCTAATCCATCTATTCCATGAGCCTCAATTTTGTTAACCAGCCTTCTATGTGGTACTTTGTCAAACGCCTTCCGAAAATCCATGTAGACAACATCCATTGCATTCCCTTCATCAACCCCCTCTGTTACTTCATCAAAAAATTCAATTAGATTAGTCAAACATGATCTGCCTTTTACAAATCCGTGTTGGGTCTCCTTAATTAGCTAAATCCTCTCCAAGTGCCTGTTAATTTTTTCCTTGATTATTGTTTCTCAAACTTTACCCACGACTGATGTTAAACTGACCGGCCTGTAGTTACTAGGATTGTCCTTACACCCTTTCTTGAACAATGGTGTCACATTTGCCACTTTCCAATCCTCAGGCACTTCCCCCGCATCTAGGGAAGATTGGAAAACTATGGCAAGCCCTTCCGCTATCTCCTCCCCCAATTCCCTTAGCGACCTGGGATGCAAGCCATTTGTACCAGGCGACTTGTCCACTCTAAGCATACCCAGCCTTTCTAGTACATCCTGCCTATCAATTTTCAGCCCTTCCATTGCTTCTAACTTTTCCACTTCTACCGATGTTTTATCAGCATCCACCTCCTTATTAAACACTGATACAAGGTATTCATTGAGTATTCTAGCTTTGCCCTGTGCTTCTAAGCATATATCACCTACTTTGTCTCTAATAGGCCCCACCCCGCCTCTTACTACCCGCTTACTGTGTACATGCCGGTAGAAGATTTTTGGTTCCCTTTTATGTTAACCGCCATTCTACTCTCATATTCTCTCTTTGCCAATCTTATTTTCATCTTCACATCCCCTCTCAACTTATTGTATTTGGTCTGGCTCTCCCTTGAAGAATTCACCTGACATGCATCATACACCCGCTTTTTTTGTTTCATCATCTTCTCTATCTCCCTCGTCATCCAAGGAGCCCTTGCTTTGGTTCCCTTACCCTGTGAGAAGTAATCCTCATCCCATCTGCCTGCCAAGTTCCCATAACCCTTTATTCTCTTTTCCTTCATCCACCTATTTTTAAATATTGACATGGGGGCGATTTTAACCCAGCCTGCTCGGCGGAATCTAGGTGGCTAGGCAACTAAAGTGCTCAAAGTTACTTACCCATCTTGAAACTGCCAGGCCTCCTCCATCTGCAAATTTAACCTGCTCTCCCCAAAGCCGGTGGGGTTCTTCTTTACATATGCATCATTGGGTCCCAAATGCAGTTTTGACTCAGGCCTGAGTGGGGAAGCTGCTGTAATCTCCCCACCAGGCTGAAGCAAGTTAGAAGGTGTTCAGGACATGAAGAGGCCCTGAAAAGTAAGTTTTTTAAAATTCCATTATTGGGCCAGGAGAAGCAGGAGTGCTCCTCTGGGTACCACAAGGAAAGCTTAGGCCTCCCCCACCATTGAATGCAAGACAATGTAATGTAATAGAGTCACCTGGTGGACTACTGATGTATATAATAATAAAGCCATGTGGAGTAAAGTTCTTACCGGAAGCCATGTTGTGCTGTTGTATATATATGCTGTGTCTCAAGATATCTCAGAATGGGCGATGAGGATGCAATTGCGGATTCCCTAGCTGAAATTTTTGTTAGAGGATAATCCTGCCAACTGACGGAAGGACTGTTAGATGTTCTTCATTTTGCAGAAAAACTTAAAAATCCGAGGTAAATTTATGCACACGTAGCTGAAGTGTCGACATTGCCAGAGTCCAGATGGCCGCGCCTATGGGAATAATAGGGCGCTTGGTGGAGTTCCATCGCGACCGAGAGACTTTCGGAACATATGTGGAGCGGCTAGAAATGTTTTTCACCGCAAATAGTATTGTCGATGTCCCTGATGATGTAAACTGTAACCGGGCAGTATTAGAAATGAAACGGGCTATTTTTTTGACTGAAGCGGGCCCCTTGGTGTATGAAACCCTGAAAAATGTGCTTGTTCCCGCAAAGCCGAAAGACACGCCACTGAAGGAGATCCTAACCAACTTAGAATAGCACTACAGTCCTGAGCCCCTGGAAATTGCTGAAAGTTATCGTTTTGGAAAACATGATCAATGAATTGACGATGGTATCAGTGAGTACATTGTAGCTTTAAAAAAGCTATCCATTCACGGTCATTTCGGAAAATTTCAGGACAGAGCTTTGCAGGACTGCTTTGTTTGTGGGATGAAAAATGAACATATCAGAAGTAAATTGTTGACAACCCCTAACATGACTTTGACTTAGCTTGTCAGACTGCTATGTCGATGGATATGGCCGCCCGATACATCTGAGAGTTCCGCGCCATTTCCAGTCGTCAGACAACTGAGGTGAATCGGCTGCAGGCTAAAAGTAAAAGGCAGTTGGACCCCAAGGCCTCAGCAACTGGCCAAGGTAACAGTGCATTGAAGTCGTGCTATTAGTGCCTGGGACAACACATCGCTCAAAGTTGTCCATATGTGAAGGCAGAGTGTTTCTACTGTAAGACAACTAGGCATCTTGCGAAGGCGTGCCGACAGAAGAGTAAACCAACTGGCAATGCTAGAAGTAGAAATCGCCAGACACTATATACCGTTGAAGAGAAGCAGCAGGATGAGGAGTTTCTGGAGATTCACGTCATCAGGAGCACGAAGGTATCTAACAGCGATTCGGAAGGTATCGTCATCCAAGTAGATGTCGCAGGAACCAGGATACCCATGGAAATCGACACTGGTGCATCCGTGAGCGTAATACCAGAATCACCATATCACGACAAGTTGCGTGATTATTGACTAGAGAAATCGAAGGTAGAGCTGCGAGGCCACTCAGGAGAGCAAATCCCTGTAGTAGGAAGTGTCACCATACCAGTGAAATACAAGGATCAGTGTCAGAGCTTGCCTCTCATAGTAGTGGCAGGAGACAAGCCTGCCTTGATAGGTAGAAATTGGTTGGGATCACTGAAGCTGGATTGGAATGAGATTTTTCATGTGGAAGTGAAATTTACATCGAAAGAACATAAGAAATAGGAGCAGGAGTAGGCCATTTGGCCCCTCGAGCCTGCTCCGCCATTCAATAAGATCATGGCTGATCTGGTCTTGGCCTCAACTCCACTTTCCTGCCCACTCCCCATAACCCTTGACTCCCTTATCATTCAAAAATCTGTCTATCTCCACCGTAAATATATTCAATGACCCAGCCTTCACAGCTCACTGGGGTAGATCATTCCAAAGATTTACGACCCTCTGTGAGAAGAAATTCCTCCTCATCTCCATTTGAAATGGGCGACCCCTTATTCTGAAACTATGCCCCCTAGATCTAGGTTCCCCCACGAGGGGAAACATCCTCTCTGCATCTACCCTGTCAAGCCCCCTCAGAATCTTATACATTTCAATTAGATCACCTCACATCTGTGAGCGTAGTACTGGAATCAACATATCGCGACAATTTGCGTGATTATCGACTAGAGAAATCAAAGGTAGAGCTGTGAGGCTACTCAGGAGAGCCAATCCCTGTGGTAGGAAGTGTCACCATACCAGTGAAATACAAGGATCAGTGTCAGAGCCATAGTAGTGGCAGGATACAAGTCTGCCTTGATAGGTAGAAATTGGTTGGGATCACTGAAGCTGGATTGGAATGAGATTTTTCATGTGGAAGCGAAATTTGCATCGAAAGATGATGTCATCAAGCAGAATCCGAAGGTGTTCAGCAAAACGGGCAGTCCGATCCAAGACTTCAAGGCGAGTGTCAGAGTGCAGAAGGATGTAAGACCAGTTTACTGCAAGCCACGTCCTGTACCATACACACTCAAGGAGAAAGTTGAGCAAGAACTCAAAAAACTAGAAACTAAGAACATTAGGGAAAAATTGGGTCATGCCACGGACATAGGGGGAGAAATTCAGTTGGTTGCACCTCCCGTTAGCGCCTTAAGAGGGCGCTAATGGGGCGCAAAGCAACTAGCGCCTGGGCACAGCGATGTTTGCGCCGCTCGCGAACTTAACTAGACATTTTGCGGCGGCGCTAAACTTTACCGCCGCGATCTCCTGCGCACGCAGATCTTGACGTCATACGAGGGTGCAACGCCCTTGTGGCGCCCCGGAGCAGAAATTGAGTGGCGCCCCCATCCTTTCCGCCTGGCGCAACCAACGACCGGAAGACTGGAATGCTCCCAGTCACTGTGGGGCTGGGGGGGTGCTATTTAAAGGGGGCCTCTTCCTGTCTTTCTCTGTGGTTGACATTTTTGCACCACTCGTTCTGAGAGAGAGAGAGAGAGATTCGGAGAGAGAGAAAGAAAGACTTCTGCATTGAGTCAACACTGTGTGAGGTAGTTTTGGCTACTGATCATAACTTTGCAGGTACTTTGGTTTTTGGCCTTCATAACTTTGATTGCCAAGAGACTTGGGGGCTGCACTGATTGGGGGCGTCGTCCTGCACCACCAGAATCGGAGGACACAGAGACGCAGAGAGAGAGTGGCAATCATGGCCAGACGGAGGAGGGCCAACAGGCCTCTGTACAGGAGACCTTACCCTCCCAGGGTATATCGCCAACAATTCACATATATTAATATGTCTGAGGAGCAGTGTTTGCGAAGGCTGCGCTTCAGCAAGGAGGTAGTCACTGAGCTCTGCCACCTGCTGCAGCCAGATTTGCAGCCTCAACTGAGGTCCAGGACGTCTCTGTCAGTGGCAGTGAAGATCACAGTGGCTCTGAACTTTTATGCCACTGGCTCATTTCAATCTGCTACTGGGGACATCGCCAATATCTCCCAGTTCGCGGTGCATTGCTGCATCCATCAGGTCACAAATGCCCTCTTTAAAAGGAGACGAGAGTACATCTCTTTCCCCATGACCCCAGACAAGCAGCAAGAACGCGCAATAGGCTTTGCTAGGATAGCGGGCTTCCCCATGGTGCAGGGCGCCATTGACTGCATGCATGTGGCTTTGCGTGCTCCGCATGAGAATGCCGAGGATTTCCGCAACAGAAAGGGGTTCCATTCCTTGAACGTTCAGTTGGTCTGTGACCACAGACAGCTGATACTCGCTGTCAATGCCCACTATCCTGGCAGCTGCCACGATGCATTCATCCTGCGCCAGACTACTGTGGCAGAACTTTTCCAGGCACCGCATCAGCCAGTTGGTTGGTTTCTCGGGGACAAGGGATATCCACTGAGCACCTGGCTGATGACACCGCTCCGTACGCCCAACACCCCTGCTGAGCTGCGGTACAACGAGAGCCATCAAGCTACCTGGAACATCGTTGAGCACACAATCGGCGTGCTCAAGCAATGGTTCCACTGTCTGGACCATTCTGGAGGAGCCCTGCAGTACTCGCCTGAGTGAGTTTCCCACTTCGTAGTTGTGTGCTGCATGCTGCATAACATGGCAATCCTCAGGACCCAGCCAATGCCACCAGGCCTTGGAGCACCACCAGAGGAGGAGGAGGAAGAGGAGGAGGATGATCATCAGCAGCACCAAGGCGGGAGGGAGGCCTACAATGTAGAAACTGGAAGGGCCGTCCGTCAACGGCTGATAGCAAGCCGCTTCTAGGCCCCTGCTGAGGAAATGGCTTCTGCCATTGAGAACAACATGAATGAAACCAACCCGCAACCCCTAAGCCGGCCAAGGCACCAATGATTCCAAAGACCAAACATGTATATTTTGAATACAAAAACTTATTTATTTCACAAACTCTGTGTGTGTCATTTCCTCATGACAAACTAATAGAAAGAAACACAAAAACACAGTCATTAACATAACTGGTTCTCATAACCTGGAGATAATGTTCAAAAGTTTGACCACGAACCTTAGCCTTTAATAAAAAATGACCAACATTTTGTCACACCTCCTACTTTTTGCCCTTCGAGGGTGATCTCCTTCCCTTGTGCACTTCCCCCCTTCCCACCCTACTGCTCCTCCGTAATGGGACCTCAGTGGCTGCAGCAAGGCTGGTGGAAGGCTGCTGATTGTCAGAACCTGAGACTGCAGATGCCCTTGAAGGATGGCCTCGACCAGCTCTGGGCCTGGAGGGCCTGGCTGCAGACTGCACCAACTCTGCATGGGCGGCAGCAGTCTGTCCTACAGGCAGTGGCAAGTGCAGTAGAGAAGTGACAGTGGTGGCAGCAGGAATGCTGTCATCTTGAGAGAGGACAGCAACTCCCTGCTCGACCAACACACTGGCACTTCCACGGGGCAGCACTTCAGCATCCGGAGCAATCTGCTGGAGCACAGATTGCTGGCCTGCTGCAGCGCGGTGAGAGCCCCGGGGAAATGTGTACGAACCCTCGAGGATGGCAGCAGTCAGTGCTCGCGTGGCCTCAATCTGAGTCTGCATGAGAGCAGTCAGAGATGGGATCACGGCAGCCAGTGACTGAATTGCAGCACTAAGCTTTAGTGTGGCATCCGCCTGTGCTACAGCGAAGTGCTCCACACTCCTTGCCAGTGATTCAATGCATTCGGGCACCCTTCCCACTGCACCCATGAGCTCAGTGTGCATGTCCACCGCCTGGGTGTTCATTTCAGCGATGAGCTGCTCCTCCTCTGCGTCCAGTGCAGTAGGACTCGCTGGCATACTCTCCCTCTGGGGAGAAGGCCCCCGTTCTTCCCTACCCCCATGGCGTTGCTGCAGCCCGCTGGGTCCTGGAGCTTCACCCTCATCAGACCCTTCCCCCCTGCTCCCCTCCAGAGAAGGCGTGTTCCCAGTGTGGGCATGGGCTTCCTCGGGAGAGGGTGGCACCTATGCTCCGCCTTCATCTTCCTCCTCGGCTGCAGCTTCACTCCCACTGGCAGCTTGAAGGCCCGTCTCCTCAGCTGGTGAATCACCATCTGAAAGCAGGGAGGTACAAGAGTGGCTTTAGCGTGAGGACAGGGTGGCAGTAAGGGAGGAATGAGTGCAGCGATTTAGTAAGTTGGATTGAAAGTGTCAAAGGCTGGTGTTGTGAGGGACAAGTGGAAGGACAGAGGACAAAAAGGTGATGACCTTACCATTGCTGTCCAGAACAGGGTCGGCGTCTCCAGTGGAGACGGGACCGATCACCCGGCTTGCCACAATCCTCTGGACGCGCGCCTCAAGATCGCTGAGGGGTTGCAGCTGAGGCCGCCCTCCACCCGTCCATTGCTGCTGTCTCCTATTATGAGATAGCTTGGCCTGCAAGAAAAAGGACGGCGTCTGAGTAAATATACAGCCATGGTCTTGCCTGATGTGCCTCCCATAGGTGAATAGCCCTTACTGTATGCAGCCATGGTCTTGCCTGATGTGCCTCCCATAGGTGAATAGCCCTTACTGTATGCATAGTGTGGAATGTGCGTGTGTGTTTCATGAGAGGGCCATAGGTGTTGGATGAGTGTTGTGCATTGGGGTTTTAAGATCCTCTGGCCATAGAGTGAGGTTGAGATGGAGGGATGGAGAGGTATTGAAAAAAAGCCACTCACCCTGACGATCCGAGTGAGGTCGTTGAACTTTTTTCAACATTGTATATGGGTCCTGGGTACCATGCTCCTGGAGGAGACGCTCTGAGCCACCTCCCTCTACACTCTTCTGTACTTGCGCGGCAAAGGCCTCCTGCCACTCTCAGGGAAGAGTATAGATCTTCTGCGCTCCACCGCGCCAACCAGAGCATCCAAGGCCCGCTCGCTGAAGCGCTGAGCTCGTTCTCTCACCCTCTCCATAGTCCTTGGCTGGAAGATTTAGGCACAGGTCTCTCCAGGCCGAGATTCAAGGCTCCAATGAGCAGGGTGTGGCTGGAGTGCAAGATCGACCCTCCCCTTTAAGAACTGTCCGGCGCCAGTGTGTCTGTGTTCCATCGCTAACTGACAGCACCTGCGCTGCGCCCGCGCTCAGAGTTAGCGCCTCGCTCCTCGGCCTTTGCGCCTTAAGACAGGTGTGTAGCGCCTGATTTAGCGCTCCAATCACCTCCAGGGGCGAGAAAAGTCAAGTTTGCAGTCGGTGGCGATAATTAGCGCCAGGCGCTAATCTTTGCGCCCGGCCGATAATTGCGCCCCAAATGGGGCGATACTGAATTTCTCCCCCATAGTGTCTGGCGGTAGGTCAGGGCACATGAGTGAAGTTTGCTGCCGGGGCGCAAGCGGGGCACTGCACACGGCGATAACATCATCGCCGGAGGCGCAGTGCCACAGGGCGCTACCAGCTACCGCCGCCGCTGATTTTCGCGGGAGGTGTTAGTGGTGCCGAGCCCAGGCGCTAGGAGTCACGAAGCAACCCAATTTTGCCCCCATTATCTCTAAGTTAGATCTGAGTAATTGGGCTACACCCATTGTTGTTGTACCTAGGTCAGATGGTAAGGTAAGGTTGTGTGGTGATTATAAGGTAACCATAAACCAGTTTCTAGAGTGTAGAGTGTAATCTACCCAATACATTGCCAAAAGGTTTGTTCACAACGCTGACAGGTGGCCAGATCTTTTTGAAGTCAGATCTAAAAAAACGCCTACCTACAACCTGAGTTAGATGAAGAGTCCAAGTCATGCTTGACTATAAATACTCACCAAGGCCTATATCAGTTCAATAGGCTACCATTTGGAGTGTCTTCTGCCCCCGACATATTCCAGGGGGTGATGAACCAAATTTTGCAAGGGATTGAAGGGGTAGTGTGTTATTTGGATGACATACTCATTTCAGCAACAAAAAGGCAAATCCATGATGAGATGTTGAATGAAGTGCTCAAACGACTAGAGAAACACAGAGTATGAGTGACAGTTCACAAGTGTGAGTTGTTTCAAAATTCAGTGGAGTACTTAGGGCACAGAGTGGACAAAGATGGTTTACATCCAACCTGCATGGAAGCTGGATGCAATCAGAAATGCACCCACTCCCAAGATTGTCTCTGCACTTCGATCATTTTTGGGTCTTTTGAATTATTACGGAAAGTTCCTCCCAAACTTGGCTACATTGTTACATCCACTGAATGAGCTGTTGAGAAAACAGGTCCCTTGGAAGTGGTCAAAAGAATGCGACGCAGCATTCAAATAAAAGCCAGTTAGTAGAGAGTACCATGTTAGTTCACTATGATGTATCTAAGGAGATCAAGCTAGCGTGTGACGCCTCTCCGTACGGAGTTGGGGCAGTGATCTCTCATGTACTAGATAGTGGGGAGGAGAGACCAATTGCTTTTGCTTCACGCACTCTCAGTGCCAGTGAGCGGAATTATGCGTAGATCGAAAGGGAAGCTTTGTCATTGATTTTTGTGGTCAAGAAGTTTCACAAATACTTGTTTGGTCGTAAGTTTACCATAGCTACGGACCATAAGCCCGTGACAGCAATCCTCCATCCAAAGTCCTCAGTTCCAACTTAACTGCAGCCCGAGTGCAGAGATGGGCTTTGATTTTGTCAGTGTATACGTATGACATTGCCTACAGACGATCAGCTGATCACAGTAATGCTTATGCTATGTCCAGGTTGCCATCCCCATCACAAGTTCACCCAATAAGGAAGAAGTGTTCTATTTCTCATACATTGATGAACTGCCAGTCACAGCTGTAGAGATTGAAGGGCAACCAAACGTAACCCAATTATGTCAAAAGTGTATGATTACATAGCAAATGGATGGCCAAACCAGGTATCAGAGGAAGATACCCAGCCATACTTCGTTCGCAGGAATGAATTGTCAGTGGATAAAGATTGTATCATGTGGGGAGCAAGAGTGGTTATCCCAAATAGGTTCAGGTCTAAATTGTTAGGAGATCTTCATGACCAGCACCTGGGAATCTGCTTGACTAAGAGCTTTGCACGCAGTTACTTATGGTGGCCAGGTTTAGATAAAGAGATAGAGTACATAGTCAGTCAGTGTGCAACATGTCAATCGGTGAGCAAGAAACCACCATCAGTACCATTACAGCCATGGAAATGGCCTCCCAGAGTGTGGCAAAGGTTAAATTTAGATTTTGCTGAGGTAGAAAGACAGCAATTGTTCATAGTGATAGATAGTCACTCAAAGTGGGTAGAGGTGTTTCCGATGCGGATAATAACAACAAGCAAAACACTAGACAATTTGCAAAGATTGTTTTCTTCATACGGCCTCCCAGAAGAAATTGTGTCCGATAATGGGCCACAATTTTGTTCAGAAGAGTTCACACAGTTCATGAGCAGAAACAGTGTGAAACATACCAAAGTTCCACCGTACCACCCTGCTTCAAATGGTGCAGCAGAGCGCACAGTACAAATTGTCAAACATGCCCTCATCAAGCAAATAATGGATCCATCAACAACGACAACTTGTATTTATATAGTGCCTTTAATGTAGCAAAACATCCCAAGGCGCTTCACAGGACTGTTATCAGACAAAAAATTTGACACCAAGCCACATAAGGAGAAATTAGGGCAGAGGCCAAAGAGGTAGTTCTTAAGGAGCATCTTAAAGGAGGAAAGCGAGGTGGAGAGGTTTAGGGAGGGAATTCCAGAGCTTAGGGCCTTGGCAGCTGAAGGCACAGCCACGAGTGGTTGAGCAATTAAAATCAGGGATGCTCAAGAGGGCAGAATTCGAGGAGCGCAGATATCTCGGGGTTTTGGGTGGGGCTGGAGGAGATTACAGAGATAGGGAGGGGCAAGACCATGGAGGGATTTGAAAACAAGGATGAGCCTTTTAAAATTGAGGCGTTGCTTAACCTGGAGCCAATGTAGGTCAGCAAGCACATGGGTGATGGGTGAATGGGACTTGGTGCGAGTTAGGACACGGGCAGTAGAGTTTTGGATGACCTCAAGTTTACATAGTGTAGTACGTGGGAGGCCAGCCAGGAGTGCATTGGAATAGTCAAGTCTAGAGGTAACAAAGGCATGGATGAGGGTTTCAGCAGCAGATGAACTGAGACAGGGGCGGAGACAGGCAATGTTATGGAGCTGGAAATAGGCGGTCTTAGTTATGGCATGGATATGTCATCAGAAGCTCATTTCAGGGTCAAATATGACAACAAGGTTGCAAACAGTCTAGTTTAGCCTCAGACAGATGCTAGGGAGAGGAATGGAGTCAGTGGCTAGGGAATGGAGTTTGTGACAGGGACCGAAAACAATGGCTTTGGTCTTCCCAATATTTAGTTGGAGGAAATTTCTGCTCATCCAGTGCTGGATGTCGGACAAGCAGTCTGACAATTTAGAAACAGTGGAGGGGTCGAGAGAAGTGGTGGTGAGGTAGAGCTGGGTGTTGTCAGCGTACATGTGGAAACTGGCGCTGTGTTTTTGGATAATGTTGCCGAGGGGAAGCATGTAGATGAGAAATATGAGGGGTCCAAGGATAGATCCTTGGGGGACACCAGAGGTAACGATGCGGGGGCAGGAAGAGAAGCCACTACAGGTGATTCTCTGGCTACGATTAGATAGATAAGAATGGAACCAGGTGAGTGCAGTCCCACCCAGCTGGACGATGGTGGAGAGGCATTGGAGGAGGATGGTGTGGTCAACTGTGTCAAAGGCTGCAGACAGATCGAGAAGGATGAGGAGGGATAGTTTGCCTTTGTTACAATCACATAGGATGTCATTTGTGACTTTGATGAGAGCCGTTTCAATACTGTGGCAGGGTTGGAAACCTGATTGGAGGGATTCGAACATGGAGTTCCGAGAAAGATGGCCACAGATTTGGGAGGCGACAACATGTTCAAGGACTTGAGAGGAAAGGGAGGTTGGAGATGGGGCAGTAGCTTGCAAGGATGGAGGGTTCAAAGGTTGTTTTTTTTGAGGACGGGGTGATGACAGCAGAGTTGAAGGAGAGGAGAACAGTACCTGAGGAGAGAGAACCGTTCACAATGTCAACTAACATGGGAGCCAGAAAAGGAAGTTGGGTGGTCAGCAATTTGGTGGGAATAGGGTCGAGGGAGCAGGAAGTGAGTCTCATGGACAAGATGAGCGTGGAGAGGTCATGAGGGGAGATCGGAGAGAAACTGGAGAAAGATGTGAGTTCAGGGCTAGGGCAGGAGGGAACCTTAGAGACAAAGAAGTCCATGAGCTCCTCGCACTTGTGGTTGGAGGTGACTGTGGAGGAGACAGGGGAGAGGTGATTAAAAAGACAGTTTGCAGTCGAGAATATAAGCCAGGGGTTATCTTTGCATTCCAGAATGATGCTGGTATGGTGAGCAGTTTTGGCAGACGAGAGCAGGACCCAATAATGCTTTATGTAGTCCAGCCAGATCCGACGGTAAATGGCCAAACCAGTTGTCCGTCATATCCTTTCAAGTCTGTGTCTCTTGCACTTAAGTGAGTGAAGATGAGTCGTACCAGGGGGAACGGCCAGGGTGAGAGAGAGTAATGGTTTTAATAAGGGTATCAAAGGTGGTGGTGAGGGTATGGTTGAGCAGATCGGTAGCTGCAGAAATGTCACAGTGACTGGAGGGCCAAAGGCTGGACAGTTGGGATTTGGTAAGTGCAGTTGTAAGAGAGTTGGGAGAGTTTTTTCCGGGGCGGACACAGAAGGAAGCCAGGTTGGGGGTGGGGGTGGGGGGGGCGAAGGGGGGATGTGGGTGCAAAGCTATACAAGGGGCGCGAAAGTCGGTTACGCTCCATTTGGGGGTGGTAACCGAGTTAAGGCCGGACATTTAGTGCCTGGCGTGGGAGTATCACCCTGGCCGCCAAATTCGGCTTACCACCCCGCACAGGAAGTGAAGCGTAATCTCGAGAACTGCACTTCCCTGAGGGGCGGTAACCAAAGCGATGTCAGGGTGCGATCGGCAGCGCTCTGCAGAGGCTCTGCGGAGCGCTTGCGCACTTCAATGCCCCTCCCCTTCAGTTAAAGGAGAAGGCCGCTGCGCATTTTGCAGGGCCTCTGATGACCCACACTAGGCCACCAGGGCAGCATGGTGCCATGGCAGCAGCCTGCCGCCGAAAAGCGGTGCCGGGCTGCGTGATGGTGGCCAGGTGATGTGGAAGGACAGAGGGATTTGGGGGTTTAGGTTCACAAGACATTAAAAGCAGCATCTCAAGTGTATAAAGCCTTAGAAAAAACGATGGAATATTAGGTTTTATGGCAAAAAGTATGGAATATATAAGTTGCGATGTAATGGTGAATCTATCTAAAACCTTAGTAAGACAACTGTTGGAGTACTCCGTACAGTTTGGGCTCCATACTATTGGAAGAGACTATTGCAGCCCCCTTGAATAGAGCACCAGTGAACTTGGTGCACTGATGAGCAGTTGCCTGCCTATGTGGCAAAGGCCACCAGATGCTGCCTGGAAGGATCCAGTCACAAAGAAATTCAGGGCTGTGGTGACCTTGACTGGTCAAAAAGGTTTTAAGGAGCATCTTAAAGGAGGAAAGAGAGGTAGAGAGGTAAAGAGAGTTTAGGCAGGGAATTCCAAAGCTTAGGACTTAGGCAGCTGAAGGCACAGTCACCAATGGTGGAGCGATTAAAATAAGGGATGCTCAAGGTGCCAGAATTGCCGGAGCGCAGATATCTTGGCGGGTTGTAGGGCTGGAGGAGATTACAGAGATAGGGAGGGGTAAGGCCATGGAGGGATTTGAAAACAAGGATGGGAATTTTAAAATCAAGGCATTGCTTAACCGGAAGCCAATGTAGGTCAGCGAGCATAGGGGAGATGGGTGAGCGGGACTTGGTGCGAGTGCGGACACGGGCAGCAGAGTTTTGGATAACCTCAAGTTTATGGAGGGTAGAACTAGGAAGGCCGGCCAGGAGTGCGTTGGAATAGTCAAGTCTAGAGGGAACAAAGGCATGGATGAGGGTTTCAGCAGCGGATGAGCTGAGGCAAGGGTGGAGACGGGCGATGCTACAGAGGTGGAAATAGATTGGAACCATATATCTGGATAGTTGACTGGTGATCAGCACTATCTCCTGCAGTCATGCCTAATGAATCCAGTAAGGCTTCCATAGATTGGTGGAAAGGGATGGGGTGTGTGGAGAGGAGACAATAATGAGTCACGAGCCAGTACAAGTGTAATAGTGTAAAATGACTATAGGAATTGTCAGGTCCCATTTTAGATGCCTGGATAAATCTGGTGGAGCTCTGCAATACAGCCCAGCAAGTGTCTCCAGAATCAGTGTAGCATGCCACACCACACAAGAAATTGGACTGCAAGAGATATTGGGCCAGAAATTTGGCTCTCCGGCTTCCTGCGGGTGCAAGCATCGCGCGCGTACTTACCTACCGCGCCTGCCGTTGTGCTTCGGGCCCACGAGGAATTTGGGTCCTAGGCCTCCTGCAGCTGCCGGCACACAGTGCTTGCGTATCCCAGGGACGCAGTTAGTTTGAAGCGTCCCCTGGGATCACGTGGGCCATGGAGAGCCAATCCTAGCAGGGAATTTTCATTCATAGATTTGACAGGAAGACCTGTCAAATCTATGAATAGAGATCGGCCCCAAAAACCAAACTAAAACTTCAAATACATTTTTTAAAAAACATCACATTTTTAAAATAACTATAAATTACATAAATTAACTACTTTAAATAAAAATTTAAATTTTTGAAAAAATTAATTAAACTTTTTAACGGTGCTAAAAATAAACTTACCTTTCTTTAAAGTATGTAAAAAAGATAAACCTGTTGAAAAAATGTTTAAATTGTAATTAATTAACCACTTACCTTGTTAAAAACAGGCCTTGCGCCTCCTTTTTAAATGTGCAGCTTCTCCATACTTACCCTCCCGGAGAAACCTGAAAAAAACCCGAAGTTCACTGCGTGCGCGCAGCCTCTCCCGCGCACGCGTTCGACTTCTGAACTCCTTCCTTCAGGGGAACGGAAGTTCCGGTTTCCCGCGCATGCGCAGTGCATGCAGGAAACCGGCACTTCAGGTGGCCTTATGGGTGAGTACACAGCGCGTACTCACCCGACAAGAGTCGAATTTCTGGCCCATTAGTGTTTAAGTTTCCTTAACGAGGCATTGCTGCAGTGTATGCCTGGTTATACAGTCATGATGTGGAGATGCCGGCTTTGGACTGGGGTGGACAAAAATGAGAAGTCGCACAACACCAGGTTATAGTCCAACAGATTTATTTAAAATTACAAGCTTTCGGAGCTCCGAAAGCTTGTAATTTTAAATAAATCTGTTGGACTATAACCTGGTGTTGTGCGACTTCTCATTTTGGTTATACAGTGATAGTGGCTGAGGTATAATGGGGGTTTACCGCAGATTGTGTTGGTGTGAAAATCAGGGAGAATCAGATGCAGTAATGTTTCTGCAGGGCAGTCATCTTTTACATGAAATGAGTATAGATTACTTTTTGTCTAAAGTCTTGAGCAGGTTTGATGGGAAGCCCACATGCTGTGCTTCTCATTCTGGCTCATCTGTGGTCCCTTCCTTTGCCGTTGGTCAATTTCTTCCTCCATCTCAAGAAAAGGTAGCAGAATCTGTAAAGGAATGGTCACGGTATGGGCCAAATTGCCTTTGCCAAGCAAGGTGATTGGCATTTTGGCGGTGGAGAAATCAAGTTCCCAATCAAATGTATACAAGTGGCTCCTCCACTCCACAGTGAACAGAAATAAACCAACATTTGCAAGACTCTCAAAAGTCAAAACAAGCAACAACAATAAACTTAAAACAAGCAACAAGCTCAGCAAGTCAAGTACAAAGGCAATGATTATACCTTTAAGAGGCTCCAGTGATGATTGGGGAGGACTGGCCTCTATGTCAGCTTTGTCACCAGAATGACATTGCACATGGCACAAATGAGAATATTCCTTCCCCGTTTCCCAGACATGTTCCTGGAATGCCCTACATGCATGTAGCAATGAAGACGGCATTTAGGACCATTGCAAGACACTGCACAAAACAAGGCACTAGTGTAGAGTTGGCACAGGGATCAAAATCCATCATTTCTCTGCACCGTGCTTGCACCTCCACCACTGGATCAAGGGAGTGCACCACTGGATCAGGTCCTATGTTCCTATTCCAGTCAGCTCAGAGTTAGAGTTGGGAATTGTATTTGGACTGTGTGTGGAAAATACTAGGAAAGGTTATAAATATTATTTCAAGATCATGTATGAGCAGTATGGGGGTTCATAAAGTCCCAGGTGGTACAAATGCCTATAGGCCCATTTTTGGGCCAGAAATGGGTGCCATACATGGAAAGCACACCCTGATCGCAACGCCTGAGGACAGCCTGAAATTCGGCCTCAGGCCTCAGGCTTCATTATCATTATTTGGGTGAGCTGCTGGTGCCCATCATGCCCATACCAATGGACCAATTTTGGGCTGCTTGCCTCACCGACGGTGGTCTTCAGGTAGCTCGAGGGTTGGGGAAGGACAACTGGCTCCACATCAAACTTAAACAAAACTTACCATTTTGCTGGCAGCCGCTTGTTAGGTCGTATCCAAACCTGAGTGGAACAGGCCCAGTGTCTGCTCCGCTCTTGGCTGCCAATTTCCCAGGCATAGGCCCCTCATTAGCATATACAAGGGGCCAACTGTTTTAAGTGGCCACCCTGGATGGCTGAAAAATAGCCCAACCCAATATTGTGTCGATTGTCTTTTAGGCATCGTTGGGGCACGGGATATTGGTCACTGAAATTGACCCTCTTTGTGTCCATTTCACACTCAAAACAATGAGGTCCAATTTCTATCTCCAGGAGTAAGTCATGCACTTATTCTGCACCGAGATTGCGTGGCCTGTTTTTTTGCAGATGGTCTGCACTGAGGTTGTTGGAAGCTTTTACTGCAGGTGTGTGAAAGTCTCAAGTATTCAAAAATTATGTAAATTAAGTCTGTATTTATCTACACAGCATTTTATCTGGAGTGCCTGAGAAATGTGGCATTGGCATATAAAACTGAGTTTGCAAAAATACTTGGTGGCCTTTTAACGTGTGTTTAGCCAATTTATGAGTGCGTGCGAGATAACCTTTTTGGTTCCTTTGTTTGCATTTAGTTTGGTGCATTTAGTTTTTTTGTATTTTTTTATTACTTATCTTGTTTCTTCACATGCCAGCATTGAAGTTATTGGCCTAGAAAATTGGACACGTAATGCCCATTTCTCGGGCACTAAACAGCCTCCAATATAGCAGGTAGGAAGCACTCGCTCATTATGAGCAGAAAGTGCGCCAAGACATCGACGACCAGAGCCTGTGCCTGCATCAGGGGCCTATAAGGGGCCTAATGCCTATTTAAGGCCCCCACTGCAAGATTGGTTTGGCCCTGAGGCAGTCGGCACTGCCATTCAGAAAAACCAGGCCTACTTGTGGTCTAATTAATAGGCGATCGTTAAAGGGACCTCGTTAGGCCGCAACCAACAAGCTACGTTTTTAAAATATACTTACCTGAATGTGGTGCTGGGAGGAGCAGGAATGGTCCTCCCAACTCCACATTCAAAGAATGCGGCCCGCTATCGGCCACTCCCCCACTGATTGCCACCGTTTAAAGGATATGATGTAGTCACCATTACAGAGACCTAGCTACAAGTTGGGCATTATACATTATCCGTAATTGTTCTTGTGCCCTACAGCCAGGTTAATAGTCATAAAAGGAACAGATTTGGAAAAAAATTCTATAAAAGGAAGCTTTGCATAACAACTAACTGGCTTCTGAACCCATTTCCACTGAAAACCTTTACAGATGTGGCTTGTTCTGACATTGTAGATTTATTTTATGAAGTGTTCGGAGACTTTTGACATGTGTTGCCTTGGTTTCTATTGTATTGCACGAAATCTGTATTTAAATGGATTCCTTCTGGTTTTATAACATAAAAAACATAAAATTAGGTATTAATTTCTCAGTTAAACTTAAAAAAAAAGCAAAGTGCTGTGACTGGTTAAGGGTCTGGGAAGTTTGAGGGCAGAGAGGAATGGTGTCTAATGTTCCCCAGGCCCTTTTGGGGGACATCAGATGCATCCTGCCTTCCCCCAAATGGCATTGTCTTTCTCCTCCCAGCCATTTTTAGGCAGTCAATAAACACCTCACACGAGACCATTAACCCCGTAAACAGTGACAGACCCCAGACAACCAATGCTATCAGACCCATCCCCTAATTCTACCAAACTTTAGTGCCGCCAATATTCCATCATCCCAAAACCCCTAAAAAAACTTCCCAGATTCTGCAACACTCCCTCTCATTGAGCAAAGACCCCTTGCATTTCTACCACATCCTAGTATACTATTGCCAGTGCTCCTAAACATCATGGGCTGGATTGTCAATGACCCGTGGAGTCGGGTTTGGAGGCGGAGGGGGTTTAAAGTTGCAGATTCGGGGGTCCCGACCCCATCCCGACTCCAACCCGCCTCCATGCCAGTTTCTCTGGTGGCGGGTACCCGACCTGGTCTGAGACCCGACTCCCCGAGGCGGGAAGGGATTAGTGACAATTAACTGCCTGTTAACAGGTAGTTAACAGGCAGTTTTTTGCATAATCCCTATTTTCAGAAGAAAAGTGTGGGCTTCCCGACAGGTGGCAACCACTCCAAGTTATCGGGTCGGGCCGTGGGTCTGCAGGGGTTGGAGGGGTCGATATGTCCGGTGGGCAGGTGAGTGATGGGTGCATGTCTGCAGAGGTAAGTGTGTAAGGTAAGTGCTAAGTGTGGGAAAAAGTTTTACTTACCTTAACTTCCTCCTGCAGGTGTCAGCCCTTCAGTTCTCGGGAGTTAGAAATCTCACCGGCACAGAAAGCAGAAAAGCCGTGGACCTGTCAAAAACAGCAGCCTTCTGTTTTCTGTGCTGGAATGATTTCTAACTCAGCCTGAAAGGAAGGACTGAAGTTAGAAATCATATTGTCAGTGTTTGACAGCTTCACAGAGCTGTCAAACGCTGATATTTCATCTGTCAAAAGCTCTTGACAGATGAAATGTCAATCTGTGACATCACCTGTTGCCGGGTGGCCCTTAATTGGCCTGCTGAGCCCACTGGGCGGGCTCAACAAGGTCAATCAAGGGAAAATACAGTGGGTTGGCCACATCTCGATGGAGGCGGGTTCACAAGCCAGAATGTGTGATTCCCGACCCCAACCCGACTCCAACTTCAAAATCCAGCCCCATGAGTCTCCGCCAGTACTCCCAGATCACACAACTTCCCTCCTGGTTCGCTCACACCCCTACATCTCTAATATTCTCACATCCATAACCAGCGCTTCCAGACTGTGGTCTTCCCACTCCCCACTAATACCATATCCATCAACCCTCCTGCGCAACTCTTCCAGACTCTAACACTCGCTTCCCAATGCTTCCATACCATAGAACCACTCTCCCAACACTACCAAATCACCAAACCACACCCCCTTCCCCATACTGATGCATACAGTACCTGCAACCTACCTCTTACTTATTTTCAACCTGAAAGATCTTCTTTACCATCTTCTTCTGTATCCTGTAGTTCAACAAAATGGTCAAAGATAAAATTAACATATAGTAATAAAAAGGCCACTGACTTATAGTTTCCACACAAACATTATTGTGGACTATGAAGGTGAAAATTCCACTATCACTCCTACAATACTGTATACTAAAATACAATTTCACTTATTCAATCACCTTCAATCTGATAATATATTATACGTTACATACAATTAAATAGTTGGGGTGCCCCATTCACGCTGAAAATTGGGGCAGTTGACAGATGAAAATCTCGCACCCATTGATTGCCCGTGGCCTGTCAAACTCATTTCCAAGTGGGCCTCAAAAGGGGCAAACAGCACTCCCGCAGGAGCCTTATTTCAATTCTTAAATCGGGGATTATGCTTGTTATAGGACCCTGATGCCATTTTTGTGTACCAATGGGCAGAACATGTACCGTGCATGCTTTACCCAGTGGTACTGAGTGCTGGGTAGCCTAATCAGTGGTCCTTAAAGGGACTGTTGGTTGCTGTTCCTAAAACAGTTAGTAATTTTTTTTTAAAGATATGTAGGACCAGAAGGAGAAAAATATGTCCTGCTATTGTCTTCCTACCGGCCTGTCCGCACTCCCATCCCACATTTGTCTCCCCGCACCGCGCCCCCCACCCCCGCTTAACTTATTACTTCCGGCTCGGCTCACTTGAGGAGCTGCCAGACTTTCACACATTCCTGGCCGGCGAGCAACCTGTCTTCAGTGCTCACAGCTCATCAGCATTACACAGATGAGGTCCTGCCATGCAAATGGCTTGGGCCTCCTGCTAGTCCCACATATGGATAATGTTATAATGACAAATTAGCACATTATTTATGTTGTTTATAATGTGAGCTATTTGTTAACTGCCTGGTTTTGCCTTCCCACATGCAGAATGAAAATATCACACAAGTGCAGTTGTAAGTGGAGCGAGCCTTGGCTCAGTGGTAGCATTCCCGCCCCCGAGTCAGAAGGTTATGGGTTTGAGACCCACTCCAGATAGCCCCAGTGAGCAGAGATTCTGAACACAGGGCTGATGGCCAGCAGGGTGCTCACGTCCGATGGGAGCAGAATGGTCTTCTCAACCCCCCATCGCAGCCCAGTGAGAACAATATTCCAGACAAGTGCTTTTGAATATGTACAACCAATGGGTGGGACTCCCTACTAGCAGCTGAAATCAGAAAATTACCCCACTGTTTGTACTAATTATTGCCGATTTTTCTCAAAACTAGTTGCTTTTCACAAGCAGTGATTTTGCAGAGAATTTATACTGTAAGGCATAAAGTTAAATATATATTATGTTGCTTTGTTTGATTTGCTAAGAAGAACCTTGCCTCAGTAGAGTTAATGCTGGGCCAGATTGCTTGTGGCTGTGGAAGAAATAGGCTACATAACAACAATCACAGCATTGCAAAAATAATTAATTTCGTGAAACATTTTCCGTCATTTCAATGTGATTTGGTGTTATATAAATGCAAGTTTTTTCTTATATTAATGGTCCTTTCTTCTTGCATGGTTTATAGCAACCTTATTAACTAACAAAAGATATTCCATGACAACATTCATCTCATCTGGAGATACAGGGCTGAGTTTTTCTCAGGAGCACTTTCAGCTCTGGAGGCTCAGGGTGGGACTTCTGCCCACTACCCCAACCCCGCTGTACCCTTCTGGGTAGGGGCTCATTAAATATGGAGGGCAGGCACAAAGAGGAAGGAAAACTCAGTTTTATATGCCAATGCCACATTTCTGAGGCACTCCACATTAAATGCGTAGTTAAATACAGACTTAATTTACATAATTTTTGAATACTTGATGAGGAAGGACACTGCAAAGGGGCAACCGCTAAAACAGCTGAAGGAGAAGCAGGAAGTCTTAAAATGGAGCAAAGCAACATAAGAACATAAGAAATAAGAGCAGGAGTTGGCCATACGGCCCCTCGAGCCTGCTCCACCATTCAATAAGATCATGGCTGATCATCGACCTCAACTCCACTTTCCCGCCCGATCTCCATATCCCTTGATTCCCCTAGAGTCCAAAAATCTATCTATCTCAGCCTTGAATATACTCAAAGACTCAGCATTCACAGCCCTCTGGGGCAGAGAATTCCAAAGAATCACAACCCTCTGAGTGAAGAAATTCCTCCTCATCTCAGTCTTAAATGGCCTGCAACTTAAACTGAGACTATGCCCCCTAGTTCTAGACACTCCAGCCAGGGGAAACAACCGCTCAGCATCTACCTTGTCAATCCCCTTCAGAATCTTGTATGTTTCAATGAGATCACCTCTCATTCTTCTAAACTCCAGAGAGTATAGGCCCATTCTACACAATCTCTCATCATAGGACAGCTCTCTAATCCCAGGAATCAATCTAGTGAACCTTTGTTGCACTGCGTCCAAGGCAAGTATATCCTTCCTTAGATAAGGAGACCAAAACTGTGCACAGTACTCCAGGTGTGGTCTCACCAAGGCCATGTAGAATTGTAGCAAGACTTCCTTACTCTTACACTCCAACCCCCTTGCAATAAAGGCTAACATGCCATTTGCCTTCCTTATTGCTTGCTGTACCTGCATGCTAGCTTTCTGTGTTTCTTGCATGAGGATACCCAAATCTCCCTGAACACCAACATTTGAAAGTTTCTCACCATTTAAAAAATATTCTGTTTTTCTATTCTTCCTACCAAAGTGAATAACCTCACACTTCCCTACATTATACTCCATCTGCCACCTTACTGCCCACTCACTTAGTCTATCTATATCCCTTTGCAGACTCTTTGTGTTCTAAGATTGTAAATAACTGAGGCCCCAACACTTATCCTTGCAGCACCCCACTAGTTACAGCCTGCCAACCTGAAAAAGATCCGTTTATCCCTACTCTCTGTTTTCTGTCTGTTAACCAATCCTCTATCCATGCTACTATATTACCCCCAACCCCATGAGCCCTAATCTTGTGTAATAACCTTTTATGCGGCACCTTATCGAATGCCTTTTGGAAATCCAAATATACTATATCCACTGGTTCCACTTTATCAACCCTGCTAGTTAGATCCTCAAAAAACTCTAATAAATTTGTCAAACACTATTTCCCTTTCATAAAACCATGTTGACTCTGCCTAATTATAATGCGGAGATGTCGGTGTTGGACTGGAGTGGACAGGGGCAGCTCCGAAAGCTTGTGATTTCAAATAAAACTGTTGGACTATAACCTGCCTAATTATGTTATGATTTTCTAAGTGCCCTGATACCACTTCCTTAACAATGGATTGCAGCATTTTCCCGATGACTGATGTCAGGCTAACTGGCCTGTAGTTCCCTGTTTTTCCTCTCCCTCCTTTCTTGAATAGCGGTGTTACATTTGCGACCTTCCAATATGCTGGGAGCATTCTAGAATCTAGGGAATTTTGGAAGATCAAAACCAATGCATCCACTATCTCTTCAGCCAGCTCTTTTAGAACCCTAGGATGTAGGCCATCAGGTCCAGGGGATTTGTCGACTTTTAGTCCCATTAGTTTCTCTAGTACTTTTTCTCTATTTATATTAATTACGTTAAGTTCCTCACCCTCATTAGACCCTTGGTTCCCCACCATTTTTGGTATGCTTTTTGTGTCTTCTACTGTTTAACGTTTCTGCCATTTCCTTATGCCCCATAATACTTTCTCCTGTCTCAGCCTCTAAGAGACCAACATTTACTTTTGCTACTCTCTTCCTTTTTACATACTCACTGCGAGCAGCTGAAGAGGAGCGAACCTAGCCGGGAACCAGAGCAGAGGCCAGTAAATAAAGAGCGGGGTCGGAGAGGGGCCTGAACTCACTGCGAGCAGCCGAGGAGGAGCGGACCTAGCCGGGAACCGGAGCAGAGAGGGAAAAATCCAGGAGTCCAAAAAACAAGAAGTGACGTCACAGGAAAGCAGGGAAGTGATTGGTTGGTCAGTATTTCTCTCTTTATCTTGGGCATTGGTTTAAATTAAGAGCCGGGATTAAAAACTAAACGTTCAAAAAGAGGGAGCTGATTGGTGAGTATCTGGTAAGTGGTTTTACTTGGCTTTCTTAAAGTTTTTAAGTTTATTCCAGCTAGGTTAGTAAATAGTCTGTTAATTAGAGGTATGGCAGGGCAGCTCACACCCGTGGAATGCACATCTTGTGCCATGTGGGAAGTCCTGGACACCTCCCGTGGTCTGGACGACCATATGTGCGGGAAGTGTCACCAGCTACAGCAGCGTCAAGCACCGGGTTACGGAGCTTGAGCAGCGGCTGCAGTCACTGCTGTGCATCCGCGAGATTAAGAGCTACGTGGATATCACATTTCGGGAGGTGGTCACCCCGTAGCTTAAGAGTGTGCAGGCAGAGAGGGAATGGGTGACCGTCAGACAGAACAGGAGGACCAGGCAGGTGGTGCAGGAGTCCCCTGAGCCCATCTTGCTCACCAACCAGTATTCGATGCTGAGTACTGGTGAGGGCGATGGTTCCTCTGGGGAGTGCAGCCAGAGCCAAGTCCACAGCACCATGGAAGGCTCAGCTGCACAGGCGGGGGGGGAAGAGGAGAGGGAGAGCAATAGTGATAGGGGATTCAATAGTTAGGGGAACAGACAGGCGTTTCTGCGGCCACAGACGTGACTCCAGGATGGTATGTTGCCTCCCTGGTTCCAGGGTCAAGGATGTCACTAAACGGCTTTAGGGCATTCTGAGGGGGGAGGGTGAACAGCCAGAGGTCGTGGTCCAGATCAGTACCAACGACATAGGTAGGAAGAGGGATGAGGTCCTGCAGGCAGAGTTTAGGAAGCTAGGAAAGAGGTTAAAAAGCAGGACCTCAAAAGGTAGTAATCTCCGGATTACTACCAGTGCCACGTTCTGGGGGAGGTGGGACCTCTACAAGCCAGACGGGTTGCACCTCAATGGGAATGGGACCAATATCCTCACGGGAGTGTTTGCTAGTGCTGTTGGGGAGGGTTTAAACTAGCTTGGCAGGGGGATGGGAACCTAAGTATAGAGTCCGGGACCAATATCCTCACGGGAGTGTTTGCTAGTGCTGTTGGGGAGGGTTTAAACTAGCTTGGCAGGGGGATGGGAACCTAAGTATAGAGTCAATAGGGAGGGAAGAAAAACTGGAATTGGAAAACAAAAACATAGAAAGTAAATTGGAAGGACAGAGGAATAAAGGGCTAGATAGTAGTCAACAAGGAGGTTTGCCTGTACTAAATGGTATATGCTTCAATGCAAGGAGTATAGCGAACAAGGCAGAGGAGCTGAGGGCACAGGTAGATACTTGGGACGATGATATTATAGCTATTACAGAGACGGGGCTGAAAGAGGGGCAGGTATGGCAGCTCAACATTCCTGGTTACAGGATTTTCAGACGGGAAAGAGATGGAGGTAAAAAGGGAGGGGGGTCGCGGTATTGATTAAAGGAACTATTACAGCTGTGAGGAGGGATGATATGTTGGAGGGATCATCAAACGAGGCCATATGGGTCGAATTGAAAAACAAAAAAATGGGCAATCACACTGCTGGGAGTGTACTACAGACTCCCAAACAGTGAGAGGGAGATAGAAGAACAAATATGTAGACAAATTTCTGAGAAGTGCAAAAACTATAGGGCAGTAATAGTAGGGGATTTCAACTACCCCAAATATGTGCCCTTAAAGAAAAAAGGTGGGACTAACAAATCTAGAGCCCCCTGGATGTCTAGGGACATACAGGGTAGGATAAAGAGAAAAAGGGAGGCGGATGACAGATACCGAGGGCTAAATACTCCAGAATCTTTAGAGGAGTACAGAAAGTGCAGGGGTGCAATTAAAAAGTATATTAGGAAAGCAAAGAGAGAGCATGAAAAATTCTTGGCAAGTAAAATCAAGGAAAACACAAAGATGTTTTATAAATATATTAAGAGTAAGAGGATAACTAAAGAAAGGGTAGGGCCTATTAGAGATCATGAGGGTAATCTGTGTTCTATCGTGGCTTACCGCTGCCTGAGCAACAAGTGGCTCAGTGCACAGCCTCCTCAGAGGAGGAGGAGGAGGAAGATCTTGCGGACACGGATGTGCCAGTTCCACCAGCATGCGAGCACATTGCTGGCCGTGAGGCAAGGGATGCACTAATCCATGCCAGATTCGCATAAGTTTACGCAGCAAACATATGTGGCTGACACATGGAAATGAGTGTCTGGCCGACCTTCTTAACAGACCATACAGCATCTGTACAATAAACTGTGAGTTCCTATCACTCTCACCACCATCATTACAGATGAAAGGCGCCCTGACCCCTTACTGTGCAATTTCCATTTCTCAGAACACATAGGCTAACTCTTCGAATCTTTGCCATCGCATTTCTTTATTACAATTGAAATAACAATGTATTAGATCAAAACACCCAAGTGACTACCCTTGTGACTATTTGTGTGTTAACGTTCTCTTACGCGTGCTTCTACATGGTGCTTGCCCTGTGGCTTCAGCAGATGTTGAGGCACCTTGCTCACTTCCATGCTGCGCCTGCTTCGACGCCTTTGGCGGGCGTCCTCTGGGTTTGGGAGCCTGGGAGGGCTCGGCAACAGTCTGCTCCTCCTGCGGCTGTGCAGGGGCTGAGACGGCCATCTCAGTTGGGTGAGGAATCTGGGGCTCTGATCGAGGGTTCCGCGGTGGCATGGGAGTGTGAGCGCTTGGAGAGCACCAACATCCCTCTCATGGGTCACCACTGCTAGCAAGTAGCTGGAGAGCACTTTCCTGCACATCAGTGGGGCCATGAGGACCCGTCTCTGTACTGACAGTCCTCATAACAGGGACATCCATGTAACTTTGGTTCCTCTCCTCAATAGATGCCCATCTATCCTCCATAGCAGACCATCTATTTAGAAGAGTCACCATGTTCATTTGCGTCTGGCAATTTATGTCCTCCATGGAGGTTGCCATCCTTTCCATGGCGGCACCTACATTCACCATTGAGTGCATCACGGCATTGCTCATGTTTGACATGGACTCCTCCATTCTCTGCACACTCAGTTACCGTGGTTGCAAACCCTGTCAGAGACTCCTGCATCTGTTCCTGACGCTCCAGCTCTTTCTGGATGGCCCCAGAGGCACAGCATCCACATGCAGCTGAGCAGAGCTAGGAGCATCCAGCGCCCTCCGATGAGGACTCTCCACTGCTGTTCCTGTCTCCACCATCTGCTAATGCTCACTTGTGAGCTGTGATACACTAGGTGACAACACTAATCTATCTCGCAAAGGACCCACTGAGGTGCTGGGTGCGCTCAATTCTGCTGATACTGTACCCTCAGAGGTTGCAGCTTCCTCTGAGGGGTCTTCCGGCTCTTCCTCCTGGACAGTGGGGTGGAGGGCTCTCGATGGTCCTGTGGGGGAGTAAAGGCATGAGTTAGACATGTGATATGTAGGTTGCAGACACATCCCATTGTGCAGATGATCAGAACTCAATCTGTATGAACATCAGATGCCATATCAGTCACTCATGCAATCTAAATGAGAGGGTTGCAAATCTATTCTGTCACCAGCTTGCTCGACTGTACCCGTCTCTCCGTCCCCCACTTCCAGCTCCTCAGCACCTCCTTTGAATCTTTGGAATTCTCTACCCCAGAGAGCTGTGGAGGCGGAGTCATTGAATATATTCAAGGCTGAGATAGACAGATATTTGAGCTACAGGGGATCCAAGGGTTATGGGGAACAGGCAGGAAAATGGAGTTGAGGGCAAAGTCTTTTTCTTTATTCAATGGCGGAGCAGGCTCGAGAGGCCGAATGGCCTTCTCCTGCTCCTATTTCTTATGTTCTTCTGCTTCTTCCTCTTCTGCTTCTTCCACACCTGGAGTACTGAGTACAGTTTTGGTCTCCTTATTAAAGCAGAAAATGCTGGAAATACTCAGCAGATCAGGCAGCATCGTGACCTGAGCCGTGAACTCTGTTTCTCTTTCCACGGATGTTGCCTGACCTGCTGAGTATTTGCAGCATTTTCTGTCTTCTCAGAGGCCTTCCTTTACCATCCGAGGCCTTGCAAGCCTCCTGCACACTTAAAAAACTTTTAACATGTATTACAGCAAGCCACTACTTCAATAAAATTTTTAAAATCCAGTCAAAAGCTTAAATGCAAACTTACCTGAAAGATGTGTGTGTCCCTTTAAGAGGTGCTGACAGAGCCTCTGTGAGTCTGCTGAATGTTGGGTTTTCATGGCGAGCTTAGGACCCAGCGATGAACTTAGTGCCTAGGTCCAAGTTCACTGAGGTGACGTTAAGTCGGCATTGCACACTGACTGATGCCACCCTCTCCCCATTTACATTACCAGGGCCAGCGCCTTCATCAGCAGCGCTGCCGGCCCTTGCAAAACGGCGGACACCGCGGGACCTGCCACCAGCTGGCAGAAGAGCAGCGGCTGCCATTTTTCACCATATTATGCCGGTAATGGGTGGCGTTAAACACTTGAATTTTTAGCCCTTGGAGTTCACATTATATTTATAATTTAATATATGACATCCTTCCACCCTCACAGAATGTAGCCCATTTTCTCATTAACTCACCCATAATTGTGACCTATTTCAAATAAAATATTTGCTATACAGAGAGGAGTGTTACTTGGGCGTTATTGCATAGTGATAATCTTAACAAATGGTTCAGGTGATGACATAAAGCATGGGATTGAAGTTTGAGTAACAACGCTCGTAAAGATTTTCCATCCAAAGTGAGGTGAGCAACCAGAAGCATCCACCCAAACATTAACATTCTATTTAAATGCTGGCATGACATCACCATCACATTTCTCAACATTTCGGTTTGTAGCCCGCCCATTGCTACGAACACCAGTATTTAATAGCCATTCATTGCCAGTGCCTATGAAGTGCCACCACTCTGAATTTCTATGCCTCAGGGTCATTTCAGGCTCTTTTTTTTTTTTATTCGTTCCAGGATGTGGGCGTCGCTGGCAAGGCCAGCATTTATTACCCATCTCTAATTGCCCTCGAGAAGGTGATGGTGAGCTGCCTTCTTGAACCGCTGCAGTCCGTGTGGTGAAGATACACCCACAGTGCTGTTAGGGAGGGAGTTCCAGGATTTTGACCCAGCGACGATGAAGGATCGGCGATATACTTCTAAATCAGGATGGTGTGTGACTTGGAGGTGATGGTGTTCCCATGCATCTGCTGCCCTTGTCCTTCTAGGTGGAAGAGGTCACGGGTTTGGGAGGTGCTGCCGAAGAAGCCTTGGCGAGTTGCTGCAGTGCATCTTGTAGATGGTACACACTGCAGCCACGGTACGCCGGTGGTGGAGGGAGTGAATGTTTAAGGTGGTGGATGGGGTGCCAATCAAACAGGCTGCTTTGTCCTGGATAGTGTCGCGCTTCTTGAGTGTTGTTGGAGCTGCACTCATCCAGGCAAGTGGAGAGTATTCCATCACACTCCTTACTAGTGCCTTTGTAGATGGTGGAAAGGCTTTGGGGAGTCAGGAGGTGAGACACTCGCTGCAGAATACTTAGCCTCTGACCTGCTCTTGTTGCTACTGTATTTATGTGGCTGGTCCAGTTAAGTTTCTGGTCAATGGTGACCCCCAGGATGTTGATGGTGGGGGATTCGGCGATGGTAATACTGTTGAATGTCAAGGGGCGGTGGTTAAATTCTCGCTTGTTGGAGATAGTCATTGCCTCGCACTTCTGTGGTGCGAATGTTACCTGCCACTTATCAGCCCAAGCCTAAACGTTGTCCAGGTCTTATTGCATGCGGGCATTGACTGCTTCATTATCTGAGGAGTTGTGAATGGCCCTGAACACTGTGCAGTCATCAGCGAACATCCCCATTTCTGAACTTATGTTGGAGGGAAGGTCATTGATGAAGCAGCTGAAGATGGTTGGGCCTAGGACACAGCCCTGAGGAACTCGTGCAGTGATGTCTTGGGCTGTAATGATTGACCTTCAACCACCACAACCAACTTCCTTTGTGCTAGGTATGACTCCAGCCAGTGGAGAGTTTTCCCCTTGATTCCCATTGACCTCAGTTTTACTAGGGCTCCTTGATGCCACACTCGGTCAAATGCTGCCTTGATGTCAAGGGCAGTCACTCTCACCTCACCTCTGAAATTCAGCACCTTTGTCTATGCTTGGACCAAGGCTGTAATGAGGTCGGGAGCCGCGTGATCTTGGCGGAACCCAAACCGGGCATCAGTGAGCAGGTTATTGGTGAGTAAGTGCTGCTTGATAGCACTGTCGATGACACCTTCCATCACTTTGTTGATGATTGAGAGTAGACTGAAGGGGCGGTAATTGGCTGGATTGGATTTGTCCTACATTTTGAGCAGTTTTCCACATTGTCGGATAGATGCTAGTGTTGTAGCTTTATTGGAACAGCTTGGCTAGAGGCGCGCTTAGTTCTGGAGCACAAGTCTTCAGCACGATAGTCGGGATGTTGTCGGGGCCCATAGCCTTTGCTGTATCCAGTGCGCTCAGCTATTTCTTGATATCACGTGGAGTGAATCGAATTGGCTGAAGACTGGCTTCTGTGATGGTGGGGACCTCAGGAGTAGGCTGATATGGATCATCCACTCGGCACTTCTGGCTGAAGATGGTTGCAAATGCTTCAGCCTTGTCTTTTGCACTCACGTGCTGGGCTCCACCATCATTGAGGATGGTGTTATTCATGGAGCCTCCTCCACCCGTTAGTTGTTTAATGGTCCACCACCATTCACGACTGGATCTGGCAGGACTGCAGAGCTTTGATCTGATCCATTGATTGTGGGATCGCTTAGCCCTGTCTATAGCATGCTGCTTCCGCTTTTTAGCATGCATGTAGTCCTGTGTTGCAGCTTCCCCAGGTTGGTACCTCATTTTTAGGTACGCCTGGTGCTGCTCCCGGCATGCTCTTCTACATTCCTTATTGAACTAGGGTTGGTCCCCTGGCTCGATGGTAATGGTAGAGTGAGGGATATGCCGGGCCATGAGGTTACAGATTGTGGTGGAATACAATTCTGCTGCTGCTGATGGCCCACTGCGCCTCATGGATGCCCAGTTTTGAGCTGCTAGATCTGTTCTGAATCTATCCCATTTAGCATGGTGGTAGTGCCCCACAACACAATGGAGGCTGTTCTCAGTGTGAAGATGGGACTTTGTCTCCACAATGACTGTGCGGTGGTCACTGCTACCAATACTGTCATGCAGATGCATCTGCGACAGGTAGATTGGTGAGGACGAGGTCAAGTAGGTTTTTCCCTCGTGTTGGTTCTCTCACCACCTGTTGCAGGCCCAGACTGGCAACTATGTCCTTCAGGATTCAGCCAGCTCAGTCAGTAGTGGTGCTACCGAGCCACTCTTGGTGATGGACATTGAAGTCCCCCACCCAGAGTGCATTCTGTGCCCTTGCTACCCTCAGTGCTTCTTCCAAGTGGTGTTCAACATGGTGGAGTATGGATTCATCAGCTGAGGGAGGGCGGTAGGTAGTAATCAGCAGCAGGTTTCCTTGCCCATCCTTGACCTGAAGCCATGGGACTTCATGGGGTCCGGAGTCAATGTTGAGGACTCCCAGGGCCACTCCTTCCTGACTGTATACCACTGTGCCACCACCCCTGGTGGGTCTGTCCTGCCGGTGGGACAGGACATACCCAGGGATGGTGATGGAGAAGTTTTGGACATTGGCTGTCTCTGGGAACACTTGTGGCATTAGCCAATCATCTGTACACAAATGCATAAAACAAGTTACTGATGCATTGTTTGCTAGAGCTGGCCAACAGGAAAGGACTCCAGCTGGCTAGTGACCACAAACTTCAAATATTGCATATAAATGCTCACTATTTAGGAAACTGCCATAATTGTTTCATATTGAGGCAGTCTACCATCCCAACACTGTTTGCAGTTGAAAACCAGGTGTCTGGTTGACTCCTTGGCGATCTGGGCTACCTTCTGCACCAATGGTTGATGACCCTTGTTAATTTTTCCAGGACCTTCAGTGATCATCAATATAGTCTGGATATTCATTGAGTGAAGTCCTTTCCTGTTGGCCACTAGAATCACTCTAGAGCAGGCAATTGGTATTTTAAAGGCCTGCTTCATTTGCCTTGATCGATCTGGGGAAGCTCTGCTGTACAGTCATGCCAGGTTTTTGAGGATCATGGTGGTGCGCTGCATTGCATAACTTTGGTCGTCATAGAGGACTTCTGATGTATGCCATGGGGGAGGGAGAGCAAGGAACACCAGACCAGCAGGGTGAGCAGACAGCCATGAATATATTGCAAGAAGAGGCCCAAAGAGGTAAGTTTTTACATTTTTTTTGTTACTTTCCTTGTAAGACCCGGAGTGCTCCTACAGGTCCAACAAGAAAGTTTAGGTCTTTCCAGAGAGCGTTCCTCCTGCCACCTGACATTTTGCTCCCACCCGCTGGCTAGCTGCCACTCCCACCAGTTTTGGGCGGACAACTGACCGGGGTCATGTAGATGAGGTCCGGGTGCTAAAATCGCCTGACCTCATGCTGCCAACGTCAGAGGGTTTAGCACTCGCCTTGGTACCTGCTCTGGGTTAAAATTAGCCCATCAGTTTTTTTTCGTTAAGAAATGCCAAGGCAAAGAAGTTAAATTTCTACAATTTGTTGTGCAATCCCATATGCAGCATAATGAACATGAAATGATTAGATCAATAGTGCAGTGTTAATCATTTTAGTGCAGTGTTAATCATTTTCCTTTGTGGATCAATTCTGAGCTCAATCAAAGTACAGTGATTTTATCAGAATATATTTTCAATCCTCTTTAGGAATAGAACTTTGGAAAAAATAAGTATCAAATATTATAGTATAATATTATCCAGCTAGCCTTTATCTATATCATGCATTACCAGGACTATATTGACCTTTTATACTCCCTTTTAATGTTTGACAACACAAGTAAGTCTAAGTCTCTGGGCATCAAAACCTGACAATCCTGAATCTTTCAGATAATAATGCATTAAACAAATATTATTAATCATCATTTTTATAGCTAAACCTATCAATTGTTTTACATAATTTATACTTGTATTTCTACTAGCTGGGAATTGAACACATACATTCTGTTACCATTTTAGCAATATTGCTTTCTATTTTTATAAAGAAACTTCACTGTTACAAATTCTGTTCATTCTTGTCTCTTATAACACATTTCAAATAGGAACTGAACTTGTAACAAATACAAATGGCTAGTAAAGTACATATTGTAGGGAAAGAGCTTCTGCAGCATTGAGTAAAAGCAAGTAACCCCAAGCTGGAGTCAGCATTTATTACTCTTTCATAATGTAAAGTCAGGTGACACCAGGAAAATGTTAGAAAAATATTATTTTTGTCAATGCTGTTCTGTGATGATAAATTGTGCAATTGGTCTAACGAATATACAAGACTATTCTATTTATGTAGTTTGTCTGTTGCTTGTGCAATAATTATTAATAATGCTGTTTTAATGTATTATTACCTGAAAAATTCAGGATTGCCAGGTTTTGACATGCCCAGAGACACGACTAAAATTATTTTAGGCTTGCTTGTGTTGTCAAACCGTAAAAGGGACTATAAATATTTTCAAATGTATCTGGTTTAAAATGTTAAGCACAAAGATTATAATCTGCACCTGACATATTATTTTCTTGCATATAAAAAATGTAGGACTATTATTGTGACACCAAATGGTTTCTATGGTATAAATGTTGACAGATACTGACATTCAGCTAGAGTGGCATGGTTGCCTCAGGCAAGCTCAAGCTCCCAGGTGTCCATGACTTTTCCCTCTGATATAGCGTACTAAGGAGTTGGTTAATTAGCTTGATAGAGTCTCGAGATATTTGCCTGTCCATTGCTTTGTCACTTCTTGGGATTTAGAAAACAACTATCACAAAGGATGTCATGCTGAGAGACTGCTGGATGTTCAAGAGGCATTGCATGCTGAACATGACCAGTGCAATTAGATTTTCTGACTCAGATAACTGAAGCTGTTACTGCCAATTGCACCATTAACAAAGAAACCTTAGCTGGGACTTTGATGACAAAATCTAACAAAAGTTGCTTCACTTCCACTGATTGTAATACCATTTATTTATTAAAAGATTTCACAAAGCCTTTTAATCTTTAGAAAGAGATTGATATGAACATGCTTAAAATGTTAATTATTCCAGCATGATAAGACTAAGGGAACAAAATCCCAATTAAGAAAAATGTGACAAGATATGCTTTTCTCTGTAATTAATGGCCTGCTAATAAAATCATGAAAGTGTTCAGCTTTGCAATATGTGGTTTCTGAGAATACTATTTTGGTAGTGGGTCACTAATTACAAAAGATAGAGGCATTCTCCTATTTTTTGTTAAAATTGGAATTTGACCCCCAAGTCTCTTGATCGTGGTTATGCTTACAAATATTTTACAGATCTAAAGGAAAATGAAACAAGTTGAATGGCCTTCAGCACTGTACGTCTGCAAATAATTGAGGACCATATTCTCATATTCTGCACAAATTGACTTTCTGCATAATATTGAAGTAATTGGGCTAAAAATTGGAGCACTAACTTCGCCGGGGCGTTACTTTTAGCACCCCGGAAAAATTAGCGCCCCCGCGCCGGAAATTGAGTGGTTGTGCCCCAAGAGGGAAGCGGGGCGCTACTGGGGCACTGCAAGTCAATATCGCAGCACTACGTGCCACCGCGCTACGCGCAGTGGCACGTTGCGCTGCAGTATTGCAGGCCTTCCTCTCCTTCTTAAAGGGGAGGGGCCTTGCGCTGCGCGACCTGGGGCCCGGCTGGGCCCCCGGGGATCGGGAGTGCCGGCAAAAGAACCCGGCACTCAAGAGAAGTGCCGGGCTCTTGGAGCGCAGCCGGCACTCCGCGGGGGGGGGGGGGCGGGGACGGGAGCGCAGGCAGGTGCTGGCAGGCGGCCAGCAACAAAAATGGCTGCCCCACACCGTGCCTTTAAATAGCACCACCCCGGCCGCAGGTAGGCCTCCCTGACCCCGTTGGACATAGCATCCGGCGGTAAGTCAGGGGGTGCTCCTGAAGATCGCAGCCGGGGCGTGAGCGGGGCGCTGCGCACGGCAATGACGACATCACCGGCGGTGCAGCGCCACAGGGCACGACCGGTTAGCGCCGCCATTAACCTCCCGCTGAATTTCGCGGGAGGCATGGGCGGCACCGCGCCCTGGCGCTAGTTGCTTTGCGCCCCATTAGCACCCTCTTAGGGCTCTAACGGGCAGCGCAAAGCAACCCAATTTTCCCCCCATTGGCTTTAAATAATGAAAACATCTTTTTACGGTAAACCAAAGTAATTGGCTAACTAATATTTGGGTTTGGGCTGATAAGTGCCAGGTAACATTCGTGCCACAGAAGTGCCAGGCAATGACTATCTCCAACAAGCGAGTGTCTAAACAGCGCCCCTCGACATTCAATGGCATTACCATCACCGAATCCCCCACCATCAACATCCTGGGGGTCACCATTGACCAGAAACTTAACTGGACCAGCCACATAAATACTGTAGCAACAAGAGCAGGTCAGAGACAAGGTATTCTGCGGCGAGTGTCTCACCTCCTGACTCCCCAAAGCTTTTCCACCATCTACAAGGCACAAGTAAGGAGTGTGATGGAATACTTTCCACTTGCCTGAATGAGTGCAGCTCCAACAACACTCAAGAAGCTCGACACCTATCAGGACAAAGCAGCCCGCTTGATTGGCACCCCCTCTACCACCTTAAACATTCACTCCCTCCACCACCGGTGTACCGTGGCTGCAGTGTGTACCATCTACAAGATGCACTGCAACAAGTTGCCAAGGCTTCTTTGGCAGCACCCCCCAAACCCGCGACCTCTTCCACCTAGAAGGACAAGGGCAGCAGACGCATGGGAACACCACCACCTCCAAGTTCCCCTCCAAGTCACACATCATCCTGACTTAGAAGTATTTCGCTGATCTTTCATCGTCGCTGGGTGAAAATCCTGGAACTCCCTCCCTAACAGTACTGTGGGAGTACCTTCACCACACGCATGCAACGGTTCAAAAGGCGGCTCACCACCACCTTCTCAAAAAATAAATATTGGTCTTGGAATTTTCAGGCGTAATTTATAAATATAAAACAAAAATGTACAAAATGCTAAACTGTCCTATACTTCAAAAAATTGCATTAAAATTTTAGATTTTATTGCACATTTTGAAAGCAAATAGTTTGTGTTCAAAAGATATAATTGTTGCTGTAACAATTAATATGAACATGTGCAATAGGTGTAAAGGATGTACACTGGAGCACCCAAGGTAACGCTTGTACCAGTACAAGTACTATCATCTACAAACTGATAGGATTGAGGCCTTTTGGGTAAAATAAGAAAAATACAAGAACTCAAGAAAAGTTTCCTTTTCTGCAGGTATTTCTTTAAATAGTTTGCACTGGAATTTTGCATGGATTTTGAAAGCAAAATATAATGTAAAAAAAGTGTATATTTGGACTGCAAGGCATTTGTTATAGAAATATAATAAAGTAAAGCAAGAAATAAAACATCGACACAGCCGTTTCACTTTAGTATTGGTAAAGAGATACATAAATTTCACGCAAATCAGTAAAACATTGACATGGCTGTAAAATCCTTCAAAGGAAAATATGTAAATATATTGCATGTAATCTTCATGCCAATTTCTTCCTTTCCCGTATTTCCAATACCTTTCTGTCATCTTTCAATGTCTTTTGAAACCGAGTGTGTCGATGTCAAAAATTTAAACACTTTCTCACACACTTATACACATGGAAGAGCCAAACTAGGTATCCAATTAAAATCCGATAAACTCCATACTTTCCATCAATTCCAGTGTGTTTAACTATCCTCTCCCCACATTCCTAGAGGATAATGAAAACAATCTTGCTCAGAATTAAATTAGGGGTTTTTCTGATCACCTGCCGTAACTTCGGCAGAATATCAGCGGAAGCCCCAGATACATGTTTAAACGAGGTTTCTGCTGAAGCTATAAATGGTACAATTTTAAAGGGGGTGCAGGAACAGAGAGACCTGGGGTGTATGTACACAAATCTTTGAAGGTGGCAGGACAAGTTGAGAAGGCTGTTAAAGAAAGCATATGGGATCATTGGCTTTCTAAATAGAAATGAGAAGTCGCACAACACCAGGTTATAGTCCAACAGATTTATTTAAAATTACAAGCTTTCGGAGCTGTCGCCCCTTCCTCAGGTAGAGTAGCTGTGAGAGAATCTCCCAGAATTCACAATATAAACACAGAAAAAATGTATTCAAATCTTTCCCTACATCAAAGATTTGAATACATTTTTTCTGTGTTTATATTGTGAATTCTGGGAGATTCTCTCACAGCTACTCTACCTGAGGAAGGGGCGACAGCTCCGAAAGCTTGTAATTTTAAATAAATCTGTTGGACTATAACCTGGTGTTGTGCGACTTCTCATTTTTGTCCACCCCAGTCCAACGCCGGCATCTCCGCATCATTTCTAAATAGAGGCAGAGGGGTGAATTTGAACACCGCCCCCCCCTCCCGCCCCCGCAAGAATGGGTGGGTTGGGAGCGGGTGGCAGTAAAATTATTAGAGTTTTATAGCGGCTTCAACGTGCCCACTTCTGAGTTTAATGGAGATGTGTTTGGATGCTGGTGAGAAACCTACTCGCCGAAGACGGGAATTCCTAATTGGATGTGGGCAGGTACTTATTGGCACAATTAACGTCCTTAGGAGATGTTAATGAGATATTTTCAACTTGGTTTTAACTTGGCTCCAAATTTTACTTGAGCAGCACGGGTTTCCCAGGCTTGGGAACCTGACCAGGGAAACGGAGGTGACTTTGAGCAGTTGTTCGGGTGGGTATTTAAAATTATCACTGTCCCATCTGATTAAAACTTCCCTTATTGCAGCTGCTGTCTCAGTTCCCTCTGGCAAATTCTTGCCAGAGAGTGCTTGTGTGGATACAGCTTTCTTCAACCTTTGAGGATTTCAAATTGACAAGGTGAGGATGGGAGGCGCCTTGGCTGTGTTTGACAGCACATCAGAAGAGGAAGACCATCACCAGCCACGGTACGACGACATACTGGGCAAGATGTGGAAGTGGTGCAAATCTGTGGCCTAGAAATTCCGTTCCCTTCAGGTGTGTATACGTTGTGTACTCACCCGTAGGGCCAACAGAAGTGCCGGTTTTACGCATGCACTGCGCATGTGCTGGAAACCGGCACTTCCGTTCTCTGCAGAAAGGGCTTGACTGGACAAACGCCTGCGCCGGATAGGCAGCGCGTACGGCAGAAACTTCCGGTTTTTTTCCACACTGGCTTGAGTCCAGGTAAGTCTGGAACAGCTGCGCCTAGAAAAGCAGGCGCAAGGCCTGCTTTTAGCAGGCTAATAGTTTAAGAAAGTAAAAAAAAAATTTTTTCCACTGATTTATCATTTTAAAATACTTTAAAGAAAGGTAAGTTTATTTTTAGCCCTGTTAAAAACTTTAATTATTTTTTTCAAAAATTTAAATTTTTGTTTAAAATAGTTAATTTATGTAATTTATAGTCATTTTAAAAATGTGATTTTTTTTTTTTATTTATTTGAAGTTTTACTTATGTTTTGGGGCTGATCTCTATTCATAGATTTGACAGGTCTTCCTGTCAAATCTATGAATGGAGATTCCCTGCTCTGATTGGCTCCCCATGGCCCACGTAATCTCAGGGACGCTGCGAACTAGCTTCGCCTCTGGGATACGCGAGCACTGCACACCGGCAGATTGAAGAGGCACAGCAACGGAATTCTGCGCCTCCCGGGAGCCCTCCGGTCCAGGCGCAGATTTTTCCGACTCGCAGCCCTCCGCCCGCGGGAGGCCTGCGAACGGAATTTCTGGGCCATTAAATTTTATGTGGCATTATAAAAAAAAAAGGATACTTAACAACGTAACATTTTGTCAAACACACATGTGTACACCCTTGGTGAATTACAGTTTCTTCAACTTACGCTTCCTACCGCTTCTATGTGAAGCATCCAGTGTGGCTTCAGCAGAGGTAGAGACAGGCTGCTTAGATCCCTGCCCTGACTGCCAAGATGTTTTTGGCCTACATCCTTTGGGTTCTGGAGCCCCTGAGGGCCCCGTCAAAGACTGCTCCACCTGCACCTGTGCAGGGGCAGATTCGGCCAACGGGAGAATTGGCAGCATTGGCTGAGGGGGCGGACAATGGGTGAGAAGTGGGAGTGCTTTGAGTGGAGTTCCCACTTCAATGTCCCCTTTCACCATCATCTCTCTCCTGGGCCAGCGCCACATCACTCCTACCACTCTACTGGAGAGCAACTTGGTGTAGATCAATGACGCGTTGTAAGGCCACGGATAAGGTGTCTGTCATCCTGCTTAAGAGGCAGACATGTTGGGATCCAATGTCTGCACAGCCGTGGTCATGGCCTGCATGGACAAATTTGAGAGCCTTGCTTGAAACTCCATGGAGGCGGCCTCTCTCTGCATGGCATTCATTCTCGCAATTCCCTGCACCATCAATGCACTCGCGAGCAAGTTGGACTCCTCCATCCTTTGCATTATTGTGGATAGTGTGCATGGCACGTCAGTCAGTACCTGGCTAAGTTGCTAATACACCTCTACCATTCCCCTTCTCAATGATAGCCCCTGGGGTTCAGCATCTGTGTCCAGCTGAGCAAAGCTTGGAGAGGATTGCCCCCCCCCCCACTCCCCGCCCCCGACATGTACTCTGTACTGACGAAGGGTCATCGACCTGAAACGTTAACTCTGTTTCTCTCTCCACGATGCTGCTGGGCCCACCGAAGTGCAAGTATCTGCCCTGTTGCATGGCTGTAGGTCCTGTGACGGTGCACCCTCAGAAGGAACGAGGTCCTCGTGGATGTCCTGCGACACTTGCTGTATGTGTGAAGGCCTCGGAAAACAAAAGAAGGGGATATGATTTAGCTGTGGCAAAGTCACAATCTTGACAATCGCCATACTCAGTCTTCTCATAGTTCAGTTACTGATGAAATGAAGTCAGCATATGTGTGTCAGAGATATTTGTAATTCTGTCACCAGCTATCTGTGAGCTCCCTGTCTCACCATCTCTGACTGAGAGCGACGCAGATGTGCCACTTATCTCCAGGGCATCCTCCTCTGCATCTGTGAGCTGTACTATTTGTGGTGGCTGTTTTGCTATCTCTTCTACAAGGGGCCAAAAAACAGATCTGAGATTGAGTGAAGGTGAGGTATTCAACCAATGGATGCAATGTATTTGGTAAGGGTGACTATGACACATGCATCACATTGCATAAGGATTGGGGTGAGTATCAACAGTGGATGGATAAATGGGGAGGTGATAATGTATAGAAAATGAAGGATGGGTGCTGCTGAAAGTTGAGTGGGTGTGAGGAGTGAAGTGATGGAGAACACTTCGCAAGACAGACTGAAGGGAGGGGGTGGTGCTTAAAGCACAGAATGTAACTGAATCAACAACAACAACAACTTGTATTTATATAGCGCCTTTAACGTAGTAAAACGTCCCAAGGCGCTGCACAGGAG
Organism: Squalus acanthias; assembly: GCA_030390025.1. Taxonomy (NCBI): domain Eukaryota; kingdom Metazoa; phylum Chordata; class Chondrichthyes; order Squaliformes; family Squalidae; genus Squalus; species Squalus acanthias. The sequence continues at coordinate 32,281,582 of CM059427.1, read as the reverse complement.
TATTATAAGACAAAAAATTTGACACCGATCCACATAAGGATAAATTAGGACAGGTGACCAAAAGCTTGGTCAAAGAGGTAGGCTTTAAGGTGCGTCTTAAAGGAGGAAAGAGAGGTAGCGAGGCGGACAGGTTTAGACAGGGAATTCCAGAGCTTAGGGCCTAGGCAACAGAAGGCACGGCCACCAAATGTTGAGCGATTATAATCAGGGATGCTCAAGATGGCAGAATTAGAGGAGCGCAGATATCAGCAAATATACTCACTTTTCTTGACCTGGTTAGGTCAGTAAACCATTTTCTACATTGCATCCATGACCTGGGCACAACACTCCTGCTGCTCACCTCCTCAACTACCTCCAACCACCCCTTCTTGATGAGAGCAGCAGGTTTCTTCCTCCCATTGCTGGGGAAAAGTATGTCCCTGCTCGTCCTGAATGCTCCCAGCAGTAATTCCAGCGAGGCATCATTAAAGTTGAGTGCTCTATGTCCACCATCCATCCTGAACACCTCCAATTTACAGCTGAAATTGCGTCATGTGGATGCGCATCACGCCTGCTGCACAGCTTGGAGATGCGAAACGAGGATGTCAAAATTAATTGGTACAATTGAGTTGAGATCACAGATTCCAACACGCTCAGTTGACTTCTGGGTTTCTCCCACGCAATTCAGCCACCCCTCCCGCCCTGGGCTATGGGGAAAGAGCAGGGGTGTGGGACTATTGGATAGCTCTTCCAAAGAGCCAGCACAGGCACAATGGGCCAAATGGCCTCCTTCTGTGCTGTATAATTTTATGATTCTAAACAGATGATCAGGAGAACTCTTGCAGAGAAATTTCCGGTATCTAGTTCAAATACTCTCTTCACTTGTCAAAATCTAAAGGTCCAGAAGTTCCTTAATGCTGCACCCATTTGACAAACATAAAACTAGCGCAATCCAATTTCTAGCCCGTCAAGTTTAGCTCTATACAGGAAACTCTTTCGTATCCGGCACCGACGGGACCGGGATGGTGCCGGTTGATTAAAAATTCCGGATAACGGAGAGGTATATCTACCGAGGCTATTTTTAACAAACAAAAATAAAAAAATCAAGAAATGTGCAGTATAATTGGGTACTCACCTACAGAATGTTGTGTTAAGAGACTACCAGCAGCGCGGGAGAGTCAGACTCCTGTTATTGAGGTGTTCAGATCGGAAGAGACTTCCAGCAGCGCCAAGACACCGAGTAGTAGCAGTTTGGAGAACTACCCCCACTGACTAACTCGGCCAACGCGGGAGACTCGGACTCGGACACATTTCCGGTTATTGATGTGTTGTTTTCGGAGTATGAATTTTGCCGGTTATTAAAGAATTCCGGATATTTAGGTGCTGTTTAAACGAGAGTTTCCTGTAATTATATGAGGTTCCATAGAAACATGTATTTTGGTCCAACTAATTTATTAATTCATGTTGGTATTTATCCACCACACGAACAGTAGTCTTAATCCCAAGTACTTGTACTGTTCCCATATCCCTTTATCCACCTTTCCTGAACCACCTATCTAACCTATTCTTCAAAGTTGACGACCTGAAGGAAGGGGTTCAGAGGTCGAACGCGTGCGCCGGAGAGGCAGCGTGCACGCAGCGAACTTCGTTTTTTTTTCAGGTTTCTCCGTAAGGGTAAGTACGGAGAAGCTGCGCGGGGAAAAAGGAGGCGCAAGGCCTGCTTTTAACAAGGTAAGTGGTGAATTAAGTACAATTTAAACATTTTTTCAACAGGTTTATCTTTTTTACACACTTTAAAGAAAGGTAAGTTTATTTTTAGCACCGTTAAAAAGTGTAATTAATTTTTTCAAAAGTTTAAATTTTTGTTTAAAGTAGTTAATTTATGTAATTTATAGTAAATTTTAAAAATGTGATTTTTTTTTTATTTATTTGAAGTTTTAGTGAGGTTTTGGGGACGATCTCTATTCATAGATTTGACAGGTCTTCCTGTCAAAATCTATGAATGAAGATTTCCTGCTCCGATTGGCTCTCCATGGCCCACGTGATCCCAGGGGATGCTTCGAACTAACTGCGCCCCTGGGATACACAAGCACTGCGCGCCGGCAGCTGCAGGAGGCCCAGGAGCCGAATTCCATGCAGGCCCAAAGCACAACGGCAGGCGCGGTATGTAAGTACGCGCGCGATTCTTGCACCCGTGGGAAGCCGGAGAGCCGAATTTCTGGCCCACAGAATCCTCTATGTAAAAAGGTTTTTTTCCTGCTCTCTGTCCTAAATCTCTCACATTTAATCTTAACATCTATATTCTACCTAAAGTCCATTTTGACAAGTTTGGGGTTTTGTCTATTCCGATGGTTAGTAACCAGGAACCAAATGCTGTATGAAAAATAGTGCTTCAATCAGCCCCTGGCAAACTAAAATCTCCAGGTACATAGCATAAGAAGTCTACTCATTTGACTTTGAGAACTTTTTAACCAACCAGAATGCATGGAGCAAATCACTATGCTCCCAGGCCCAGCCCACCCACCTCCATTCCTAATGCTGTAATTACTGTCGCAAAATTGACCATTTTTTAAGCAATTCCCCTACATGTCTCCCACTGTATAATAGATACAAGAATGGGACTCAAAATAAATCCTTCAAAAGCCTTTGCTTGCAAATACTTGAAAGTATTTGACCAAACTTTCTTCAAATCCTTTTACAGGTGATAAAAAGCAGCACATCCTTTCTGTATCATGTGATGTCTATCAGGAAAATAAAGGTCACAAAATTCGGCTCCTTAGCACCTATTTTTTTCGGCACTATGAGTTCCATGTTGGCTCCAAAATGACGTCCGCGGCATGCGCGGACACTTCCGCTGCCATATTGGTGAGGGCATTAGCACGCACACAGTGAGCGTCTGCCGGATGTATGCAGAGTAGGCAAATCATGACGTCAATCAGCGTGCAACGCTGACTTGACACCAGTGTTATCATTTTGGAGCTCAACGCCCCAGCTAACGCAGGCAGGTAGTGCAGGGGTCCCCTGTGGCCATCCCCCTCTCAAACAGATATACCACTTTGGATATTGTTGGGGAAGATGACTTATCAGGGGAAGGCAGCAGCAGCCAACTTCCTGGTACCATGGGTGGCTCTGCTGCACAGGCTGGGAGGAAAAAGTGTGGAAGAGCTATAGTGATAGGGGATTCAATTGTAAGGGGAATAGATAGGAGTTTCTGCGGCCGCAAACGAGACTCCAGGATGGTGTGTTGCCTCCCTGGTGCAAGGGTCAAGGATGTCTCGGAGCGGCTACAGAACATTTTGGAGGGGGAGAGCGAACAGCCAGTTGTCGTGGTGCACATAGGCATCAACGATATAGGTAAAAAACGGGATGAGGTCCTAAAAGTGCCACATGCTAGTCAGTGTAGAAATAGGAGGATATTTCAAATGAATACGTGGCTAGAGGAATGGTGCAAGGGGGAGGGATTCAAATTCCTTGGACATTGGAACTGGTTCTGGGGGAGGTGGGACCAGTACAAACGGGACGGTCTGCACCTGGGCAGGGCCAGGACCAATGTCCTAGGGGGAGTGTTTGCTAGTGCTGTTGGGGAGGGTTTAAACTAAAATGGCAGGGGGTTGGGAACCTGAGCAGGGAGACAGAGGAAAGGGAAACAAGGATAAAAGACAGGAAGGAGGAAAAACAAAGTAGAAGGCAAAGAATTCAACGTTTAAATCAAACATGGTCACAGTAAATAATAATTCATATCGGTCTGAGAGCGTTAAAAAAACAAGCCTGAAGGCTTTGTGTCTTAATGCAAGGAGCATTCAGAACAAGGTGAATGAATTAGCTGCGCAAATAGAGGTAAATGAATACGATTTGATTGGGATTACAGAAACATGGCTCCAGGGTGGCCAAGGCTGGGAACTCAACATCCAGGGGTATTCAATATTTTAGGAAAGAAAGTGTAGAATTCGCAATATATCGCGATTTTATTAATAAAGAGAAAAACACATAGTTTCGTTCAAACAGCTTTTATTTCAGCGGAATGCTGTCAGGTTTCAAAGTGGACACAAGCAGCTTGTAAAATGGCCGCCGCACCTCGTGGCGGAACATTCTAGACTTTGACAGGCAGACAAGATGGCGTTCCAATAAACATTTGTGCAAGATCGATTAAGATTCAGCACATTGAAGATAATACACGAGACATCATGGGTTTACAGTATACACATAAATACTGAAATCGGTCTCCCAGGTACGAATGAAAGCTATTGTACCAAGTAATCAAGAGCCCATCCAAAGACATTAATATGTAAAATCCCAACGACTCTACGATGAGAGAGCCGTTAGCGGGTAGTTACAGAAAACACTTGGAAGCCCCAAAACCCCTCCAGGGAGAACACCGACCGATTAAACAATGGGAGAAATATTAACAGGTACTCAGACATTTACGAGTAGCCCCGAAACCCATTAAAAGCGGAGATCACCCTATACAAGACATTTGAGCGCCAAACCCTAACAAAAGAAAAGACATTAAGGTTGGGCGGGAAACGGAAGATTTTGTACTATAATTACAAGCTCCAAACCGTCCATCTTTCTCTTATCCTCTTATCTTGCTGGTGTTCATCCTCGTGGCTGCTCCTGTGTTCTTGACTCGCCGTCTTGTTCCTGCTTGCCTCGTGTCTCTTTTCAAAAGACTGTTGAACTTTATGATCCGCTCGGATCTACCTCGTGTCGTGTCGCGAAGACCTGTGTAGAACTGGGCTCTGAAGCCTTGAAGCGGGCGCACCATTCCGATAAGTCGGTAAACGGTGTCGGAACCAAAGGCCCGAGATGAGATGAGATGAGATGAGATGAGAAGAGAAGAAGACCATACTTATCGCCACGGTCAGTAAGCCCCGACCGCGCCTGTAGGTCGAATAGACATTTTCCTTGCCAGGAAGACTTCTTTGAGTTCTACAGAACTGACACAGGAAGACTCTTCTTCGAGTTTTATCGCACCCGTGCGAGGGCACAGGAAGACTCTTTTTTGAGTATTGTCCGGACTCTGAAAGCCACCAACACAGATCTTCATGACAGCAGACGCTCCAGCCTGCTAGCCGGAGCAGAAACAAGTAAACAAGTGGGGCCAGGAAACCCCCTGATCGACACGTGGGTGCTGCGGTGAAAAACATCCGATCAGCTATTCGGAATTTCTCCGAGTTATCACGAGTGGTGAGCATGAGTCTCGAATCCTACGAATCTAGCTAGGACAGATATTGATAGGGGAGGGTTTCAAGTATTAAGGATAATTGTAATGTGTGCCCCCATTTACGATGTGTCGTTCGTTCCTCGTTTCCCTGAAATTAGTTACATAACTGCGTGTAAGATTGTACTGTCATTAATCTGTGCTTATGACATGTATTTCGTAATCTTAAGTATTATGCAATAAAGATTTTCCATTTCGTACCATTCAACCGAGTCTACCTGAGTTTCATCTCCATTACTGCTCTCGCATCTAAGTCCAGTGTCTAGAACCGTAAGGGCGAGTGATTCAAAAAAGAAAGGGAGGTGGGGTAGTATTGCTGGTTAAAGAGGGGATTAACACAATTGAAAGGAAGGATATTAGCTCTGATGATGCGGAATCTGTATGGGTAGAACTGAGAAATAACAAGGGGCAGAAAACATTAGTGGGAGTGGTATATAGACCTCCAAACAGTAATACGGAGGTTGGGGACGGCATTAAAAGGGAAATTAGAGAAGCATACAGTAAGGGCACAGCAGTCATCATGGGTGACTTTAATTTACATATAGATTGGGCTAACCAAATTAGTAAAAGTACTGTGGAGGAGGAATTCCTAGAATGTTTACGGGATTGTTTTCTGGAACAATATGTCGAGGAATCAACCAGAGATCAGGCCATCTTAGACTGGGTATTATGTAATGAGAAAGGATTAATTAGCAATCTTGTTGTACGAGGCCCCTTGGGTCAGAGTGATCATAATATGATAGAATTCTTCATTAGGATGGAGAGTGAAGTAGTTGAATCAGAGACTAGGTTCCTGAATTTAAATAAAGGAAACTACGATGGTATGAGGCACGAATTGGGTAGGATTGATTGGGGAATGTCACTCAAAGGGTTGACGGTGGATAGGCAATGGCAAACATTCAAAGGCTGCATGGATGAACTACAGAATTTGTTCATTCCAGTGTGGCATAAGAATAAAACAAAAAGGGTGACTCAACCGTGGCTAACAAGGGAAATTAGGGATAGCATAAGATCCAAGGAGAGGGCATATAAATTGGCTAGAAAAAGCAGTAACCCTGAGGATTGGGAGCAGTTTAGGATTCAACAAAAGGAGGACAAAGAGATTAATTAAGAAGGGGAAAATAGAATATGAAAGTAAGCTTACAGGGAACATAAAAACTGACTGCAAGAGCTTTTATAGATATGTGAAGAGAAAAAGATTAGTGAAATCAAGTGTAGGTCCCTTGCAGTCAGAAGTGGGGGAAGTTATAATGGGGAACAAAGAAATGGAAGACCAATTAAATGCATATTTTGGTTCTGTCTTCACAAAGGAGGACACAAATAACCTCCCAGAGATGTTGGAGAACATACAGTCTGATGAAAGGGAGGAACTGAAAGAAATCAGTATTTGCAGGGAAATGGTGTTAGGGAAATTGACGGGATTGAAGGCCGATAAATCCTCAGGGCCTGATAATCTACATCCTAGGGTACTTAAAGAAGTGGCCCTAGAAATAGTAGATGCATTGCTGATCATCTTCCAACATTCGATGGAATCTGGAACTGTACCCATGGATTGGAGGGTAGCTAATGTTACCCCACTATTCAAAAAGGGTGGTAGAGAGAAAGCGGGGAAATACAGACCGGTAAGCCTGACATCGGTAGTGGGGAAAATGCTAGAGTCCATTATAAAGGATTTAATAGCTGAGCACTTGAAAAACAGTGACAGGATCGAACAAAGTCAACATGGATTTACAAAAGGTAAATCGTGCTTGACTAATCTACTGGAATTTTTTGAGGATGTAACTGGGAAAATAGATAAGGGAGAACCAGTGGATGTGGTGTATTTGGACTTTCAAAAGGCTTTTGATAAGGTCCCGCATAAGAGATTAGCGTGTAAAGTTAAGGCACATGGGATTGGGGGCAAGGTATTGACTTGGATAGAGAACTGGTTGGCGGACAGAAAGCAGAGAGTAGGAATTAATGGGTCTTTTTCCGAGTGGCAGGCAGTGACTATTGGGGTACCGCAGGGTTCAGGTCCTTGGACCCCAGCTATTCACAATATACATTAATGATCTAGATAAGGGAACTAAATGTAATATCTCCAAGTTTGCAGATGACACAAAGCTGGGTGGGCGTGTGTGCTGCGAGGAGGATACTGAGAAACTCCAGGATGATTTGGACAGGTTGGGTGAGTGGGCAGAAGCGTGGCAGATGCAATATAACGTGGATAAATGCGAGGTTATTCACTTTGGTGTCAAAAACAGAAAGGCAGACTATTATCTGAATGGCAATAGATTGGGAGAAGGGGAAGTGCAACGAGACCTGGGTGTCCTTGTGCACCAGTCGCTGAAGGTAAGCATGAAGATGCAGCAGGCGGTGAAGAAGGCAAATGGTATGTTGGCCTTCATAGCGAAAGGGTTTGAGTATAGGAACAGGGATGTCCTGCTGCAGTTGTACAGGGCCTTGGTGAGACCACACCTTGAGTACTGTGTGCAGTTTTGGTCGCCTTATCTGAGGAAGGATGTTCTTGCCATGGAAGGAGTTCAGCGAAGATTCACAAGGCTGATACCTGGGATGGCAGGAATGACATATGAGGAGAGATTGGGTCGATTGAGCTTATACTCGCTGGAGTATAGAAGAATGAGAGGGGATCTCATCGAAACATATAAATTTCTGACAGGTCTGGACAAACTAGATGCAGGAAGAATGTTCCCGATGGTCGGAGAGTCCAGAACCAGGGGTCATAATCTAAGGATAAGGGGTAAGCCATTTAGGACAGAAATGAGGAAGAATTTCTTCACCCAGAGAGTGGTGAACCTGTGGAATTCTCTACCACAGAAGGCAGTTGAGGCCAAGTCATTAAATATATTCAAGAATGAGTTAGATATATTTCTTAAAGCTAAAGGTATCAAGGGATATGGGGAGAAGGCAGGTACAGGGTACTGAGTTTGGATGATCAGCCATGATCTCATTGAATGGCGGAGCAGGCTCGAGGGGCCGAATGGCCTACTCCTGCTCCTATCTTCTATGTTTCAATGTTTCTTAAGCTCGCTTAGCTGAACACGCATTCAGCAGCAGGAAGGACCCTCCACCAACACTATTTAAAGAGATCATCACCAACTTTCAGGTTAGTTGCTGATTGATTTCTACTGGCTGTTGCTACGATTCTACAAGTTTTTGGTGCTTTCTATAGTCTTTAAAGTTGCTAAAGTCTACAAGAAGTGGTGTGGCAAGTGCTGAAGGACTTTGCCCTGACTTCAAGGCTCTGCACAAACCAGTTGCTGACAGACATGGGTGAACTAGTAGGAATTGCCCTTGGAATACAGCATAACTTGAAGAATGAACAGAGCCACGCAGACTGGCAGAGGGAGGAAGAAGTACTCTTAGCAGGAGGCCATATCCACCCAGGGTGTTCAGCTTTTCTCCTACCCGAATCTCAGTGAGGAACAACGTGTGAGACGTCTGTGCTTCAGTAATGATGTCCTCACTGAAATCTGCCACCTGCTGCAGCCACAACTCCAACCTCAGAGCAGGGCGAGGACCACATTGCCAGTGGCTGTGAAGGTTACTCTGTCGATGAACTTTTAGGCTGGGCTTCTTCTCGGCTGGAGCTGGGAGATATTTGCAACATCTCACAGTTTGCATAAGAGAGGTAACTGAGGCTCTCTATTCAAAGAGAGCTGATTACATTTCATTCTCTCTTGCCAGAGAGCAGCAGGTGGAGCAAGCACACGGCTTCACTAGGTTTGCAGGATTCCACATGGTGCAGGGTGCCATTTACTGCATGCAAGTCAATGGCTGTGATCCTGGCAGCAGTCATGGTGCCTTCATTCTGCGGCAGTCCACTGTGCCAGCTGCATTTCAGGCACCACGCCAAACCAAAGGGTGGCTACTAGGTGACAAGGGTTATCCGCTGACGACATGGATCATGACTCTGGTGCGCAACTCACGCGCACATGGGCAGCACGCATACAATGAAAGCCATGCTGCCACACGAAATGTGATAGAGCATGCCGTTGGCGTGCTGAAACAATGCTTCTGCTGCCTGGAGTACTCTGGAGGAGCCCTGCAGTACTCGGCAGAGCGGGTGTCAAGATTTGTGGTGGTCTGCTGCATGCTGCACAACCTCGTCATCATGTGGAGTCAGCCCTTGCAACCAGCTACATGGCAAGCAGCTGAGGAGCAGGAGGAGGAGGAAGAGAAAGAGGAGGAAGAGGAAGGGAGGAGGCAACATTGACGGCCCCTTTCTGCCTGGACTGTCGGTGCAGAGCTCATCGCACTGCGATACCAGTAAACGCAACCCCAATTCACCATTCACTAACAGCCTTACCTTCCCTCTGTCATTGGCCATCACAGAGCCTGCTTGGCCACATTGCAAAAATAATAGCCAACAGAAAATAAACATTCCAAACCAAATTTATAAATCAAATCATGCCATTTTGCATACAAAAGTAAACTAATCACCCTTGCGCATTCCCTTCATGTCTGTCCTTGTGCTCCTACACAGCACTATCCCAGTGGCTGCAGCATAGCTGGTGGAAGGCTGCTGACTTTCAGTGGGGGAGACGGCAGATGGCCTTGGAGGACAACCTTGAGCAGCTCTGGGCGTAGAAGGCCAGGCTTCGGACTGCACCATCTCAGCATGGGCAGCAGCAGTCTGGGCTGGCTGGCTGACAGGCAACAGCAATGGGCACTAGCGGAGTGGTAGTGGTGGGAGGACGAATGTTGTCTTCCTGACATGTCCTCAGCTGAGTCCTCTCTAGCCGAACCAGTGTGTGACCTCGCCCTCCGGCGAGTTGGCACCTGCATTATCCTTGCCCCCTGCCCTGGCTGCAGGCCACTAGTGCCTGGTGTTTCACCATGTGCAGATCTCTCCTCTATGCTATTCTCTAAATTACACACTTTGTCAGTATCTGAGCTGATGGCTGAGAGTGTGAAATCGAGTGATGGTCCGTCTTCATCATCACTGCCTTCTTGCTGTTCCTCCACTGCCTGGCTAGGTTTCACTTCTTGGGTATCTGAAAGGAGAAGGCACAATGGTAAAGTTGTGGTGAGGGGAGGGGGAAAAGGAAGAGGTGCATGCTTACGCCATCTGCAGCTTGTAAGTCAGAAGAGATTGCGGGATGAGGAGGAAGTAGGATGTGAGAAGGAGGATTAGGTATGAGAATACTGTCATCTTCAATTGATTCAGCCCTGCCGTTGGCCATGGGCTCAGAAATTGCCATTCCAATAATGGTCAGCACCGTCTCCTCCATGGGATTATGACATGCAGGCACGCCTGTCCCCCTACAGGTAGCCCCTGCTGCCTCCAGTTGTGCGCCACCTTCTTCTGCAAGAGAGAAGGAAGAGTGTCAGTGAGCGTGGTGCAATCTGTTTGGGTGATGTGGCTGTCATGGTTGAATAGCTGGCAGTGCGTGCAAGCTGTGAGATGTGGGTATGAGGCTTGCAGCAGTGCTAAGTGTGTGAGGGTACGGTGGGGCATATGAATGTTAGGAACGAGTCCTGATTGATAGACATTGTTGGTAGGTGAGTGATGGGGGTGTGGTGAATTGAGCAGTGGCTGAGGCTAGTGGTACAGTTGGTATAATGTGGCATTTGACGATGCATTCACTGACCTTGACCACTCATGTGAGGTCATTGAACTTCTTGTGGCACTGCATCCTGGTCCTTGGAGCTAGACTCCTGGCATTGACCTCCATGGTTATCTGCTCCCACTGCCTTTTGAGTGTGTGTCCTGAGGGCCTCCTGGTCCCCTGCAGATACAGGACACCTGTCCTACTTTCCACTTCCTCCATCAAGGCCTCCAGTGCAGCATCTGAAAACCTTGGAGCCCGCTCTCTCTCCCATGTTGTGTCATTCCTCACTGTTTCCCAGGTCGGATTCATGCCTGCATGACTCCCAGCACCTGCTCCAGCCACATTGCACCTCCCGTTTAAGAGGTGCAGGCTAGCTTTAAGCAGTGCAGGCTAGCTTTAACAGGTGCTAGCAATTTACGATATTTGCCTCGTACTGATGCTGCCAGCTAATGAACAGCGCTGGCTGGATGCTGAAATCATTCAAATGAGCAGGCAGCACAAAGTTGGCTTAGCCCCCTCGAAGTGTATTACTTAAATATACAAGAGGTTTCCCTGATATTAAAGGAAGTAAGAGTTGAGCTAGCTGGTCCAGCGTGTAAGGGGGATGTACCCAGGACAGAGGATCTAGGAGGGAACAGGTATCACATCTATGGACAGGGATTCATGATTATCCCAGGAGATTAACACCATCAGCCCAGAAGAAAGCAAGGCAAACATGTCCACTACACCGACTCAGAAGGATGCGGTTGTAAAAGTTCTTGGAATCTTTGCTTAAACTGTGAACATATCAGTAATAAGCTGAACTAATTAGACTTTAATATATACAATAGATTTACTATCTAATGTTGTTAACTTGTCAGCTATATAAGGAGTCTAATCACAAATTAATCTCAGCAATTTATATCAATCTCGGACACTGAGCTGGACCATCAGTTTATAATCAGCAAACCTGAATTACTGTGAGATAGCTGAATGACTTTGGAACTTCAATTAGTCATTCCAGCAGTTAACCATACCTATTAAAAAATTTGCATAATTAATATTAAATGATGTTAATTGTGATCATAAGATATTCATTAAGAAGTGTTAGTTCATGACTTCCTGGTCTGACTTCCTTTTTGATGATTTGGAAAGAAAGAGTAAACTCATTCACTCAGATCTTACGCATATCCTGATAGGGAGATTGGTAATGTAAATGTTAATGTAATATGAATTGGTTGATGTAAGACAGATCAATGAACCACATTGAGGCATCTAACACCTATCAGGCAGGAACGTGATTTTACAAATGACTCTTTGATGAGGAGTGGAGGTGAAGAAGTTATGTCTCAGTCTGGCCCCTTTCTAAATATTCCTTTGAAGGTTTGTTAGGGTACCGCTCCTAGTGTTCTTATAGTATGGAATAATAATTTTTTATTTTTTGCTTTATTATGCATACCAAATTCTAAAATGAATTTTTTGTGCTCGGTTATCTGGGAGATATTGCTGTTTGAGAGTAGAACCTCTTCATTTCAGGCACCCAGTATCAGTATCCAGCACTCCCTGATCAGGAATAAAACAGACATAAGAACATAAGAATTAAGAGCAGGAGTAGGCCATACGACCCCTCGAGCCTGCTCTGCCATTCAATAAGATCATGGCTGAACATCCATCTCAACTCCACTTTCCCGCGCAATCTCTATATCCCTTGATTCCTCTAGAGTCCAAAAATCTATCTATCTCAGCCTTGAATATACTCAAAGACTCAGCATTCACAGCCCTCTGGGGCAGAGAATTCCAAAGATTCACAACCCTCTGAGTGAAGAAATTCCTCCTCATCTCGGTCTTAAATGGCCGACCCCTTATCCTGAGACTATGCCCCCTAGTTCTAGACACTCCAGCCAGGGGAAACAACCTCTCAGCATCTACCCTGTCAATCCCCTTCAGAATTTTGTATGTTTCAATGAGATCACCTCTCATTCTTCCAAACTCCAGAGAGTATAGGCCCATTCTACACAATTTCTCATCATACGACAGCCCTCTCATCCCAGGAATTAATCTAGTGAACCTTCGTTGCACCGCCTCCAAGGTAAATATATCCTTCCTTAGATAAGGAGACCAAAACTGTGCACCATACTCCAGGTGTGGTCTCACCAAGGCCCTGTACAATTGTAGCAAGACTTCCTTACTCTTATACTCCAACCCCCTTGCAATAAAGGCCAACGTGCCATTTGCCTTCCTTATTGCTTGCTGTACCTGCATGCTAGCTTTCTGTGTTTCTTGCACGAGGACACCCAAATCTCTCTGAACACCAACATTTAAAAGTTTCTCACCATTTAAAAAATATTCTGTTTTTCTATTCTTCCTACCAAAGTGAATAACCTCACATTTCCCTACATTATACTCCATCTGCCACCATACTGCCCACTCACTTAGTCTATCTATATCCCTTTGCAGACTCTTTGTGTTCTCCTCACAGCTTACTGTCCCACCTAGCTTTGTATTGTCAGCAAACTTGGATACATTACACTCGGTCCCTTCATCTAGGTCATTAATATAGATTGTAAATAGCTGAGGCCCCAACACTGATCCTTGCAGCACCCCACTAGTTACAGCCTGCCAACCTGAAAAAGATCCGTTTATCCCTACTCTCTGTTTTCTGTCCATTAACCAATCCTCTATCCATGCTACTGTATTATATTACCCCCAACCCCGTGAGCCCTTATATTGTGTAATAACCTTTTATATGGCACCTTATCGAATGCCTTTTGGAAATCCAAATATACTACATCCACATGGTTCCACTTTATCTACCCTGCTAGTTACATCCTCAAAAAACTCTAATAAATTTGTCAATCACGATTTCCCTTCCATAAAACCATGTTGACTCTGCCTAATCATGTTATGATTTTCTAAGTGCCCTGATACCACTTCCTTAACAATGGATTCCAGCATTTTCCCGACGACTGATGTCAGGCTAATTGGCCTGTAGTTCCCTGTTTTCTCTCTCCCTCCTTTCTCGCTCCCTCCTTCCAATCTGCTGGGACCGTTCTAGAATTTGGAAGGTCAAAACCAATGCCTCCATTATCTCTTCAGCCACCTCTTTTAGATCCCTAGGATGTAGGCCATCAGGTTCAGGAGATTTGTTGGCTTTCGGTCCCATTAGTTTCTCCAGTACTTTTTCTCTACTTATATTAATTATGTTAAATTCCTCACCCTCATTAGACCCATGTTCAGAATAAAGCTCCTTCCACTCTAAGCCAACCTCAGAAGAGTACTCCCTATTTTTTTTATTTATTAATTCACGGGATTTGGGCGTCGCTGGCAAGGCCAGCATTTATTGCCCATCCCTAATTGCCCTTGAGAGGTGGTGGTGAGCCGTCTTCTTGAACCGCTGCCATCAGTGTGGTGAAGGTACTCCCACACTGCTTTTAGGTAGGGAGTTCCAGGATTTTGACCCAGCGACGATGAAGGAACGGCGTTATATTTCCAAGTCAGGATGGTGTGTGGCTTGGAGGGGAACTTGCAGGTGGCGGTGTCATACTTTAGCAATATGACATTTTTTCCATTTTCCACACCAATCTGAGATTGCCAATTAGTGCCAAGTCAGCAGATAGTTTTGTACTCTAGACCCACACCCTGCAAGAACTGTAACACCCAAATTTAGTTTACTTAGGACCCTTACAGCCAACAGATAAAGAAAACTTTGATTCCATCAATCTGGACTGGATTTGAATCCAGAGATAAAACGCTGGGCCCTGAAATTCCGATCTGCAGCCAGGGCAAAAGATCCAACAGAGGCCGGAATCTAATTTTGCCAGGATTCCACGCCATGTAAAATACACAGTAAGTTTCAATGAGGCTGGGAAAGAGTGAGTCCGCTGCTCGTCCCCTCTGCCCGCATCAATGAGGTATGTCTGAGGGAATTCAGGGGCTATCTTGGGAATTTTGCATATTATGCCCTTATAAGGCCTCTACGAAACTCTTGCCAGCTGACAGTTTGCTATTGAGGCCCTTTAAAAGGTCCAAGGTCTTATCCTCAATAAGATAATCAATTTTGGAGGAGATCAATTATCTTTTTTAAACTGCAGAATGACTCCACTCAGAGTTGAAGAAATGTTTGCTTTTTTTTGTTGGCCTGAGAACAGCCTCAAGATTCCCCTAGGCTTTGGGCTACTTCACCTTTCACAAGTGGATCAAGTTGGACGCCTCCGATGTACCCCTACAAGCATGGACGGCCTGCCATGACCATGTTAATGACCCTATCCCTGAGATTTGGGACCGGGTTTCCGTTCTTCTCTGTTGGCAGACTTAGGTCTCGCTTCGCTGCTCTTGTTGGCAGAGCAGGACCTTTGGAATTTTGGCTTCCTAGTGCCTAACTCAGAATGCTTCCCAGTTCCAGCAAATTATATAGTCTGGGAACAGTCATTTTCCAGGGGTTCCCCAATTTCCTGCTGAAGTTATGGCAGAAGATTATTACACTCCCTGTGGAAGTCCAGGGTCTAATGTAGCCATAACGGCATCTTTCTTAAGCCTCACAACATTTTGTTACTCAGAAGCAGGAAAGAAATATGCATAATCAATGATTTTTTTTATTAAACTGAATTGCAGACTACTTATACATCCATTCCTTTTCAGTGCCATGAAATGATAATATTACATTGTGTTATATATTATTGTCTTGTGCTCCTTGCTAAAGTACTTTTATCTCAAAGAGTCAAATTACATGCTAAGAATATAACCACGTCAGTTTTATTGAAAGTTAATTTTACCTTGTTTTTCATAACAAATGCAGTACAGTTTTTCCATTTTATATTTAAAAGTAAACTAGGAAATGAAATCAGAATCATATTTCTATTTTTCTGAGCATTATCATTCTACATGTTAATAAATAATTTTTGGTTATAGTTTGTCAGCACTTTATTCTGCTTTCCATCAAGTGGTGCATCAAAATCAAGGAAAGCCGAAGCATTATTTTCACAGATGAATCCTAGGACTGACCATAGACCAGCTTGAAGAAAAAAGTGATAAAGGTGACATAGACTCAGATTTACCTGTCAAAATAGCGCTGAGGCTAATGTTGCTTGCCGTTATTTATGGTACAGCAACTTCAGGTGAGGGGCAGATGCACGGTTAAGCTCAAATATCCAAAAGCTGGTGTCCGGGTTGCGCCGCTCCAGCATTAGCTTCACTCAAACGCCATCTCACTGTCTGCCATTGAAATGCATTGAATGGCGTGAAGTTGCTGTACTTGCTTGGTAGATACAAACTTAACTTGCCACAAAAAGTTAAGTCTTGTCCATTCAAGTATAAGTATCCTTTTAACAATCTGATAAGTGTTAATTACAGCTGAACAACCTCTCTGGCACTGAAAATTAACTATTACAAGTGTGGCGTTTCATTCCTTCAGGTATTAATTGTTGTTGGAAATGATTAAAAAAAACTGTTCATTTCTGTCTCTCTCTCTCTCTCTTATTCAAATTTCTCTTTCCCTCTCTTTATTTCTCTTTCTGTACCTGATTTGGGGGTACAGGGCACAATTTTGATGACACGAAACTTGGAACAGTGAGGAAGATATTGGGCCAGAAATTAGTCACTTGCCGGGTGAGTACGTGCTGTGTGCTCACCCGTAAGGCCACCTGAAGTACCGGTTTCCTGCATGCACTGCGCATGCGCGGGAAACCGGAACTTCCGGTCTCGTGAAGGGAGGGGTTCAGAGGTGAACCGCGTGCGCGGGAGAGGCTGCGCGCACGCAGCGAACTTCGTTTTTTTTTCCGGTTTCTCCGGGAAGGTAAGTATGGAAGAAGCTGCACTTTTAAAAAGGAGGCGCAAGACCTGTTTTTAACATGGTAAGTGGTTAATTAATTACGATTTAAAAATTTTTTCAACAGGTTTATCTTTTTTAGATACTTTAAAGAAAGGTAAGTTTATTTTTAGCACTGGTAAAAAGTATTTTAATTCTTTCAAAAATTTAAATTTTTGTTTAAAGTAGTTAATTTATTTAACTTATAGTTATTTTAAAAATGTGATGGTTTTTTAAAAAATGTATTTGAAGTTTAGGTGTTGTTTTGGGGCCGATTTCAATTCATAGATTTGACAGGTCTTCCTGTCAAATCTATGAATAGAAACATAGAAAATAGGTACAGGAGTAGACCATTCGGTCCTTCGCGCCTGCACCGCCATTCAATGCGTTCATGGCTGAACATGCTACCTCAGTACCCCATTCCTGCTTTCTCGCCATACCCCTTGATCCCCCTAGTTGTGAGTGTTATATCTAACTCCCTTTTGAATATATTTAGCGAGCTGGCCTCAACAACCTTCTGTGGAAGAGAATTCCATAGATTCACCACTCTCTGGGTGAAGAAGTTCCTCCTCAGCTCAGTCTTAAATGGCTTCCCCTTTATCCTTAGACTGTGACCCCTGGTTCTAGTTTTCCCTAACATTGGGAACATTCTGCCCGCATCTAATTTGTCTAAACCAGTCAGGATTTTAAATGTCTCTATAAGATCCCCCCTCATTCTTCTGAACTCCAGAGGATACAAGTTCAGTTGACCCAATCTTTCTTGATATGTCAGTCCGGCCATCCCAGGAATCAATCTAGTGAACCTTCGCTGCACTCCCTCAATAGCAAGAATGTCCTTCCTTAAGTTAGGAGACCAAAACTGCGCACAATACTCCAGGTGTGGCCTCACCAAGGCCCTGTACAACTGCAGCATCACCTCCCTACTCCTGTACTCAAATCCCCTTACTATGAAGGCCATCATTCCGTTTGCTTTCTTGACTGCCTGCTGCACTTGCATTCCCACCTTCAGTGACTGATGTACCATGATGCCCAGGTCTCGTTGCACCTCCCCTTTCCCTAATCTGCCACCATTCAGGTAATAGTCCGCCTCTCTATTTTTACCACCAAAGTGGATAACCTCACATTTATCCACATTGTACTTCATCTGCCATACATTTGCCCATTCACCCAATCTGTCCAAGTCACTCTGTAGCCTCCTAGCATCCTCCTCATTGTTCACACTGCCTCCCAATTTAGTGTCATCCGCAAATTTGGAGATATTACATTTAATCCCTTCGTCCAAATCATTAATATATAATGTAAACAGCTGGGGTCCCAGCACCGAACCCTGCGGTACCCCGCTGGTCACTGCCTGCCATTCTGAAAAGTACCCATTTAC
The DNA here is from genome assembly GCA_030390025.1 of Squalus acanthias. NCBI lineage: Eukaryota > Metazoa > Chordata > Chondrichthyes > Squaliformes > Squalidae > Squalus > Squalus acanthias. Next base: position 32,263,667 of record CM059427.1, on the reverse strand, counting down.
TCCTACTCTTTGTTTCCTGTGTGCCAACCAGTTCTCAATCCACGTCAACACATTACCCCCAATCCCATGTGCTTTAACTTTGCTCACCAATCTCTTGTGTGGGACCTTGTCGAAGGCCTTCTGGAAGTCCAAATACACCACATCTACTGGTTCCCCCCTGTCCACCCTATTGGAAACATCCTCAAAAAATTCCAGAAGATTTGTCAAGCATGATTTCCCTTTCACAAATCCATGCTGACTTGGACCTATCATGTCGCCACTTTCCAAATGGTCTGTTATGACATCTTTAATAATTGCTTCCATCATTTTACCCACGACCGATGTCAGGCTGACCGGTCTATAATTCCCTGCGTTCTCCCTCCCTCCTTTTTTAAAAAGAGGGGTTACATTGGCCACCCTCCACTCCATCGGAACTGATCCAGAGTCTAAGGAATGTTGGAAAATGATCGTCAATGCATCCACTATTTCCAAGGCCACCTCCTTAAGTACTCTGGGATGCAGACCATCAGGCCCCGGGGATTTTTCAGCCTTCAGTCCCATCAATTTCCCCAATACCTTTTCCCGACTAATAAGGATTTCCCTCAGCTCCTCCCTCTTACCAGATCCTCTGACCCCTTTTATTTCCGGCAGGTTGTGTGTGTCCTCCACAGTAAACACCGAACCAAAGTACTTGTTCAATTGATCTGCCATTTCCTTGTTCCCCATTACGACTTGCCCTGTTTCCGACTGCAGGGGACCTACGTTTGTTTTTACTAACCTCTTTCTTTTTACATATTTATAGAAGCTTTTGCAGTCCATTTTAATGTTCTCTGCAAGCTTCCTTTCATATTTTATTTTCCCTGCCCTAATCAAACCCTACGTCCTCCTTTGCTGTGTTTTGAAGTTCTCCCAGTCCCCGGGTTTGCTGCTACTTCTGGCCAATTTGTATGCAACTTCCTTGGTTTTAATACTATCCCTGATTTCCCTTGTTAGCCATGGTTGAGCCACCTTCCCTTTTTTATTGAAAGATGGTCTGCTGCCATTGGCTCTCCATGGCCCACGTGATCCCAGGGGACGCATCGCACTAACTACGCCCCTGGGATACACAAGCACTGCGCGCCGGCAGCTGCAGGAGGCCCAGGAGCTGACGTCCCCGTGGACCCAGAGGTCAATGGCAGGCGCGGTAGGTAGGTGCGCGTGCGATCCCTGCACCCGCGGGAAGCCAGGGAGCCTAATTTCTGGCCCAGTAATAGACTTCAAGAAGACATAGACAGGCTGGTGGACACATGGCAGATGAAATTTAATGCAGAGAAGTGTGAGGTGATACATTTTATGGAGAGAAGAAGGCGGGGAGACCATACACACTAAATGGTACAATTTTAAAGGGGGTGCAAGAACAGAGAGACCTGGGGGTGTTTGTGCACAAATCTTTGAAGGTGGCAGGATAGGTTAACAAAGCAGTTAATAAAGCATATGGGATCCTGGCCTTTATAATAGAGGCATGGGGGAGAAATTCATTATAGCCCCATTTGGGGTGCTAAATTTTAAAAGTTTGGAAAATTAGCGCAAGGTGCTAATGTTTACAAACTTATAAAAAATTCACTGTTTGCACTCCAAGAAGGAAGTGGAGCATTAAATCAAGTGCTCCACATCCTTCTTGGAGTGCAATCGGCAGCAGGCGGGGCGGAGACTTCAGCAGCGCTGCACACGGGGCCGTGCAGCGCTGCCGTGTTCAAAGGTTCCTTCCCTCTCTTAAAGGGAAGGGCCATCGCTGCAGGCTCTGCAATAGAAAAAGTACCTACCTGGACCACCAAGGCAGCCGCGATCCAGCGCGATGAGCCCGGCACTCAAGCAGAGTGCCGGGCTGATCGATCGCGGGCAGAAACCCACGAAGAAAAGCGGAACAAGAAAGGTAAATTTTTTTTTACTTACCTCGGCCACATTGCCTTTAATCATCGCCCCCAAAGTAGCCAGCCTACTGACGCTCGCCTCCTGCAGCTTTCGGTATATTCACCTGACGCTGCTGCAGGGGGCGGAACTCAATTTCAGGTCCGGGGCGCTACTGGGGCGTTGTACACGCCAATGACGTCACGATCTCCAGGTGAAGAAAATCCGGGCACAACGCCGTAGCGCCGCAGCAAAATTCCTGCTGAATATGGCGAGAGTCGATGTCAGCGCCGCGCCCAGTCGCAAAGCCATTTGCGCCCCGTTAGCACCCCCCCAGGGGCGTTAATGGGAGGCACAAAGGCACCCAATTTCACCCCCATTAGAGTACAAAAGCCAGGAAATTATGCTAAACCTATATAAAACACTAGTTCGGCCCCAGCTGGAGTATTGTGTCCAATTCTGGGCACCACACTTTAGGAAGGACATGAAGGCTTTGGAGAGGGTACAGAAAAGATTTACTAGCATGGTTCCAGGATAAGGAAATACAGTTACGTGGATAAACTGGAGAAGCTGGGGTTGTTCTCCTTGGAGCAGAGAAGACTAAGAGGAGATTTGATAGAGGTGTTCAAAATCATGAAGGATTTAGATAGAGTAAATAAAGAGAAACTGTTTCCAATGGCTGAAGGGTCAATAATGAGAGGGCACAGATTTAATGTGATTGGCAAAGGAACCAGCGGCGACACGAGGAAAAACTTTTTTACGGAACAAGTGGTTAGGATTTGGAATGCACTGCCTGATAGGGTGGTGGATACAGATTCAATCGTAGCTTGGATAAATACTTGGAGGAGAAAAAATTGCAGGGATATGAAGAAAGAGCGGGGGAGTGGGACTAATTGGATTGCTCTTCAAAAGAGCTGGCGCAGACTCGATGGGCCGAATGGCCTCCTTCTGTGCTGTATTAGTCTACAATTCTATGATTTGACACTTATTCACCTATTGTAATTTACACTTTCTTCTCTGTCCTTGTGCTGTTAATTTCATAATCCTTCAATCTGATTGGTTAACGAAATACACAGTTGCTTGCCCTGTTCATTCAGGTCCCAGATGCCCTGCTTCCCTCGCTGCGCCATTATCAGCTCACACTTTCAGCACTCAAAAATGTTAAAACCTGACTGTACAAAGGCAAGTCTAATTAACGGCAGATGCCGTTCGATGCCCTGCTACAGCAAAGTCTGACCCATTTTCTTGTTCCAGCAAGTATTTCTGATCTTGGTTGAGATATAAGTAGAATACAGAATGGAACTCTAATGTGGTATAGGGTTTTTTGGATCACTTTCTTGATGTTCGCAAATCAGACTTTATTTCTCAAAACCCCAAAGATTCCCAAGAATTGCAATGAGAAAGATTTATGTTTGCTAATGAATCTTTAATTTTAAATCTGAGATTGATAGCTTTTTGTTAACCAAACATATTGAGGGATATGGGCCAAAGGTGGGTATATGGAGTTAGATCGCAGATCAGCCATGATCTCATTGAATGGCAGAATAGGCTCGAGGGGCTCAATGGCCTACTCATATTCCTATATTTAATGCCTTTAAAATAAAAAGGAATTAACACACGAGGAGAACTTTGGACTTCACTGTAAGAAGGATATTTACATAAATAGACACTTCAAGGCAGTCTGCACCTCTCCAAGGGGAGGTGCATTCTGGCTGCAGCAGGTGATTCAACTGGCTGGGGAACAGGGTGTGAGCAGGAAGAAGTAGTACTGATGGCACAATAGGTGAGAGAGCGTGCTCCAAAGGTTCTCAGTTATAGCACTGGAGGACTGTTTCAGGAGGTGGACAGGAGGAGAGAGGTCCTATTTCCACAGAGGTCCAGGAGGTCCTCCAGGTAAATTCGGAAAAGGCACTGGGAGCAGATAGCCGTCATGGTCATTGCCAGCAGTGTAGCCCTGAGGATCTGGATGCAGTGCAGGAAGAAGTTTAATGACCTCTCACAAGTGGTCAAGGTCCATGAATTCATCTTCATATGCCATATCCCACCATCTGCACCACTAGCCTCACTCACTGCTCAATGCACCACACTCCCATCACTCACCTGCCAATAATCTCTACCAAACACGACTCATACCTCACATTCATAGCTTCACCTCACACTCACATACTTACCACTGCTCCAAGCCTCACGTCCACATCTCACAGCTTTCACACACTGTCAGCTATTCAACCATGACAGGCACATCATACAAACACATTGCACCACACTCACTGACACACTTCTTTTCTGTTACAGAACAAGGTGGCTCACAACCAGAGGCAGCAGGACCCAAATGGTGGGGAACAGGTGCCCCTGCATAACCTTATCCCGATGGAGGAGATGGTGCTGACCATTATTGGAAGGGCCATCGCTGAGTCCGTGGCCAGTGGTGGGGCTGAAACAATACAAGATGACGGTATCCTCATAAGTAATCCTCCTTCTCACATCCCACTTCCCCCTCATCCCACAATCTCTTCTGATTTACAAGCTGCACATGGTGTAAGAATGCACCTCTTGCTTCCCGCCCCCCTCCCTTCCCTCATCAGAAGCTTAACCTTGTGCCTTTCTCCTTTCAGATAGCCAAGAACTGCAACCTGGACAGGCACTGGTCGGGGAGAAGGAAATGGAAGCGAAAGAAGGCAGTGATACAGAAGACACAGCACCGTCACTTGATTTCACATTCCCAGCCACCAGCTCAGATACTGACACTCCGCGTACTTTAGCTTAGACATGGGATCTGCACATGGTGAGACACCAGGCACGAGTGGCCTGCAGCCAGGGCAGGGGCAAAGGGTAGTGCAGGTGCCAGCTCCCAGAGGGCAAGGTCGCACATGAGTTCTACTGCAGAGGACTCAGATGAGGACTTCGATGGGGTGGCCTACAGAAGAAGGCTGATGGGTATGCACAATGAAATGCTTGGTGCATTGGCAGGCCTGCCAGAAAACCTGAGTGCAATGTCAAGGAGCATGGAGGGACCTGGCACCAGCCTTGCACAGGGCTTTGCGCAGAGCTTAGAGCCCATGATTTCCAGCATGGAAGTGATGGGCAACTCCATTAGTGCACTTGTGGACCCAACCATGATGCAGCGTCTGATGGCCGATGTCTCAGCTTCCATCCCAGCACAAGCAGAAGCCATCCAACATCTGAGTGCTGCACTGGAAGCTCAGACTTCTGTCATGCAAGCTCAGACTGATCTCATGCAATCTCAGCTTGCTGCCACGCAAACTCAGACTGCTGCCATTATGGCTGGTTTTAGGAGTGTGGAAAGGGGCTTTCAGGGTGTCACAGCAGTCCAGCAATCTGTCCTCCAACAGATTACTAGGATGGCTGGGGCGCCATCCCGGACAAATGGCAGTGGCTCCGTGGAGCACGAACTTGCTGTCCTCGCTTAGGATGAAAGCATTCGTCCTTTCACCACTGCCACTCCACCAATGCCTTTGCTGCCGTCAATGCCGAGGTGGTGCAGTCTACAGCCAGGCCTTCTAGACCTAGAGATGTTCAAGGTTGTCCTGCAAGGCTATCTGCAGTCTCCCCCACTGAAAGTCAGCAGCCTTCCACCAGCCATGCTGCAGCCACTGGGGTAGCACTTTGTAGGAGCACTGTGACAGGCAAAGGCACATGGAAGACAGGTACTTAGGGAATGTTCTTTGGTGATTAATTGACTTTCTAATATAATATTGGATGGATTGATATATAAAGTTGGTTTAGAATGTTTCTTTTCTGGTGGCTTTTATTTCAGCATTTTGGCCAAGGGGAGGCTGTGATGGTCCGGAACAGAGGGATGGTAAGGTGTGTGACTGTTGTACATTGGGGATTTGGGGTTGTGTTCAGTGGAACCATTGTCGAATGAGGGGATCATGGAAAGCCCAGCCGGAGACAGAATGTGCTGGTTGCCTCCTCCTCTTCTTCCTGCTCCTCCTCTTCCTCCTCCTCCCTCTGCGAGCAGCTTGTCCTCTTCTTTGCTGCCTCTGCTCCATCTCCCTGTCATGCTGCAGGCCAAGGGGGATGACAACTAGAGCCCCCATGACTGGGAGCAAGTGGTCTGACCAGAATCCCTGAAGTCCAGAACAAAGGCCTTCTCCACTTGCAGCACCACTCCCTGTCACCTCACCAACTTTAAACAACTCTGGAAAGCACCAAACACTTCTACAAACTTACACAGAGCCAGTAGAAATTAATCAGCAACTAACCTGAGAGTGGCTGATGATCCCTTTAAATAGCGCTGGTGGTGGGTCCTTGCTGCTGCTGAATGTATGTTCAGCTGTGCAAGGTTATGTCAAGGCATCAGCTCCAGCATTGAGGATGAAAATGGCAGCACTGGCGTCAAATCAGCATTCCTCCATCAACTTCATGTGGCTCTGAAAATTAAGTTGGCCGTAAATGATGGTTTGGTATGGCTCAATATCTCATCTTGTGCATAGCAGCAGTGAAATGTATTGGCCTACAGGAACTTGAGCCTACAGCACAACTGCTCTATGTGTTGGTACGGTAACGAGATGTTGGTTTCGATTCTTCTCCTGCTCCCTTGGTATGGTTGTAGCTGATGTTCTAATCCACCCGATCCCAAGATGGTATTTTCACAGACACAGAATAAAGGTCAAAAAACAAACTTAGTTCACAATGTATTAGCTTATTTGGGTGCAGTGAAATTTTGCACCTTTAATCCATTTTAGAAGTGTTGAATGGGAAGTAATAAGTTTTCATTTCTGACTTGAGAAAGCAAACACTTCTAAGTGTTCTAGTACTGTGGTACACACCTCTAAGGTCACAGATCACATGCTTACTGATCTGCCTGACACATGCGTGAAAACCTATGGGCTGAATTTTCATTGACCCGTAGAGGCGGGTTTGGAGGTGTGTGGGGGGTCAAAATTGCGAAAAGTGGCGGGCGGGCACAAGTCCGCCTCCATCCCGCCTCCACGCAATTTTCATTAAATCGTGTCTGCTGGTCCCGACTCCGTCCCGCCTTTAAGAGGCGGGATAGGCTGTTAAGGCCCTTAACAAGCACTAAATTGGCTCTATAATGCCATTTTGAAAGGCCTTTGTGATTTTAACCCTTGTACTATGTGAAGCACGCCTGTTCTGAACCACGAATGTGAAACCTGGCGGTAACACATTTCAAAAGCTGACTATCAGCTGCAGATCCACTATTACAATGGAGAAGTAGTAGTAGGAAGAATATCTGGGAGCAGACGTAGGGCTGCTGCTGTTCATTTTGCCTTCAGGTCTCTCTCTCTCTCTCTCTCTCGTGTAAAAATATCTGGGAGCATCCAGGTCCTCTCACAGCAAAGGCCAGGCAGTCTCTGAAGATCTTCAATGCAGCAGCAATGATGACATCATCAGAGGCGACTTTCAGACTGAAAACACTAATTAGTTCATGGGTTCCCACATGCTGGAACTCAATTGCCCAATTAGGTGAAAATTGCATCAATCTCCCACATCCAATTGCAGTTGGGTGGATAACACGAAAAGTGGATAACACGACCCCAACCCGCCCCAGTATCAAAATCCAGCCCTATGTGTTTGCAATATCCTACCCAATTAGAAAATGCCAGACAGCATTGAAGTGTGGTCAATCAGCTTCCCATTGACAAATTAAAGAACAAGTATTATTTTGAATATTGTTAAATCAAATGTACTCTTGGTCAGTTATCCGGGCTAGAAGTTTACAGCAGTGTAAATAAGAATCCAACAAAGAAGGCCCAAGAAATAAGAAAACTATATAAATAGTAAATGTTAGAAATGTACACTTTATTCACAGAATATTTTATAGCATAATCATGGGATTGGACACAAAGATATATATTTTAAACTGAATGAAGCAACACCTGAAAGAAAACATTTTTGTGCAATATCTTCTATGAAATTCTTTAATAATTAAACATTTTGCAAGAATTATATTTTTAATTCAATTGCAGTAATACACAAAGGTGTCGCATTTAAAAATTTACATTACAAAAATTATGAACTTCAATATTTTAATTTTTTTTCTATCAATTGCTGTTGATTTTTCAATATTTGTGTTTGAACAGTCGGTTTCATTGATATAACTGGGGTACTGGCCTGGGATGTGTTATTAAACCCAACAGTTTGAGTGAGCTGAATGAAAATAGTACAAATACAGTGTAATCTGCTTAGAAGAGACTGATCTGTGCAAGCCTGATTTGTCTGGTTAATATGATGTCAGTTAAAAGCAGACAAGGACAGCCTTTTTTCTCTCATCTTTTAATAGTTGGTGTTTTCCAGGAGATGCAACTGGAGATGCACGAAGCCCAAAAGGCTTGTAGCTGGAGAATGCAAGGCAGGAAACCAGGACCTAGAGCCAGAGAGACCAGGCAGGAGGCGAAATCCAAATCTGGAGAGTGTTGGTGGGAGACCAAACTCAGAGTTGGAAAACATGGGGCAGAAGACCTAGACTTGAGTCAAGAGATAGGGAGAATTGGACCAGGACTGAGAACTGGATGAGGGCCAGGCAACGAACCAGGACCCAGAATTACAGAGAACAGAACAGGAGACTAGGAACCGGAATTGGAGAGAGCACTGAAGCAAAGGCCCTGAAATTTTGCAGGTATGAACCCTGTGGAGCCCCAAAGAAATGGTGTAAATATTTTAAATGGCCATTTACGCTGTTTAATGGAGTTTCCACTGGTGTTTCAGCACGAGACCAGTAGAACACCTGCAGAAATTCTGGGAGAAGGTATATAAAAAATTGTAAGAAGAGTCAAAGTTGTACGAGTGCAAGAGATTGTACCCATTGTATGCTCAGACAAACTGCTAATCATGCCTGGACAAACTATATTCATGTTGCCATATTTTGTTCAGGCAGATTTGGGTTGTTCAGGCAGATTTGGGTTGTTCTGTTTACCAGATTGTCCAGACAGACAGCACAAATATAGAACAATGTACAGTGACTACCTAGCTTCAAATGTGATGTTAATTCAATTCCTTTCCATTATTGCACTCAATAACTAATCCAAATGAGTTCTGTCAATGACTTTCAAAGATGCCAGTATTTTAACTAAACACAAATGTAGAAAAACAGAGTCCCCTTGCTCACTCAGTGAATAAAGGCTGATCAATACAAATCAGGGTAATCCTAAGATTTGTTAGATGATTTTAGCCAAGGCAGCATTGGGAGGGGAAAATTAACCAAGGTCACTATACCTATCCAGTGACCTCTCCTAGAAAGTGCACATGTGGACATCGGGTAAGGATAAGGTTGGATTTGGTTGCAATGATTCACAGGTGGATATCCTGCCAACACTCACCATCCAGACTCATACACAAAGGGGGCAATTTTGACATTGGATAATAGTTTAAAGCAGGTGATATCGGCTAGGCCACATGTCAAACACCTCTCCCGATTTCCATTGACTTCAATGGAAACGAAAATTGTGAGAGGTGTTTAATGTGAGGCCGAGCCAATATCGCTCATTTTATACTATTGTCCAAAATTCTAAATTAACCCCAAAGAATGGTCATTTTGGCATGTTCATTATGCCAGCATGAATCACTGACTTCAGAAGGGAAGAAACTTTTAGGGGGGGAAAAACCAACAGAAAAGTTAAACTGAATCATAATTCTTTGTACCTGTGATTTTTTTTTAATAAGAGGTGCAAATGGTGAGTCAAACTTTAAGGGAGCAAAAAATATTACAGAACTGCATCTGAAATATTAAGTAATATTGATAAATGGTCATGATAGATGAACATGATGGTGAACAAAAAGCCATTGCTTTAGTCCTACAAATGACAACCAATGTTTTATGAGTTCATTTTTCCTTGGAGGCTAAAGATTTAGCTCAGAATTTGACAGGCAGGTCACTCAAAACTCAAAACTTTTTTTTCATCCCCTACTGAATATTTCAGACTCTGTGAGGAGATTAACCTCTTACTTAATTTATTAGTTTCTCTAAAGTATCTGCTCTTCCTGTTTGTACTCCAAGCCTGCTCCTGGACAGATAAAGTGTATTTCTATTTTTGCAGCAACTACCTTATTTTTTTTGTTGTAAAACATGGAATCTAATAGAACAAATTAAGCAGTGATTCTTAGTGCAACTTCTAGCATTCGTTACAGTAGTATATGTTTACCTATGAACACATCATTGTATAAATTCCCATTGAGAAACATTCCCTGAAAATGTACCTTGCCCTAGGTAGATTGACTTTTGTGTGCACATTTTCACTCACATGGTTTTCAGTGAGCTGATCCAATCTCTTAACCCACAAGAGTGGTCTCACCTAAACAAAATTCCTTGAAATTCACAAATCACTTACCTCACTACAAGAGTTTTATCAGAAGGCATCATAAAATGTTATCATTGTCATTCTGGGGACCTCAGTTTGATCATGGAAGGCACTCTTTATGTTTAGGCCTCATGTCATTAATCCACCCTAAATCTAAAATTACGATCTCAGTAAATAATCTATTATCATTGTGCAGCTGTAATGGATTACAACAATTTTAGTTAACTAGAAACTAAATAGGGTTACAATGTGAACAGTTAATATTGGAGGAGGGAAAAATAGATACAGGTGATTTAAAAAAAAGACTTCCCTGTTCTGGATAAAAGACAGTTCATCCTTGATGGAAGCAAAAGAATAAGAGTACTTGGATAAAAACATTCATATACATTAGTATTGTTGAAACTAGTTTCACTATTTTGCATAGTAGCTAAAAACTTTAAAATATATTTTAACAAAAGTCTGATGCAAAAGCTATCATACATTATTGACAAAGGACACTGTAGTCTGTAAAAATGAAACAGCATAAACAGTTGAAAAGTTTAATATAGTTTCAGCTAAAAACTGAGGCTGCAGTAGGAATAAATACAAGTATTCCATATTCCCTTAGTAATCCAAATAAACTTATGTTTATACATAAAGTCTGCATGCCTGAAGATGCTCCTAGTTTGGTAACATGTTTGACTTTATACAGTTCATAATATGATGCAGGCTGAAGTAAAATAGTGTTATTTGAGATGATTAAACACAGACCTGCTGTGCAGTCTTGTTACCATAATTCATCTTTTCCATTTCCCTCATCCTTACTGCTGCCAGCACCACCACCTTCATTGTCGACATACACTCCAAAAAAGCAATATTTCAAACAAAGCAAAAAAAATGCGAGGCCAATAAAACACAAAACAGGAAGATACCAGATTATTTAAGGCTAAAACTTTCTGTCAAGCGCTCTGTACGCTCTGTATTGCCGATAGCCTTCTCTAATTTTGTAAGCAAAACATGCATTCAAAAGGACTAGTTTAAAGAGAACATATTACAATTTGATATACATAAGTATTTAAGATAATAATCATCTTAATTTTAATTTAAAGCATGAAATCAATCCTCAAAAGGTATCCACTCTCTTTTAGGAATACACCCTGCTGGACTTCAATATCCTATTCTGTAGTACATTTTATGAGGCATAGCAAAGCCTCTTTTTTATATATTTTTTGCTACTACTGAATAAATATAAATTTAATATGAGTCATGCCATAAAACTATATGCAGAAGTTGCACATCATTATTGCATGCTATTTGTGATACTACATGCTGGTCGATGCTAATATTACAATGAGTTTAAAATGGCTGAGGTCTTGTATCAAAGCGATAAACATTACATTTCACTACAGCTGGTAAATAAACATCTCAGAATGCACGTAGTGCGAATGAAACTTTGCCCTATTTTGTAAATAATAAATGCAGTATATTTGTCCCATTAAACTTTGAAAATTACAGTAGAATTGTCTTTGATCAAAAATTAGATTTTAGTGTCCATTAAAAAGTTCCTGAAGTTACGTAAAACGATCAGAATTCATTTTCCTCAGTTTGGGAGGAAGTTTTCCCTCAATCCTTGAACCACCTGCTAATCTCTGTAGCTTTGGTGGCAGGTCAGCCACAGACTGGCTCATTGGGTCACAGGTCATCTTACTGGTCTTTGGCACCAGTTTTTCCTCAGAATTCCCAGGAACTGAGCTGATTCGTTGGAGCTTCAACGGCAGATCTCCCATACTGTATGCTTTTTCTGAGGCGGTAGAACTCATTCTTAACAATTTTTTTGGTAGGTCTTCCCTCCCTGTGATCTTCTGCAGTTTCAGTGGTATCCTGGTACTTAGGTCATCCAGACTATCAAAGCAGTCCACAGAATCATTTCTATCTGGTATAGTGCCCCTGCTGTTGTTAATAGTTGGGGCCATCAAAGGAGAGGACATAAACAGCATTTCCTCTTGTTCTTTTACACTGTATGGTGGTGTTGGAATTTCAAATGTTGCGTGAAATTGTGAGTAGTCTACTTTGAAGAATCCTTCTTCCAGAGAAATAACCGGGAAAAAACGATTACCCCAAAGAACTTCATCTTCTGTGTATGATGTCCTAGCTTGGCATGTCATGCCTAGAGGGAAAATACAAATGTATATTAATAATTCTGTCAGAATTTTAGCTAGACCTGAAATATATATTATACAATATATAGCTGCAGCATTAATCTGACCACTTGATTCTTAAAATTCTTAAAAGTCAAAAACCAGACATCTAATTACTATTCCATCATCAACATTATGTCAATCAATTGGAAACAGAACCTTGCAATGTTGCATGCTTGTAAACAAACCTCACCACCCCCCCGCCCCCAACAAATTTTCCTGTTCACAAAAATCAATCACTGCTGAACACATCACTGTTGTTCAAACCCATTCCATTCAGATATAAAGAACTGATACATTGCTTGTGTCAACAGAAAGCAGTAAGTGATCTATAATTAAAATGTCTCTGTTTCAAGTAGAAAAAAATAGAAAAGTCACCCGGTCTGGATGGGATGCATCCTAGGTTACTGGGGGAAGTAAGGGTGGAAATTGTGGAGGCTCTGGCTACAATCTTCCAATCCTCCTTAGATATGGGGGTGGTGCTAGAGGACTGGAGGATTGCAAATGTTACACCTCTGTTTAAAAAAGGGAGAGGAATAAACCTGGCAACTATAGGCTAGTCAGCCTGACGTTGGGGGTGGGGAAACTTTTAGAGACAATAATCCGAGACAAAATTAATTGGCATTTGGAAAAGTATGGGCTAATAAATAAAAGTCAGCACAGATTTGTTAAAGGTAAATCGTGTTTAACTAACTTGATTGAGTTCTTTTATGAAGTAATGGAGAGGGTTGATGAGAGTAGTGCGGTTGGTGTTGTGTATATGGACTTTCATATTGGCTTTATTAACAGAGGCATAGCGTACAAAAGCAAGAAAGTTATGCTAAACCCTTAGAAAACACTGGTTAGGCCCCAGCTGGAGTATTGTGTTCAATTCTGGGCATCACACTTTAGGAAGGATGTCAAGGCCTTGGAGAGGGTGCAGAAAAGATTTACTAGAATGGTACCAGGGATGAGGGACTTTAGTTATGTGGAAAGACTAGAGAAGTTGGGGTTGTTCTCCTTAGAACAGAGAAGGTTAAGGGGTGTTCAAAATCATGAATGGTTCTGATAGAGTAAATAAGGAGAAACTGTTTCCAGTAGCAGAAGGGTCAGTAGCCAGAGGACACTTTTTAAGGTGATTGGCAAAAGAACCAGAGGCGACATGCGGAAACAGTTTTTACACAGCGAGTTGTTGTGATCTGGAATGCACTGCTTGAAAGGGTGGTGGAAGCAGATTCCATAGTAACTTGCAAAAGGGAATTGGATAAATACTTGAAGGGGAAAAAATTACAGAATTAGCAGCGGAGTGGGATTAATTGGATAGCTCTACCAAAGAGCTGGCACAGGCACGATGGGCCGAATGGGCTCCTTCTGTGCTGTATCATTCTATGATTCTATGATAAGTAACTTTCTGCAGTCCTCTTCATGGTTGGATTCATCCTTTTATTTTACTCTGGGGGGACATTAATCTAGAAATTAAATAGTATTACATTGCAAGGCCATGTCAATATGTAATTTAAGATCACAGTAAATACCCAACTTATTTATTACTTGTATAACAACCATGCTGAGTACAATGCACAATTTATCTATATTAAAAATCTTACATCTGTGTACACTTGCTGTCTGCACAACTTGACTTCCTGTTGTCATGCTTTTGTCACATTTTTGGGTCATCTTTTTCCTGTAGAAATTCTTATGTCTACATTTGTAATGGATTTTGCCTATGTAAACTCATCACTGTGATTGCACAATTTGGAAACCGGGCCACCACACATTGATCAAAATGTTTTCTGACATTTTTTTTCAACTCCCATTATAGTCTTAGTAATTAAAATAGCTTTTGCCCAAAATAAGGGTTTTAATAAAACAAAATCCAAAAATTACATATTTCACAATTACATGATTTACTCTGTCAATTTAATTGCCTTTGTGTCTTTTAATGCCTTCAATAAATGCTTTTGCTTGAAAGTGTCAGCCTGTCTCAAAAGCTTGGACTTGGACTTACTGGGAGTAATTTTAACCCTCCCAGGATGGGTGATGGGGTTAAAAATAAAAAAATCGAAAACACGACACAAACCCGCCACCAATGCGACCACTTCCAGGCAGCTTGGGCGTTGGGCGACTAACCTGCTCTCCGGAGGCGGGTCCATCCTTAAAATATTTTAAAGAGGCTGCTTGTCTCAAATTTAACTTCTGTTTCGCATTTAACTCCTGGAGGCCAGGTTTTCCAGGCCTTGGGAAATCCGGCAGCTGAAGGGAGGCGGGAATGGCTGGATCCTTTCCGGCACTGCTTGTAGGCCAGGAAGACAAGTGTGCCCAGACCCAGACCCATCAAGCTACCCTGTAAACGCCCCCATGATCCGACCACCTAGATCGGCAAAATCCCCTGTGATCGGACCCCCGATGTCCAACACCCCCAATGCCCGATGTCCGACTCACCTCCTGATCTCCGATGTCTAACAACACCCCTACCTCCGATATCCAACTCTTCCCCTTACCTCCGATATCCAATCCCCCATCCCAGATGTCTGATGTCCAAACACCCCCTCCCCCCACACATGTCCTACTCACTGCCGCTCCGCGCCTCGCTGTGACTTTGTGAGCTGAATTTAGATTGTGCAGTCTGAGCATGTGCAATGTATCAAAAAAAGCCGCATTTTGAAGCCCTAATCATCTCGCCTGTGTTGTGTTGACATTTAGGAAAGATTAATGCTATAACTGTGAGACAAAGATTATGGGGGGAATTTTAACCTAAAAAAACAGGTGGGTTGGGGGTGTTGGGGTAGCTAAAGTGTTCAAAATCGGAATCCCGACCTGAACCCGCCTCCAACCCGCCTACTTCCGGTTTCAACGGAGGCAGGATGGGGGTGGGCAGCCAATCCGCTGCTAGGAGGCGGGTCGTCTATTTAAATATTATAATGAGGATGGAAGCCTCTGCTTTAACCTCCAATTTGTATTTAACTTTAGATGGTCAGGTTTTGCACACTTCATGAAACCTGCCAGCTAAAGCAGGGCGAGGACTTCTGGATCTAGGTGGTAAGTGGCTTTACACTTACCCCCTGAATCCAGCGTTCCTACCTAACACACCCCCCATGATCGGAGACCCCCCACGAGGCCTCCAATCACCCCTTCCAGGCCACTCCTCCCCCAGGCCTCCAATCCCGTCACGAGGCCTCCCCACCCCCACTGCTCCTCCGGTCTCCCCATGATGCTCTCGATCCCTTCAGACTCCCCCTCCTGTGCTGCTTCTCTGGCCGCTGATCCTCTTCAGACCCCCACCTCCATCCTCCTCCGGACGCCCCCTCGGCCACCAATTTTCTTCCCACCTTCACCCCCCCCGATCTTCTGCTCGGCCCCCGATCTTTCCCCCCCCCACCCCCCCCACTGAATCTTCTTCCTGGCCCCCTGTCTTCTTCCTGCCCCCCAATCTTTCTCCCGAACCCACCCCCGATCTTCTACCCGGCCCCCGATCATCTTCCCGGCCCCTCTGATCTTCTTCCCGGCCCTCGTTCTGCTTGCTGACCCGGCCCCCGATCTTCTTCCTGGCCCCCGGAACTCCTACCCAGCCCCGATCTTCTTGCCGACCGCCCCCCGCCCCCCCCCACCCCGATCCCTCCCTCCCCTGTAAGCCTACCCGCCAGGTGCCAGCCAGCCGCTCAATCTGGCTGAATGCGGGGGGGGGAAACAGGCTTCCCTTCAAATCAGACCCTGCCGTTAAATTCGGCAGGGGCCTGTGGGAAACCCGTTCTCTCGGGTTTCTCGACCGCCTCGGAGTCCCTGACCACCCCTGCCACCACCCTCCCCCCCACCCCAGCCCCAACCTGCCTTCCTCATTAAAATTCAGCCCCATATTTCTAATACCTATGAGACAATGTGGGAGAGAGACAAAGAGACAGAGAGGAAGACAAAATAGAGAGAAAAGCAATCAGACACTTCTTTCCTCATTCTCATTTGACTTTTAAAAACAAACAAGTTGAGACAAAAGCAGCTTGTCTTTGCTGCCTCTGCCCCATCTCCCTGTCATGCTGCAGCATGAGAGGGACTGCAAGTAGAGCTCCCATGACTGGGAGCAACTGGTGTAGTCAGAGGCCTTCCAGTTGCAGCCAACGCCTTCCCAACGTCCAGCAGCATGCCCTAAACACTTTAACAACGTTATAAATGTCTTCCAGCAAGCCACTATTGATATAAACTCTGCAAAAGCCACCACAAGAGAAATAATCGACCTACCTGCAAGTTAGATGTATCCCTTTAAAAGTGTTTGGGGTGGGGGGGGGTTCTCTCGTGCAGCGGAACACACGTTCAGCTGTGCATATTTAGGAGAGGGTGTTGATTTGAATGGCGGCATCGAAAATGGCAGGTCGTGTGTCAAATCAGCGTTACAAGCTGACTGACGTCACGTGCTGCCTACTCTGCATACTGCTGACGCAAGCAGGTCCAGCCTGCACTATTGCCCTCACCAAGATGGCGACCAGCCCAGGCCACGCTGGAAGTGGGTGGAAGTGAGGCGACTGCCATTTTCTTCTCGAAATCGGCCTTAACTGCTGGTGCTAAGCTGCCAAATTTCGCGGCCATAGTGTTAGGAGTAAAAGGTGGTAGAAAGAGAGATGGGTACTGGGAAGGTGAAGGGGTAGGGGATGTGATGGGAGTGATTGGGGAGGGAATAGGATGGAAGCCACCGAGGGCCACATTTTCCCCATAATGTCCATCCAAAATGCAGCCTGAAGCCATTGGCTACCTCTTAATACTACCAAACAACATGCCCTCCCTGCATCCCCCACCCCACCCCCTCACCAGTATTGTGAGATGCAATGCCTGAAAGTTGTCTGCTACCTATCTTCAACCTGGAACATCTTCCCTACCATCTTTATAGTTGCTGCATTTTCAACAAAGGTCAGAGATGTTTTCCCACCCCCCGCAACCTCTGCCTGACTCCCTCCCTCCCTCCTCTCCGCTCCCCAGCTGCAGCCTTCCAGCGCAAGCCTTCCCACCCAACAGCCAGTCAGCCTTTCAATCTGTCCAGTTGCCAGCTGGGAAATGGAGGAAAAAAATTTAAATGTGGTCCTGCCATTAAATTCGGCTAGGCCTCTGCGTTACCCACATTTCCGGGTTTCCCGGCAGCTATGACCCCACCTCCCCCCCCCCACCCCTGAATGGATCAACCTTGTGGCTCTTCTCTGCACTGTCGCCAGCACATGAATGCTTCCCTTCAGTCTCATGGACCAGAACTGGGCACAGTACTCAAGGTAAGGCCTGAGTTTCCCTTATTCATGTTTTTATTGATTAGGTTATCTAGTTTAACATTCTATTTGCTTTGTTGATTGTGGCTCTGCAGTGGTTGGACATGCCAAGCATTGAATTTACTAAGACTCCTAGATCTCTTTCAACTTCATCCCCATCGATTTAGACAGGGAGTACCTGGAGTTGCTCATTTTTCCTTCCTATGTTTAGTACTTCACACTTGTCCGCATTAAATTTTATCTACCATTGCTCCGTCCACTTGCAAATTTTTTCTAAATCAATCTGTCCTTTATGTGCTGCCTCTGTGATTCTACTGATCCTGCTAGATTAGTATCATCTGCAAATTTAGCCAATTTGCACTGAGTTTCTGGATCCAAGTCATTGATATAAGTTGGAAGCAGTAGTTGTCCCAACACCGATCTCTGGGGCATCTCATTTAGTGCTTTCCCCCATTCCATCGCAACTCTTCTAACAAATACCTGTTGTTTTCTACCCTTCTGCCAATTTCCTATTCATTCCCCAAGATTTACCCTGCATTCCCACAGCTTTGAGCTTAACTAATGGCCTTTTATATAGAACTTTGTCAAATTCCTTCTGGATGTATAGGTACATAACAATAACAACAACTTGTATTTCATTGTACACAATGAGTAGGGCTTTCCACAGTCCACTTAGGTTGTCAATTCCTCAAAGAAGTCACGGAGATTAGTCATCCAGGATATTTGCCTTCTGAATCTACCTTGACTTCTGTTTACTAGGTTATTTTATCGAGTTATCGAGTTTACTCCTGATAATCAAACTCATCATTTTTACATGGAACTGAAGATTAATAGGTTTGTAGTTGCCTTTGTCCGTTTTGTCACTCTTCTTGAATATGGGCACCATATCAGCCCATTTCAAATCTAATGGCAGCATTCTCTTCTCTAGTGAAGACAGATGCAAAGTACTCACTTCGTACATCAGCTATGCCCTCTACCTCCACAATAATATCTCCTTTTAGGTCCCTAATTAGCTCCACATTTTCTTTGACTGCCCTTTTACTATTTAAGTGTTTATAAAAGACTTTTGGGTTCCCTTTTATGTTAGCTGCTAATCTAATCTCATACTCTCTCTTTCCCCCTCTTATTCTCTTTTTTGATCTCCTCTCTACTTTCTTTATTCAGCTTGGTTCTCTATTGTATTATGAACCTTATAATTGTCATAAGCTTCCTTGTTCTGTCTCATTTTAACCTCTGCATCTTCAGTAATCCAGGGAGCTCTAGCTTTGGATTCCCTTCCTTTCCCCTTCATGGAAATGTGTCTACTCTATAGCTGAACCATTTCCTCTTTGAAGGCCTCGAATTGTTCAATTACTGTTTTGGCTACCAATTTTTGATTCAAATGCACCTGGGCCAGATCCCTTTTCAACTCACTGAAGTTAGCTCTCCTCCAGTTAAGTATTTTTATGCTTGATTGTTCCTTGCCCTTTTCCATAACTATTCTAAACCAGATGATATTATGATCACTATTTCCCAAATGCTCTTCCACTGAAACATGCTCCATTAGCCCCATTTCATTCCCCAGAACTAGATACAGCACTGCTTCCTCGTTCGGCAGGAAACACACTGATCAAGAATGTTCTCTTGTACACATTTCAGGAATTCCTCCCCCTCTTTGCCCTTTACACTGTTACTATCCCAAAACAGTGAGTGTGTTGGATAATACTAGAGAAGAAAGTAATACTAGAGGCGGAAGTAGTACCATATTAGAGAGGAGCAGACTAAGAAAGACTACGAAAAATTCAAAAATGGGTTTAGAATGCATGTACGCAAACGCACAAAGTGTGGTGAATAAGGTTGGTGAGCTACAAGCACAATTAGTCGTGCGGCAATATGATGTTGTGGCAAAAACGGAAATGTGGCTTAAAAACGGTGAGGACTGGGCACTTAATATTCAAGGGTACAAGGTGTTCAGAAAAGATAGGGGAAGGAAAAAAGGGAGGTGGGGTGGCAGTGCTGATTAAGGAAGACATTGTAGTGTTGGAAAGGAAGAATGTTCTTGAGGGGACAAGGACAGAATCCATTTGGTTAGAGTTGAGGAGCAAAAAGGGTATGATCACGCTATTGGGGGTATTCTATAGGCCTCCAAATAATGAGAGGGAGGTAGAGGAGCAAATCTGCAGGGAAATCACAGGGATATGCAAAAGCTACAGAGTGGTGATATTGGGGGACTTTAATTACCCAAATATCAATTGGGATAATGCTGGGGTAAAGGGAAAGGAGGGGGAGGAATTTCTGAAATGTGTTCAGGAGAATTTCCTTAACTAGTATGTTCTTGGCCCAACTAGGAAGGAGGCATTGCTGGATCTGGTGCTGGGGAATGAAGTGGGCCAGGTCAACCAAGTGGGAGAATACTTGGGTATGAGTGATCATCGTATCATAAGATTTAGATTAGCAATGGAGAGGAGCAAGGAACAATCTGGAGTGGAACTTTTAAACTGGAATAGGGCTAACTTCAATGGGATGCGAAAGGATCTAGCCAGGGTAAAATGGAACCAAAGACTGACAGGAAAAACTGTAACGGAACAATGGTGACCTTTAAGGCGGAGATGTTCCAAGTACAGGCTAGGTACATTCCAACAAGAGGGAAGGGTAAGGGAACCAAAGCAAGAGCTCCTTGGATGACGGGGGAGGTGGAGAAGATGATGAAACAAAAAAAGAGGGTGTATGATGAATGTCAGGTGAATTCTTCAAGGGAGAACCAGTCTAAATACAATAAGTTGAGAGGGGAAGTGAAGATGTAAATAAGATTGACAAAGAGAGAATATGAGAGTAGAATGGTGGTTAACATAAAAGGGAACCCCAAAATCTCCGACCGGCATGTAAACAGTAAGCGGGTAGTAAGAGGCGGGGTGGGGCCTATTAGGGACAAAGAAGGAGATATATGCTTAGAGGCGCAGGGCAAGGCTAGAATACTCAATGAGTACTTTGTATCGGTGTTTACTCAGGAGGTGGATGCTGACAAAATATCAGTAGAAGTGGAAAAGATAGAAGCAATGGAAGAGGTGAAAATTGATAGGCAGGATGTACTAGAAAGACTAGGTATGCTTAGAGTGGATAAGTCACCTGGTCCAGATGGCTTGCATCCCAGGTTGCTAAGGGAATTGGGAGACGAGATAGCGGAAGGGCTTGCCATAATTTTCCAATCTTCCCTAGATGCAGGGGAGGTGCCTGAGTATTGGAAAGTGGCAAATGTGACACCATTGTTAAAGAAAGGTTATAAGGACAATCCTAGTAACTATAGTTTAACATCAGTGGTGGGTAAAGTTTTAGAAACAATAATCAAGGAAAAAATTAACAGGCACTTGGAGAGGTTTAAGCTAATTAAGTAGAGCCAACATGGATTTGTAAAAGGCAGATCGTGTTTGACTAATCTAATTGAATTTTTTGATGAGGTAACAGAGAGGTTTGATGAAGGGAATGCAATGGATGTTGTCTACATGGATATTAGGAAGGCGTTTGACAAAGTACCACATAGAAGGCTAGTTAACAAAATTGAAGCTCATGGAATAGGTGGGTCAGTGGCAGCTTGGATAAGAAATTGGCTTAAGGACAGAAAACAGCGAGTTGTGGTAAATGGCTGTTTTTCAGACTGGAGGATGGTAGACAGTAGTGTTCCCCAAGGGTCAGTGCTGGTGCCACTGCTTTTTTTGATATATATAAATGACCTGGATATTGGAATACAGAGTAGAATTTCTAAATTTGCTGATAACACCAAACTTGGGGGTGTGGCAAACAGTGATGATGATACCAATCGACTGCAACAGGACATAGAAAGGCTAGCAGAATGGGCAGACAAGTGGCAGATGGAATTTAATACAGAGAAGTGTGAGGTGATGCATTTTGGCAGAAGGAACAGGGAGAGGCAATATACACTTAATGGCACAGTTTTAAAGAGTATGCAGGGATAGAGGGACCTGGGAGTTAATGTGCATAGGTCCCTGAAGGTGGCGGGACATATTGAGAGAGTGGTTAGCAAAGCATATGGGATGCTTGGCTTCATAAATAGAGGTATTGAGTACAAAAGTAGAGAAGTTATGCTGAACCTTTATAAAGCGCTGGTTAGGCCACAACTGGAGTATTGCGTCCAGATCTGGTCACCACACTTTAGGAAGGATGTGAAGGCACTTGAAAGGGTGCAGAGGAGATTCACCAGAATGGTTCCGCGGATGGGGGATCTTAGCTGCAAGGACAGGTTGGAGAAGCTGGATTTGTTTTCATTAGAGTAAAGGAGGTTGTGGGGTGATTTGATAGAGGTGTACAAGATTATGACGGATTTGGATAGGCTAGACGGGGAAAGGCTGTTCCCACTAGTTGATGGTACAAGGACTAGGGGACACAGATTTAAGGTTTGGGCAAGAGATACAGGGGGGATGTGAGGAAAAACTTTTTTACACAGCGAGTGGTGAGGACCTTGAACTCGCTGCCGACGGAAGTGGTGGAAGCGGACACACTCAATGTTTTCAAGGGGAGACTGGATAGGCACTTGAGGGAAATAAACTTGCAGGGCTACGGGGATAGACCGGTGGAATGGGACTGACTGGATTGCTCTACAGAGAGCCGGCACAGACTCGATGGGCCGAATGGCCTCCTGTGCCATTATGACTCTATGACTGGATGACTCTATGACTATATTAGGATAATTGAAGTCCCCCATTATCACTACTCTGTAGTTCTTGCATCTTTCTGTAATTTGACTGCAAATTTGCTCCTCTATCTCCTTTGCACGATTTGGTGGCCTATAGCATACGCCCAGTAGCATAATAACTATTTTATTGTTCCCTAATTTTATCCAAATAGACTCTGGGCTGGATTTTGAATGACCCATGGAGTCGGGTTTGGAGGCGTGTGGGGGGTTAAATTTGCGGGGTCGGGGGTCCCGACCCCATCCCGACTCCATCACGCCTCCACGCAATTTTGACAAAATCAGTCGCGGGGTTCCCGACTCCGTCCCTGCTCCAAGAGGCGGGAGAGCTCATTAAAGCCCTTAACAAGCCCTAAATTGGCTCTGTAATGCCATTTTGAAACGTTTCAGCTAGTTTAACCCTTTTCTGACGTGAAGTACGCCTGATGTGAAACACTCCAGTGAAACCTGGCGGGAGCACAAGTGGATAGCTGACTATCAGCTGCAGGTCCACTATTACAACGGAGATGTGATGAAGGTGGTAGTAGTATTAGGTGTGAAAGTCGCCTGTGATGCTGCTGCATTGAATGTCTTCAGAGACTGCATGGCCTTTGCTGTGAGAGGACTTGGATGGAAAAAAAAATTATTTCTCTCTCTTTCTCTCTCTCTCCACACACACACACATTTTGCATCCATCCAGGTCCACTCACATCAAAAGCCAGGCAGGTCCTCTCTCACCAACAGCCAGGCAGTCAGCAATGATGACATCATCAGAGGCGACTTTCAGACTGAAACCACTAATTAGTTCATGGGAAGTGAAAATTGCATCATTCATCCACATTAATCTGGAGTCGGGCGGGAGGACACGAAATGCGGATGACACGACCCAACCCGACCCCAAGACAAAATCCAGCCCTCTGTCTTTAACCACTCAACTACATCATCCCTCTCCAGTGCTATAACCGTTTCTTTGATCAATTCTGCCACCCCCTTTTTTCCTTCCCTATATTTCCTGAATACCTTGTAGCCAGGAATATTAAGTTTCCAATCCTCCCCTTCTTTGAGCCAGGTCTCTGTTATTAATTTTGCCTAAATTATCGTTGATTCCGGATGATATGTTTCTCATACCTTCCCTTGTGAATATTTGGAGTAAATAATCATTTTGAATATTCATTATATTGTGCTCATCCTCTAGTAATCCACATGTCTTTAAAAGTGTTCCACTTGTCCTTCACTGAAGAGTTGGTGAACAACCTACCCTATTCAATTTTCTTAAGTTGTTCTCTTAATTCTTTGAATTTAGCACTTTTATATCTAGCTCCAGGTCTTTGGTATTTCTGAATCTCAGATCATGTTAAACTTCATCATTCTGTGGTCACCATCCCACAGGGTGCCATGATTTCCAGTTGCTGTACCATTTCTGTGTCACTTATGAATATCGGGTCAAGTTAAATACTGGCTTCCCTGATGCACTGGGTCATGAAACAGTTACGCATTACATTTATCAAATCTGACTCTAAAACTACTTGGGTCGACTGAATTCACCCATGAAAATAACCTTCTTGTTCTCATGTAGCCTTCTTATCTTAGAGTAAATTCATTTGTCTCTGGGTTTTCCACGCATAGAGCTATGTCTACTCTTTTTCTTTCACTCTATACCCCCAGAATGTTATATTCATTACCATCCTCTTGATTTAGCCATGTTTCTCATATTCCACCACACCATCGTTTCCTACAACCACAACAGCCTCGTCTGTCATCTTATTTTTGATCCTTTGAGCATTGATGTTATTATGGTTTTCCTCCTTTCATGGCCCCAAGTATTTGCATTTCCTGGTCTCAGATTCAGTTAAGTCTCTGGTCCTGTGATTCCTTGGGATTTACGGTTAACATGGGAAAGGTACTGTGGTGGGTGGAGCAGAAATGAGGTGGGACCTCTTAATGTCGGCTCATCGTTCTGGTGTTTCTTTGGAGGTGGGAGGGGGGAGGTGGGTGGGGGTTGTGTTCTTTCATATGTTCCTTTTTCAGCTGGCATCAGAGAAGGAGGTAGAACTGGGTGAGATGATGCAAATGGTGGACTTCTAGCCAGTTCCGCCTCTGGTGCCCCCAGTATATTGCACACCTGCATGAAGTAGGTGTACAATTCTACCAGGTGGTGGAAGTGGGGTCCACCAAATGTGAAAAGGCCGATTTCCTTATGGCAGTCGGTTGCAAAGAATTTGGCTACCCTGAGGCCTTTCTGTTAAAGGCTCAAACTTGTTTTTAAAAAAAACCTTTTCTCGTCTGGACCTGTTGGCACTCCTCCTCAGTGGATTGCCTCCACCACCGATTTCCTACCTCCCCCACCCAAAATAATGCATGCCAGCTATATTGCTACTTGTGCAGTTGTCTGCCAATTTTATGGACCTGGGGATTTAGATGGTGACAGGAGTTCCTGGGGCCAATGGATGCACGTCCTGGCCTGTCATGCTTATGGCAGCGGAGCAGCATTGCAGATTCATGGGGCCTCTATATCCATATTCACCTGCTAACTACCTTGTACCCTGCGATCAGTCTCATCTGGGATCAGATTTCCTTCCTGCCCGTCCCCCCACCTGTCGAGTATAAATGATTATTGATTCCTGTCTGAATGTTCCTTACACGTTTCTTTGTTCCTTCTTGGTTTAAGTGCAGCCTGTCTGTCATTTGACAGACCTTTTACTCTGATAGTGTTTCCAGTTATTTATGAAAGTAGAATTTTTGTTTTCTCACCAGATTGCCTATCAATCACTCATTTATATCCTCAATTTTCTTGGTAAAAGCCCCTCCTTTCCTTTGAATAAATGCTATTTGCATGATTATTATCTAATTTCCAAAGGGTATTACATGCATCAAACCTTCAAATCTATATCTAGTATAATAAGCTTTCCAATTATATTTTAAATCTTTGTATATCACATTTTAAAGTAATTTTTAGTATAATGCTGAAGATTATGTGTCATTTGCAGGAAAAGATGACATTATTTCTAAAGACGAGCGTACAGAATGGATTATGCAGTGTAACTTAGACTTTGCATAATATTTCAATTGGAGAGGAATGATTTTCTCTTTTGTGTGGTTGACTGCTGATATCTGTCCATGGGTATTTACTTTTAAAGTGATGCAACTGCATAATAGTGACTTATTTGGAAAAAGTCAATCAGACTACACTACAACTGCAAGAAAAGATTTCTTTAAAGGATGAAACATCAACATATATACAGTCCCTAAACACTTTACACTGGTAAATCCATTAAAAAAAAACATAAACAGACATTGGCAAGTGTTTTCAGCGAGTGGAAACCCGGAAGGGTGGGGTGGGGGGAGGCTCAGGTGGAGGAGGAGGTAACACATATATTGAAATACTTATTTACAAAATAAGATATGTGTCTATGCTCATGTGTTCAGTTCAGAGCATAGCTATCAATTTAAAATGAACTACCCTGCAATCTTAATATATTCCTACTGGTGTATAAATTCTGATAAAAGAACACAGTAATGAAATATAATTCAGAACATGATCAGAAATGTAGTAAGAAATAATGGCCTAGAAATTCCCTACCTTACTGCCACGAGTTACCGCTGGTTTCCTGAAAAAAAATGGTGGCCACCACTCTAACGCCCTTCTCTGGCACGGAACTCGGTGGCTGCCATTTTGGTGAGGGCCTTCATGCTGCCAATGGCAGCACTGGTCCTGGACATACAAATATGGAGAGCATGACGTCACGCCGACTTAATGTTATGCTATGCAAACTTGGACCTTTGCACTGAGTTTAGCGCTGGGTTCCAAGCTCGCTCTGAAAAGCGAGTGTGCAGCGGACTGACAGAGCCGCAGTCAGCAATTCTTAAAGGGACACACACATCTTTCAGGTAAGGTTGCATTTTTGGACTGGATTTTTTATATTTTACTGAAGTAGTGGCTTGGTGCAATACATGTTAAAAGTTTTTTAAGTGTGCATGGAGTGCAGGGAGTGTGCTGCATGCTTGCAAGGCCTCGAATGGTAAAGGAAGGCCTCTGAGAAGACAGAAAATGCTGGAAATACTCAGCAGGTCAGGCAGCATCCATGAAGAGAGAAACAGAGTTCACGTCTCAGGTCAAGATGCTGCCTGACCTGCTGAGTATTACCAGCATTTTCTACTGTCATTTCAGATTTCCAGCATCCGCTCACTTCCATCTCTTCTGCTACCTCCTCTTATGCTTCCTCCTCTTCTGCTCCTCCTCTTCTGCTTCCTCCTCTTCTGTTTCTTCTTCTTTTGCGTCTTCCTCTTCCCTCTGCGAGCAGATGCTGTAAATCTGAAATGACAGCATAAAATGCTGGAAATACTCAGCAGGTCAGGCAGCATCTCGACCTGAGACGTGAACTCTGTTTCTCTCTTCACGGATGCTGTCTGACCTGCTGAGTATTTGCAGCATTTTCTGTCTCCTCAGAGGCCTTCCTTTACCATACGAGGCCTTGCAAGCATCCAGCAGCACTCCCTACACACTTAAAAAACTTCTAATGTCTATTGTAGCAAGCCACTACTTCAGTAAAATAAAAAAAAATCCAAAAGCTTAAATGCAAACTTACCTGAAAGATGTGTGTGTCCGTTTAAGAGGTGCTGACAGCACCCCTGTGAGTCTGCTTGCACACTGGGTTTACCTGGCATGCTTAGGACCCAGCGCTGAACTCAGCGCTCGGGTCGAAGTTCGCTGTGGTGACGTTAAGTCAACGTTGCACGCCGACTGACGTCACCACTCCGCCATTTTTCTTTGCAGGGCGATACCTCTTAATGGCAGCGCTTCCAGGCCTACAAAAATGGAGGACACCACGAGACCTGCCACCAGCTGGTGGAAGAGTGACGGTCACCACTTTCTCTACATTATGCCGTGCTAATGGGTGGCGCAAACCACCCGAATTTCTAGGTCAAAGTGTTTATTACAGACAAATGACTGTATATTACTATGAACCCTGTCAATGTTTTGCTGTATTTTAGTAGCCTGAGGCCTTTCACCTCACTTACAAAATGCCTACCACAAGCTTAGAATGAGGTTAAGATTTTCCCCTGCATGCTCAGCACAATTGTACTTTGTTCCATTTTCCAAGCTTAGCAGAAGCTTCGCTGAGGCTTGCAGCTATCCCAAGGTTTTACCCTTTGTTTTGTAGACTCAGTACAATGCGTGAATAAGCCACTCAACAGAAGCTGAAATTTTTCATTTTTTATCACTAATGATACAACGGGCATGGCATAGCCTTGTTTTCAGTTGTCTTCACCTTCAATACAAATCAAATGTAGTTTTATATATTGACAGGAGGCTTTTGAAGAAAACACTAATTACATAACCTTGGTCTTCAAACAGTCCAAACTGAACAGTAAATCAATAGTAGTCCTATTATACTAATTATTATCATGACTTATAAGCATTTTGATTATGAGGAAGTTAGTCAGTAACATCAAATTAATCACATTAATTTCTTGAGGAGAGAGGTTGAGGTGAAAGAACTGAAGGGGGAAATTTCTAGATGACTAAAAATATGTTTGTAATTTATCTGTATTTTTTATAACACAGCTAAAATTATGCTGTTTAATTCAAACAAAAAACTACAAACACTGGAAGTCTTAAAACATGAAATGCTAGAAACACTCAGCAGGTCAGTCACCATCTGTAGATAAGTCAGATAAGAAATAGAGAGAAATTAAAGATATTAATGCATGAATAGCTGAAGGAGTAGGGATAAGACAGGTCTGAAATGGGAGGTCTAAGACACTGGCCTAGAAACTTGATGGCGCTGCGCCGGTTAAATGGACGCCTAAGTGTCCAATATGGGGGCAGGAACAGCACACTAAATACGAGCTGGAAGTGCACCACCTGCCATATTGGTATATGCAAAAAAAAGGTGTCCAGGGCCCATGCCGGAAACTGGCATTAGGTCCTTTGCGTATGCAAATAAGGGGTCCAATGTCTATTTGAGGTCCCCTGTGCAAAATTGGGTTATCATGTGGCCTAACCAGCGACCCAGGACCGCTGCAGGCTGCCACCGAATAGGTAAGTTTGTTAAAAATACTGAGTGCTCCTCCCGATCCCACATTAAAATTGCAGGCCATTGCCGACCTCGCTGCAATGGAAATCACTCACCACAGTCCTGCCAATACAGAAATGTGAAGTGTTTTCACTGCCTGAAGCAAGGCCATATTTCAACAACTCGCAGAGCTAGATCGAAAGCAGCAAGAACCATTCTAGAGGCAATGCAAAGCAGCGACAACAAAAGGGAGGAATTCACAATATTGAAGTGAACACACCTGATGTTGAAGAACTAGGCATCTACAGTATCTATGCTACTAGCAGCAACACCAGCAGTCGTGAGAAAGACTTCATATAAAACTTCTGATCGACACGGCGGCAGACTGCTCTATCATGAGTAAGGACACACGTGAGAGTATGTTTAATCAAATACCACTTACAAAGAGTACTGTAGTGTTAAAAACCTACTCCGGAGAAATCCTTGAGACATGTGGACAAATGCAATGTACAGTTCAGCACAATGGCCAGTCAGTAAAGCTGCCTATTATTGTAGTGAGCTACAACAACAGGCCAACCCTCATAGGCAAAGACTGGCTGAGAAAGTTGAAACTAGACTGGAAAAACATCTTTAGTGTAGATGCTTCAAAGAAGCGACTTGACACAATGCTGAACAAGTATAAAAGCATGTTCTCAGACAGTTATGAGGGCATCACTGGGTATGACGCGCATATCCGCATCAAGTCCAACGTGAAGCCTGTCTATTGTAAGGCAAGACTGGTCCCTTATGTGTTGAAAAGTCAGGTGCAGGAAAAACTAGTGAAGCTGAGAGAGAACAGAGCGCTAGTAAAAACTGATAAAAGTGAATGGGCTACCCCGATCGTGGTAGTGCCCAAAGCAGACAAAACTGTACGCTTGAGTGGTGATTACAAAGTTACTATCAACCAAGTGGTTGACGATGAACAGTACCCGTTACCTCCATCACAAGGTTTGTATGCAGCACTCTCTGGGTCAAAGGTTTTCTCCAAGCTCAACCTGTCACACACTAAATGTTCACAAAGAGAGTCAACAGTATTCTCACTATTAACACACACAAGGGACTGTACTCATACACTAAGCTGCCGTATGGTGTAAAGGCCTCCCCCCAAATCATCCAGGCTACGATGGATAAGATTTTGTAAGGAATTCCAAATTGCTAATGCAATCAAGATGATGTGCTGATCGCAACAAGCAGCGAGGAAGAAAATCTATTAGTGCTTTAAAGGTTGAATTCCCACAATGTCAAATTGAAAAGGAGCAAATGTGCTTTTGCGCAGCCGAGGTTGTGTACCTTGGTCTGAAAGTTGATGCAAAGGGCTTGCAACCAGCTAAGGAAAAGGTTGATGCTGTCATTAATGCTCCAAAGCCACAGAACGTGTCTGAGTTAAGATCTTTCCTTGGAATGGTCCAGTACTACGCATGATTTTTACCTGAGTTAGCGACCATGTTAGCTCCATTGCACGAGCTCCTCAAGAAGGATGTCCAATGGAAGTGTACGAAAGCGCAACAGGAAGCTTACGACGCTTGTAAGAGAAGTCTCTCTAACGATGCTCTACCTTTGCACTATGACACAGAGCCTGAGCTTAAGTTAGCATGTGATGCTTCTAGCTATGGTGTGGGAGCTGTTATAAGCCACGTAATGGATGATGGCCAAGAGAAACCAATCGCATTTGCATCGCGAACCCTCACAAAGAGCAAAAGAAACTATGTGCAAATTGAAAAGGAAGCACTCGCCATAATGTTTGGAATCAAGAAATTCCAACAGTTCCTGATCGGCAGAACGTTTACCCTGATAACTGATCACAAACCACTCCTAGCAATATTGGGGCCCAAATCTGCCATCCCTGCAATGGCCGCATCAAGAATGCAACGTTGGGTAGTGTTGTTGTCACAATATGACTACGCGATTGACTATTGCACTTCAAAG
The DNA here is from genome assembly GCA_030390025.1 of Squalus acanthias. Classification (NCBI taxonomy): domain Eukaryota; kingdom Metazoa; phylum Chordata; class Chondrichthyes; order Squaliformes; family Squalidae; genus Squalus; species Squalus acanthias. The sequence continues at coordinate 32,233,475 of CM059427.1, read as the reverse complement.
CAAAAAGCAATCGCAGATGCCTTGTCCAGGTTACCACGTGAAGACTTGTGTTGGGAGTGAAGATGAGATTTTCACGCTAGCTGCAATTGACAAAGACTTTCCCGTGAATGCAACTGAGATCGCAAATGAGACTCAAAAGGACTCAGTACTGAAAAGAGTGTATGAAAAGACCTTGAATGGATGGACTGATCAGTGTTTGGACACAGAATTGAAACCATTTCATAGCCGTCGTACTGAATTGTCTTGTGAGCAAGGTTGTATCAAGTGGGGAAACAGTGGTGGGACCTACTTCTTTGAGTTCGAACCAAAATAAAACAGCCCAAAAATTGGTTCAACACCAGAACCTTTTGGAAGGAGATCAGGAAGGCTCCGCAAACCTGTTATTAAACTGGATTTGTAGTTCATTTGTAGGATTTGTAGTTCACTTAAATGAAAAAAAGCCAGGAGTTTTTGTTATGTGGTACATGTAATGCTGGGAAAGGTGGGACCATAGTTTTGTTGTATTTGAGAGGGGAATGCAGACATTATTTTTAATGGGAAAGCCGTGGTTTGTCACATGGTTTAGCTCGGTTCGCTCTGGCCCAGTAAAGCAAGCACATGGACTAGCAACTCACCGTATCTCTGTCCTTCATTGTTCTACCCACATATATCACAGTTCTGAAGTCTGATCGACCCACTCAGGATTGCTCCCCTCCTAATCTGGCCCCCGTCCCGATATCCCGATGACTCTTGGTTCTGAAGTCTCAATTGAATCTCTCACAATCTCGCAATTGTGCCACTTCCCCTTTAATGACCTACCTAAGAGCCTGTGAATTCAAAACCTTCTTCACCAGTGAGCTACCTGGGGATGCCCAGCAGGTGTTTGTAGCTCGCTGATCTTATTTAAATGAGGTCTGAGACCCAATATCAGAAGCGCCTCGGGACTACCTGTTCAGGCGCAGGAATCATTCCATACACTCAGGCCGCGATTTTCTGCTTCAAGGTGGCTTGGGAGTGGGTCAGCTGCCTTCCGGGTTCCAGTCCCGCCCCCAACTACATCCGGCCCACAGATGTAATTTTACGTCAATTGGTCTTGTTAAGTCTGCCCTGCGGGCTTGCCGGCCAATTAAGAGGAAGCCGGTATAAGATGATGTCATTTGATGACGCGTCATCTGCCGGTTTTCTTAAAGGGACCACGCACAATTTTTTTTGACAGTTGATTTTTCAGTGTTTGACAGCATTGAGGTGCTGCAAACACTAACAATCACTGTACAAAGGTGAGCTCTTGCACCCAGGCTCTCCAGTGACTCCCTCCTTAGGCTAGAACAGATGGCAGCTGCAGGTGAAGTTACAGAAGCGATCTGTCACAGGTGAGAGAGGTTCTCCCAATAAGGTGGGACTACACATACAATTGAAAACTTGTTACCTACAGAAAAGACTAAATGCATTAAAAATGAATTTTCCAACATTTTCTTACCTCTGAAACTCACCAGTGCACCATTGGCTCCTTCACACCGTGGTGTCCGGACGTCGGGAAGCCCGCAGTAGAAGTGTTAAAATTGGAAAAAAGCCTGTTAACTGCCTGTTAACAACATGTTAACAAGCAGTTAAGTGGCTATAATCCTCTTCCCGCCGCTAGGTGTCGGGTCCATGCGCAAATTGGGAACCCGACACTTGAGAAGATTGATTGGAGGCGGGTTGACAGCGGGTTTCTGACCCGCTGTCAATCTTTGCGATTTTGCCGGATGTCCCGCCTCCAAACCCGTCCCCTGAGCGCCAGCAAAATTCTGGCCTCTGTTTGCAAATGAATTTATAGGCCAGTGTCTCTTTCTTTTCTATTATTATGCTGCTTCTTATTGTCTCATGTTAATATCATTTCATCCATTTAACCATCTCCTGTCTACCATTTAAGGACTTTATAGGATATTCTACTTCCTCGCTCGTGTGTGTGTGTGTGTGTGTGTGTGTGTGTGTGCTTTCCCTCACTCTTCCTTTTGTTCTGTTCCCTTTAAATTGTGTTTTTCATGATTTTATGAATATCGATGAAGGTTCTACGTCTGAAACTTTTAACTTCTCACACTGCTTGTCTGCCATTCAGCCTTACATGAGCTGCAACTTCCTCCAGCTAAACATTGGGAAGACCAAAGCCATCATCTTTAGTCCCCGTCACAAACTCCGTACCCTTAACACCAATTCCATCCCCCTCTCCAGTCACTGTCTCAAGTTGAAACAGACAGTTCGTAACCTCGGCATCTTATTCAACGTTGAGCTGAGATTCCATCACAAAGACCATCTAATTCCACCTCCATTTGTACCTCAGCCCATCTGCCGCCAAAACCCTTATCCATGTTTTTATCACCTCCAGTCTTGGCTATTCCAATACTTTCATAGGATTACATAGGATTACATAGGATATACGGCACAGAAACAGGCCACTTGGCCCTAACCAGTCCATGCCAGCGTTTATGCTCCACTCGAGCCTCCTCCCGTTTTGCCTCATCTAAATCTATCAGCATAACCCTCTATTCCCTTCTCCCTCATATGCTTGTCCAGCCTCCCCTTAAATGCATCTATACTATTCGCTTCAACCACTCCCTGTGGTAGCGAGCTCCACATTCTCACCACTCTCTGGGTAAAGAAGTTTCTTCTGAATTCCCTATTGGGTTTCTTGGTGACTATCTTATATTGATGGCCTCTAGTTATGCTCTTCCCCACAAGTGGAAACATTCTCTCTGCATCCACTCTATCAAAACCTTTCATAATTTTAACGACCTCTATTAGGACACCCCTCAGCCTTCTTTTTTCAAGAGAAAAGAGACCCAGCCTGTTCATCCTTTCCTGATATGTATACCCTCGCATTTCTGGTATCATCCTTGTAAATCTCCTCTGCACCCTTTCCAGTCCCTCTATATCCTTTTTATAATATGGCGACCAGAACTGCACGCAGTACTCCAAGTGTGGTCTCACCAAGGTTCGATACAGGTTTAGCATAACTTCCCTACTTTTCAATTCTATCCCTCTAGAAATAAACCCTAGTGCTTGGTTTGCTTTTTTTATGGCCTTGCTAACCTGTGGCGCAACCAAAATACACCACCTCACACTTATCCATATTGAATTTCATTTGTCAATTACACGCCCATTCTCCAAGTTAATTAATGTCTTCCTGTATTTTGTCGCAGTCCTCCTCTGTATTAACTACACCCCCCAATTTGTTGAATTCCGCAAATTTTGAAATTGTGCTTTCAATTCCCAAGTCCAAATCGTTTATTTAAATAGTGAATAACAGTGGTCCCAGCATTGATCCTTGTGGAACATCACTTCCCACATTTTGCCAATCTGAGTAACTACCTTTAACCCCTACTCTCTGTTTTCCATTTTTTAGCCTGTTCACTATCGAGATTGGAGCAAGAATAGAAAGGGAAAGAAACACAATCAATCTATTCAATAAACTGTTGGATTACCTCAAGAAAACCAATGGCAACCCTCTGGGTTACTATACTATACAACCACAAGAGAAAACAAACAGCAGAAGTCAAATGATACGTAATAATTAAGTTGGCCTCATGCCCCAGGCAAGAAAATGTTTCAAATGCGCTAATAGATAAAACTGATTAGAAAGTGCTGCCAGGAGGTACTGGGACATGTAAATGATCTTGTCTCATTATGATTTGCAATTCTTCTACCTGATTGAAATGAGCTGTAGCTTTCTATCATGAAAAAGATACACGGTTTCATGTCATAAAAAGTTTTAATTGGAAACCTACAAAGAGGGCAACTTCGAAAACCTTTTTGTTATGACAGGCAGTTCAGGTAAAGGTTGTTTTGGCGCTTTAAGTGACAACATAAGCAGGACGCTTGGCATTTTAGACTTCTGTTCTGGTGTAATGAACCACATGGGAATTACAGTTTCAGTTCCTGTCAAACGCAAAGCTAGGTAAGGTTAGACTACAGGGTTTGAGTAATAATTATTGACTGACTGGTAGCTGCTGGGCTAATCATTTGTGGACTGTCTATTTGAACAAATGTATGTTTTATGGAATGGGCCACTGCCTTTTTAGGATGGGTAGCCAAAGAAAGTAGCTCAACCATACCTTGATAAGTTTCTGTCCTTGGGTCATCCAGGTACAGATGGCTCTCAGAAGCTATTTGGATGTTTTTCCAGTATATCTATGTTTATGGTTCCCAAATCATCAGAAAAGGTTGCATTATTTCCATTAATGACCTAATGGGAGAAATATTAGTGTCAATGAGAGTTAATGGGAGGGGAGTAAATCTCGATTTGTTTTTCCTCTCTGCTGTTTCTCTTGGTCCACATAGAGTATTAGTAATAAAGCCAGGCCTCAGGCTTTAGTCTTAGCTATGAGAATGTATCCAATGTGTTTGAGTACGTGTAGCTTTATGAAGCACTTCATTTCTTAGAGAATAAGAAAAGAAAATTATTTGTTTGCTATGCGTTTATATTAGTAAAAACTGTATTTGGTTCCTAATACAAATCTGTCCAAACCAAGGAAGGGGGAGGAAGGGTTAAGGGTTATGGTGAACATGAAAAACATACGATGTAAAACTTTTTTTTATTTGTTCCTGGGATGCGGGTGTCGCTGGCAAGGCCAGCATTTATTGCCCATCCCTAATTGCCCTTGAGAAGGTGGTGGTGAGCTGCCTTCTTGAACCGCTGCAGTCCGCGTGGTGAAGGTACTCCCACAGTGCTGTTAGGGAGTGAGTTCCAGGATTTTGACCCAGCGACGATGAAGGAACGGCGATATAATTCCAAGTCAGGGTGGTGTGTGACTTGGAAGGGAACTTGGAGGTGGTGGTGTTCCAATGCGCCTGCTGCCCTTGTCCTTCTAGGTGGTAGAGGTCGCGGGTTTGGGAGGTGCTGTCGAAGAAGCCTTGGCGAGTTGCTGCAGTGCATCTTGTAGATGGTACACACTTAAGAAACTCTATTATAACTTGTTAAATAGCCAGGTAGGATGCAAAAAAGGAAAAGCCAGGAACTAAAGTGAGAAGAAACTGGGACTTATAGTAACCTTAAAGTTGACAGGAAAAGAAACTTTCAACTGATCAGAGGCATAATTATTGGTGTAGCTAAAGTTTCTTTGACTGAATCAATATGTGGCTAGTTACGTTAAAATCATAGAATTTACAGCTCAGAAGGTAGCCAGTCATGTGTCAGTGCTAGTTCTTCAACTGCAGCTGCCTAATCAAATCACATTTGCTTGCCCTTATTCTATGTTCTTGTGAAATAGTTATTCAATTCCATTTAATTCCCTTTTAAATGATGTTACACTCCTTGCTTCATTCGTCACTTGTGGTAAAGCATTCCATGTACTAATAATCCTCTGTATGAAAAAAAATTTCCATTTTTCTTCGAGTGATAATCCTGAGTCCATGCCCCTTTATCAATTTGCCTATCAGTGGAAGCAATCTTTCACTATTTACCCTCGCCGGGGGCACTAATTTTAGCACCTGGAGAAAGATAGCGCTCCTACCCCGTAAATTCAGTACTAGCGCCCCAAGAAGGAGGTGGAGCATACTGGAAGCGCTCCACCTCCTTCTTGGGGCGCTACTACTCAATGTCGCGGCGCTACATAGCGCCACATCATTGCAGGCCTCCTTCTCTGATTAAAGGGGTGGGGCCTAGCGCTGTGTGCACCATGGCCCTGCTGGACCACCGGGGAGCAAGGTGCCATGGAAACAGCCCGGCACTCAAGAGGAGTGCCAGGCTGAACGATCGCGGCTGGCACCCCACATACAAATGTGAAAGGGGACAAGTGCTGGCAGTCGGCAAAAATAAAAATAGCCGCCCGACACCTGCCCTTTAAATTGCGCGGCAGCCCGCTACCGTCACTGCAAAACCGCCCCCTGATCCTGTCACACATTGATAGGTCAGGGGGCGCAAGGGAAGTTTGCGGGTGGGACGCAAACGGGGCGCTGCGCACAGCGATGAGATCATCATCACCAGCGCAGCGGAGCGGGGCGCTACCGGCTACCGCCGCCGCTAACCTCCCGCTGAATTTCACGGGAGGCGTTAGTGGCAACGTTCCCGGGCGCTAGGGCATTTGCGCATTAGTCCCCCCCGGGGGCGGTAACGAGAGGCGCAAAGCAACCCAATTTCTAGCCCTAGATTCCTCCATGAACATTTACTGCTCCATGAAAATGGTCACTATTTTTAAAGCCATTTTCATAACAATAATCCATCATTTCTCATAACATTCTAGTGAATCTTCACTGTATCATTTCCATTGCTCTAAGATCTTTTCTATAATGGAGAGTCAAATGCATGTAATCCAACTGTGGCCTAACCAATGACTTGTACAAAATCAACATTATTTTCTTGTCTTTGTATTCAATGCCCATGGATCAAATGCAGAATGTCAATCAGCTTTTTTTTTATAGATTCAAAGATGCACGCTTAGATATTCTCCTCTGCTAAAAGCCTCTGAAGTCAATGGAAATAAAAATCAGGAGATATGTAAAATGGGCTGCCAACTTGCTATTACCTGTTTTCTTCTTCTTAGGCAGTCCCTCGGAACCGAGGATGACTTGCTTCGACATTAAAAATGAGTTCACAGGTAACTGATGAGTCCAATGCGGGGCCTACAGTCTCTGTCACAGGTGGGGCAGACGGTGGTTGAAGGGGCGGGTGGGTGGGGTGCTTGGGTTGACGTGCGCTCCTTGCGCTGCTTGCGCTTGGCTTCCACTTGCTCCCGGCGAAGAGACTCGAGGTGTTCAGCGCCTTCCCGGATGCTTCTCCTCCACTTTGTGCGGTCTTGGGTCAGGGATTCCCAGGTGTCGGTGGGGATGTTGCACTTTTTCAAGGAAGCTTTGAGGGTGTCCTTGAAGCGTTTCCTCTGCCCACCTGGGGCTCTCTTGCTGTGTCGGATCTCCGAGTAGAGCGCTTGTTTTGGGAGTCTCGTATCGGGCATGCGGACGATGTGACCCGTCCATCGGAGCTGATCGAGCGTGGTCAAAGCTTCGATGCTGGGGATGTTGGCCTGAGCGAGAACACTGACGTTGGTGCGCCTATTCTGCCAATGGATTTGCAGGATCTTGCAGAGGCAGCGTTGGTGGTACCTCTCCAGTGCTTTGAGGTGCCTGCTGTACATGGTCCATGTCTCTGAGGCATACAGGAGGGCGGGTATTATTACTGCTCTGTAGACCATGAGCTTGGTGCTGGGTTTGAGGTCCTGGTCTTCAAACACTCTCTTCCTCAGGCGACCGAAGGCTGCACTGGCACACTGATGCCGGTGTTGGACTTCGTCATTGACGTCTGCCCTTGTTGACAGTAGGCTCCCGAGGTATGGAAAATGGTCCATGTTGTCCAAGGCCTTGTCGTGGATTTTGATAATCGAGGTAGGCTTTGCCATAAAAAATGAATTAGTTGGGCGTCTCAGAGACTCCCCTAGCGGTATAAACGAGCGCCTCATGACTCTTCGGCTCACCCTAGCCCGGAACCAGTACGCTACAGTCATCAGTGTGTATGCCCCAACACTGGAAGCCACAGACGAGTCCAAAGAGGAATTCTACTCCAGCCTCGAACAATCCCTGTCCCGAGTCCCAACGGGCGACAAGCTGATCCTCCTTGGCGACTTTAACGCCAGAGTTGGAAAGGACACAGGCTTCTGGGGAGGTGTGATCGGCAGAGAGGGGGTAGGGAAAGCCAACTCCAATGGTACCCTCCTCCCGACGAAATGCTTAGAACATGGCCTTGTCATAACCAACACCTTGTTCCATCAGAGAGACAAGTACAAGGCTTCATGGCAGCACCCTCGCTCCAAGCACTGGCATCTGCTGGACTACGGACCTGTTTTACACTATCGCACAAAGCCATGATCTATTCCACTGTGTGCAATCTATGGGAAATCGACTAGGAATATATTACAGGTGTTGCATATAGCGCAGACATTCTGTAAGCATCACACTTATTTCCTGTGACACTTTCACTGTCGCAATTTCCCCAATGTAGTTGTTGATAATACCCCTATTATTATAAAACAGCATATCCTCTGACTCACAGTGAACAACAACATTGGAGAGCTGCTATTATATTAGAATAAAGGTACATCCTGCCATCACACTTTGGACATCACACTTTCTCAACCAAAATTTCAGAAAATGTCTTCCAGCTGATTGGCTGATATGCAAATTTATTAATTACAAATTGATCTCCCAAATGGGGATTTAAGATAAAATGTAATCTCAAGGTGATGGGGGTGATGGAGAGGCAATGAGGTGAAGCACAGTGAATAAGGGCAATTGTATGTAAGATGAAAAAGAGACAATAACAGAATTTTTTTTTAAATCACCCACATGAATATGCTAAGAGTTTATAATAAATATATCACCCCCAAATCTAGATAGAAAAATATATAAAGAGTCTATAATTTAAAAAAAAAATTTATTACCCTCTACACTAAGATATAGGGGTTGGAAGCCAGGTGTTCAAGTCCCACTTCAGGACAGCAGCACATAATCTAAGCTAACATTTTAGTGTAGTACTGCAGGATTGTCACATTAGTGGGCAACATGGTGGCATAGTGGTTAGCACTGGTGCCTCACAGTGCCAGAGACCCGGGTTCGAATCTGACCTCGGGTGACTGTCTGTGTGGAGTTTGCACATTCTCCCCGTGTCTGCGTGGGTTTCCTCCGGGTGCTCCGGTTTCCTCCCACAGTCCAAAAATGTGTGGGTTAGGTTGATTTGGCTATGATAAATTGACCCTTAGTGTTAGGGGGGATTAAATATGTGGGGTTATGGGGATAGGATGGGATATGTTAGGGGGAATTAAATACGTGGGGTTACGGGGGTAGGGTGGGATATGTGTACTGTGGGGATTAAAGCAGGGACAGGGTACTGGATTTGGATGATCAGCCATGATCGTATTGAATGGCGGAGCAGGCTCGACGGGCCGAATGGCCTACTCCTGCTCCTTGTTTCTATGTTGACAGATGTATTGGGCTAGAAATTGCTACATTGGCGGATCTTCCAGCAAACAACGTTAATTGTACTTTTATGCTCACCATTGACATTGCACTATATTTGCTCTGCAGATTGCAGGAATGTCGTCAGGATGTCAATGTCACATCTGAGCACTCATGAACGTTGTGCCCAATGGTCTATTTTCTGAACCAATGAAAGGAAAGGATAGAGAAGGAAACAGATTGAATTAGAAACAGAAAGAGAAATAAAGAGAGGGAATGAAAGAAAATAGATTAAGAAATACAGATGTTGCCAGAAAGGAAAAGTAAGAAATTTTTAAAAAGAACAAGCATAACAAGAGGACATTGAAACTCGATAGCAAAATACTGCGGATGCTGGAAATCCGAAATAACAACAGAAAACGCTGGAAAAACTCAGCAGGCCAGGCAGCATCCGTGGAGAGAGAAACAGAGTTAACGTTTCAGGTCGAAGAAAGTTCTGACGAAAGGTCTTCGACCTGAAACGTTAACTCTGTTTCTCTCTCCACGGATGCTGCCTGGCCTGCTGAGTTTTTCCAGCGTTTTCTGTTGTTATTTCAACATTGAAACCCAGTTGTGTTTGGGAATTGTTTTATTGGTCCTTGAGAGGTTAATGAGTGAATGGTAGGGTAGATGTGTGACATCTTAACCCACAAGGTATAGAACAAGTGTTTCATGATTAGGAGTAGTGGAACACCATTGCACTGCTTTCATAAGAATATAGAAAGAAAGAAAGACTTACATTTATATAGCACCTTTCACAACCACAGGACATCTCAAAGCGCTTTACAGCCAATGAAGTACTGTTTGGAGTGTAGTCACTGTTGTAATGTAGGAAGCCAATTTGCACTCAGCAAGCTCCCACAAACAGCAATGTGATAATGACCAGATAAACTGCTTTTGTTATGTAAATATTGGCCAGGACACCAGGGATAATTCCCCAGCTCTTCTTTGAAATAGTGCCTTGGGATCTTTTACGTCCACCTGAGAGAGCAGACGGGCCTCGGTTTAACATCTCATCCGAAAGACAGCACCTCCGACAGTGCAGCACTGGAGTGTCAGCCTAGATTTAATGTGCTCAAGTCCCTGGAGGGGGACTATGAACCCACAACCTTATGACTCAGAGGCAAGTGTGTTACCAACTGAGCCACAGCTGACATAGGAATTGCTAGATGAAAAAAGACCAAGTTCCATCAAGTTCGCCCTCTACTATCCTGGTAGTCGCATGATACAATGATAATGGAGTTGTTTGTAATAATAGCAATTAATCTCTATCAATTAGTCTACAACAGACTCAGAAATGACACAAGCAAAACTCCAGTGATGGAGAGCTTTGGGAACCATTGGGCCAAAGTCACCTTTTTCCTCCCAAACATGCTACACTTACCACGCCATGCCTCAAATTACTCTTTTAACGTATCCCAAAAGAAATCTATCTAGTTTGCATTTCTAAGTGTCAAAATAGCTTTGTATCTGGAAAATTATTGACATCCGACACTAACAGGTGTATGAATGGTCAGACTGGAACAAAAATAAAATGCTTAAAAAACCTCTCAGAACAATTCACTACTTGCTGAAGTGAGACTCCAGCTTCATTGTTGCCTTTCTTGACCGCTCTCTCCTGTTGTCATGCCTCCTTTCATTTCTCCTCTCTCGGGTACTCTGCCCTCCCAAATCCCTACCCCAACACTTCATTACTCCTCGACCTTCCTATTCTCCTGCCACCGTCCCAGGCTTAACTCCCTCTTAGATAAGTCGACAGCTTCCCTCTGTACCTCTCTTGGCATCCTCTGAAGGGCCCATCGAGGCACTCGTCGCTGCCTCCTCACGAGCAGCAACCCCAACTGTCCCATCCTGCTCTCTCGCTGATCTATTTGATCAGTGCGCCCGATAGGGGCTAATCTTGCCAATCTCCTCCCCGTCCAATTCACCCCTCCCAGTGCTGATCCTGTGGACTCTGGCAGCGGATCAGCTATCACTGCCCCTCTCCGCATCTCCCTCCAGAATGTCCATTCACCTGTGAACAAGGCCCTTGCCATCCATGAGCTTTTCGTGGATGATGCATCGACATCATGACCTTGATGGAAACCTGGCTGAGGGGAGTTGACACCTTCCCCCTAAATGAAGCCTCCCCACCTGGCTATACCTTCCACTACTTGCCCCGCCCAGACTGTTGTGGTGGCAGTGTGACTCTTATCACCAAATCACACCTTGGTCTGTCCCCCTACTCCTCTGGCACTTTCTCCTCCTTTGAGCATCCCACCTTGTTCCACCCCTTTCACCTCTCATTTAAAATCCTTGTTCTCTCCCACTGACCCAAGTACCATAAACATTTTCTCACCGAGATATCTTCACTGCTTTCCTCCCTCAGCCTCTGCACCGAGCGACTTCTCATCCCCGGTGATTTCAACCTCCATTTCAATTCATCATGCTCTCTCTCCTCTGAGTTCATTGTCCTCCTGTCCTCCCTTAATCTCTCCCTCCATATAAACTCCCCAACCCATATTCACGGCCACCCCCTTGACCTTGCCATCTCACATGGCCTCGCTACTCCCATCGTGTCCATCACAGATAAGGCCATCTCTGACCACTTCTTTGTATCATTTTCCACCCACATCCCCCTTCCCCCCCCCCGCCCCCGACCCTACTTTCTTCCGTGTCCGCCCCTGGAAAAATCTCTCTCCCAACTCACTTACAACTGCACTTACAAAATCCCACCTGTCTAGCCTTTGGCCCTCCATTCACCACAACATTTCTGCAGCTACCGATCTGCTCAATCATACCCTAACCATCGCCTTTGATACCCTAGGCCCTATTAAAAACATTACTCTCTCTCACCCTGACCGTTCCCCCTGGTACAGGCCTCATCTCTGTTCCCTTAAGTCCAAGGGATGCAGACTTGAACGGATATGGTGCACAACTGGTTTAGCCATTCACTGCCAGATCTGGCTGGACCACATAAAGTACTATCGGGTCCTGCTCTTGTCTGCCAAAATTGCTCACTATTCCAGGATCATTCTGGAATGCAAAGATAATGCCCAGCTTCTTTTTTCTACTGCAAACCGGCTCCTTAAACCCCTCTCCCCTGTCTCCGCCACCCTCACCTCCGATAACAAGTGTGAGGAGCTCATGGACTTCTTTGTCTCTAAGATTGAGACCATCCGATCAGCTGCCTCTGCCACTTCCCTTCTTCCCCTAGCCCACTGTGCCAAACTTCCTCTAAGGTTCCCCCCTCACCTATCCCTGAACTCGCATCTTTCTCCAGTTTCTCTCCGATCTCCCCTCATACCCTCTTCGAGCTCATCTTGTCCATAAAACCCACCTCCTGCTCCCTCGACCCTATTCCCACTGACCACCCAACTTCCTTTTCTGGCTCCCATGTTAGCTGATATTGTTAGCGGTTCTCTCTCCTCAGGTACTGTTCCCCTCTTCCTCAAATCTGCCGTCATCACCCCTCTCAAAAAACCAACCCAACCCCTCTGTCCTTGCAAACTGCCACCCCATCTCCAACCTTGATACTTGCCTTTATTAGCTGAGGCATAGAATATAAGAGCAGGGAAGTTATGCTTAAACTGTATAAAACACTAGTTAGGCCGCAGCTGGAATATTGCATGCAGTTATGGTCACCGCATTACAGGAAGGCTGTGATTGTACAGGGGGTGCAGAGGAGATTTACGAGGGTGTTGCCTGGGCTGGGGAATTTTAGCTATGAGGAAAGATTGGATAGGCTGGGGTTGTTTTCTTTGGAACAGAAGAGGCTGAGGGGGGACCTAATTGAGATGTATAAAGTTAAGAGTGGATAGGAAGAACCTATTTCCCTTAGCAGAAGGGTCAATAACCAAGGGGCATAGATTTAAAGTAATTGGTCGGAGGTTTAGAGGGGATTTGAGGAGAAATGTTTTCACCCAGAGGGTGATGGGGGTCTGGAACTCACTGCCTGAAAGGGTGGTAGAGGCAGAGACCCTCATCATATTTAAAAAGTACTTGGATATGCACTTGAAGTGCCATAACCTACAAGGCTATGAACCAAGTGCTGGAAAGTGGGATTAGGCTGGATAGCTCTTTGTCGGCTGGCATGGACAAGATGGGCCGAATGGCCTCCTTCTGTGCTGTAAATTTCTATGATTCTATGAACCTCTCCTTCCTCTCCAAAGTGCTTGAATGTGTTGTCGCCTCCCAAATCCGTGCCCATCTTTCCCGGAACTCCATGTTTGAATCCTTCCAATCAGGTTTCTGCCCATGCCACAGTATCGAAATGGCTCTTATCAAAGTCACAAATGACATCTTATGTGACCATGACAAAGGTAAACTATCCCTCCTCATCCTTCTTGACCTGTCTGTAGCCTTTAACACGGTTGACGATTCCATCCTTCTCCAATGCCTCTCCATCAGCGTCCAGCTAGGTGGGACTGCACTTGCCTAGTTCCATCTGTCTAATCATAGCCAGAGAATCACCTGCAATGGCTTCTCTTTCTGCTCCCGCATCGTTACCTCTGGTATCCCCCAAGGATCTATCCTTGGCTCCCTCCTATTTCCCATCTACATGTTGCCCCTTGGTGACATCATCCAAAAACACAGTGTCAGTTTCCACATGTATGCTGACGACACCCAGCTCTACCTCAGCACCACTACTCCCTCAGACTGCTTGTCGGACATCCAGTACTGGATGAGCAGAAATTTCCTCCAACTAAATATTGGGAAGACCGAAGCCATTGGGCTGTATTTGACCAACCTTGGCGGATCCGTGGCAGGCGACATCAGTGGCGGGTTCCGGCCTCGTTGCTGGCTCCAGCCCGCTGTCCAAAATTATTTTCCCCTGATTGGGCTTGTTAAGCCCGCCCAGCGCATTTGCCGGCCAATTGAAGGAAGCGGGTCTGATGACGTCATTTGATGACGCGTCATCAGTCGGTTTCCTTAAAGGGACCATGCGCAAATTGATTTTGGCATTTGTGCTGTCAGTGTTCTACAGCACTGAGGTGCTGCAAACACTGACAAGCACTGCACAGAGGTGCACGGCTGCACCTAGGCTCTCCCATGACTCCCTCCATATGCTTATGGAGGGAGTCACAGCACGCAGGGAGGTTCTCTTCCCTTCGCATGGGCGGAAGAGACCTCCCCAGGACACCAACGCAGCCTGGTTGCACATTTCACAGGAGGGCACAAGCCACGCTTTCCTCGGCTCCATGCGAAGGTCAGGGGATCTGATGGAGGCGCCATGGAGAGGAGAGGGTATCGAACGGGGGGTAGGGGGGTGAAAGGAGAGGGGATCGAAGGGGGGAGGAGAGGTGATCAGGAGGGGGAAAGAGAGTAGCTCGGAGAGAGTGGAGTTCGGAGAGGGGGGAGGAGGTCAGAAACTTGGGGAGAGAAGGTCAGGCACTTGTTGGGGGGGATCACGGTGAGAACAGTGGGGATGGGGGAAGAACGTGATCTAGATCTAAAGGTGGGGGAGATGAGAGCAAGAACATGATCCAGATGAGAAGATAGATCACGTTCTCCTACCCTCTGTTAGGTCTGGATTATGTTCTTCCACCCCCACCCCCTTTACACCTGCACCACATTCTCCCTCTCCTCACACCCCCCCACCCGCCCAGACTGCAACGGTTTAAGAAAGCAGCTCACTACCACCCTCTCAAGGGCAACTAGGGATGGGCAATAAATAAATGAATTTTAAAAAGTGAGAGCGTATTCTGTGTTGGTCCTACAACATGCATAACATCACATTTATGTGTTATTTGCCGGACTCAACTATTCCAATGTTCTCCTGGCCAGCCTCCCATCTTCCACCTTCAATGAACTTGAGCTCATCCAAAGCTCTGCTGCACATGTCCTAACACGCAGCAAGTCCCATTCACCCATCACTCCTGTGCTCGTTGACCTACATTTGTTCATGGTCCACCAACAAAATTCCCGCTAAGCTGTGCGGGGAGGTCCTGCGCAGGCCGCTTACCGGCTTTTGAATGGGAGATTTTGCACATGCGCAAAATTTTGAATGGGCCGCGCAGCCCATTAAAGGGACCGCGCACCCAAAAAAAAATTTGGGGGAACATTGCCCACCAACTCCTTGATTATAAAATTCTCATCCTCAAGTTCAAATCCCTCCATGGCCTCACTCCTTCCTATCTGGACTCGGCAGTGTGAATGCTGTGAGTGCTCCTAACCCAGGAGGGTGAGCCCTGTTTGTTCTCTGAAAGCAGTAGGGTTAGTACTGAGCTTTGGAGCCTGGCAGTCACAATGAATGGATCAAATTACACATTGCAAAGATCTTGATTACTCCAGAAGGCAGGATCAAATTACACATTCCAGACAAACTGTTGGGTGTGTCTTGTCCTCGAAGGGGACCAATCAGAAATTTGGTGTTGCAAATAGACACAACCTAGAGTTTCCCGTGGCGCCCAGGCCAACATTTACCCCTCAATCAAAACTACCAAAACAGATTAACTGCTCATTTATCTCATTGCTGTTTGTAGGACCTGTGTGTTTCTACACATAATAATGATTATACTTCAAAAGCCAATAATTGGCTGTGAAGTGCTTTGGGGAGTAATGAAGATGTGAAAGGTGCTATACAAATGCAAGTTCATTATTTTTCTTGCAGACCTGGCTTGGACTTTATATAAACACACACACAGCTTTACAGCTCTCGACTGTGAGACTGAAATTTACTGCAACGGGCTGTAGACTGCAAATATAATTCTGTAATGAGAACTCATGAGAGCCCAAGCTGTCCATCCTAGAGGCTCTAGCCAATCAATGATTTTACCTTCTTCTCAAAAAAGCCTCATACAACTGTCAATCAAAGCCACTACTCCAGGCCGGGGCTTATCCTTTGATCTGTTTCCAGGTAGCTTTGAACATCCCCATGGCTGAATCCAAAGCAGGAGACAGCTACTCCTCTCACAATTCATCCTTATTGAGTGTAGGCAATCGCTGACAATGGAAAAGATGCTTGTCATTGAATGTGATGGCTCTAGCTAATTGATATCGTGAACTTACTATTGTCCTCAGCCTTATCAATTCCCACTTGTGAAGAATACAGCAGCCAGCTCATCTGGAACTGATCTAAACTGTTTTCCTTTGAGAAATCCTTGGTGAGACCTCAGATGTTAACTTCTTACATGCTGGTTCTAGTAATAAATAATATGGGCTAGAAATTCGGCTCCTTTGCACCTGCCGTTAGTGTCTCCAGGGGACGCTAACGGGGCACAGAGGGCTTATCGCCCAGGGGGCGAAAAAAGTGCCTCCCGAGAAATTTGGCGGGGCGTTGATGAGGCGCTACCTGATAGTGCTGCGCCCCCGCCAGGACTGCCCCAGGCTGTTGCACTGCTGGCGATGACGCCATTGTCGTGCGCCGTGACCGCTTAGCGCCCTGCCGCATCCCCTTACCGCCCCGCGGCAGAAATTCCGCTGCGCCCTGCGAGTGCTGTCAGCGCCAGCCTCGCGGATCGCTAACTGGGCCGACCTCCGCTCGCCAGGCGGTATTTAAAAGGGAGGTACGGCCGCGACCCGCGCCGCCATTTTATCTTTTTGGCCGACCACCAGGTCGTCCCTCCGTGGTGGGCCGTGGCATGATCCTGGCTGCCATTGCGCAGTCTGGCACTGCGTCTTGGTGCCGGGCTATGGCCGTGGCACCACGCTACCCTGGTGGCCTAGTTGGGGCCATCGGAGGCCCTGCAGAGTGTGCAGCGGCCCTCCACTTTAACTGAAGGGGAGGGGCATTGAAACGCGGCAGCGCTCCATGGAGCCTCCGCCGAGCGCTCCACTTCCTGGGCGGGGCGGTTCTTCTGCGCCGGGTGCTAAATGTCCGGCCTTAACTTGGTTACCGCCCCCAAACGGGGCATAACCAAATTCCGCGCACTATAAGTTAAAAAAATATATATTGACACAAAATGCACTTTTACCACCAATTGTTTATAGAAAATGTCGCATTTTTTTTCGGTGGAAAAGTCAAATGTGTCTGTTTATTTTACAGTTTATTTCCCCGAATGATTTTGGACCTCACTGGAAAGTGAATTTGAATTATTGAGTTGGACTTTGTGAACTGTTTGTTCTGTAAATGCTCTGATTCTTCCTAAGGATCCATCTTCTGAGTAGAATGAACATTGCCCATGTTGTTTGCAATCTCAGACCCCCACATTTGACTGGAAAAACCAGGCAGAATGTAAGGTATTGATTTTCTATTTTGGATTCAAGACATGAAAACAGCATAAATAATGATCTTTGGGACTTTTAACTGAAATGGTCTTTTCTGAGCAAGACTTTAGAAATTTTTATGCCCAATTTGCAGTTTGCAAACCCCACCCTCGAGCCACTTTCCAAGTAATGCAAAACTTGGCGGCAGAACAAAATGTCATGGATTTTCCATAGGGGTTCTCCTGATCATCCGCAATAACTTTGGCAGAAGATGGGTGGAAATTCTGGAGAAACAGCACAAACAACCTCTTGCGCTGTTTCTTCAGGCTTTCAAAGCTATGGCAAGCAATCAGGAGAATCCCCGCGGAAATTATACACCAGCATTTTTTGGACTTGAAGGTAAAGGTTTTTTTTTAAACAAAACCATAAACTAGTATAAATTTTTGAACTATATTTAAAGTTATTTAAAAAAAATTTTGGGGGGGCGGGAAAGTTGGATGTTGGGTGGTAGTAGGGGAGAAATGGCATAGGTTCTTAGTGGAGGTTGGGTGAAACAGGAGTGGCAAGCTGAAGCAGGAGGGAGTGGGAAGGAAAGTTACAGGTGCTTGGAGCAGACAGCAGGAGAGACCAGCAAGAGGTGAGGCAAAAGGTGCTAATGGTCAGGTCGGGGGTGTATGTGGCAGGAGGGAGAGGGAAAGGACAAGGTTATTGAGGGTGGGCGGGGCAGGTGCATCATCATCAATAACAACTTGCATTGTTGTTGAGCTAAACAAGTAAATATTAGGAGGGGTAAGTAAAAGCTTGGTCAAAGAAGTAGATTTTAAGGAGGGTCTTAAAGGACAAGAGAGAGGTGAAGAGGTTTAGGGAGGGAATTCAAGCACTTAAGGCCTAGATGGTTGAAGGCGCCAAAGGTGCAAAGAAGGGAATGGGGATACCAAAGAGGCTAGAGTTGAGGGGAACACAGAGTTCTCAGTAAGTTATAGGGCAGAAGGAGGTTACAGAGATAGGGAGGTATGAGGAAAGAATTTAAAGACAAAGATGAGAATTTTAAATTGCAGGCATCTGGGGACTGGGAGTCAATGTAGGTGAACAATCACAGGGGTGATGGGTGAGCTGGGCTTGATGTGGGTAGGTTAAGGGCAGCAGACTTTTGGATTAGCTCAAGTTTATGGAGGCTTGAGATGTGAGGCTGGCCAGCAGAGCATTGGAATAATCGAGTCTGGAGGTGACAAAAACATGAATGACGGTTTCAGCAGCAATGGGCTAAGGCAGGGGTGGAGATGGGCAATGTTACGGAGGCAGAAGTAGGCAGTCTTTGTGATAGAAGGGCTATGGGGTCATAAGATCTGCTCGGGGGCAAACAGCACGCCAAGGTTGCGAGCGGTCTGGTTCAGCCTGAGACAGTGGCCAGGGAGGGTATGGAATCGGTAGCAACGGAACAGAGTTAGTAGTGGCGGCCGAAGACAATGGCTTCAGTCTTCTCAATGTTTAACTGAAGGAAATTGTGGCTCATCCATGTCACGATACAGAACGTGACTTGACATCATGGCCGGTCTTCCCAGGTGTTTTTTTTTTTAAAAAAGGCTAACACAAGAACCTACACAGATTGACAGGATATGCAGCCAGCAGGTGGTTTGACACGTTGGACCCCCTGGGACACATCCCATTGTCTTGGCTATGCTCTTTGATGTAGGAAAGATTTGAATATATTTTGTCTGTGTTTAAATTGTGAATTCTGGGAGATTCTCTCACTGCTAAACTTACCTGATGAAGGAGCGAACTGCTCCGAAAGCTTGTAAAATTAAATAAATCTGTTGGACTATAACCTGGTGTTGTGCGACTTCTCATTTTTGTCCACCCCAGTCCAACGCCGGCATCTCCACATCACATCCAGGAATGGATATCGGACAAGCAGTCTGACAACACAGAGGCAGTGGAGGGATTGAGAGAAGTCATGGATAGGTAGATTTGGGTATTGTCAGTGTATATGTGGAACCTGATGCCATGGTTTCGAATGATGTGATCAAGGGGCAGCATGTAGATGAGGAATAGGAGGGAGCCAAGAATAGATCCTTAGGGGACTCCAGAGGTAATGGTTCAAAGGTGGGAACAGAAACAATTGCACGAGATTCTCTGGCTACGATTGGATATATAAGAGTGGACTCAAGAGAGGGCATTCCCACTCAGCTGTTCGACAGAGGAGAGATGTTGGAGGAGGATGATGTGGTCGGCTGTGTCAAAGGCTGCAGAGAGGTCAAGAAAGATGAGGAGAGATCGTGCACCATGGTCACAGTCACAGAGGATGTCATTTGTGACTTTGATTGGGGCAGTTTCAGTCTTGTGGCAAGGGTAGAAATTTGATTGAAGATTATTGAAGCATAGAGTTGCAGGAAAGATGGGCACGGAGTTGGGAAGCGACAGCACGTTCACAGACTTTGGAAGGGAAAGGGAGGTTGGAGATGGGGTGGTAGTTTGCAAGGACAGAGGGGCCAAGGGTGGTTTTTTGAGGGGTGGGTTGATGATGGGAGTTTAGAAAGGGAGGGGGAGAGTAGTTGAAGTTATGGAACAGTTTACAATGTCAGCTAGCAGGTGTTTTGACACATTGGACCCCCTGGGACACATCTCATTGTCTTGGCTGTGCTCTTAGTGTGTCTTTGATGTAGGGAAAGATTTGAATAGATTTTTTCTGTGTTTATATTGTGAATTCTGGGAGATTCCCTCACTGCTACTCTACCTGAGGAAGGAGCGAACTGCTCCGAAAGCTTGTAAAATTAAATAAATCTGTTGGACTATAACCTGGTGTTGTGCGACTTCTCATGGGGGCTGAGAAGGGAAGTTAGGTGATCAGCAGTTTATTGGGAATAGGGTCAAAAGAGCTAAAGGTGGGTCACATGGACAAGATAAGCATGGAGAGGGCATGAGGGGAGTTAGGACAGAAACAAAACAAAATTGCGGGCTAGGGCTGGGGGGATCCTTGGGGGAAGTTTGGCTAGTTGGGCAATTTGTTTGGAGATGCAGCAGATGCAGCTGAACAGATGGTCTCAGTCTTCGTGACAAAGAAGTCCAAGGGGCAGTAGAAGGGAGTAGCAGGCAGGAAAACATGTGTGCTCAGAGCAGGAAGGTGGGAGTGGCAAGAGGCAGCAGGAGGTAATGGGGAGAGGAAAAACAGCAAAGGTGTTCAGGGCTGGGTGGGAGGTGGCAAGCAGCAACAGGGTGCGAGATTGACAAGAGGCAGCAGGAGAAAATGATAAGGGGGAGGAATGATTCTAAGTGCAGAATATTTTGAAAAACTATTGAAATAATCAAGGCTTCTTAGTATAGCATGGGGCTGTCCTTTAGAGGCTGAATTTCAGTAGGCCACAGGTGGGTAGTGCTGGAGAGCAGAATTGCCACTTTCCTTAGAGCTGGGAGGTCTTACTTCTACAAGTAAATTCAATGAATCTGCATAAACAGCATTGAGCCATGAATATGTATATATGTGTGTGTGTATCCATGTGTGCTAATGAGTCACTTGTGCGCCTGCTCATGGTTAGTCAGAGGAAATATCAAGTCATTTAGTTATGTATGTTGTAACAGGCTGAGAGAGCTTACAGCGTGGACACTGGACCGTGTAACAATTACAAGCTTTCTTATAATATTGCTTTTTATATAGAGATTGCAGCACTACCTCTGGATAAAGTAAGAATAAATGAAACCATTGTTACTGTTACCCATTGATTTCAATGGATGGGGGATTGACAATGGCTCGTAGTTTGCGGTCAGAGGCGAAGCAAAGACATTCGCCACTGGCCCCGAAGTAAGCTTCCCACAAAGATCTCGCAATCCCTGTGGCGAGAAGTTCGGCTTTTCCAACGTTCAGTTGAAATCAGTGTAAGTTAATGGGGAATCCTGAACACGAGCTGCTGTGATGTAAACAAGCTGTCTCAGTAGCCAATCACAATGCAGAACTCTCACAGACCGGGAACCAGGAAGTGAATAAGTTCCTTTTATTCTAACTTTTTAAAATACTATGGAGAGCAAAACAAAGAATGGGGCTCTCACATGGGGAAAAGGTCAGCCTGAAATAAGTATGAACAAAGTTTAAAAAAATATTAATATTTTTAAAAGTTTCTTAAAAATTGTAATTTTTATTAAAATGGATAAATTTAACACTCCACAAAATTAAAATGAGTTTTTCAGGACCATAACATTTGTTTAGCAGTCAATACGTTATTAAAACCCCAGTTACACCTAATCCAAAAGGGTCTAACTTTTAATGGGGTATTTAACAGCGATATTACCGCAGAAAAGCCGAAGTTTTCATCAGTTTCACTGATTTCCCTGATTACACTGATTGCTGGCTATGGAGCGGGCGGGGGGCCACAGCGCAGCCAGTGTCGGAGCAGTGAATGACTGACTGCAACTTCAGAATTTCTACGTTAGGCTGCGCTTGCACTAAATCCTGAAGTTGCGGTCAGTTTCAAAGGGGTAATAACAGCGAATGTTGTTCGTTCGCTGTTATTACCCACCGCAAATTCCAGGCAATTATTTCCAATGTAAGGATTTTAATATATTATAGATGAACACATTTCGAATAGTATTAAAATAAGAAAAAAAAATGTAATTCCTTGTTTTTTTTCTGATCTTGAGCCAGGAGTTTATAAGCAGACCACTCATCAACAGCAATTAACCTCGAGTTGACCTTAGACTCTTACTCACAGGAATCGGGCTTTGTGAGCTTAAAGGAACACATTAATTAAACACAGCTGCACCTTAATCGTAGAGTAACACATTGTGCCTTACATGTATTATTCATGTTGTTATAAAACTGTGCATCATCCAATTTAACATGAGCAACACCATGGGACATCCACTAGTACAAATTTAAAAGAATCTTGTGCCTGTAGCCCCCACATCTCCAAACAAAGTAACGTTGAAAAAAATTATTATGGGACTAAAAGTGGCTTCATGCACATCAACAATTTGGCTTCTGCACATGCTTTTTCAAAATACATATACAATGGACTAAGAAGCATCTGAACCAAGCCAAATTTGGGCATTTGCAAAATTGCCCAGTTTCTGTGGCTTGTATCAGTCGCATCAAATGCAGCTTACCCATTAGACTTTCCTGATATTAATTCTCTGTTAACTGGTGCTGAAAATCTTCAGAGCTTGTATAAGATACAAGCCCTTTTCATTTTCATCCCCTCTCTACAGAATTTCTTGGTAAATAACATCAATGGAAGACATTTCACATATCATTCGTGTAAAGAACTGAACATTTCTTAATGAATCTCAATTTGCTTTGTGATGCATACTAAGCAGAGGATTTGAAAATGTATTTCATCATTAAAAGACTCCTGTAAAACGCTGCATATGTGGCTTTAATAATTATGGAGTATTGCTACCAAGGCTGCATAATGGCATGCTGATTACAGCTTTCAGAATACTGTATAAATGGTGGACACTGCAGAGGTAGAGCTCATATCATGGGGTTTCTGTGAGGATTTAATACAATCTGCTGCACTCAAACCACAATATACATTTTCTGTTGCATAAATTACTAATAGGATCTTATGTTTCTATTCCAATCGATGTTCTCTGTTTATTCTGTTTTTAACAATAAGAAAGGCCTTTAGCTTTGCCTTTTTGATTTACACAATAACAGACAAAAATTATTAGCTAGTAAGTTGGAAGTAATAATCCCTATTAGAATTGTAAATATTAGGAAAACAAATCACTACAAACTTAAACCAATCTGCATGAAAAACCACAGTGGCAGGTGCTTTGCATAATCTTAAAGAAAAGCCCCGAGAGGCGCAAACCAACCCAATTTTTCCCCCTATGTTTCTATTCCAATGGATGTTCTCTGTTTATACTGTTTCTAACAAAAAGATAGGCCTTTACTTTTGCTTTTTTGATTTACACATTAACAGACAAAATCATTATATCATCATTAGATTAAAAACAATTAATGGCTTAAACTGTATAAAAGCTGAAATAACTATCAGATTTTTCTGCTAATCAAGCCCCACAATTGATATTTGCAAATTTTACACCTGGTTGTCATGATGCACTATGGGTATTGCAATTCTGCAGCATTGCTTCTGTTGCTGCCGCTGTTTTGGGGCTACGTTGATGGAGATGACAGAGCGGATTAGGCAGTGGTCTGTCCACCAGTCGTCAGCTCCTGTCATGGCGCGGGTGATGCGGACGTCCTTGCGGTCCCTCGCTCTGACGATGACGTAGTCCAGCAGATGCCAGTGCTTGGAGCGAGGGTGTTTCCATGAAGCCTTGTACTTGTCTCTCTGACGGAACAAGGTGTTGGTTATGACAAGGCCATGTTCTAAGCATTTCGTCAGGAGGAGGGTACCGTTGGAGTTGGCTTTCCCTACCCCCTCTCTGCCGATCACACCTCCCCAGAGGTCTGTGTCCTTTCCAACTCTGGCGTTAAAGTCGCCAAGGAGGATCAGCTTGTCGCCCATTGGGACTCGGGACAAGGATTGTTCGAGGCTGGAGTAGAATTCCTCTTTGGTCTCGTCTGTGGCTTCCAGTGTTGGGGCGTATGCACTGATGACCGTAGCGCACTGGTTCCGGGCTAGGGTGAGCCGCAGAGTCATGAGGCGTTTGTTTATTCCACAAGGGGAGTCTCTGAGACGTTCAACTAGCTCAATTTTTATGGCGAAGCCTACCCCATGGAGGCGGCATTCTTCTTCAGGTTTGCTTTTCCAGAAGAAGGTGTAACCACTGCCTTGCTCCTTGAGCTGGCCATCCCCTGCCCGCCGGGTCTCGCTTAGGGCGGCGATGCCTATGCCGAAACGTCTGAGCTCCCGGGTAACGATAGCAGTATGGCGTTCCGGTCTGTCGCTGTTGGGGTTTTCCATGAAGGTCCTGACGTTCCAGGTCCCGAACTTCATTTTAAAGGGGGGAAGATGCCTGTGCGTGAATTCTTTTAACGTAGAGTGGCCGTTGCAAACCAGCTACCACACGGGCTTGACAGAGCAAGGTCTTGGTCCAATGGCAAGGGAATCCAAGACAATTGGAGACCAGGCTCTGCTACATCGGCCCAGCACACACACGCAGGAAAATCAACGCTGGCGCACTCAAAGACCCCGCTAAGAAAACCCTATTCAGCCTGCGCCTCACAACCAACCTGACGACTCCCAGTGATTCAGAGACACAGAGTGTCCACAGTGCCTGGTCTGCACTCAAGGCCTCCATAATCAGCACCTATGAAGAGACGCGCGGTCACTCGACTAGGAAACACCAAGACTGGTTCGACGAGAACGACCAGGAGATCCAGGAGCTAATAAGCCGCAAGCGCAAGGCATTCCTGATCTGGAAACAGCAACAGAACTCAACAGCAAGAAAGCAGCTCTACAGACGGCTGAAGGCCGAGGTCCAACAAAAAACTTGTGACCTAAAGAACAGATGGTGGGTGGAGAAAGCGCAGGAGATCCAGCAGCTAGCCGACAACCACGACGTGCGTGGATTCTTTAGCACAGTCAAGACCACCTACGGCCCAAGCACCCAAGGTCCTAACCCACTGCAGGCCAAGAATGGAGAGGTACTCATCAAGGACATAGAGGCAGTCAGTGCCTGCTGGAAGGAGCACTTCGAAGATCTCCTTAACCGAGACTCTGTCTTCGACTCGAGTATCCTCAACTCCATCCCGCAGCATGCTACCCACCACCACCTCAGCACAACCCCAGCCCGGCATGAGGTTGAAAAGGCCATCCGACAACTGAAGAACAACAAGGCCTCAGGAGCTGATGGAATCCCCGCTGAGGCGCTAAAACATGGCGGAGAAGCACTATTGGCACGAATACATGAACTAATTTCTCTTATTTGGAAGGAGGAGAGCATGCCGGGAGATCTCATAGACTCCGTAATCATGACCATCTTCAAGAAAGGTGATAAGTCCGATTGCGGTAATTACAGAGGAGTCTCCCTGCTGTCTGCCACAGGGAAAGTCATCGCAAGAATCCTCCTCAATCGCCTTCTCCCAGTGGCTGAAGAGCTCCTCCCAGAGTTGCAATGCGGATTCCACCCACTAAGGGACATGATCTTCACCACGCGTCAACTACAAGAGAAATGCAGGGAATCGCACCAACCGCTGTACATGGCCTTCTTTGACCTCACAAAGGCCTTCGACACTGTCAACCATGAGGGATTATGGAGTGTCCTCCTGAAATTCGGCTGCCCTCAAAAGTTTGTCACCATCCTCCGCCTGCTTCACGATGACATACAAGCCGTGATCCTGACCAACGGATCCACCACAGACCCAATTCATGTATGGACCGGGGTCAAGCAAGGCTGTGTCATCGCACCAACGCTCTTCTCGATCTTCCTGGCTGCAATGCTCCATTTCACCCTCAGTAAGCTCCCTGTTGGAGTGGAGCTAATCTACAGAACAAACGGGAAACTGTTCAACCTCCATCGCCTCCAGTCCAGATCCAAGGTCGTCCCATCCTCTGTCATCGAATTACAGTATGCAGACGACGCTTGCGTCTGCGCACACTCTGAGGCCGAACTCCAAACCATCGTCAACACCTTCACCGAAGCATACCAGAGCATGGGCCTTACACTAAACATCTGTCCTCTACCAACCTGCCCCCGCCACACAGTACTGCTCCCCGATTATCAAAATCCATGACGAGGCCTTGGACAACGTGGACCACTTTCCATACCTCAGGAGCCTACTGTCAACAAGGACAGACGTCAATGATGAAGTCTAACACCGCCTTCAGTGTGCCAGTGCAGCCTTCGGTCGCCTGAGGAAGAGAGTGTTTGAAGACCAGGACCTCAAGCCCAGCACCAAGCTCATGGTCTACAGAGCAGTAGTGATACCTGCCCTCCTGTATACTTCAGAGACATGGACCATGTACAGCAGGCACCTCAAAGCACTGGAGAGGTACCACCAACACTGCCTCTGCAAGAACCTGCAAATCCATTGGCAGGATAGGCGCACCAACGTCAGTGTTCTCGCTCAGGCCAACATCCCCAACATCGAAGCTTTGACCACGCTTGATCAGCTCCGATAGACGGGCCACATCGTCCGCATGCCCGATACGAGACTCCCAAAACAAGCGCTCTACTCGGAGATCCGACACAGCAAGAGAGCTCCAGGTGGACAGAGGAAACGCTTCAAGGACATCCTCAAAGCCTCCTTGAAAATGCGTAACATCCCCACCGACACCTGGGAATCCCTGGCCCAAGGCCACACAAAGTGGAGGAGAAGCATCCAGGAAGGCGCCGAACACCTCGAGTCTCTTCGCCGGGAGCAAGTGGAAGCCAAGCGCAAACAGCGGAAGGAGCGCACGTCAACCCAAGCACCCCACCCACCCGCCCCTTTAACCACTGTCTGCCCCACCTGTGACAGAGACTGTAGGTCCCGCATTGGACTCATCAGTCACCTGAGAACTCATTTTTATTGTGGAAGCAAGTCATCCTCAGTTCCGAGGGACTGCCTAAGAAGAAGAAGATTGCACTTCTACAGGAAAATAGTGAAAACGACAACTTCCACAATGCATTTCCCTTATGCAAATAAAATTTGTCAACAGGAGCTGGAATTTTCCAGTATCCAAAGCCAAGGAGAAATGTCACTACTCTGGGCTGGATATAACACAACCCAGGCCCTTAAGAGGACAGGCCTATGTAGGAAAAATGTCTTCTAGGCATTTAAAACATCAATTGACTAATTTGATGGATAAGCTTTGTGACTTTTTTTCAGTTATCTTATGAATTTTTAAAGCATATATACTAACCCGATTGAGGAATGAAATGGTAACTGAAAGCAGTTTTAAAACATTATTTGACTAATTTAATTTGTTTGTTTTATGATCGTCGTTTCCAGATTGCTTTTTTTTTAAATTGATTAGTTTTAGGGGTACTTGCTCATTGCTGATTGATATCTTTCCTACCTGTGTTGTAAATGGAAGTAGTGTTTGATTGCTTTGCATTTAGCCAATGGAATATTTCAATTAGTATCATTAACTGTGGTAATTTCTGCCGATCATTAGTTTTTCCCTTACATATATGTAAAGGTGTGGCTTACACTTTGTGGTGTGATGCTGAGTTATGGTGGATATTTTGGTGTGCAAAACTCTAGACTCTTGCTGCACACAACATTTTTATTGATAGATCAAGTAATTATGGAAGAATTGTTGTAACACAGGCTCTCTCCAATGGAAGGCTACATGAAATAAGCCATTTAAACCCTAATTAGCTATCACAGAGATGGAGACAGAAAGCACGTTCATCAACAATAAAAGTTTCATTGCTCATGGCAATTTAGACAAACCAACAGCCCAAATAGTCTAAAATAGATACACAATCTAAACAGTCTAGTTGCTCAAGTGATTACACAGTCTATGCAGACAAATTAGTGAGATGAATTCAGAACCTGGCTTTCCAGTTTGTAGGTGTAAGGAAGGGAACTGTGGCATCATGTACTTTTTCTTATTAGGATTCATGTTTGACTGGTGACTTTTATTATAGAGTCCAGAGTGTGAGAAGCCAAAGATCTCAAACAACCTCCACAGTCAGTAGTTATAATCAATATACTTTTGTTCAAGTTGTCAATCAAAATCTGTCAGAATGACCACTGGAAAGTTGCTTTCCCTCCTCCAATGCTCACCTTTCCAGAGGGTAGAGGAAATATCAGAACTGTTAAATTTCACAAAGTTCAGCGAATACCAGACATGTCAAACAATCTTGGGTTCCTCTTTCATATTTATCACAAATACACACATTTATCAGTCTGCTATTGTATATAAACTATTACACTTTACAGGATAGATCTGTCAAGACATCAGTATTCCAAATGTCAGCTGGAGTTGTTCCAAGTGACTCATTGTACCTGTTGTCCCATGCTGAGTGTAGATAACTGAAAAATGCCATTAGCCAAGGCATCAGGGAGTTTTCCTGGACACCAATTACCTATACTGATACAGTAGGGACGATTTTAAATACCGGTACAGAATGGGCAGGCAGCAGGCGACACCTGCCGTCTGCCCATTCTTTCAGGCTGGAGGCCCGAGGCCCGAAGCATTTAGAGGTCTATTCCGCCAGCGAGCCGCAAGCACCAAATTATCACCTTCCTGCAGCTCACCAATCTGGGAGGGCAGGAAATCGGCCAGCTCCCCACAAAGCTGGCTGACAGCTGGAGCCCCGAGGTAAGGTCATCCCGGGGAGCATCGAACATGCCGGCAGAGGCCCAGATATTAACGTGGGCCTAGGTCCCACCAAAAAAAAAGATATTTCCTGAGCCACTTTGTGAATGTGCAATGCCCATTTGTACCTCCAAATTGCAATCAGGGTCCCAGGTATGTCATAGAACTCTAATTTGTATAATTTAATGAGACTCCTGCCAGATTCAGGCAGGTGCCTGGGCCACCCATGTACATGCTCTGGGCAAAATGGCGGGGGGAGGGGGTGGGGCGGGGGGGAATATTCGGATCTTAGGGGCACTACCACCGCTTCCCGTCCGACAGATTGTGCTAAAATCGGCCCTACTGTTTAGGCTGATCACAGCAGGGATGGCTAATTGACACAGTATAAATGAGCATTGGCAGCTTCCTGAGTAGCAGGCATTGATGTGCAAAATTATGTGATTGGCACCACACAACAGTTGCATATTAATTGATGGAATCCCTGCTGGATTAAGACTAAGCGGGTTATCATACAGGCAGTCAGAGCCACAGGAGTACAATAAATAGCACTCTGTACCTGGGAGAATCCTGATAGTCTATAGAAGTTGACTGCTTGTTCTCTTTGCTTTCCTGGGTCCATTGAGAATGTGATTAATTGAGTTGTCTGCCTGAACAGAGCATCCATAACCTTCTTAATACACAGCTGGCTGATTGATGTGACTGAGGTCACCCGAGGCAACCTGGAAGGAACCAGTTGCATAAAAATTGATGGCTGTAGTAATTTTTCAAGCCATTGAGAAGGCCAAGCTCCTCATTGATGTGGGCTGATAGCCTTCTGACAGCAGCTTGCATAAATCCCCAATAGCCTTCGGGGGGAGGTGGGTAAGCACAGCCTTCTGAAGCATTGTTGGTGTGTGAAGTCGAGGTATGTTCTCCAGGGCTAGGCACAAATCCAGTTACTACTGTGAAGTGCCTTGGGATGTTCTACTACGCTAAAGGTGCTATATAAATGCAAGTTGCTGTTGTTGTACTTTTTCTCGGCTCATTTGTGTAGAACTGCCATGCTTTGCCTGTTCGCGGAGCAAGTGTTCCGCCTTACCAGTAGGTCCACAGGAAATCTCCACACAACGCAAAGGGGCAGAGATCCAGCATCATGGGCCTCTGCATCTTTTTACTTCTGCTTTTCACCTGGGAAATAAGCATTTCTGGGTGCAAAGCAAAGAAAAATTGTCCCTCTTTATTTAATTGCTTTTTCAAACTAAAAGAGCTTGAAAACACACTAGGCAAATATTAGTGTACAAACACTAAATGAATCTATGTGCAATTCTTTTGCGCACTATTTTAACAATGGTGTGTACCCACTATTCTAAACAATTTAACAGCTCCATTGAGATAGCAGACAAAAGAACTGAAAAACAAACATATTGGGCTGGATTTTAATGGGGAAGGTGGGTTGGGGGTGGGGGGGGGGGTGCTCCGAGGCAGTCGGGAAACACGGGAGAATGGGTTTCCCACAGGCCCTGCTGACTTTAATGGCAGGGCCTGATTTGCATCGAAGCCTCTGTTTACCACCCGCAGCCAGTCAGATGGAGAGGTTAGGCCTGCGGCACTAGGCCGCAGAGAGAAGGGAGGGAGGGTTCGCGTGGGGGCCGGACCGGGAATAGGATCGGAGGTTGGGCCGGGCTGTGAAAATGATCGGGGATCGGGCAGAAGATTGGGGGCTGGGCTGGTAAAAAGGATCGGGGGGAGGGGTTCAGGCAAAGCTTGGGGGGGGGGGGGAGGTCAAAAGAGGATCGGGGGCTGGTGGAGCAGGACGCGGAGGGCAGGAGGAGTTGGGGATCGGAGGACTGCGGGGGGGAAGCCTTGTGGAGTGATCGGAGGCCGGGGGGGGGGGGG
The DNA here is from genome assembly GCA_030390025.1 of Squalus acanthias. Lineage (NCBI taxonomy): Eukaryota > Metazoa > Chordata > Chondrichthyes > Squaliformes > Squalidae > Squalus > Squalus acanthias. The sequence continues at coordinate 32,203,383 of CM059427.1, read as the reverse complement.
AGGGCTCGTGGAGTGATCGGAGGCCGGGGGGGAGTGGGGGAGGGGAGGACTCGTGGAGTGATCGGAGGCCGGGTGGGGGGGAGGGGGGGGGGAGGGCTCGTGGAGTGATCGGAGGCCTGGGGGGAGGGGGGGAGGGAGGGCTCGTGGAGTGATCGGAGGGCGGGGGGGGGGGGAAGGGCTCGTGGAGTGATCGGAGGCCTGGGGGGGAGGGGGGGAGGGGGGGGGGAGGGGAGGGCTCGTGGAGTGATCGGATGCCTGTGGGGGGGAGGGCTCGTGGAGTGATCGGAGGCCTTGGGGGTGTCTCCGATCGCAGGGGGTGGGTTAAGCAGGGACCCTGGATCCAGAAGGTAGGTATAAAGGAACTTACCTCCTGGATGCAGCAGTCCTCGCCTTGCTGTAACTGCTGGGTTTTACGAGGTGTGTAAAACCCGACCAGCTACAGTTAAACACAAAATGGAGGTTAAAGACGAGGCTTCCAGCCTCATTTTAATATTTAAATTGATGTCCTGCCTCCTGGCAGCGGGTTGGCTGCCCGCCCCCGTCCCGCCTCCTGTCCCGCCTCCATTAAAACCTGTAAGTGGGCAGGTTGGAGGCGGGTTCAGGTCAGGATTCAGATTTCGAACACTTTAACTACCCCCCTGCTCCTAAACCATCCATTTTTTTAGGTTAAAATTCCCCCCATTAAGCTAATATTTGAGTGTAATTTTGAGTCCAAAAAGAAAGTAATTTGCCAATGCTGCAGGAACAGAATTATTACACTAAGTCTTAAAATCATGTTGTGAACTTTGAGCCAAATGCAAGTCAAGCTAAAATTCATATTCTGCCATTCAACCCCCTAAGTGTCAGCCTTGGCTCAGCGGTAGGACTCTTATCGCTGTGTCAGAAGGTTGTCTCTTTAAGCACTATTCCAGGACTTCAGCGTATAATGAAGGCGGGCACTTCAGTGCAATACTGAGGGAGCCCTGCACCAGAGATGTGTGGTCTTTCGGATGAAAATTTAAATTGAGACTCCATTTATCTGTCCAGTTGGATGTAAAAAATCCCATGTCACTATTTCAAAGAACAGCAGGGGAGTTCTCCTAATGTCCTGGCCAATACTTATCGCTCAACTAGCACCTAAAACAGATGATCTGCTCATTTATCTCATTGCTGTTTGTAGGACCTTGGTGTGCACAGATTTGTTGCCACGTTTCCTACATTACAACAGTGACTTCATTTCAAAAGTACTTCATTGGCTGCAAAGCGCTTTGGGACGTCCTGAGGTCATGAAAGTGCTATGTAAATGCAACTTCTTTTTCTCGCACTATTTGAAGAAATTGTAACAAAGGGCGACATTTTCCAACAGAATGGCACATTTGTGGCGTAGGGTTCGACTTGCACCAGAAAAGTCACAGGAAATTATGGCACAAGTGATTTACGTAATTATTCTTGCCACAACAAAATTCCCTGGACCATTTTGCACTACTCTGCCGTTTCCCTCGCTGAGACCGTGAACAGTTAATTATAATTAGCTCAGTCACCATTAAAATCAAAGGTGATCGTGATTTTGCTGAATGAACGCTACTTTGGTCACTGCTGCCACTTAGACTATTAAATAATGACGCTGATGGGCTCAGTTTGTACACGGCACTGCTTAACATTTGCACAAAAAGTCTTCACTTTAAAGTAGAAGAGATCTCGAGTTAAATCAGGGTGGACAAGCCTTTTTTGTCACTTTTTAATGCATTTCCAGGTTATGGTGCAGTTTAAGGTTCTCCCTGCACTTGCTTGTACTGCAATAAGATGAAAAGCATTCCCGATGTACAGAAGGGCTGGCTCTCGATAATCAATCTCTTTGGCTGCTGATCTACCCCACTGTGCTGATGCTGGATTTGCTGCCGAGGAAACCACTTTTATCCTGATTAATCTTAACAAGCACTTTTTTGGAAAGAGTTAGGCAAAATTCCTTCTTTGATACCCTTATACTAATCTGAACAAATTACTGTAACTTGACAAATACTGAGTCCATTAGATTTTGGTTCCCCCTTTAGAGTTGGGACAAGTCAAACCCAAACTAATCAAACAGTTGCAGCTTTCAGATCCCACAGTGGCAGCATCATTTTTTTAAAGTGGGGAGATGGCCGGGGGGGGGAATTTTATCCCAACCTGCTCCCTGGAGGAAGGTCGTCCATTTAAAAATTATAATGAGGCTGGCGTGCCTCAGATTTAACCACCATTACAAATTTAACTGTGGCTGGTCGGGTTTCTCAAGCCTCGGGGAACCTGCCAGCTAAAGTAAGGCGAGGACTGCTGCATCCAGGAGGTAAGTGCCTTTCCACTTACCTCCTGAATCCAGTGTCCCAGCCTCACCCACCCCCTGCGATCGCAGAGCCCCCACGAGGTCGCCGATCCCCCAAATAGAAACCTCCAATCACCTTCCTGGACTCCCCCACGCCCCCTGCACCGATGATCCTCCAGCCGGCCCCGTGCTTCCCTCCCCCTCCTTCACCCCCCCCCCCCCCACGATGCTCCGGCCCCGATCCTTCTCCCCCCCGCCGATACTCTGACCCCGATCTTCCCCCACTTCCCAATCCTGCTCCGGCCCCCACCTGATCCCTCTCTCCTCTCTGCGGCCTAGTGCCGCAGGCCTACCTGCCCGCAGCCAGCCCACCTCTTCATCTGGCTGGTTGTGGGTGGGAAACCGAGATTTGAAATTTAAATCTGGCCCTGTCATTAAATTTGGGTTTCCCGACTGCTTTCTAGCCCTCCCAACTTCCAAACTGCCTTCATATTAAAATTCAGGCCTCTGTCTCTAAAGTAGGTATAAACCTCTGACACCAAAGTGCATGTGGTGGGGAACGCTGATCTCAATCTCCCTGCAGATACAAGTCATTGGCTGCACCGTTTCTGGTTTGCCGCTATGCCCGCTGCGGTGTATTCTAATTAGAAATGCAGGAAATGATGGAGTAGGTTATCAACGGTGTGATCAACGCATTAGACGGCAAATTTACTGTTTACGTCACCAATCTCCCCATTGGGGGGCCCTGCAATCGCCCTTTCCAGTTCAGCCGAACATTATCTATTGTGAAGATGACAAGATAAATATGGATGAGAAGGGCTATTTATCCCATCTAAGCTCATCCATTCAGAAATACCCTCCAATGCCCCATCATCCCCCAATTGTTTCTTAAATTATTCTAGGGCTTTTGCCTCTACTCCTCCACCCAGAAGTCTATTCCATGTGTTGATCACTCTTCATGTCAAGGACTTCCCGACATCAGTGTGAAATTTGTTTTTTACCAGTTTGAACCTGTGCTACCTTGTCCCACTTTCACAGGAAAGGATGAACAGGCTGGGTCTCTTTTCTCTTGAAAAAAGGCTGAGGGGTGACCTAATAGAGGTCTTTAAAATTATGAAAGGTTTTGATAGAGTAGATACAGAGAGAGTGTTTCCACTTGTGGGGAAGAGCATAACTAGAGGCCATCAACATAAGATAGTCACCAAGAAATCCAATAGGGAATTCAGAAGATACTTCTTTACCCAAAGAGTGGTGAGAATGTGGAACTCGCTACCACAGGGAGTGGTTGAAGCGAATAGTATAGATGCATTTAAGGGGAGGCTAGACAAGCATATGAGGGAAAAGGGAATAGAGGGTTATGCTGATAGATTTAGATGAGGAAAGATGGGAGGAAGCTTGAGTGGAGCATAAATGCCGGCATGGACTGGTTGAGCCGAATGGCCCGTTTCTGTGCCATATATCCTATGTAATCCTATGTTATCCTAATTAGTTTGCAGTAATTTTCTGGATCTAGGTTTTCCATACGATTTACGATTTACATACCTCTATAAGACCAGCTCTCAGTCATCTTCTTTCAAGGCTAGGAAACCCAAGTTTCTCCATCTTTTCCTTGTACCAGAGTCCTCTGATGCTTGGCCCTTCTATGAACTTGCTCTACTAATTGAATTTCTCCACTTTAGCTAGATCAATCCTAGGTGCAATACTCAGGGGGTTGTCTGACCAAAGCAGGACAGAGTTTGAGCATGAATTTATTGTACTCTAATATTTTAGCTGTATAGAACCACAGAGGTTTACAGTGCAGAAGGATGCCACTCAGGCCAATGTGTTTGTGCTGGCTGTTTACTAGAGCAATCCAAAACTAATCCCTATGCTCATGTATTTTTCTCTGCTTCAAATATTTATCCGCTTTTCTATTAAAAGATGCATTGGTATCTGTCTCAACATTGCCCTGTGGCACAGTATGCCATGCTCCAATAATCCTTTGTGTAAAGAGCTTTCTCCTAACTGCACTCCTCACTCTCTGCTTGAAACTTTTAAGTCAATGACCCCTCATCACCCTAACCAGAGAAAATAACCTTTTTCTATTCACCCTATCAACTTACATAATTTTTTTAAAACCTCAATTAAATCTCCTCTTAGCTGTCTCTGCTCCAGTGGAAATAGTCCCCAATAGAAACCACTTCCTCTGGTGGGGGCATTAAGAATGAGGGGACATAATTTTAGCATTAGAACTAGGCCATTTAGGAAGCACTTTTTTCACACAAAGTGTAGTAGAAATCTGGAATTCTCTCCCCCAAAAGGCCATGGATGCTAGAATGAGCTTAAAAGACTGAGAACGATAGATTTTTGTTAGGGATATGGAGCTATATCAAGTAAATGGAGTTGAGGTACAGATCAGCCATGATCTAACTGAATGGAGGAGTAGGTTTGAGGGGCTAAATGGCCTACCGCTGTTCCTATGTTCCAGTATCGCAAATCTCTCCTTTTAACTGTTGTTTCTCATCTATAGTATCATCCTGGTGAACCTAAGCTGTATGCTATCTATGGCTTTAATCTCCTTTCTATAATAGGATGCCCAAAGCGCCCACAGTATTCGAACTTTAGCCTAACATTGCTTTATACACATTTGTCATTACTTCTTTGCTCCTGTACTCCATGCACCAATTTTAAACACAGAATGCTACTGGCCTTTCTTATGGCTTTATCTACAGGTGCTCGCTATTTCAACAAATTATATTTTTGAACTCCTAGTTCCTGTTCATCTGTACCCTTACGCATCTTTCTATTCTTTGCCTGTCCTCTTCAAATGTATTATTTCACATTAAATTGCAACCTGCACTTTATTCCATTAACCTGTCTATATCTTCCCGAAGTCTTTTGCCATCCTACTCGCTGTTTGCCAAACCAATTACTTTTGTGGCATCAGCAAATTTCAATATTGTGCTCCCTATGTCCAAGTCCAAATCAACTATATGTATCAGGAACAAAAGTGGACCCAGCACTGACCCTTGAGGAAGACCACTTCAAACTCTGCTGTAATCCAAGCAACACTCATGAATCTTTAACCTTTGCCTCTTGTCCATCAACCAACTTTCAATGCATGCTGCTACACTTCCTCCTTTACTATATGGTTAAACTGGGCATGCAGGGTTTCAGGTGATGAATTGTATACGGAAGTAAATTTATGGGCTAGAAATTGGGTATTTTCCTGGTTGGGGCGCTAACTTTTGAAAAGTAGGAAAAGCAGCGCCAGGCGCTAATGATTGTCTCCTGATGGGAAATTCAGCTTTAGCGCTCCAAGAGGGAAGTGGAGCGCTAAATCAAGCGATAACCACTTCTCCTAGGGCGCTAAAATCCGGGAGCGGGGCGGTAGCGGCAGAGCGCTGAACAATTTGGAGCGCATCACTAACGGCATCAGAGGCTGCTTCCCTCACTTAAAGGGAAAGGCCAGTGATGCTTCACAACCCACTTGTCGGCAGGTCTGCATTGCAAGGCGACCTGCATGACTGCCAATACAGCCCCAAACACTCTACAAAGTGGAGGGCTTGGACATCTTGTAGCAATGAAGCGACCAAAAACTTTCAGCAGGAACCAGACTGGTGGAAATATTAAAGGTTGGTCGACCTGAAAGCCCTGCCCTTTAAATAGCGCTCCCCAAGCAGCCAGCCGAGTTCACAACAATTCCTCTTCCTGCCACTGTTCACGGCCGGCGATACAGCAGAGGGCGGAAGCCAATTTCACATCCAGGGCGATAATGGGGCGCTGCGCACTTTACGACGCCACAATCTGCGAGGCACTCGAGGCCCAGGAAACTGGAAATGAATTTTGCGGGTGTCGCTGCATTCGCCGCGCCCGCTCACTAACCCCTTAGCGCCCCGTTAGCGCCCCCCCCCCCCGGCACTAACGGGAGGCGCTAACCAACTGAATTTCTCTCCCTATGAGTCAATAAGAAAATTTTCAGATTGTTAGGCCATTTCTCAACTGTTTTACATATTTTCCCCCCTGTTGTCTTTAGATTTACAGGAGCCTTGTTGTGTCGCTGCCTTATTTTCCTCACATCTCCATGTGTGCCACAATGGGTATCCTTGTGAAAATCCCCATACATCTTTACTTTATGGAGGAAGAGGGATGTCAGGCAGGTCAGACTGCACCAGAGGGGCTCTGCATCCACCCACTGGTGCCACCAAACCAGAATCTACAGGCAGAGGAAGATGAATCTGCATTGAATGAGGAGGCTGTGATTGACCAAAGGATTCCATGACTGAGTTATGCCATATGCTGCAATGAAACCTGCAGCCAACCTCAACAGGCACAGTACTGCCAGTCAAGGTCACAACCTGCACGAGCTTTTATGCTTCAGGATAATTTCAAGCTGTCACTGGGAACATCAGCAATATAAGCCAATCAGCTGTCCATAGATATATTAAGCAAATGACTGATGTTCGCTCAAGTAAGCAATTTCATCACCCTCTCCACTGAGAACCATCAACAGCATGAGAAGCATTATACATTGTGACTACATGGTTCTATGAGCTTCATCCCACAATGTTACTAGCTACATAAATACGATAGGAATCCACTCTGTCATTTGTAACCATATGCACCAGATTGTGCACGCCAATGTTGACTTTTCAAGCAGCTGTCACAATGCCTTAATTTCAAGACGGTCCATTGCTCCATTATTTGATGCACAAGGCACGTCTCAGGGTGACTCCCAGGCAATCAAAGTTATCCTCTGGTGCCCATAGTTCATGACACTTCTTCAGTATCCCAGGACACCAGCTGAGCACAGGTACAATGAGGTTTTGGCATCCATCTGAGTAATCATCAAACACACCACTGGCATGTTGAAGCAGTGCTTCAGGTGCATGGCTAGATCAGGCGGCATCCTGCAATACAGCCCAGCAAGTGTTTCATGGATGCTGTATGATGCATAATTTAACCCTGCAAAGAGGCATCATCAAGGATGCCCCACAGAGGATGTCCCCTGGCCCATCAAGGGGAAGGCAAAAATTACGAAGAGCATTAAGAGAGTACAGAGCAGAACTCAATGCCGGCAGCAAGAGCCATCCAGCAAGCTGTCATAGTGGCCAGGGATTATTAACGATACAAGGTGAACAATAAAAGAGATGGAAAGACAATACTTTTTTAAAAATCACTGCAAATCGAACCACATCTTTGTATCAACATGAAAATTGAAATCTGTGAATGTTAAAAGATAAGGGGGGAAAAATTCGTTAGCAACCATTTTGGCGCCCGGCGAAGAATAGCGCCGGCAATCGCTAACTTCAGTTTAAGTGCCCCAAGAGGGAGGTGGAGCGCTAATTCAAGCGCTCCACTTCCTTCTTAGAGCACTAACCCCGAATATAGGGGCGGTGCGTTCTGCAGCGCTACGCACTGGGCCACGTAGCGCTTCCGCATGGAAGGGCTCTTCCCCTCATTAAAGGGGAGGGTCCAAGCCCACAACTCTGCGGGGCCCTACCTGGACCATCGGGGAGCAGGGTGCTGTGCCAGCAGCCTGGCACTCAAGAGGAGTGCCAGGCTGCCAAATCGCGGCATGGACCCCGCGTTCAAAGACGCAACAGGCCGCGACAAGTAAGTCAGCCGATTTAATATTTCCCCGCCCGCCACCTCCCCTTTAGTTAGCGCCCCGCAAGCCTCCTGCTGCTCCGTTCCTGCCCCCTGAATCGGTCGCTGTCATCGCCCGGCGCAGATTCAGGGGGCGCGGGCTAATTTTGCAGGCGGGGCGAAAACGGGATGCTGTGCACGGTGATGACGTCGTCATCGCCTGCGAAGCGGAACGAGGCGCTACCGGTTACCACCGCCGCTGAACTCCCACTGAATTTAGCGGGAGTTGTTAGCGGCGCGTGCCCGGGTGAAGCCGTTTGTGCCCAGTTAGCGTGGGGGCGCTAACGAGAGGCACAAATGCACTGAATTTCTAGCCCAAGGGGCTGGAAATTCATTATAGCCAAGGATGGGCGGTGTCAGTCGAAAAGTTGGCGAATTAGCGTCAGGCACTAATGCTTTAGATTGCACACAAAATTCGTGCTCTGTGCTCACAAAAATGATTGGAGTCCTAATTCAAGTCTTAAAATCCAACCTCATTGGTGTTACACTCAAAGGGTGGACCAATATCAGGTGCAGTCTAATCGTAAGTCATGATTGTCACAGACTTTTTTCACTACTTAAAGGGGAGGTTCATTGATGCTGCAGCACCTCATTCTCAGCATTACTAGCTGTGCAGCTGCCTCAGCAAGCTGAAGCAAAAGCAGGACAAGGAGAAGGAGCTAGAGGACTGAACCAGGTGTGCTCATGGCAGATCCATGCCCCAGGGAGAGAGCCCACAGATTCTGTAATGAAACATTGGAGGCATTGGTTTTCGCTGTGGAGAGACGGAGGGCGGTGCTCTACCCGGCAAGTGGCAGGAGACCCTCACCACAAGTCTTCCGCACCATGTGGAGGGAGGTAGCGCAGCGTGTCTTGGGCAGCACTGTGGTCCCCAGGACCCACACACAGTGCAGGAAGAAATTTAATGACCTAACTCAGGTGGTCAGGGTGAGTGAATGCTTCAACAAATGCTACAAACTGAGCCACAATCTTCACACACTGCCTAAAGCACCACACCCCCAGCACTCACCCACCAACAATCTCTACCTACCAACACTCACACCCACATCTCACACCTTGCACACAATGACAGCTATTCAACTATGGCAGGCACATCACCCAAACACATTGCTCCACATTAACTCACACACTTTCTTTTCTGTTGCAGGCCAAGGTGGCGCACAACAGGAGGGAGCAGGAGCGCATAGGCAGCAGAGAACCGGGGGCTGCAGATTATTGGGTGCCAGGTGGTGGACACCGTGGCCACTGGTGACGCTGACCCCCCTTGGGGACAACAACGGTATGCTCATCCCTACTCCTTCTACTCACATCCCACTTCCCCCTCACCCCACAAGCGTTTCACACTTTCCAGCTAATCATGCTGTATGCATGCATTTTTCCCTTCCTGCCCCCCTCCCCTCACCTTAACCCAATTCTTGTGCCTTTATGCTTTCAGATAATCAGCAAGCAGCTGAGCAGCCTGTCCCTGAGGGCACTGTAGAAAGCGAGGCGGGAGAAGAGGAGGAGGAAGAACATAACGCGTCATTGCATTTCTCACCCGCAGATACCAGCTCAGATACTGGCACTACGCGTTTTTTAGAGGCTAGTATAGTAGCGGGATCTGCACAGGGTGAGGCACCCTGGACGCATGGGCTGAAGCAAGGCCGGGGGAAAGGATAGCTCGGGGGTCAGCTCCCCGGAGAGTGAGTTCGCGTGTGAGTTCTGTTGCATAGGACTCAGATGAGGACCTCGATGGAGAGGCATTCACAAGAAGGGTGATGGGCATGCACACCGAGATGATATGTGCAATGTCAAGGGTGCCCGAGAGCCTCTCAGCAATGGTAAGGAGTGTGAAGGAGTCCGCCTCCATCATTGCACAAGGCTCTGCGCACACCATGGAGCCCATCATTTCCAGTCTGCAAAGGATGTAGACTCCCAGAGAGACTGTGGCGACCCAGACCTGATGTCGTGTGTGATGGATGATCTGGCAGCTTCCATTGCAGCACAGGCGGAAGCAACACAACGTCTTAGTGCTGTAATGCAGTCTAAGCTTGGTGGCATCCCATCTCAGACTGCTCTCATGCAGTCTCAGCTTGATGCCACGCAAGCTCTGACTGCAGCCATTGTGGCTGGGTCGACCAGGGCTTTCACGGTGTCGCAGCAGGCCAGCAATCTGTGCTCCAACGCAGTGGGTCAGTGGAGCAGGAACCTGCTGTCCTCTCTCAGGATGATACCATTCCTGCTCCCACCACTGCCACTCCGCCATTGCCCTTGTCACTACCTGTCATCCAGCCAGCCCAGATTGCTGCCGCTCATGCTGAGGTGGTGCAGTCTACAGCTTGGCCTTCCAGGTCCAGAGCTGGTTGAGGGCGTCCTGCAAGGCCATCTGAAGTCTCCCGCAATGGCACTCAGCAGCCTTCCACCAGCCGTGCTAGGCCAACACTTTATAGGAGCACTAGAGTAGGCAAAGGCATAGTAACGAGAGGTACTAAGGGATTGCACAAGGGTGAATAGTTAAATATTTGGGTGTAAATATGTGTTCACTGATTTTTGATATATTTATTAACTCACTTACCATTCTTTTGTGGTATCTGTTATTTCAGCTTTGCGCTGTGAAACAGCCTGAGAAAGGGATGGAATGATGGGGATGTGGTGAGCAAAGGGGATGTAGGCTTTGAGTCATCCTGGTGTGAGGTTGGAGGTCTGTTTGGAGGAGGTGGCAGAGTTCTGTGACCACCTCCTTGGTGAGGCAGAGCTGTCTAATACACTGCTCCTCGCTTGATTGAAGGTAGGAGAAGTGCTCTCAGAATACCCTTGGAGGGTAAGGCCTCCTGGTGAAAGCCCTGATGTCCCTCCTCATCTCTCTGCGCACATGTTCCCATCTTTCTCGTTGCCTATGCTCCCTCCACCGTAGATCCTGGAGGTGCCAGTACAGCCCCCATTAATGCTACCAAGTGTAGCAGTTTGATTCTTTGAACAATAAATGTAGCTACTTTTTAGTTGCCAGAAGACTCCTGATAGAAAAGAACCTTGAAATTACTAAATGAAACTCTTGCAATAGGTGAAACTGACAAGAAACCACTGAAACTGCACTAACTTGACAGCAGCTAGTGATTACTGATGATCCCTTTAAATAACATCCCTGGAGCTGGCTTCCTGGCCTTTCACGTCAGCTCCCCCTGTTGGTATTTACTCCAGGCGCTAAGGTAAGTGGTAAGAATCAATTTAGCAGATCGGGTCGTCAGTGAGAGTTGCACAATCACTGACGTCACAATCCATCTGGCGTTGACATTCCCGGCGATACCTCTTACCAGCGGCACTACGGGAGCGGGTTTTGGTGTGCGGCGCTGCCTCGCCCTGGCGATACTGCTGTAGCGGCCCATTAGCGCCATCTGCTGGCGCTAACGGGAGGTGCTAAGGGGACGAATTTTTCCCCCAGGGAATACTCCAGATTCTCATTCACCATCTGAATTCACAGTCTTTATGGTTTCAACCTTCACATCCACACTAGCAATTACAGTACCACTAATCAAACGGGTGCTTTCAATTTTCTAAAAATAGTCCAATAGAATAAAACTGACAACCTCAGATGTTGACTATCTTATAAAATTTCAGTAAAAACAACCCATGCTGATCAACATCTGTTTTCTATTTTTTTTTCCAGATATTTTATGTAATGCATTGGGTGGATTGGGCTGGCATTACACACCAAAATAAGAGTATGAAGGGTAGAGTTAATTCCTAAATTACCCAGTTTATAAATTAGAATGTTTGAGAGCAAAGAAAAGTGAAACAATAGGGTTGATTTTAAATAACTCTACCCAACAAATACAGGGCAGTAGTGGCCCAAAAACGGTGTTGGCTCCATTTACGGTGGCGCTCCAGACACTGCCATCTCAGTAGGGTCCTGAGACGGGCAGCCAGAGTACCTGCCTGTTTCAGGCAGGAGGCAAATCAGGGTCCTATGATGTGCATAGAATCATAGAAGATAGGAGCAGGAGTAGGCCATTCGGCCCTTCTAGCCTGCTCCGCCATTCAATGCGATCATGGCTGATCATCCAAATTCAGTACCCTGTCCCTGCTTTCTCCCCATATCCCTTGATCCCTTTAGCCTTAAGAAATATATCCAACTCCTTCTTGAATCTATTAATGAATTGGCCTCTACTGCCTTCTGTAGCAGAGAATTCCACAGGTTCACCACTCTCTGGGTGAAGAAATTCCTCCTCATTTCTGTCCTAAATGGCTTACCCCTTATCCTTAGACTGTGACCCCTGGTTCTGGACTCACCCGCCATCGGGAACATCCTTCCTGCATCTAGTTTGTCCTGTCCTGTCAGAATTTTATAAGTTTGAATGAGATCCTGTAGAAGTGCAGTTTACTTTTAAGACACAAATAAAATGGCCTCTCTAAGAAAGTAATTTAAAAAGGAAATTCAAAATGGCCGACAGTAGGAGTTACCATAAGTAAATCATTCTAATTAGCTACAAGAATGGTGACAACTCAAAATTCCTTATCTAAGAAAAGCTTAGCAAAAGAAGGCATCAATTAGTTCTAACCAGCTCAGGATGAGATAAGGTAAGCCATCAACCCACAGATTAGAGAATGAACATTGAACAAAGGGGTCTCATAAGGAAGATCTGGTTATCTGATCTTTAAGGAATTTCTGCTCGTTATTATAACGAAAACCTATGCAATAACTCACAAGTTTGTGCATCATTATTCAGGATGTTTAATGTTATGTCAAATGGCCTGTTCTGTGTACTTTTTGTATAAAGTATGTTCAAATCTTGTAAGATTCAAAGCATTCTGACATAGCAACTTGACTGTGTCAGAACCTTCCCTTGTAACAAGTAAACTTTATTAAAAAGCCTTCTTTGACACGATTTTATGTGTTCTACTCGGTATGTAAACTTCGACAATCCCCTCTCATTCTTCTAAACTCCAGCGAGTATAAGCCCAATCGACCCAATCTCTCTTCATACGTCATTCCTGCCATCCCAGGTATCAGCCTTGTGAATCTTCGCTGAACTCCTTCCATGGCAAGAACATCCTTCCTCAGATCCTGATCACAATTTAAGGTACAAATGAACATTTATAGCAAATGCTGAGCGGCCTTAAAGGATCCAGGAAATTATTTTTGGTGGGACCAAGACGATCAGGATCAAGAGTGTTTCTCCTGGGCTCAAAAAGTACTCCGGCCTGCTGCTGGCCCATCTGAGCACCCACCTCCCCACCCTATATCTCTGACTGTCGTCTGGCTCAGCATGGGAGCCAACTAATTTCCCATCCTCCCACAATGAGCGAGCTGCAGGTGAGCACCCGCTTGATGCCTACAGCTCGTTATCCACCTGATGTTACAATCACACCTAATATTTCTTTCGTAAAATTTGATGTTCCTGCTAAAATAAGGGTCTGGATTTTGCCAATGGGGAGCTTTTGGAGGCGGGACTCCCACTTGTCGGGTTTCAGTCCCGCCTCCATCAACTTCTGGCCAACCCATGCTATTTTCCCTTGATTGACCTTGTTAAGCCCGCCACCGGGCTTAGCAGGCCAATTAAGGGAAAGCCGGTTGTAGAGAACGTCAACGTATGATGTTTCATCTGTCAAAAATTTTTGACAGATGAATTGTCATCGTTTGACAGCTCTGTGAAGCTGTCAAACACTGACATTCTCTGTAGTTTGATGAGTCCTTGAATTCAAGACCTCATCAAACCTCTTTCTTTTGCAGAAATTAGATGGTTGTTGCATTGGAGAATGCAACGGCCATCTGTCATCTCTGCCGTGGAGGTGCGAGACTCTCTGCATACCCACCGATTGAAGCCTGCAGGAAGAAACAAAGGTAAGTAAACTTTTTCTAACACTTTCCACTTACCTCACATACTCACCTCTCCACACTTGCACCCATCACTTACCTTCACAGCGCACTTTTGCACCCCTCCGACCCCCGCAGACCCACTACTCGCCTCGGTGACCCTGGCGGGGTTCGGAGCCTTCGGGAAGCCCGCACTTGTGTGGGCAAAATGGGGATAATCCTATTATCTGCCTGTTAACTACCTGTTAACAGGCATGATGCGGAGATGCCGGTGTTGGACTGGGGTGGACAAAAATGAGAAGTCGCACAACACCAGGTTATAGTTATAAAACTGTTGGACTATAACCTGGTGTTGTGCGACTTCTCATTTTTGTTAACAGGCAGTTAAGTGGCTGTGATCCCCTTCCCACCTCCAAGGAGACGGGACCCGGCGCGGGTCGGCTACCCGCCTCCTGGTTGGGCACCCGCCCCCAAATTCTGCCATTTTCCCGGTAGTCCTGCCTCCATACCCGCCTCTCCAGGGCTGGCAAGATCGCGCCCAAGAAATTTCACAGGATCCATACAGTTCCTAAAATAAACTACCTCTAGTTATAATTTACAATTGAAACATCTTAACCACTCAAATTCTCAATTACTTGGCAGATGCTTCTCTTATGTAGGTCACACATGTCCAATGAATGAGTGCCAATAGCAAGAGATCTTTGGTTGTAGCCTTGTGTTTAAGTCTTATTTAACCTACCGTTCAACCACAAACAACAGGAAAAGCTGCTGAGCTGTATGCCACAGAGCAAAGATATCCTTGATTTTTGTCTAGAGGCATAGAATACAAAAGCAAGGAAGCAATGTTGAACTTGTATTAAGCTTTAGTTAGGCTGTAGCTAGACGAAGGGTGTACAGTTTTGAGTACCCCTTTATAGGAAGGATATAAAAGAAATGGAAAAGGCCCAGTGTAGAATCACTAAGATGTTGCCAAAGATGAGGAGTTATAGTTCTGATGTGAGACTTGAGAAGTTAGTACTAAGAAGATTTAAGGATGACCTCATTGACATCTTTGAAATTGTGCTAAGGTAAATATTCATAAACTTTTTTTACTGTCTGGTGAGATGGAAACAGAAGAGCAAAAATTTAAGATTATCACAAAAAAGAACTAAAGAGGTTAAAAATAATTATTTAAACAGAACATGGTTATTATGTGGAATTATACTCCAGAGACTTGAACACAAAAATCTAGGCTGACACTCCAGTGCAATACTGAGGGAGTGCTGCACTGTTGGAGGTGCCGTCTGGTCTCTCAGGTGGATGTAAAAGATCCCATGGTACTATTTCAAAGAAGAGCAGGCAAATTCTCCCTGGTGTCCTAGCCAATATTTATCCCTTAATCAGCATCACTAAAAACAGATTATCTGGTCGTTATCACATTGCTGTTGTGGGAGCTTGCTGTGCGCAAATTGGCTGCCGCGTTTCCTACATTACAACAGTGGCTACACTTCAGAAGTACTTCATTGGCTGTAAAACATTTTGGGACACACGTCCTGAGGTCGTGAAAGGCGCTATATAAATGTAAGTCTTTCTTTTCTTTTATCTGTTACAAACTATAAACTAAGTAGAATCCAGAAATAAGGTAGTTGTTTTAAAGGAATATTTAAAGGGTATGGGAGTGACCAGGAGAATAGGATTAGATCAGGTGGTTCATGTGAAGAAAACAATTGTGCAGATTTGATAGGATGAACTTCTGTGTTGTAACATTCTACGATAACTGGCAACTGGAAAAGCCAATGCAAAAGGTATGAGAAAACTAAAAATGTAGAAACAAGCAAAAGATAAAATATAGGTAAGGCTTCATGCAAGACTGAGTCCTCAATCATTGTATGTTACTGGACAGCAGTAACCTTTGAAATCTTGACTAATTTTTCTTGGTGTAGTCCTTTTACTGAAAAGGGAACCTATCCAGTTAAATAGCAGGCAGGCATAAAAGTCAGATGCACAGAAAAAGAGTTTTGGGGTATAAGTTTGCTGAAAAAAAAGCATTTTACTGTTACAAGGATGATAGTCCAAAAAGCCTAGATCTGGTGATAACTAGCAAAACTAGAGAGAGGGATAGGAAGTAGAAGAAAGAAAATGCTATAATAAAAACAGAAAATGCTGGAGAAACTCAGCAGGTCAGGCAACATCTGTGAAGAGAGAAACAGAGTTAACGTTTCAGGTCGATGACCTTTCGTCAGAACTGGAAAAAAGCAGGAAATGGAACAGATTTTTAAGCAAGTAAAGAGGCTGGGAAAGGGGGAGGGGATGAAAGAACAAAAGGGAAGGTCTGTGATAGGATAGAAGGCGGAAGAGGTTAAGAGACATTAAGAGGTATTCAAGGAAAAAGGAGATGGTAATGGGACAGGTTAAGAAACAAAGGATGGCTCTAGATGAAGTGTAAATTGCGCTGGCAGAATGAAAGACAGCTGCCATGTGCGGGAGAAGAAAAAAAGACAGACAAAGAGTGTGGATAAAAAATATATATATATATGATAGGGGCCGAGATTATGATCTGAAATTGTTGAACTCTATGTTGAGTCCAGAAGGCTGTAAAGTGCCTAATCGAAAGATGAGGTGCTGTTCCTCGAGCTTACGCTGAGCTTCCGTGGAACAATGCAAGAGGCCGAGGACGGTGAGGTCTGAGTGGGAGCGTTTGGTGGTGGGATCACGCTGGAGGTGGCGGAAATGGCGGAGGATGATCCGCTATATGTGGAGGTTGGTGGGGTGAAAGTTGAGGACAAGGGGAACTCTGTCGTGGTTCCGGGAGGGAGGGGCAGGGGTGAGGGCAGAAGTGCGGGAGATAGAACGGACACGGTCAAGGGCCGTGTCAACCACTGTAGAGGGGAATTCTCGGTTGAGGAAAAAGGAAGACATGTCAGAAGCACTGGTATGGAAGGTGGCATCGTCAGAGCAGATGCGGCAGAGACGGAGAAACTGGGAGAATGGAATAGAGTCCTTACAGGAGGTGGGGTGGGAGGAAGTGTAGTCCAGGCAGCTGTGGGAGTCAGTGGGCTTGTAGTGAATGTTTGTCAATAAACTATCCCTAGAGATGGAGATGGAGAAGTCGAGGAAGGGAAGGGAAGAGTCGGAGATGGACCATGTGAAGGTGAGGGAAGGGTGGAAATTGGAAGCAAAGTGAATGAAATTATCTAGTTCAGGGCGAGAGCAGGAAATGGCACCGATACAGTCATCAATGTACCGGAAAAAGAGGTGAGGGAGGGGACCTGAGTAGGACTGGAACAAAGAGTGTTCCACATATCCCACGAAAAGGCAGGCAGAGCTAGGACCCATTCGGGTTCCCATAGCAACACCTTTGATTTGGAGGAAGTGAGTGGAGTCAAAGGAGAAGTTGTTCAATGTGAGAACAAGTTCAGCCAGGCGGAGGAGGGTGGCAGTGGATGGGGACGGGTTGGGCCTCTGTTCAAGGAAGAAGTGGAGCGCCCTCAGGCTATCCTGGTGGGGGATGGAGGTGTAGAGGGATTGTAAGTCCACAGTGAAAAGGAGGCGGTTGGGGCCAGGAAACTGGAAACTGTTAAAGTGGCGGAGGGCGTCGGAAGAGTCGCGGATGTAGGTGGGAAGAGACTGGACAAAGGGAGAAAAAATAGAGTCGAGATAGGAAGAGATAAGTTCCGTGTGGCAAGAACAGGCTGAAACGATGGGTCTACCAGGGCAGTCCTGTTTGTGGATCTTGGGAAGGAGGTAGAAGCGGGCTGTGCGGGGTTGGGGAACTATAAGGTTGGCGGCCGTGGGGGGAAGATCTCCAGAGGAGATGAGGTCAGTGACAGACTTGGAAACGATGGCTTGATATTCGGTGGTGGGGTCATGGTCCAGGCGGAGGTAGGAGGAGGTGTCGGAGAGTTGGCGTTCAGCTTCCACTAGGTAGAGGTCAGTTCGCCAAACAACAACAGCACCACCCTTGTCAGCAGGTTTAATGACAATGTCGGGGTTGGATCTGAGAGAATGGAGTGCTGCAAGTTCAGAGGGAGGTAGGTTGGAGTGAGTGAGGGGAGCAGAGAAATGGAGATGGCCGATGTCACGCCGGCAGTTTGCAATGAAAAGATCTATGCTATGCTGTTCCAAGGATATCTGGGTGATGAATTAGTCCAGGAATGTCGTCTAAATGAATTTAACTTGATCTGGGTCTTGTGAAAATAATGGATCATCGTCCAAAAGAAAATCTGCAAGTGAGCAACATCATGATATGCTCAGACATATAGGCCTATTTGTCTGGCACCACAAGGTAATATGATCATGTTCACAAAAGAGGTAGAACACAATTGACTGGAGGCAAACAGAAGCTGCTGATCATGAACAATAAAAAAGAAGGGAGACAAAGGCCCAGACATGTCTCAATTGTGTCTCAGGTAAAGTTCATTATCACCAGAACTGAGCTCCTGGAGATTATTAGGTAAACAAGAGGAAAATTAAACTTGGTGCTTGTAATGCCAAATTTCCCCTTGTGTTAGTTGTGTCTTTTCTGTATATTGGTGCCACAATATAAAGTCAGATTCTATCTTAATCTACCTGACTCCCCTGTATGTAGTGGTTCATTTTAATGCCAAGTTTTATTCTGTGTAAGCTATGGACTTCCAATATGGCTCCTGGGCTGACAGCTCCTTACTGAGCTGCTCGTCTCTTCAACTGTATCCTTGGTCATCCCTTGCCATCCTCAGGATAAGGGGTAGGCCATTTAGGACTGAGATGAGGAGGAATTTCTTCACTCAGAGGGTTGTGAATCTTTGGAATTCTCTACTCCAGAGGGCTGTGAATGTTGAGTCTTTGAGTATATTCAAGGCTGAGATAGATATATTTTTGGACTCTAGGGGAATCAAGGGATATGGAGATCGGGCGGGAAAGTTGAGTTGAGGTCAATGATCTGCCATGATCTTATTGAATGGCAGAACAGGCTCGAAGGGCTCTTGGGGGAAAAATTCAGTAGGTTGCGCCTCCCGTTAGCGCCTTAAGAGGGCGCTAATGGGGCGCAAAGCATCTAGCGCCCAGGCGCGGCGAAGTTTGCGCCGCTCGCGAAATTAACTAGACATTTTGCGGCGGCGCTAAACACTACCGCCAAGATCTCCTGCACCGGTAGACCGTGACATCAGTCGAGTGCGCAACGCCCCGGTATCGCCCCGGAGCGGAAATTGAGTGGCGCCCCCTGCCTTACCGCCTGACGCTAGCAACGACAGGTTGAGGGGAGCGTTTTGCAGTCATGAAGGGACTGGGGGAGCGCTATTTAAAGGTGACCGCTTCCTGCCTTTTATTGTTGGTGCCATTTTTGAACCATGCATTCTGAGAGAGAGAGAGAGACTTCTGGAGAGATTCAACGTTGTGTAAAGGAGTTTTGGGTACTGAGCAGCACTTTGCAGGTTCATTTTGATTTGCCATTCCTTGTATCGATTTAGAAGAGACTGTGGGGGCTGCACTCTGAGCTCTTTGCCTGGTACTCTCCATTGTTCTTTCCAGCAGATTTGATGTGCAAGTCTCTCCAGGCCGAGATTCAAGGCTGCAATGAGCAGGATGTGGATGGAAAGCAAGATTAACCATCCCCTTTAAGAACTGGCCCGCGCCATTGTGTGTGTGCTCCATTGCTGACTGACATCACATGAGCTTCGCCAGCGCTCTGAGGTAGCGCCTGGCTCCTCGGCCTTTGCGCCTTAAGACAGGTGTGAAGTGCCTGATTTAGCGCTCCAATCACTACCAGGGGCGATAAAAGTCAAGTTTGCAGTCGGTGGCGATAATTAGCGCCGGGCGCTAATCTTTGCACCCAGCCGATAATTGCGCCCCAAATGGGGCGATACTGAATTTCTCCCCCCTTATTTCTTATGTTCTTATGTTTTTTGCCCGTTCTTCCCCAATCTCCTTTCTTCCATTGCTTAAGATGCCCTGGCTCTGATAGTGAAGGCATTTCAGCCTAAACTACAAGTTCAAACTATAAGTTTAAAGCTACCCCTGCAGAGTCCACTGCCCATCCCCCTACCCTACGTGTCTTTGTTCTCACTGAGCTCTTTCAACTGCCGGAACTCTGCTAAAACTTGACTTCCATCACCTGGATTCCTCTGCCAACAGGACTACGCTGCTCTACTGACTACACTGTTTGGCTCAGCTGCTGTGACTCTGCTCTGCTTTTCAGTCGCTTCAAGTCTTAAACTGCTGAATTCTTTTCTCAATTTGGTTTCTGATCTCCTGGACATCTAGACTACGGTTCTGCTTTGAACTACACTGGATTACACTGTAAGACTTAGCTGCTGTGTCTCTCTCTCTGCTGCTAACAGATTTTTTTGTTGTTTAATAATAACTTTTAAACTGCAGTTGTGTCTCTGCTGAACTGGTTCTACTGGTTTTTCAGCTTTGTTGGCTTCTAGCTTGTAGCTGCTGTTCCACTTGCTGTCCGGTGACTCGTTCTACTGGTTTGCAGTGCTGGTCGCTGGCTTGCGGTTTGACTTTTTCTCCGCCGTTTTGATCTACGGTGACCTCTAATTTGCGTCAATTTTGGCATCATCTTTCTGCACCGCTACCGACTCTCATTCCTACAGCAACAACCTCCATCTTCAAACTCTCTACCCTTCAAATAGCATCTGGATTTCACTCGCCTGCTTTGGACAGTGGTTTGCCCATGCTGTTTATATCGGCTTTGTCCCTCCATGGGACCTATGACTTTGACTCTGGTGTCCCTACTATTGTGTCCAACCTATTCCTGCTACCAGGAAATATGTATCCCATTAATTACTACATAATCAGGCCTATGTAACTTGAGCTTTTCCTTGTGTTCATTCGCGTGCGCACTTTGGATGCCACTCCGGACCCTGCCGTTCAGTTCTTTTTCCACTTTTCCTCCCCCTTTTCCTTTTCTCTCTATCCCTCCCTGACCGCTCTCTCCTGTTGTCATGCCTCCTTTCATCTCTCCTCTCTCGGATACACTGCCCTCCCAAATCCCTACCCCAATCCTTCATTACTCTTTGACCTTCCTACTCTCCTGCCACCGTCCCAGGCTTGACTCCCTCTTTGATAAGCCAACAGCTTCCCTCTGTGCCCCTCTTGGCATCCTACGAAGGGCCCATCGAGGCACTCGTCGCTGCCGCCTTACGAGCAGCAACCCCAACTGTTCCATCTTACTCTCTTGCTGACCTTCCTGCCCAGCGCGCCCACTGGGGGCAAATCTTGCCAATCTCCTCCCCGTCCAATTCACCCCTCCCAGCGCTGGCCCTGTGGACGCTGGCAGTGGGTCAGCCATCACCAACCTCTCCCCACACCCTCCAGAATGTCCGTTCACTTGCGACCAAGGCCCTTGCCATCCATGAGCTTATTGTGGATGATTGCATCGACATCATGGCCCTGACAGAAACTTGGTTGAGGGGCAATGACACTTTACCCTTAAATGAAGCCTCCCTGCCTGGCTATACCTTCCATCACTTGCCCCGCTCAGATCGCCGTGGTGGCGGTGTGGCTCTCATCACCAAATCACACCTTGGTCTGTCCCCCTATTCCTCCGGCACTGTCTCCTCCTTTGAGCATCTCACCTTATTCCACCCCTCTCACCTCTCATTTAAAATTCTCGTTCTCTACCACCCACCCAAGTACCATAACATTTTTATTACTGAGATATCTTCACTGCTTTCCTCCCTCAGCCTCTGCACCGAACAACTTCTCATCCTCGGTGATTTCAACCTCCATCTCAATTCATCATGCTCTCTCTCCTCTGAGTTCACTGCCCTCCTATCCTCCCTTAATCTCTCCCTCCATTTAGTACCCCAACCCATATTCATGGCCACCCCCTCGACCTTGCCATCTCTTGTGGCCTCGCTACTCCCATCGTGTCAATCGCAGATAAGGCCATCTCTGACCACTTCCTCATATCGCTCTCCACCCACATCCCCCTTCCGCCCCCCACCCGCCCCAACTCTACTTCCTTCTGTTTCCGCCCCTGAAAAAAACTCTCTCCCAACTCTCTTACAGCTGCACTTATGAAATCCCAACTGTCCAGCCTTTGGCCCTCCATTCACCATGACATTTCTGCAGCTAATGATCTGCTCAACCACACCCTCACCACCACCTTTGATGCCATAGTCCCGATAAAAACAATTACTCTCTCTCATCCTGGACATTCCCCCTACTACGGCCGTCATCTTCACTCCCTTAAGTCCAAGGGATGCAGACTTGAACAAATATGGCGGACAACTGGGTTAGCCACTCACCGCCAGATCTGGCTGGACCGCATAAAGCATTATCGGGTCCTGCTCTCGTCTGCCAAAATTGCTCACTATTCCAGAATCATTCTGGAATGCAAAGATAAACCCCGGCTTCTATTCTCCACTGCTAACTGTCTTCTTAAACCCCTCTCCCCTGTCTCCTCCACCCTCACCTCTGACAAAAGGTGTGAGGAGCTCATGGACTTCTTTGTCCCTAAGATTGAAAGCATCCGTTCAGCTGCCTCTGCCACTTCCCTTCCTTCCCCTAGCCCACCAAGCCAAACTTCCTCTAAGGTTCCCCCCTGCCCTAGCCCTGAACTCAGATCTTTCTCCAGTTTCTCTCCGATCTCCCCTCGTGTCCTCTACATGCTCATCTTGTCCATAAGACCCACTTTATGCTCCCTCAACGCTATTCCCACCAAACTGCTGACCACCCAACTTCCTTTTCTGGCTCCCATGTTAGCTGACATTGTTAACGGTTCTCTCTCCTCAGGTATTGTCCCCCTCTCCCTCAAATCTGCCATCATCATCCCTTTCCTCAAAAAAAACAACCCTTGACTCCTCCATCCTTGCAAACCAGCACCCTATCTCCAACCTCCCTTTCCTCTCCAAAGTTCTTGAACGTGTTGTTGAATCCTAAATCTGTGCCCATCTCCCTTGCAACGTCATGCTTGAATCCCTCCAGTCAGGTTTCCGCCCATGCCACAGTACCGAAACGCCTCTCATCAAAGTCACAAATGACATCCTATGTGACTGTGACAAAGGTAAACCCTCCTCATCCTTCTTGACTTGTCTGCAGCCTTTGACATGGTTGACCACTACATCCTTCTCCAACGCCTCTCCACCATCGTCCAGCTGGGTGGGACTGCACTCGCCTGGTTCCATTCTTATCGATCAAATCGTAGCCAAAGAATCACCTGCAACAGCTTCTCTTCCTGCTCCCACATTGTTACCTCTGGTGTCCCCCAAGGATCTATCCTTGACCGTCTCCTATTTCTCATCTACATGCTGCCCCTTGGTGACATAATTCGAAAACACAGTGTCAGCTTCCACATGTAGGCTGATGACACCCAGCTCTACCTCACCACCACTTCTCTCGACCGCTCCACGGTCTCTAAATAGTCAGACTGCTTGTCCGCCATCCAGCTCTGGATGAGCAGAAATTTTCTCCAATTAAATATTGGGAAGACTGAAGCCATTGTTTTCGGTCCCTGCCACAAACTCCATTCCCTAGCCACTGACTCCATCCCTCTCCCTAACATCTGTCTGAGGCCACATAAATACTGTGACAACAAGAGCAGGTCAGAGGCTGGGTATTCTGTGGCGAGTGTCTCACCTCCTGACTCCCCAAAGCCTTTCAACCATCTACAAGACACAAGTCAGGAGTGTGATGGAATACTCTCCACTTGTCTGGGTGGGTGCAGCTCCAACAACACTCAAGAAGCTCGACACCATCCTGGACAAAGCAGCCCGCTTGATTGCCACCCCATCCACCACCTTAAACATCACTCCCTCCACCACCAGCGTACCGTGGTTGCAGTGTGTACCATGTACAAGATGCACTGCAGCAACTCGACAAGGCTTCTTCAGCAGCACCTCCCAAACCCACGACCTCTACCACCTAGAAGGACAAGGGCAGCAGGCGCATGGGAAGACCACCATCTCCACGTTCCCCTCCAAGTCACACACCATCCTGACTTGGAAGAATATCACCGTTCCTTCATCGTCGCTGGGTCAAAATCCTGGAACTCCCTCCCTAACAGCACTGTGGGAGTACCTTCACCACATGGACTGCAGCAGTTCAAGAAGGCGGCTCACCACCACCTTCTCAAGGGCAACTAGGGATGGGCAATAAATGCTATCCTTGCCAGCGACGCCCACATCTCATGAATGAATTTTTAAAAATTTGATCCTGAAATGAGCTTCTGACCACATATTCGTGGCATAACTATGACCGCCTATTTCTACCTTCGTAACATTGCCCGTCTTCGCCCTTGCCTCAGTTCATCCGCTGCTGAAACCCTCATCCCTGCCTTTGTTACCTCTAATTGCATTCTTGGCTGGCCTTCCACATTCTGCCCTACGTAAACTTGAGGTCATCCAAAACTCGGCTGCCCGTGTCCTAACTCGCACCAAGTCCCGTTCACCCATCACCCCTGTGCTTACTGACCTACATTGGCTCCCGGTTAAGCAACGCCTCGATTTCAAAATTCTCATCCTTGTTTTCAAATCCCTCCATGGCTTCACCCCTCCCTATCTCTGTAATCTCCTCCAGCCCCACAACCCCCCCCCCCCCCCCCGAGATATCTGCGCTCCCCTAATTCTGCCCTCTTTAGCATCCCTGATTATAATCGTTCAACCATTGGTGGCCGTGTCTTCTGTTGCCTAGGCCCTAAGCTCTGGAATTCCCTGCCTAAACCTCTCCGCCTCACTACCACTCTTTCCTCCTTTCAGGCGCTCCTTCAAACCTCCCTCTTTGTCACCCGCCCTAATTTCTCCTCATGTGGCTCGGTGTCAATTTTTTGTCTTATAATACTCCTGTGAAGCGCCCTGGGACATTTTACTATGTTAAAGGTGCTATATAAATACAAGTTGTTGTTGTTAGGTGTCTCTTGTACACTTGTACCCTAACATAGTGCTAGATTGCATTCCTGCTGATTGCTGAACTGTATTTAAATAGAATCAGTTTATGTAAATTAATTTGGATTGATTTATGTAGGGCCAGTTTAGGTACCACAGTAAAACCACAGGTACAAATGTAAATCACAATCCATTCTTCTTATATGGGAAACAGAGGAAACTTTCAACTTTGGCGGGTGGGTAAAATGGGCAGTGTAGATTGGTCACCTGTAATACATCCTGCCTAACTTTCTTTTCCATTGAAGTTAATGGAAATAAAAATCAGGTGTGGTATATAACAAACGGACCCAAACTAATTCAAAAGTTCCGTCCATAGGAAAAGTTAGGATATGTACACAACACATAAACATCACGCATCACACACATGACTGAAACTACACTGTGGTGTTTGAAGTTTGGAGGAAACCAGTGCACCATTGAATGAAAGCATGTTACCAGTCAGCATTGTTAACTGCATCTCACTAGTGCTGAAGCCCTAAGTATAACAAGGTTAGGTTATTAGAAGACTAAACCCAACGTGAAGGAACTGATGTTGAAATATTGCGGTTCTCTGGGCAATTGCGCATATTAGTTCACTGCCCTCATATTGTCAAGCTCAGTAATTTCTCCAAGCCAATTATCCCTATGATACAGACAGCCTATAAAACAAAAAATACATATTTTTAAAAAATGGAATAAATTAAAAGAATGACACAGATTTCAGATAATTGGCAAAAGAACCAGAGGGGAGATGAGGAGAATTTTTTTTAAGCAGTGAATTGTTAGGTTCTAGAATGCACTGCCTGAAAGGCTGGTGGAAGCAGATTCAATAGTAAATTTCAAAAGGAAATTCGATATATACCTAAAAAGTAAAAATTTGCAAGAATATGGGGAAACAGCAGGGGAGTGGATGGCTAGTTCAAAGAGCCAGCACAGGTACAATGGCCCGAATGGCCTCCTTCTGTCCCGAAAGATTCTATGTTAATGATAACAAAAATCACATATAGAAAGTTAAGAAAAAGAATGGTGGCTCATACTTTTAAAGCAGGAAGTAAATTGAAAAGCAAAAATTAATGTTCCGGTCCAAAATTTCTTCATTTGATAAACTTATTGGAGAAAGCAGACCTTCATAAGAGTAGTGGAACCGGAGGAGAAAGTATTAACGGACTACTTATCCATATTTAGGGCTTTTCTGAGAATTTCTACCCTCCAAAAATGGATTCAAAAACTTTATTGAAAACAGTTGCAAAAACAGTTTTTCACATGTTAAGGGCTGATTAAAGGCAAATCAAGGGGAACTTGCCTAAAATTACAAATCCTTAGAAGCCTGTTGAAAAGTGAGAGTTGGTTTTTCTGATCATTGACTATGAATGGATGGTATAATCTAGCTTTAAAAAATCTTTAAACACCAGGTCACATCTAGTGCTCATCAGTTTAATGAATGAGAAGATTTCAAAGTATCATCACCAAGAATCTTAATCGAATAATCATTGACTCTAATGATAATTTATTAAAATATTCCACAATATAAAAAATATATTTTGTTTTTATGTTGGGAGAGGATTCTGTTACTTTTTCTCAGCTGATGACTGTCAAGACACACTGTTAAGATTCACTTCTAGATATAGCAGTCTATTATTTTAATGCAGCGTTATCTCTGACAATATGATGTTAATGCTTTTCTTCAGTTTTACTGAATGTTCCAAACCCAATTTCACAGGAAATATGGGGTGTCATACATTATTATATTCAGCTTGATCTCCTCTCCAAATCTGCACATGTAATATATAACCTCTTGGTGTATAATGAAAATAAATTTATGTCCACACAAGAATGTAATTAAAGTAATGATATAATTTTGCTGATTCCATGTTTGAGAATTTAGAAGAACTCATGGTGAATATACAGTTTGAGCTGGTTGAAACTGAACTTAAGAAGTTCTAGTTGAACAAAATTCTACTATGTTATTAAAAAGGACTCAAAACAGACACTGGGAAATTGAGCCATATAAACCAGAAGCAGCCCAGGTATGTGCTGAACTAGGAAGAAAAAGAAGAAAGATTGCATTTATATAGCGCCTTTCACAACCTCAGGACATCCTGAAGCACTTTAAAGCCAATGAAGTGCATTTGACGTGTAGTCACTGTTGTAATGTAGGAAACATGGCAGCCAAATCGCGCACAGCAAGCTCCCACCAACAGCAATGTGATAATGACCAGATAATCTGTTTTAGTGGAGTTGGTTGAGGGATAAATATGAGCCAGAACACTGGGGATAACTCCTTTGCTCTTCTTCAAAATAGTGCCATGGGATCATTTACGTCCACCTGAGAGGTCAGTTTAATGCCTCATCAGGAACACAGAATAGTTGCTATTAGCCAGGGCAACAACAGGGGCTTTACAGCTTAGCTAAGTTCTTCTGTCATGGGGAATGGAGGAGAAAGAAAAGGAATTGTTCAGAGTTTCTTGCTCCTGATCACTATTAAGCAGTTGCTTCTGGAAGATTGTGTATGTGGACGAGGGTGACAATAGGATCAAGTTCACCTGTGATGTACGCCCATAATCACAAGAATAACCACCACTTTACTGTGTACCAGAGGACAACCTGCACCTGTGGAACGATACCCTAGCAAGGAGCCATTGGGCTGGATTTTGATACTGGGGCGGGTTGGGGTCGTGTCATCCACTTTTCGTGTTATCCACCCGACTGCAATTGGATGTGGGAGATTGATACAATTTTCACCTAATTGGGCAATTGAGTTCCAGCATGTGGGAACCCATGAACTAATTAGTGTTTTCAGTCTGAAAGTCGCCTCTGATGATGTCATCATTGCTGCTGCATTGAAGGTCTTCAAAGACTGCCTGGCCTTTGCTGTGAGAGGACCTGCAAAATAAGCAGCAGCCCTAAGTCTGCTCCCAGATATTTTTACACCACCACTCCCAGATATGTCTCCTCTCTATCCATCCATATATACATCCATCCACATAGCCATCCATATATGCATCCCCATAGCCAGCCAGCCAAATGTGCTCCCGCCAGGTTTCACATTCGTGGTTCAGAACAGGCGTGCTTCACGTAGAAAAAAGGTTAAAATCACAAAGGCCTTTCAAAATGGCATTATAGAGCCAATTTAGTGCTTGTTAAGGGCCTTAACAGCCTATCCCGCCTCTTAAAGGCGGGACGGAGTCGGGACCAGCAGACACGATTTAATGAAAATTGCGTGGAGGTGGGATGGAGGTGGACTTGTGCCCGCCCACCAGTTTTCGCAATTTTAACCCCCCCCACACGCCTCCAAACCCGCCTCCACGGGTCAATGAAAATCCAGCCCATTGTCTTCAGGAGAAGAGAAAAAAGAAGAAAATTGGCAAAGAAAAATTGCCATGTAAAACAAATGTATTCTTCTCTTCTTCTTAGGCAGTCCCTCAGAACTGAGGATGACTTACTTCCACACTAAAAATGAGTTCTCAGGTGACTGATGAGTCCAATGCGGGACCTACAGTCTCTGTCACAGGTGGGGCAGACGGTGGTTGAAGGGGTAGGTGGGTGGGGTGCTTGGGTTGACGTGCGCTCCTTCCGCTGTTTGCGCTTGGCTTCCGCTTGCTCCCGGCGAAGAGACTTGAGGTATTCGGCGCCTTCCCGGATGCTTCTTCTCCACTTTGTGCGGTCTTGGGCCAGGGATTCCCATGTGTCGGTGGGGATGTTGCACTTTTGCAAGGAGGCTTTGAGGGTGTCCTTGAAGCGTTTCCTCTGCCCACCTGGGGCTCTCTTGCCGTGTCGGAGCTCCGAGTAGAGCGCTTGCTTTGGGAGTTTCGTATCAGGCATGCGGACGATGTGGCCCGTCCATCGGAGCTGATCGAGTGTGGTCAAAGCTTCGATGCTGGGGATGTTGGCCTGAGCGAGAACACTGACGTTGGTGCGCCTATCCTGCCAATGGATTTGCAGGATCTTGAGGAGGCAGCGTTGGTGGTACCTCTCCAGTGCTTTGAGGTGCCTGCTGTACATGGTCCATGTCTGTGAAGCATACAGGAGGGCGGGTATCACTACTGCTCTGTAGACCATGAGCTTGGTGCTGGGTTTGAGGTCCTGGTCTTCAAACACTCTATTCCTCAGGCGACCGAAGGATGCACTGGCACACTGAAGGCAGTGTTGGACTTCGTCATCAACGTCTGCCCTTGTTGACAGTAGGCTCCCGAGGTATGGAAAGTGGTCCACGTTGTCCAAGGCCTCGTCATGGATTTTGATAATTGGGGAGCAGTACTGTGTGGCGGGGGCAGGTTGTTAGAGGACCTTTGTCTTACGGATGTTTAGTATAAGGCCCATGCTCTCGTACGCTTCGGTGAAGGTGTTAACGATGGTTTGGAGTTCGACCTCAGAGTGTGCGCAGACGCAAGCGTCGTCTGCATACATTACCCAGTATAACATGACCATGACAGTGTTATCAAATTAATGTTATATCGTTACCCTCACATATCCTGCCTTTTTTGGGCACGTAGTCTGCCTCCTTTGATTTTCACTCTTAGCCCTTCTCTTCTGAAACCCTTGCTGAGGTAGAACCTGAGGAGTAACAGCCCTCTGGTACCTCATAATATCATATGGATTGAATGAGAAAAGGCAATGTAAATTATTAAGCCCCCATTTTCCCACAAGACATGTAGGGGGGAAAATTGGCTCCCGCCCCCTTTGGGAGGATAACTTCGCCGGGGGCGCTACATTTAGTACCCCAAAAAAGTTAGCGCCCCTGCGCCCAAAATTCAATGGTCGCGCCCCAAGCAGGAGGCAGGGCGCTACTGGAAGCATTGCCCCTCCCTCTTGGGGCGCTCCCATTGAATATCGTGGCGCTACGTGCAGCAGCGCCACACACGCCAGCACGTAGCACCGCGGTACTGCAGGCCTCCCTTCCCTGATTAAAGGAGAGGGGCCTAGCGCAGCGTACACCGGGGCCCTACTGGACTACCGGGGAGCAGGGTGCCTGCAAAAGAGCCCGGCACTCAAGAGGAGTGCCGGGCTGACAGATCACGGCCGGCACCCCGCAGGAGGAAGCGAGAGGGGGCAGGTGCTGGCAGGCGGCTCCAAAAAAAAGGCCGCTCGGCACCTACCCTTTAATTATCACCGCCCCGACCGCAAAAACGCCACCCTGACCCTGTCGGACATAGCGTCCGGTGGTAGGTCAAGGGGTGCAAGCCAAGTTTGCGTCCGGGGTGCGAGTGGGCTGCTGCGCATGGCAATGATGTCATCGCTGGAGGCGCAGCGCCGCGGGGTGCTACCGGCCACCAGCGCTGCTAACCTCCTGCTGAATTTCGTGGGAGGCGTTAGCGGCGCCGCATCCGGGCGTTAGTTGCTTTGCACCCCAAGGGTGCACTAATGGGAGGCACAAAGTAACCGAATGTTTCTCCCGTACAATTCATTCTATCACAGATTTTACCCAATTCGTTCAATTTCCTGAGGAACGGTTCTGTAAACCTTCTTCCTCTTCCTTCCTCTAAAAGGTAAACTAAGTGAAACTCTGGAATTTACTATCTGACTTTACATTCAACATTATTGATTATTAACCAGTTGCTTTCCTTGGCATGATTCTTCCAAGTTGACAGCAATATCATGTTGCATATCACATTGTCTATACTTATCCATATAATCCTCAATCCTGTTCTGAATCAGATATTCAGATAGCTCTTTTTAGGGTAGTGAATTCAAAAACCAATGCTATACATTAATTAACACAGCATTAACATACAACAATAGTACATACTCCCTACACTGTGGAAAAAAATCTTATAATCCAAAGTCTTGCATACGGCATGTTAATTTTATATTCATGCCCTCGGTAACATAATTATTCTTTATAAGTGACGTTTACAAGCATCGACACTGCCATGTTTCATGAAATGATTTACAGATGTAACTTAATCTACAAACACAATCTGATTTTTCAAATAAAAGTCAATAATATTATTTATCTGCACAGCAAATATACCCCATAATTTCCACAATACAGTTCACCAGTTGATGTGAATGCTAGCTTTAAGGAATAGTTATTGTTTTGGCCAAACGTTGATTAATTTCCCATACATTCTACTGTACTATAAGGATAACAATGCTAAAGGAATAATTGAAAGAGATGTTGCCTAAAGAGACTTCTTTCATATTACATTGATTACAAAATAGAATGAATGCAAGAACTAGGGAAATAGTCAAATTGTAAGCAAATATTGGTCACTATACAGACACAGGAAAACAAACAAAAGCACAGCAGTCACATCTGCTTCCATGGTTTTCATTTATTACTAAACTAACAAATTACAGAAAAATGATTCAGGTATTGATTTCTTTCAGTGGTGGCTAGGATCTACATGCAAAACGACTCCTAATATTTTGTTTCACCACAATAAATTTTGAGCATGGGCAACAACAAATTCAAATCTAGGAGCTGTCTGTGTGGATATTCCTATTAGTTACATCTAATAAATACAAATAATCAATTAAAAAGTAGGCAAAGAACTGTTACACCAGATTTTCATCCATTTCGCACCCTTCCAATTCTACAGTTGGGTTTTGTAACTGTGTCCAGCACTTTGCAGTTAATTATATTAAAATGGGACCCTGATTACATAACTTAGATATAAACGCAATTGATCAGAAAATACATTGTTACAGCACTCAGGCAATCTGTTCAAATAAAATGGGTGTTGCGGGCAGCTAGGGTACGATGGTTGTGGAGGTCGATTTAAATAAATTTCTATATTAAGATTTATAATCCCATTTTGAGACGATGGGCTGAATTTTCCGGAGTGGTAGCGGGCGAGATCGGTGGCGGGTCGGGTGGGAAAGTTGTTATTTTTGACAGCGGGTCGGGAACTTGCTGTTATCTCGCTCCCATGCGTCTTTACCACAGGCGAGTCGGTCATTGCGGAGCCGACCCAACCGGCAGCAGCGGGGGACCCAATTGAGATAATTTTCAGGTAGTTTACAGGCACTTTTGAGCCTTTTTTCACTTACTTTTTAAATTTCCCTGCATGGCCACGGGATTCACGCAGCTCGGGAACCACGTCCGTCAACCTGAGGCGTGAGTTCCGTGGCCATTGTTCCAGCTGATTACTTGACAGCATGAAAAATATGTTGATTACATCAGCTAACAGATTGCTGGAGATTCTGTTCTACTTGAAAAACTACTGGTAAATGTTAATTCAGAAAATCTTGAAGGGATGTGAGTGCTGAAGGCACCCATCTTACCCTGGAAATACATTTTTCACTGGCCATTCTCGGCTGTTGCCTTCCAACTCAACAGTAATTGCAGTGAATTGATCTGCACTATAAAAAATGACATATACCATTTCAATGAGGCAGAAATTCCTATCCCTACGGGTGTGTATGCGCTGTGTACTCACCCATAGGGCCAACGGAAATGCCGGTTTTAGGCATGCACTGTGCATGCGCTGGAAACCGGCATTTCCGATCTGTCAAGAAAGCTCTTGACAGATCCTCTGCCTGCCCGGGAGCAGGGCCTCTGCGGGTGGAGAGTTCCGTTTTTTGGAGACCCTCCACTCGCAGAAAACACTTAGGGCTCAATTTTCATCGGCCAGTGGAGGAACGTTTGGAGGCGGGAGTGGTGTGAAATTAGCAGATTCGGGGGTCCCGAACCCATCCCGCCCCCAACCCGCCTCCATGCCAGTTTCACAGGAGGCGGGTACCCGACCTGTGCTGGGACCCGCCTCCCCGAGGCGGGAAGGGGATTAGTGCCAATAAACTGCCTGTTAACAGGTAGTTAACGGGCAGTTTTTTGCCTAATCCCTATTTTTAGCCCTGAAGTGTGGGCTTCCCGACAGGTCCGAACCACGCTGATTTAGCGAGGCGGACCGTCGGTCTGGAGGGCTTGGAGGGGTCGAGATGTCCGGTGTGCAGGTGAGTGATGGGTGCATGAGTGCAGAGGTAAGTGTGTTTGGTGTGTGAAAAGTGTTTTAGGAACTTGTACTTACATTAACTTTGTCCTGCAGGCTAGCTTCATTAAGGTGTCGGGAGTCTCTCACATCCACGGCACAGAAAGCAGAATGGCTGCGGAGCTGTCAAAAGCTGCAGTCTCTGCTTTCTGTGCTGGATTGATTTCTAACTGAGTCTAAGTACAGGGACTCACATTAGAAATCATATTGTCAGTGTTTGACAGCTTCACAGAGCTGTCAAACGCTGAAATTTCATCTGTCAAAAGCTCTTGACAGATGAAATTTCAATGGCTGACGTCACCTGTATCCAAGGGACCCTTGATTGGCCTGCTAAGCCCGCTGGGCAGGCTTAACAAGGTCAATCAAGGGAAAATACAGTGGGTTGGCCACAAGTCGATGGAGGCGGGACTACAACCCAAAAAGTGGGAGTCCCGCCTCCATCACGTCCCCATTGACAAAATCCAGCCCTTACAATTCTTGCGCCTGGTAAAAGCAGGCGTAAGGCCTGCTTTTACCAGGATAAGAGTTGAAAAAAGAAAAAAAAATTTTCACTGATTAAAAATACTTAAAGAAAGGTAAGTTTATTTTTAGCCCCGTTAAAAACTTTAATTATTTTTTCAAAAAATAAAATTTTTGTTTAAAATACTTAATTTATTGTAATTTAAAGTCAGGTCTTCCTGTCAAATGTATGAAGGGAGATTCCCTTCTCTGATTGGCTCCCCATGGCCCACGTGCTCCCAGGGACGCTGCGAACCGCCTGCGCCTCTGGGATACGTGGGCCCTGCACACCGGCAGTTTGGAGAGGCCCAGCAACGGAACTCTGCGCCTCCCGGGAGCCCTCCGGTCCAGGCGCAAATTTTTCCAGATCGCAGCCCTCCTCCCGTGGGAGGCCTGCGAACGGAATTTCTGGGCCAATAAATTTTTGTGTTGTTTCTGGTCAGGTTTTTCTCACAGTATACTGTGATTGTCCAGTTACAGATTAAATCAAGTCATTAACCGTAACAATTTCATTCTCATCACTCATTCCACTGGTTCAATTTGCTTTCAGTCACTGAATATAACTAATGGAATTTTTCTGTCTGAGACTTTGGGGGTGAATTTCTGCGGCGGTTCTCTCACTTGTCCATTATTAACTTCAATGGAAGAGCTACAGAAATCCCAGAAACACATAAGCACCACTTACAATGTTTGTCATGGTTTTCCGCTGGACTTACATAAGATTGTAACTCCAACCCTTTCCAATTACATTTAAAATCTGCTTAATTTTATATATTACCTATACACACACATCTTTTATTTGTACCAGTTACTGCTACAAAAGTCTATAGATTTGTGACTAAAGCACCAATAACTTTCCAATTAATGTATTTTTTAATTATGTTTTTGATCGTATTTGTAGATGGCGCCATATTACTTAATGATAATATTATTTAAATATTTCTTTGTCACTCATATATAACTTTTATTATTGTAAAGATTCGACACCCACTTTGTTAGATTAAACGTCAAATGTAATGTGGCCAGCTGAAAATGCATCATGAATTACGTCACCAGACCCGCTCTATCTAATTGGGCCGGGTAACGCGCTGGGCAGGCTTAATAGGCCCCATTCAGGTAAGTTAATTTTCAACAGCAGGATGGAGCCAGCAGCGGGGTCGCGACCCGCCATGGACATTGGCCACACCAGACCCACCCAGGTAGGCAAAATTCCGGCCTATATTACAGCTAATATACAACAGGTCTGGCTCATTCAGTGGAAGTAATGGTTAGATGCCATCTTCTTTCAGGCATGCTGCAATGCTGTACTATGGGGAATGTGCAGTGGAGTGTCAAGCAGAGGCAACATCTTTGCTACCACTTCATGCCACACCACCTTCACTTCGTCAGGCATCATTGGAGCGTTGTGCATTCCATTACTTAGCCATAGATTTAGTTTCCTGTTTCCACAGTCACATTACCATCACGTGATTTTGCCAGGCATTTATGCCCAAACAGCTTTTGCAAAGGCTGCAGTATATGCATTAACATTATTAGCACCCTTTGTAAAGCCTACCAACATTGTTATCCTCACTGCGGCCTTTACGTAGCTCCATCTCATAAAATTTACCTATCGCCCTTTAAAGACTGCTTACTCATGATTTCCCATCCTACCTCCTCTGGCAAGTTGCTATCACCAAGCCCAACATGGCTGAGAGCATGCTCACAGTATGCAAGAGAAACTGACTGCAGAAAATCAAGCAGAGTAGGCACGCTCAGGGTTGGGCAGGTAATAATAACACAAAAATCAGTTCTGGGTTCATGGTAATGTATGTCAACAAATGGTAAGACTATATTGACAATTCTCAAATATTACATTTGATTATTATTCAGGTTTCTCATAAAATAAAAATCCTTTGGAAAATTGTTTCATGTTGGTAATTAAATATGTACAGTAGTATACCAGTGTGATATTACCACTGCAATTTTTGCTTGACTTTGAATGTTTGTAAAAACGCACTCCAACCTTCAAAATATTTTCTTAATGTATGGTCTGTTAAGAATAGTGCCAATGCTAATTGAGTTGTGTTTTTCACAGTTACTGCTCAACTGTTCTTTCACATCTGTTAAAGTCAACCTAGTAACATGTATGAAAATATCACAGCTCTTGATGCACACTGCAATCTTCATTGACTCTGGTTATTGTGAAATACACTCTGTGATTAACTCACCTGTATCCCAGGAAAATAGTAAGACAGATTTTGAAACCTGATCACCATGGAAACCTCAGGTTTTACAAGCTACCTCAAAAAGTTTTTAAAAAGTGAACAATTCTTAAGGAATTATATAATAAACAGAATATTAGTTTTGTATGAATGGGTTTATTTCACAGGTGAGGGATTTCATCGTTCTGTGGAACTATAATAATGGGTCTTCAACACTTGTGAAATAAATTCAGTCGTGGCTCAGTGGATAGCATTCTCGCCTCTAAGTTCGAAGGTTGTGGGTTTGAGTCCCACTCCAGAGACTTGAGACACAAAATCTAGGCTGACATTCCAGTGCAGTACTGAGGGAGTGCTGCACTGTCAGAGGTGCGGTCTTTCAGATGAGATGTTAAACTGAGGCCTTGTCTGCACTCTCTGGTGGATGTAAAAGATTCCATGGCACTATTTCGAAGAAGAGTAGGTGAGTTCTACCTGGTGTCCTGGCCAATATTCATCCTTCAACCAAAATCAATAAAACAGATTATCTGGTCACTATCATATTGCTGTTTGTGGGACCTTGTTGTGTGCAAACTGGCTGCTGTGTGTCCTACATTACAGCAATGACTGTACTTCATTGGCCTTGGGCGTCCTGAGGGCGTGAAAAGCACTATAAAGCACTAAGGGGGAAAAATTCATCTCCTTAGCGCCTCCCAGATGGCACTAATGAGGCGCTAGGCCAGTATCGCCGGGGTGAGGCGAATCCAACGGCGCACGCCAAATCCGGCCCTCCCGCCGCCGTTAAGAGGTATCGCCGGGAACGTCAACACCAGGTAGATCATGCCATCAGTGAGTGTACAACACTCACTGACCGCCTGATTTGCAAAATTGATTCTCACCACTTACCTCACTGCCTGGAGTAAACACCGACAGGGACAGCTGGCGGTCAGGACCAGGAAGCCGGCTCCAGGGACGTTATTTAAAGGGATCATCAGTAATCACGCGCAGCTGTCAGGTTAGTGCAGTTTCAGTGGTTTTTTTTGTTAGTTTCACCCACTACAAGAGTTTCATTCAGTAATTTCAAGATTCTTTTGTATTAGGAGTCTTCTGGCAACTAAAAAGTAGTTACATTTATTCTTCAAAGATTCAAGCTGCTACACTTGAAAGCATTAATGGGGGCTGTACTGGCATGCCACCTCGCCCTCCAGGATCTACGGAGGGAGCGTAGACAGCGAGAAATATGGGAACATGTGCACAGAGGGAGGAGGAGGGCCATCAGGGCTCTCACCAGGAGGCCTTACCTCCGAGGGTATTCTGAGAACACTTCTCCTACCTTCAATTAAGTGAAGAGCAGTGTATTAGAAGGCTTCGCTTCACCAAGGAGGTGGTCACAGAACTCTGCCACCTCCTGCAACCAGACCTCCAGCCTCAGACCAGGGCAACCACGGCTCTCTCAGTTGCAGTCAAGGTCACTGTGGCCCTCAATTTCTTCACCAGCGAATCCTTCCAGTCTGCAACAGGAGACATAACTAACATCTCACAGTTCGCCATCCATCGCTGCATCCGGGAGGTCACAGAGGCTCCCTACAGCAGGAGAAGGGACTACATTGGCTTTCCAATCACCAGAGAGAAGCAGGACGAGCATGCATGTGGCTTTGCCAGGATAGTGGACTTCCCCATTGTGTAGGACGCCATCGACTGCACCCATGTGGCTTTGCGGGCACTGCATAACAATCCTGAGATCTTCCGTAACCGCAAAGGCTATCACTCACTTAATGTACAGTTGGTGTGCAACCACACACAGCGAATCCTTAATGTCAATGCCCGCTATCCTGGCAGCAGCCACGATGCCTTCATCCTGTGCCAGGTCGGTGCGTCAGCACTCTTCCAGCCCCCACATCAAGCTCAAAGGTGGCTGCTCGGAGACAAGGACTATCTCCACCTGGCTCATGACTCCCCTCCAAAACCCCAACACTCATGCTCAGCACTCATATAATGAGAGCCATGCTGCCAGCAGTAACATCATCGAGCAGACCATTGGCTTATTGAAGTAATGGTTCTGCTGCCTTGACCACTTGGGAGGAGACCTCCAGTACTTGCCAGAGCGGGTGTCTCATT
The DNA here is from genome assembly GCA_030390025.1 of Squalus acanthias. NCBI lineage: Eukaryota > Metazoa > Chordata > Chondrichthyes > Squaliformes > Squalidae > Squalus > Squalus acanthias. The sequence goes on along the minus strand of CM059427.1, from coordinate 32,166,130 downwards.
TTGTGGTGGTCTGCTGCATGCTCCACAACTTGGCCATCATGAGGGCGCAGCTCTTGCCAGCAGGGATTGCAGGACCACCTTAGGAGGAGGACGAGGCAGAGGAGGATGAGGATGAGGACAAGGAGGAAGAGGACGAGGAGGAGGAGGAACAGGAGGGAGGGAGGAGGCAGCAAGACAATCGGCCTTCTGGACGGGCTGTCTGTGACCGGCTCATCAGACTCCGATTCACATGAATGAAACTCCAGATCCCCATAGCTCACCACATCCCCATCATACAATCCCTGTCTCATGGCGTATCACAGCGTCTTCCTGGGAAAAAAGGTGAAATGAGAGAGAGCACAAAATATTCCAAAGACCATTACTAAATTTATCTATAAACACATCCAACATATCACATGAATTCTAATAACTAATGATCCTTGTGCCTGCCATAGTTGGGTCATTGTGGGCAAGGTGTAAGATGTGGGTGTGAGTGTTGCTAGGTAGAGATTGTTGGTGGGTGTGTGCTAGGGGTATGGTGCTTTGGGCAGTGCGTGAAGATTGTGGTACAGATGGTGGTATGTAGCATTTGTTGAAGCATTCACTCACCCTGACCACCCGAGTGAGGTCATTAAATTTCTTCCTGCATTATGTGTGGGTCCTGGGGACCACAGTGCTGCCTGAGACATGCTACACTAACTCCCTCCACATGGTGTGGAAGACTTGTGGCGAGGGCCTCCTGCCACTTGTCGGGTAGAGCACCGCCCTCTGTCTCTCCACAGTGAAAACCAATGCCTTCAATGCTTCATTGGAGAATCTGCGGGCTCTCTTCCTGGGGCGTGGACCTGCCATGAGCACACCTGGTCCTCCAGCTCCTTCTCCTTGTTCTGCTTCTGCTTGCTGAGGCAGCTGTACAGCCAGCAATGATGAGAATGAGGTGCTGCAGCATTAACAAACCTCCCCTTTAAGTCGTGATGAGTTGCAATTAGACTGCACTCGATATTGGTCCACCCTTTAAGTGTAATGGCAATGAGCTTGGGTTTTAGGACTTGATTTAGGTCTTCAATCATTTTATTGAGCAGTGAGGGCGAATTTTGCGTGCAGTCTAAAGCAGTTGCGCCTGGTGCTAATTCTCCAACATTTCTGCTGAATCTGTCCATTCCTTGGCTATAACGAATTTCTAGCCCTAAGTTCTTTCTTTACATTACAACTGATACAATAGCATCTATAACATAGCCAGAAAAGGCAATCATTTGATAGAGATAGGCTTAAGTTTGGCACATGGAAGGAACCAGGCAAAGAGACAACTCGGCTGGGACGAGTTTGGGGGAACTAGACCTAAGAGTTGTTGTGGAATGAGGCCTGGGAAAGCTGGAGTCTAGCATTTGAGAGTGCTCGTAAGAGCTCAGGAATAGAGAAATACGGGGCCTGGGCACACATTAATTTTGAGATATGGGAGCATTTGTAGATCTGGAAGGATCAGGGAGGGTCTAGAGGCATTGGGCTGGATTTTGAATCTGGGGTCGGGTTAGGGTCGGGAATCACACATTCTGGCTTGTGAACCCGCCTCCATCGAGATGTGGCCAACCCACTGTATCTTCCCTTGATTGACCTTGTTGAGCCCGCCCAGTGGGCTCAGCAGGCCAATTAAGGGCCACCCGGCAACAGGTGACGTCACAGACTGACATTTCATCTGTCAAGAGCTTTTGACAGATGAAATATCAGCGTTTGACAGTTCTGTGAAGCTGTCAAACACTCACAATATGATTTCTAACTTCAGTCCTTCCTCTCAGGCTGAGTTAGAAGTCATTCCAGCACAGAAAACAGAAGGATGCAGTTTTTGACAGAACCACAGATTTCCTGCTTTCTGTGCCGGTGAGATTTCTGACTCCCGAGAACTGAAGGGCTGACACCTGCAGGAGGAAGTTAAGGTAAGTAAAACTTTTTCCAACACTTAGCACTTACTTTACACACTTACCTCTGCACACATGCACCCATCACTCACCTGCCCACCGGACATATCGACCCCTCCAACCCCTGCAGACCCACGGCCCGCCCCAATAACTTGGCGTGGTTGGGACCTGTCGGGAAGCCCACACTTTTCTTTTTAAAATAGGGATTATGCAAAAAACTGCCTGTTAACTACCTGTTAAAAGGCAGTTAATTGTCACTAATCCCTTCCCACCTCGGGGAGTCGGGTCTCAGACCAGGTCGGGTACCCACCGCCAGAGAAACTGGCATGGAGGCGGGTTGGAGTCGGGATGGGGTCGGGACTCCCGAATCTGCAACTTTAAACCCCCTCCGCCTCCAAACCCGACTCCACGGGTCATTGAAAATCCAGCCCACTACTGTGTCTGGGGCAGGGATCACGTGGGCTCATCTGGGATTGGGAGAACTTAGAACAAACAAGTTCACAACATAGAAACAGGCTATTTAGCCCATCATGTCAGTGCTGAGTCTTTGCTAGAGCAATTCAAAACTAATCCCAATGCCCTGCACTTCTCCCATAGCTCTGTATTGTTCTCTACTTCAAATAATTATCCAATATTCCCTTAAGGGGTGCAATGGATTCTACCTCAGGCATTCCCTATGGCAAAAAATTCCATGCCTCAACAATCCTCTGGGTAAAGACATTTCTCCTAACCTTGCTCTTCACTCTATTAGTGATCATTTTAAATTGATGCCCGCTCATCACTGACTCCCCAAATAGAGGACATGATCTTTCCCTAATCATTCTATCAAAACCTTCATAATTTTAAAAAACCTCTATTAAACTGATCTTAGCCTTTTCTGCTCCAGTGGAAATAGTTCCAGAAACTCAAGCCTCTCCTCATAACTAAAAACCCCAATTTTAACCTAACACATTTGGCGAAGTAACAGAGCGTAAATGGAATGTAAAATCGTGTGTCTGACACGAACACGCCCCGTTCTTGCTGAGCATGTTCAGTTAAAATTAGGGCTAAATTTTTCCATCTCCAACATCATCCTGGGGAATCTACATTGTACAGTCTCTATGGATATAATATGCTTTCTATGATGGGACACCCAAAATTGCACACAGTTGCCTAACCAATGATTTGTATAAATTCATCATTACTTCTTTATTGTTGTGCTCTGCCCCTATTTATAAAGCCCAAAATCCTTCAGTCTTTTTATGACTTTCTCTACATGTATTTACACTTTCAGGGAATTATGGGGGAGAAATTCCTTTTAGCCAGTAAAGATGCCGGTGACACCGGCAACTGGAGTTAATAGCCGCTGAAAATGGCCACAACACTAACAGAGCAAAATTCATCTGGGGGATGGAGATTGTTGGCACAGCGAATACCTGCCATGCAATGCCATCCTGGTGGCGTTACTGGAGGCCTCTGACCTGAAGTTTGTGTCCAGGTGCGGTATTGCAGCTTCCCACAGCCTCTGGAAGCGAGGCTGTGGAGCTCGCAAGGAATTGTGGGCAATGAAGAGGTCTGATAATTAAAGGGGCCACGCACACTGAAGCAATACAAATTAAAATGAAGTGAAACAATGCAGCTTTCAGCCTTTTCCACCTGTTAAAAAATATTTAACATTAAAATGTCTCAAATGTGAATATTCAGCTTTTAAAGCTGAATTCCTTTCCGAACCTCACAAAATGGGAAAAATGCCTCAGCACGAAAACAAATAGCTCAGCAAACCAGGGAGGGGGCACCCAGAGTCTCACACACAGCACTCCAGCTTTGGCAGGGGGTCAGCATGGCAAGACAGGCCCTCTACCCACAGGGGCCAGGAGGCCCTCCAGAAAGAACCATATGGGACCACATCACCGAGGCTGTCACTGCCAGCAGTGTCGCCCCCACCACCTGGCTCCAGTCCCCAAAGAAGCTTCATGACCTCAGACCACTGGTCAAGGTCTGTGAATGCATCTTCAAAAGCCGCCTCCTACCAACTGCACCACTAGCCTCACACACTGCTCAAGGCATGACCCCCACCCATAATCACTCACCTACCAACAATCTGCACCAATCACGAGGCACATCTCCCATTCCTAGCCTCACCCTTGGAGGAGACGGTGCAGGCCATTCTTGGCAGGGGCATGGCTGAGCCCTTGGCCAGCGGCAGGGCTGAAAGGATAAAAGATGCTGGTATCCTCGTACGTTATCCTCCTTCTAGCATGCACCTCATGCTTTCCTGCCCTTCCGTCACCACAACTCCACCCTTGTGCCTTCCTCATTTCACACACCCAAGAAATGCAGTCTGCCCAGCCAGTGGGTGATCAAGAAGAGGGAGAGGAGAGTGAAGAAGAAGAAAAAGAAAAAGATTGATTTGAAACTCCCAGCCAACAGCTCCTCAAGGTCAACCAGCAAGGACATTTGCAGATTCCACCACTGAAAGTTAGCAACCTTCCACCAGCCATGCTGCAGCCACTGGGTGATATCAGTAGGATAGGCAAAGGCACACACAAGACACTCACTAAGAGAATGCATATGGCTGATGAGTTGATTTCTTGATGTCACATTGGATGGATAGACATATATAGTTGGATTGGAAAGTTTGCTTTGTGGTGGCTTTAATTTCAGCACCATGGACAAGAAAACGTGTGATGGTCAGTAACAGATGGAAGGTAAGGTGTGGGACTAATGTTGAAAGGGGAATTGGGGTTGTGGTCACTAGGACTGGAGGCGGATGATTCCATCCCAGATATTCCAGCCATAAAAGGGCTGTCTGGGATGCATCCTTCAGTCTGATCCCTCCTCTTCTGCTTCCTCCTCTTTGGCTTCCTCCTCTTCTGCTTCCTCCTCTTCTGCTTCCTCCTCTTCGGCTTCCTCCTCTGTGGCTTCCTCATCTTCTGCTTCCTCCTCTTCTGTATCTTCCTTTTCCCTCTGCAAGCAGATGCTGTAAATGTGAAATGACAGCACAAAATGGTGGTCAGGCAGCATAAAATGGTGGTCAGGCAGCATCTCGACCTGAAATACTGGTCAGGCAGCATCTCGACCTGAGACGTGAACTCTGTTTTTCTCTCCACTGATGTTGTGTGACCTGCTGAGTATTTGCAGCCTATTCTGTCTTCTCAAAGGCCTTCATTTACCATCCTAGCCCTTGCAAGTGTCCACCAGCACTCCCTACAGACTTCAAAAACCGGGGCAGTGCAAATTAAAGGGCAGGTGCCGGGCGGCCTTTTTTTTTGGGCCGCCTGCCAGCACCTGCCACCTCTCGCCTCCTCCTGCGGGGTGTCGGCTGCGATCGGTCAGCCCAGCACTCCTCTTGAGTGCCGGGCTCTTTTGCTGGCACCCCGCTCCCCGGTGGTCCAGCAGGGCCCCGGTGTACGCTGCGCTAGGCCCCTCCCCTTTAATCAAGGGAGGGAGGCCTGCAGTACCGCGGTGCTATGTGCGTGGCGCTGCTGCACGTAGCACCGCGATATTCAATGGGAGCGCCCCAAGAGGGAGGGGGAATGCTTCCAGTAGCGCCCCGCCTCCTGCTTGGGGCACTACCATTCAATTTCGGGCGTGGGGACGCTAACTTTTTCAGGGCACTAAAAGTAGCCCCCCAGCGAAGTTAGCGCCCCAAAGGGGGCGCAACCCAATTTTTCTCCCTTATAGTCTTCCTCACTCTTTGCCAAACTTCCTACTTCTGTGTCATCAGCAAATTTCAAGATTGTGTTCCCTATATATACTGAGAACAAAAATGGATCCAGCACTGACCTCTGGGATACACCACTTCCAACCCTTCCCAATTCCAAGGAACAGCCATTTACTCTAGAATAAGAGACAAAAGCAGCAACTTCCAGCAGGAGACAGAAACTATGGCAAGATTCAGAGACCATGGGCGAGAAATTCGGTATCGCCCCGTTTGGGGCACTATTATCGGTCGGGCGCAAAGTTTAGCGCCTGGCGCTAATTATCGCCTCCGACTGCAAACTTGGCTTCTATCGCCCCTGGAGGTGATTGGAGCGCTAAATCAGGCGCTACACACCTGTCTTAAGGTGCTAACGCCGAGGAGCGAGGCGCTACCTCATAGCGCTGGCGAAGCTCATGTGATGTCAGTCAGCAATGGAACACAGACACACTAGCGCCAGCCAGTTCTTAAAGGGGAGGGTCGATCTTCCTCTCCATCCACACCCTGCTCATTGCAGCCTTGAATCTCAGCCTGGAGAGACCTGTACATCAAATCTGCTGCAAAGAACAATGGAGAGTCCCAGGGAAAGAGCTCAGAGTGCAGCCCCCGTAGTCTCTTCTAAATCGATACAAGGAAGGTCAAATCAAAATGAACCTGCAAAGTGCTGCTCAGTACCCAAAACTCCTTCACACAGCGTTGAATCTCTCCAGAAGTCTCTCTCTCTCTCAGAATGCGTGGTGCAAAAATATCACCGACAAAAAAAGGCAGGAAGCGGCCGCCTTTAAATAGCGCTCCCCTAGTCCCTTCCCGACTGCAAAACGCTCCCCTCAACCTGTCGTTGCTAGCGGCAGGTGGAAAGGCAGGGGGCGCCACTCAATATCCGGTCCGGGGCGCTACCGGGGCGTTGCACACTCGACTGATGTCATGATCTGCAGGCACAGGAAATCATGGCGGTAGTGTTTAGCGCCGCCGCAAAATGTCTGGTCAATTTCGCGAGCGGCATAAACATCACCGCGCCCGGGCGCTAGTTGCTTTGCGCCCCATTAGCGCCCTCTTAGGGCTCTAACGGGAGTCGCAAAGCAACTGAAGTTTTTCCCCCCATGGCTATCAGAAAGAATCAGAACATTCTACAACTGCCAGGAGGAGTTGCTAATGCCTTTTAAGGAGGAGAGGAAGAGAAGTGAATACACAATGCTCATACATGCACAAATCAGTGCTGATGTTTTTTAAGTTTTTATGATGTTATAAAATATTACTTTTAACTATGCATGGTGGGATGGTTGAGGGAGCAACAGGTAATCTCAGAATTTGATTTTTTTTCATGGATTTGATTGGTTGCTTTTATGGTGGTTGACGTTTGATCATTGGTTGCTCTTCAGTGCTTGGAAAATTTTGTTAAAGATATTTTAGTCTTTTTATTTTACAGATTGTGGTTTTTAGTTCAGTTCTTTTTGAGCCATAGCATGCATATGTTTGCAGTTTTCAGTTAATAGGCATTTGATCCAATTGGCATGCTTCATGCCCTACAGGCTCGCTCATGTCCTATGGACACTGTCTGCCTTATAGAGACCTGGCAGATGCAAAACTTTTAATCTTATAGATAGATGTAGGTGTTTGCAAATGTTTGATTTTCTTAAAATTATTTCTGCAAGAATATCTTTGACACCATGCTGATGGTGGCAAGTTACCATATGATGCAACTGTAGCATCATGCACTGTAAGCATTCCCAAGATACTGGGCTCTGGTGCAGATCTTACAAAGTACCAAGTTATTTTAAATGCTAATTTATACAATAAAAAACTATCCTGCATATAATAAATCAAGTATGCAATATTTAGAATATGACAACATACAACATTAGAGAAAGCTTCTGTTTCACCATAAAGTCCTTGCAAACTGAACGAAAATTCCAGAATGGAACAACACTATTTAATAAAACATTATGAAACAGCTGATGGCACAGCTGTGGAACTTTGGAAATGATTTCCACAGATTATCTATTAGCAGCTGAATTGCACTCTTGTGGTTAAGTACAAATAGTGTGAAATTATTTACTGCATCATGTTTCAATTTAAAAGCTGCAACTTTGCTTCAGTTTGGGATTTGAAGCAGGAGATCAAACTGGTACAAACAGCTGAAACAACCTCCAAATATTTTCAGCAGGGAACAACATCTCAACGTATGCATTGGGATAGCAATTAAATATCAAAGTAAGTAAACAAATGGAGTTCGGCAGCCTTCCATATAAACCCTGGGCCTTTCTGTGTGGTTTCTGTGTACTTCTCATGTAACTAAGATTCCTCATATTCTGTACTCCCTTAACAACTTCAAGAACACATCTTCTAAATAACAGGTAATGTTATTCTACAGCACTTTGGCAATGTTGCTGCCATGAAAAGTGCAGTGCAGTGCCAATTCAAAGTAGTAACACAGACAATGTTACTTTCAAGAGGTGGTCTTGCATCGATATTGCTTTACTCTGAAGCTGCCATAAAGCACACAATGTCATTTTTCTCAGCGTAGGCAATCTCCTGTACCATCATGTGTTTTATTGAAGTTTTCAATCAGTAGGAAAAAATTCCAGGCAGGCTAGTAAATCCCATTCCATGCTTAAAATTGAGACTGCATGCTTTGTCAGTCCTTCTACACATGGCAGTACAAGTCAGCAATTCAACTAAAACACTGCTGTGGAGAATTTAAAAGTAAAGGACAAAGGCCGCAATATTCGGCACCTTAGCGCTGGTAGTTACGCCGTTTTTTAAAAAAAATGGCGTCCGCCTCGCTTCCGGCACGGCCCGCGCTGTTCGCCATCTTGGGTGATACATGCGTGCGCTGGCAGTATGCAGAGTAGGCAGATCGTGATGTCACGCTGACATGACGCACAACCTTCCATTTTCAACGTCATCACTCCATTCAATGCCCTCTCCTAAACACACACAGCTGAACGTGCCTCCAGCTGCACGAGGGACCCCCCCCCAACCCCCACCAGCGCTATTTAAAGGGATACATCCAACTTGCATGTAAGCTGATTATTGCTTTTGTACGGACTCTTGCAGAGTTCGTAGGTGTACTGTGCTGCGGAAGACATTTAAAAAGTTGTTAAGGTGTGCAGGAGTCCTGCTGGGCGCTGGGAAGGCGTTGGCTGCTACTGGAAGGCCTCTGAGTACACCACTTGCTCCCAGTCATGGGGGCTGTAGTTGCAGTCCCCCATCGCGCTGCAGCACGACAGGGAGATGGAGCAGAGGCAGCAAAGAAGACAAGCTGCTCGCAGAGGGAGGGGGAGGAGGGCACTCAGCAGGAGGCCTTACCCACCTAGGATCTTCAGGGAGAACTTCTCCGACCTGCACCTAAGCCAGGAGCAGTGTGTTCGGCAGCTCCGCTTCACCAAGGAGGTGGTCACAGATCTCTGCCACCTCTTGGAACCAGACCTGCAGCCTCAGAGCAGGGCGGCGACAGCTCAGCCAGTGCTCCTCAAGGTGACGTGGCCCTGAATCTTTTCGCCAGCGGATCCTTCCAGGCTGGAACAGGTGACTTACCAAACATCTCATAGTTCACCATCCATCGCTGCATCCGGGAGGTCACAGAGGCTCTGTACGCTAGGAGAGGGGACTTCAGTGTCTTCCCTCTAAACAGAGAGAAGCAGTAGGAAGGCTCCCGTGGCTTTGCTAGCAAGGCCTTCTTCTGAAGGCCGCCCCATCAAAGTCCTCATCTGACTCCTCGGCAGCAAAACTCGTGTGCTACCTCGCCCTTCGGGGAGCTGGCACCTGCACTATCCTTTCCCCCTGTTCTGACTGCAGACCACTCGTGCCCAGTGACTCACCACGTGCAGATCCCACCTCTATACTTCCCTCTAAAGTACACGCAGTGCCAGTTTCTGAGGTGGTGTCTATGAGTGTCAGATCGAGTGACGGTGTCTCTTCTTCTCCATCACTCTCCTCTTGTTCTTCCTGCAGTGGCTGGGAAGCTTGGAGTTCTTGGAGTATCTGAAAAGAGAAAGGCACAAGGGTAGGGTTGTGGTGAGGGGAGGGGTCCAAAGCAAGATGTGCATGCCTACACCATCAGCAGCTTGTAAGTGAGAACAAATTGTGGGATGAGGGGGAAGTGGGATGTGAGATGGAGGAATAGGTATGAGCATACCATCATCTTCAATGGTTCAGCATCGCCAATCGCCACAGCCTCAGTGACGGCTGCTCCGATAATGTCCAGCAGTCTCCTCCAGCTGGGTCAGTATATGCAACCATGCCTGTCCCCTGTTGGTTAGCTGCTGCTGTCTCCTGTAATGCGCCATGTTGGCCTGCAAGAGAAAGGGTAGTGTGTCAGTGAGTGTGGTGCAATGTGTTTGGGTGATATGTCTGTCATGGTTGAATAGCTGGGAGTGTGTGCAAGGTGTGAGGCTTGCAGCAGTGGCAAGTGTGTGAGGGTGAGGTGAAGCTATGAATGTTAGGTATGAGTCATGTTTGGTAGAGATTGTTAGTAGGTGAGTGATGGGGGTGTGGTGTATTGAGCAGTGTGTGAAGCTAGTGGTGTAGTTGGTCGGAGATGGCTTTTGAAGATGTATTCACTGACCTTGACCACTCGTGTCATGTTATTAAACTTCTTTTGGCACTGGATCCTGATCTTCGGGAAAAGACTGCTGGCAGTGACTGTTTCAGCTATCTCCTCCCACTGCCTTTTGACTGTGAGTCTGGAGGGTCTCCTGGCCCCCTGCGGGTAGAGAACCTGTCTCCTCCGTTCAACCCACTGCACTAAGGCTCCAAGTGCTGTGTTGGAGAACCAAGGCGCCCTTCTCTGCCCTGTTGAGCCATAACTGCCTGACAGTTGCTTTGACAACAAGTATATTGAGGTGCTGAATGTAGAATGCACCTCCCAATTAAGAAGTGCAGACTGCGTTTAAAACTGGAGGCTAGCTTTAAATAGAGCTAACCTCCCACGAACTTGGGCCCCCTGCTGAGCGCACAGCCACTCAACAGCGATCTCATCGCTGGGCTGCACGCATCAATCATGTTAATTAGCAGCAGCACGAATGTCGCGTGCTGCCTGCACTACTTTCAATGGGTTTGGGCCGATCACGCATCACGATCTCCGTGCCCGTTTTCAGGCCTACTCCAATTTTTAGCCCAAAGAAACTTAGGGTTCAGGTACGCAAATCTTTAAAAATGGGAAGACAAGTTGATAAAGATGCGGAAAAGGTATATGCAATCCTAGGTTTTGTGAATACATAGAATTACGTAGAATTTTACAGCACAGAAATAGGCTATTCAGCCCAACAGGTCTATGTCAGTGTTTATGCTCCACATAAGCCTCCTCCCGCCCTACTTCATCCCACCCTATCAGCATATCCTTCTTTTTCTTTCTCCCTCATGTACTTATCTAGCTTCCCCTTAAATGCATCTATGTTATTCGCCTCAACTACTTCATGTGATAACGAGTTCCACACTCTAACCACTCTCTGGGTAAAGAAGTTGCTCCTGAATTCCTTATTGGATTTATTAGTGACTATCTTATTTTTATAGGATACGGGATCTTTAGCTTTATAAACCGAGGCATCGAGCACAAAAGCAAGGAATTCATGCTAAACCTTCACAAATCACTGGCTAGGCCCCAGCCAGAGCACCTTACCAAACTTTGGGCACCAGACTCCAGGAAGGGCATCTGAGCCCCAGAGAGGGCGCAGGGTTCACTCATGTTAATATCTAGACTTGTCTATGTTAATCAAAAAAGGAAGCAAAGGGTGAGGAAGGCAAAAATCATAGATCTATAAATTGAAAAAGCAAAGATGTAATGCTAAACTTATACAAATCATTGGTCAGGCTGCAGTTAGAATATTCTGTCCAGTTTTTGGTGCCTTTACTCTAAGGAGGATGACCATGCCATGTGGAGGGTGCAGAAAAGATCCGTTAAGCTGATACTGGGGATGAAAAGCTTTAGTTATGAGAAGAGATAAGAGAAAGTGTGGATCTTTTAATTAGGTTAAAGAAGATTAAGAGAAGATCTGATACAGAGTATAAGCGATTTTGATACGGTGAATTGAATAAAATATTTCCACTGGTCAGTGAATCGGTAACTAGAGGGCATAAATTTAAGATCATCCCCACCCCAAAAGAATGAATGGAAAGGTTAGGACAACTTTTAGCACACAGGAGGTTGTTAGGACATGGAATACTCTACGAAAAATAGTAATAGAAGAAGGACCTGTAATGGCTTTTAAAAGGAAAGTAGACAAAAACATTGAAGAAGAAAAAAATTAAAAGGGCATGAGTAAAGGACAGAGGAATGGGACTGAGTGGATAATTCTTTCAGGGAGCCAGCATAGGCATAATGGGTCCAATGGTCTCTTTCTGTGCTGTAAAATTCTATGATTCAAATGTTACAGATATTGCAGTAGCAAAATGTAAAAATTAAATGTAAAATTTGTTTTATAATCTATATGGATAATTGATGACTTATAACTAAGGAATCTTGTTGCATCAATTTTGGAATCTGTCTGAAATATGCTGAGAGAATAAGGAGGTTTCTGAAGCACAGCATGCTGTAATGCTATTTAGTTCTGGATATGAAAGTATTTACATAGATTTGTTCCATCTCCTCGTTGCAGATTTTTGATCAATTATTTGTACCACTGTTAAAATCATCATTAAAACAGATTAATCTGAGGGGTAATGAGTACTTACATAGAATATACAGCACAGAAACAGGCCTTCGGTCCAACCAGCCCATGCCGGTGTTTATGCTCCACTCAAGCCTCCTCCCATTCTTCCTCAACTAACTCTATCATCATAACCCTCAATGTCCTTTCTCCCGCATATGCTTATCTAGCTTCCCCTTAAATATATCTATACTATTCGCCTCAACTATTCCATATGGTAATAAGTTCCACATTCTCAGCACTCTCTGGGTAATGAAGTTTCTTCTGAACTCCCTATTTAATTTCTTGGTGACTATCTTATATTGATGGCCTCTAGTTATGCTCTTCCCCACAAGTGGAAATGCTCTTTCTGTGTCTACTCTAAGAAAATCTTTTCATAATTTTAAAGACCTCTATTAGGCCTTTTCTGTTCAAGAGAAAAGAGAGCCAGCCTGTTCATCCTTTCCTGATAGGCATAACCTCGTAGTTCTGGTATCATCCTTGTAAATCTTTTTGTACCCTCTCTAGTGCCTCTATATCCTTTTTAAAATTTGGTGACCAGAACTGCACACAGTACTCCAAGTGTGGTCTAACCAAGGTTCGATACAAGTTTAGCATAACCTCTCTAATTTTCAATTCTATCCCTCTAGAAATAAAGCCTAGTGCTTGGTTTGCTTTTGTTATGGCCTTATTGACCTGCATCACAACTTTTAGTGATTTGCATATTTATACTCCCAGATCCCATTTAGATCCTTAGGGCGAAAAATTCAGCTCCGCATCACCCGAAGTGCGCTGAAAATGGTGTCCACGCCGCGCACTTCTGGTGCATTCCACTCCGGACGCCTTCTTGGTATGGGTCGTAGAGCGGGCGTTAGGAGCGTGCGCTAGAAGTATGTAAGAATGCGCAGATTATGACGTCAATCAGTGTGCAATGCTGATTTGACGCCAGGGCTCCCATTTTGGTGTCAATGCTGAAACTAACCTCACACAGCTGAACATGCGTTCAGCGACAGCAAGGACCCCCTACTAGCGGTATTTAAAGGAATCAGCAACCACTGTAAGGTTAGTTGCTGATTGATTTCTACTAGCTCTGTGTAAGTTTGTGGAACTCTTTGGAGCTTTCTAGAGTTGTTTAAAGTTGGTGAGGTGACAGGGAGTGGTGCTTCAAGTGGAGAAGGCCTTGCTTCTGACTTCAAGTGTTTTGGTCAGACCACTTGCTTCCAGTCATGGGTGCTCTAGTTGTCATCCCCCAAGGCCTGCAGGATGACAGGGACATGGAGCAGAGGCAGCAAAGAGAGGACAAGCTGCTCGCAGAGGGAGGAGGAGGAGGCGGAGAAAGGCTCTCAGCAGGAGGCCTTACCCACCTAGGGTTTTCTGAGAGCAAATCTCTTACCTCAACCTGAGCCAGGAGCAGTGTGTGAGGCATCTGCGCTTTAAGAAGGAGCTGTTCACAGAACTCTGTCACCTCTTGCAACTAGTCCTGCAGCCTCACCCACCAGGGCAAGGATAGCACTGCCAATGGCTGTGAAGGTGACCGTGGCCCTGGAGGTTAGCTTTCATTGGTGCTAGCCTCACACGAACTTGGGCTCCCTGCATTCAGCCACTCAGCAGTGCGTTCAGCGCTAGGCTAAACGCTACAATTATTATAATTATTAGGCAGTAAGAAGATCACGGGCTGCCTGCATTCCTTTCAATAGGCGCGAGGCAATCGTGCATCGCCATCCCTGCACCCATTTTTGGGTATAATTCAATTTTTAGCCCACATTTTCTGAGTAATATGCGACCTCTTTATTTTTCTTACCAAAATGTAGTACCTCGTCCTTATCTATGTTGAAATTCATTTACCAATTCTATGCCCATTCTGCAAGTTTTTTAATGTCTTCTTGTAATTTGTTGCAGTCCTCCTCAGCGTTGACTATCCCTCCCAATTTGGTGTCATCTGCAAATTTAGAAATTGTGTTTTTGATTCCAAAGTCTAAATCGTTAAACTAAATTGTGAACTACAGTGGTCCCAGCACTGATCCTTGTGGGACCCCACTTCCCACCTCCTGCCACTCTGAATAGTTACCCTATACCCCTACTCTCTGCTATCTGCTTTCAGCCAGCTAGCTATCCATTCTACTAATTGTCCCGACTCTCAATGCTCTGATCTTATTCATTAGTCTATTATGTGGTACCTTAACGAAGGCCTTTTACAAATCTAGATATATTACATCTACTACATTACCCTTGGCTAATCTCTCTGTTACCTCCTCAAAGAATTCAATGAGGTTGGTCAAGCAAGACTTTCCCTTTTGAAATCTATTCCGTATTATATTTTTGAATTTGAGATATTTTTCTGTTTTTTCCTTTAGTAAGGATTACATTAATTTCAGAGGTGAGGTGAGAGTGACTGCCCTTGACATCAAGGCAGCAGTTGACCGCATGCAGCATCAAGGAGCCCTAGTAAAATTGAAGTCAATGGGAATTAGGAAGAAAAATTTTCACTGGATGGAGTCATACCTAGCACAAAGGAAGATGGTTGCGGTTGTTGGAGGCCAATCATCTCAGCCCCAGGACGTTGCTGTAGGAATTCCTCAGGGCAGTGTCCTAGGCCCAACCATCTTCAACTGCTTCATCAATGACCTACCCTCCATCATAAAGTCAGAAGTGGGGATGTTCGCTGATGATTGCACAGTGTTCAGTTCCATTCGCAACTCCTCAGGTAATGAAGCAGTCCGTGCCCGCATGCAGAAAGACCTGGACAACATTCAGGCTTGGGCTGATAAGTGGTGAGTAACAGTCGCACCAAACAAGTACCAGGCAATGTCCATCTCCAACAAGAGAAAGTCTAACCACCTCCCCTTGACATGCAACGGCATTACCATCGCCAAATCCCCCACCATCAACATCCTGGGGGTCACCATTGACCAGAAACTTAACTGGACCAGCCACATAAATACTGTGGGTACAAGAGCAGGTCAGAGGCTGGGTATTCTGTGGCGAGTGACTCACCTCCTGACTCCCCAAAGCTTTTCCACCATCTACAACACACAAGTCAGGAGTATGATGGAATACTCTCCACTTGCCTGGATGAGTGCAGCTCCAACATCATTCAAGAAGCTCAACACCACTCAGGACAAAGTAGCCCGCTTGATTGGCACCCCATCCACCACCTTAAACATTCACTCCCTCCACCAGCATGGCTGCAGAGTGTACCATCTACAAGATGCACTGCAGCAACTTGCCAAGGCTTCTTCGACAGCACCTCCCAAACCCGCGACCTCTACCACCTAGAAGGGCAAGGGCAGCAGGCGCATAGGAACACTACCACCTCCATGTTCCTCTCCAAGTCACAGACGATCTTGACTTGGAAATATATCGCCGTTCCTTCATTGTCGCTGGGTCAAAATCCTGGAACTCCCTACCTAACCGCACTGTGGGAGTACCTTCACCGCACGGACTGCAACGGTTCAAGAAGATGGCTCACCATCACCTTCTCAAGGGCAATTAGGGATGGGCAATAAATGCTGGCCTTGCCAGCGATGCCCACATCCCATGAATTAATTTAAAAAAAAGATTTTTCTTACTAACGATGTTAAGCTGACTGGTCTATAGTTCCCTGGACATCCCTTCTATCTCCCTTCTTAAATGTAGATATAATGTTAGCCATCCGCCAGACCTCTGGCACTATACTCTTTTCTAACGATTTATTAAATATGCGTAATAGTGCCTCTGCTATCTCTTCCCTAGATTCTTTTAAAATATGCGGATGCAATCCATCCGGACCAGGGGTTTTATCCTCTTTGAGTTTGATTAGTTTATTTAAAATTTCTCCTCATTTTATTTTAAATGCAGTTATATAATTTCTAATCTCATCTTCTGATTTCTTGTCCACCTGATCCATCTGCCCGGTAGATACTGAAGCAAAATAATTGTTTGATATTTCTGCCATTTCGCTACCGCTGCCTGTGATTTTATCATGACCGTCCCTTATTGGCCCTAATTCCATTCCTATTTTCCTTTTTTTACTTATGTGTCTGTAGAATATTTTACTATTTTGTTTTATGTTCCTTGATAATTTAATTTCATAGTTCCTCTTTGCCTTCCTAATTGTTTTTTTGACATCTCTCTTAGTCTGTTCATGTTCATGTTCTCCTTTGCTGTCCATGTACTTAGTGTATGTCCCTTTCCTTACCCTCGATTTTTCCGTTATGTCTTTATTCATCCATGGTGTTTCATTGGTGTTTAGTTTAAACAATAACGCCGCCGGGAATGACTCATCGTTTCCTTCTGCGGTAGGCAAATTACCCATAAACCCCACCCAAAATACCTGGGTGTCACCCTGGAAAGGACTCTCACCTATCGGCTTCATCTCACCAACACTGGCCAAAAAGTAAAAACCAGGGTGAACCTGGTCTGGAAACTTGCTGGAACATTATGGGGGAACACAGTCAGAACACTTCGCACCGCAACAGAGACCCTAATCTACTCTGCTGCTGAATACTGCTCTGCTTCATGGCCTTGCAGCTGCCACACAAAGATCGTGGATGTGCAGTTAAATACCGCCATGAGGATGGTGTCAGAAACGCTTAAGTCCACTCTAACTGAGTGGCTCTCGGTGCTGTCCCACATTGCCCCACCTGCCATTCGCTGTGACGCCACCGTGCTCTGTGAGGTGGAAAGAATCATGAGTAACATCGACCTTCCCATTCATGAAGACTTGAAAAAACCCCCATGAAAGCACTTAAAATCATGCCGACCATTCTGGGAAACAGCAGCCAATATTCATGCAGCTGGTATTGACCCACTGTCCAGATGGACGGAATCGTGGGACGCATGCAACATAAAGAACCAACGCCTCATCACTGACCCAACAGCAGAGGTCCCTGGCTTCGACCTCCCTCGAAGACAGTGGGCAGCGCTCAACCCAATCCACACAGGGCATGGACGATGCGACCACCTGTTCCACAAGTGGAAGATGAGGGATAACCCAAAGTGTGACTGAGGCCATGAGTCCCAGACCATGGAACACATCACATCAACCTGCCCACTAAGATCTGCTGCGGGAGGCACCTTATTTCTCTATTTGGCATCTCAGGAGGCCATCGAATGGATAGCCAAACTAGACATCCCATTATAAGCTGTTCCCATCATACAAAAGTAGTAGTAAAAGAAAAAAAGACTTGCATTTATATAGCGCCTTTCACAACCACCAGACGTCTCAAAGCGCTTTACAGTACTTTTGAAATGGAGTCACTGTTGTAATGTGGGAAACGCGGCAACTAATTTGCGCTCAGCAAGGTCCCACAAACAGCAATGTGATAATGACCAGATGATCTGTTTTTGTTATGTTGGTTGAGGGATAAATATTGGCCAGGACACTGGGGATAACTCCCCTACTCTTCTTCGAAATAGTGCCACGGGATCTTTTACGTCCACCTGAGAGGGCAGACGGGACCTCGGTTTAACGTCTCATCCAAAAGACGGCACCTCCGACAGTGCAGCACTCCCTCAGTACTGCACTGGAGCGTCAGCCTAGCTTTATGTGCTCAGGTCCCTGGAGTGGGACTTTAACCCACAACCTTCTGACTCAGAGGCAAGCCACAGCTGACACTAGTAGTAGCAGAATATATTTTTCCTGAGCACCGTTGAACACCATTTTAAATGTTTCCCATTGCTGTTCTACATCATCGTTTGCTAATATTGTTGTCCATTTTATTTTCCCCAGTTCTATTCTCAGTACCTCAAAATCAGCTTTTCTCCAATCTACTACCCTGGTCTTTGCCATGCTTATGTCCTTCTCAATTATTATCTTGAACCATATTATATTATGGTCACTATTGCCTAGATGTTCCGCTACTTTTACTTCTCTTATCTGCTCTGATTCATTCCCCAGTACCAGATCCAGTGGTGAATCCTCCCTTATTGGGCTTTTTACATACTTGGTTAGAATAGAGACCTCCACACATGTAAGAACTGTATTAGCATTATTAAGTAGCACAGTGCACACTCAGTAAAAGGCGGCAATTCATTCATATTTGGTGCAGAATTACTTTTGTATATATCATATGTCCAAATGCTGCAATTGAGTTGAGACTGCCTTAATCATTTCAGTTAGGACCACTAACTGGTCATAGATAGATGGTTTTGATCCCATAAATCTGGGCTGGATTTAAATCCATACAGGATAAAAAGTCATTATAACACACTGTCCCCCTGTATTTAAAAATGCACAAATTCAGGTTGTATGCACATTGGACACTTTTGCAGCTTGCAGTACGCAACTGTTCTTCTGAGTGTTTTATACATTTAAGAATAGTATTCCATAACTGGATATTAAATAATAAATAATAAAAATCAGACAGCATAACAAAAATCTATTTTAAAAACAGATATTGTTTCAAAAACAGATACTGATAGCATTACTTCATTCTGTATACAGCAATGCATGAGATATTTAAATCTGCTGTGAGTTAAACAAGATTCAAAGGCAATAAAATCAATGTACTATATATAGCCTTTTGTTTTTGCTTTTAATGATTTATGTACATGTAAAACTATCTGACAATTTGTTATTGGTAAGACTGATAAAGGGATGGTGGACCTGAAGACTGCTTTCCGGTGGCCTATGTCATGTTTAAGTGGTGTAGTGGCATCTGTGTGATGAGTGTGAATTTTAGTTTATTTGCCGGACAATAATAGGAGATATGTTAGTGGCTGCCATTTTGTTCTAAGCAACTCATTTTGGAACGTTAAATTAAGTAGCGCTGATCCAAATTGATAAATGCTATTAAAACACCCTGAGAGCCAACCTGGAATACTAAAATAGATGAGATCAACTGAAGCAAAATGTTTGTTCAACGTATGACAAGTGGTAAGGCCTTATAAATCCCACCAGGTTGAACATTGCAACAGACTACTTACCCATCAAATGGACTTCAGTAAGTTTAAAGTAGCCAACAGTACTTAAAAACATCCTCTTCTGAAAACTGATAGCTAAAACACTGATAATTTAATATTATTCCTATTTAATCTTTAGAAATTATGCAAAAATGCTAACTAATCTTTGGTGCCATCTAATACTTGATGAGTATTTGTTTCTTTTTTCACAGAGATCGTCTTTGAATAAAGTTACTATTTTTTTCATCGAATTTTGGTTTCATAGGTTTCCTTACCTCCGAAACTGCCGTCGGGTGAACCTGTCACATGGAATCATAGAAGCCAAGTCAGAAAAGTATGCACAAAGTTTAAACTGATATGATCTGCATTATTATCTTTCCTATTTATTCCTCTTCAGCTTTTTAGACTGCAGTGCTGATCTACAACAATAACTTTTTTTAAAGTAACTTTTCTTTGGAGACATTAAATAAGGGGGAGGGATTATTTAAAGACATATATGGTCAGGAATTCCCTCGGAACTGCTTCCACTCCACCACTGAAACTTCACCAAAAGTGCGGCGAAAACCCAAACATGCAAGTTTCCTGATTTTACAAAAAAGTGTTCACTAACAGCAATACAGACAGATGCAGTAAAACTTTATTTTCTATGGGAAATGCACCATTTAAAAAATAACATTTACAGCTATAATCCCAATGGGCCCCAATTGGTGGCAGTGCATTTGCGCTAGTTTTATGCAGGTATTTACATTCCAGCATAGACAAATGAGTGTAATTTGCCGTCGGCAAGATCGGTGCATAAACTGACATAAATTTTGCTGTAATTTCTGGAAATTTGGGGCCTAGAAGTTAAGACAGGACAGCACAGACAAAGTGGAGACAGGCATGAGACTGAACCATGACAATGGAGATAAAGTTGAATGGAGAATTGAGACAAAACAGCAGATGCAAAACGGGTATGAGCATATCAAATCAGGATAGCAGAAGCAAAGCTGGGAATTTCATAACTGGAGCTCGGATAATACTGAAGGCCAATAAAAATATTTTATCGTCAGAAAACTATTATATATAGGCAATACTGAAGTACTATAATGAAAATTGAAAGCATTTGAGCAAAACCCGCTGGGAAAAAGTTTGTTCTGCAGCAGATGTTACCCAGTAGTAGCTATGGCAACTATGCACATTCACAGGCTGTGCTTGTTTGTTTCAAGAACTGAACCTACTTGCTACCTGACAATGCCCCTTTAAATACGATTTTCTTCCAATTACATCACTGCAAGCATTAAAAGTCTTAAGTATGAAATACTGAAATCCATTGCCTAATTATACTTCATGTGAGAATGAAAATTAATGGGTGTATGTTATTTAAACAATTATATGCTCATTAACCTGTGTACCACTTAAAGGTCTTTGGTGGATCACAGGATTAAACTTAAGCATTGTCATTATAGCTGTCTTGCAACCTTGGCTGTCATGCACTGGACTCTTCAATTATCTTCTTTGTTTTGTGTACGTGTAAAGCTGCATCTTGCAGGTTGTACTTTTGTACATACAATCTTTTTGAGTTGTGCGGTGCATTTCAGGTCCAATAGTTATTGACTTTTACAAGGTTTAGAATAAGAATAATTAGACCAGTCACTATTGATATTCACATCAAAAGCAAACGTAAACAATTCATGTTTCTCATTAAGATAGTCCCAGATACAAAACAGTTCAGCAAACAGTTTGTATCATAACAGTTTTCGGTAGTATCTAACTGTATTTTAGAGGTAACAGCACTGCTAGTAATGCGTCATTTAAATATGGAATTTCTTTACAGAAACGCTTTAAATATTTCAACTGAACTAACATCATCATTTGGAGGGTAATTTTCTCTTCACACTGTGCATATGTTTATCTTGGGGGAAGGAAGTGTGAGGCGTGAATTCTTCCCAATGTTGCTGCAGGACATAGGCAGTAATTTGCTTGACAACTAGATGTTGCTGCTATGGATGCTTGCTACTTGCAGCATAGCAACAGGGCCTGTGCTGGCTCTTTGGTCGAGCTATTTAGTTAGTCCCACTACCCTGCTCTTACCCCGTAGCCCTGAAAATGTTTCCCCTTCAAGCATTTATCCAATTCCCTTTTTAAAGTTACTATTGAATCTGCTTCCACCACCTTTTCAGGCAGTACATTCCAGATCACAACAACTCGCTGCATAAAAAATTGTTTCCTCATGTCGCCTCTGATTCTTTTGCCAATCACCTTAAATTTGTGTCCTCTGCCAACCCTTCTGCAACTGGAAACAGTTTCTCCTTATTTACGCTATCAAAACCGTTCATGATTTTGAACACCTATATCAAATCTCCTCTTAAACTTTTCTGCTCTAAGGAGAACAACCCGAGCTTCTCCAGTCTATCCATATCCCTGGTACCATTATAGTAAATCTCTTCCGCACCCTCTCTATGGTTTTGACATCCTTCCTAAAGTGTGGTGCCAGAATTGAACACAATACTCCAGCTGAGGCCTAATCAGTGTTTTATAAAGGTTTAACATAACTTCCTTGCTTTTGTACTCTATGGCCAGAATTTTCTTTACCTGGGGGGGTTGGGTGCGGGCGGTTGGCGTGGCGGGTCGTGACCCCGTTGCTGCTTTCATCCCGCTGCAGAAAACGACTTTGCGATAATGGGGCCTATTAAGCCCGCCCTGCACGTTACCTGGCCCTATTAAATGGTTGGGTCTGATGACGTCATCCATGACGCGTTTTCAGCCAGTATATTTAAAGGAGCCATGGCCACATTGCATTTGAAGGTTCATCTAGGAGTGTGCAGGCAGCACACTGGAGGTTTTCATTGCTCCAAACTGTTGGAGAGATGGCTGCAGAGAGGCAGAGGGCTGCACCCAGATTCTCCGATGACTCCCTCCATAACCTTGTGGATCGAGTCAGAGCAGGCAGGAAGGTCCTCTTCCCTTCCAATGGGCAGAAGAGATCTCCCCAGGAGACAAAAAGAGCCTAGCACCAAATTGCAGAGGAAGTCAACGGCAGGGATATGTTCAGGAGGACCTGGGTGCAGTGCCGCAAACGTTTCCATGATCTCATTAGATCAGGAAAGGTGGGTACAAAGCCACACTCACATTCATCCTGCTGTGCCTCTCATCACATCCCCATCACTCTGCCTTCCCAACCCTACTCCTGCACATTCTTATTCACGCCAACATACCTTGCATGTCCACCCATCCCTCTATCTCTATCTACATTATCACATCCCCATCTTACTAGCCACCTCTCACACTCACCCTCATCTTAATGCAATCATACCAACTAACAACACGCAAGGAGCCTACTTGGCATTGCCACCCCAATCCATCATAGACTTCCTCTAAAGATCTAACCCATCCATTCCTTACACTCCTTCCATCACTTTCACTCAACCTTCTCTTCTTTTCCTCCTTGCAGGAGAAGAGAGTGCACAATAAGAGGGAAGGAGAGAACTGGAGGTGGGCCTCCATCATTTGTGACCCTCACAACAGCAGAGGAGGCTGTGTTGGAAGTCTCGGGAGTGGCCAAGCAGCTGGAGGTAGGAGATGGAGAGAGGGGGGTCATCGCAGCATCCTGTTGACAGAACTAAATATCATACAGCTACAAGGCATCCATCAGTCACTCATATGGGGACTGATGTCATCAGCCTCTGAATGGTCATCATGTGCATAATGGTATGTGCACCCATTCTTCACATGGCATATCTAACTATCTAACTCATCTCTTTACTCTCTCAAGGTCCATCAAGAGCACTCCCCCCCCTCCACCCCACACTGTCAAGGAGGAAGAGCAAGACGACTCCTCAGAGGAGCCTCCAGCCTCTGAGGGCGCAGCGTCACCAGACATGAGCGCACCCAGCACCAGTGCAGATACGCACACCTTGGTGGGTCCCACACGAGATAGTGTAGTGTTGTCACCGGGTCCATCACAAGTCACAAGTGAGCAAGAGCAGATGGTGGAGACAGGGACAGCAGTGGAGACTCCTGGCTGGAGGGCGCAGGATGCTCCCAGCTCTGCTCAGCTGCATGCAGACGCTGAGGGGGTGATTTTGCCATGGGGACGTGATGGAGGCGGGACTGCTGCTTGTTGAGTTTTAGTCCCGCTTCTATCGATGTCTGGCCAACCCACGCTATTTTCCCTATTTTGACCTTGTTAAGCCCGCCCAGCGGGTTTAGCAGGCCAATTAAGGGGAAGCCGGTTACAGAGAACGTCAGCGTATGACGTTTCATCTGTCAAAAATTTTTGACAGATGATTTGTCATCGTTTGACAGCTTCGAAAAGCTGTCAAACACTGACAATCTCTGTTGTTTGGTGAGGCCTTGTATTCAAAACTCAGCAAACCTATTTCCTGAGCAGAAATCAGATGGCTGTTGCATCAGAGAATGCAGCAGCCATTCTGCCATCTCTGCCGTGGAGATGCCGGAGCCTCCGGATCCCCAACGATTGAAGCCTGCAGGAAGAAACAAAGGTAAGGAAACTTTTTCTAAGACTTTTCACTCACCTCACATACTTACCTCTCCATACTTGCACCCATCACTCACCTCCACAGCGCACTTTTCGAACCCTCTCACCCCTGCAGACCCACTGCTCGCCTCGCTGACCCTGGCGGGGTTTCCCGACGTCGGGAAGCCCGCACTTGTGTTGGAAAAATGGGGATAATCCTCTCAACTGCCTGTTAACTACCTGCTTACAGGCAGTTAATTGGCTCTAATCCCCTTCCCGCCTTGAGGAGATGGGTCCCAGCGCAAGTCGGGGACCCGCCTCCTGGGAAGATGGCACGGAGGCGGGTTGGGGGCGGGTTCGGTACCCACTCCAAGTTTCTGCCATTTTCCCAGCAGTCCCGCCTCCACACCCGCCTCCCCAGGGCTGGCAAAATCACCCCCTGAGCCTTGGGGGACATCCAGAAAGAGGGCGATCCTGGAGGTGCAGCAAGAAGTGCAGGAGGCTCTGACAGGTTATGCGAGTGCAATGTCTGCAAATGTTCAGAGAATGGAGGAGTCCATCTCCAACATGAGCACCCTGTGTCGCAGACGATGGCGACTGTAGGCTCTTCCATGGATAGGATGGCCACCCACATGGAGCAGCTAATGTGCCACTCACAGGAGCAGATGGTCTCTATGGAGAATAGGTGGTTATCTATGGAGAATAGATGGCAGAGGCTCATAGACCTCCTGTCTAGGAGGGATGTTGGCGTAGTCGTGGGTTCTCATGGCCCCACTGATGTGCAGCAATGTCCTCTCCAGCTCCTTGCTAGCAGGGAAATACGGGTGGCCCATGAGAGGGATGACGGTGAGAGGGGAGAGGGAAGTGTGGGCTCCTCTCAAACCACTTACACTTCTCCTCCTTTGCTAACCCCTCAGTCAGAGCCCCAGATGGCTCCTAGGATCGCGATGGCCGAGTCTGCCCCTGCACAGTTGCAGGAGGAGCAGACTTTGGCGGGGCCATCACAGGCTCCAAAGCTCAGAGGACGTCCGCCAAGAGTGTCTAAGCAGCCGCAGCAGGGAAGTGAGCATGCCCCTCTACCTCTGCTGAAGCCACAGGGGTAGCACCTCGTAGAAGCATGCGGAAGAGAAAGATGACATGCAAGTAGATTCACAAGGGGGTGTTTTAGTCAATGTTCATGACAAATTTCCATTAATGTATTGTCAAACATAAAAATCTTTATTTTCACCATTTTTCCGTCTTGGGCCCATTTGTGTGCACCTTTGGAAGTGGCTTAATGAGTTGCAGTGAATGGTGAGACATAATGGTACCTCCAGCAATGGTGGTCAGTGTGAAAGGAATGGGTTGGTTATTGTAGGGATCCTTTATGGTGTTGATGTGGGGTGGTGCCAACCTGGCGCAGCATGTGGCAGCGTTATGGGTGAACAGCATAAAGTTAAATAAGTCTGGCCATGATGAGCCCATCCCTGGCCTCCCAGGCAGTAATGTGCTCGGTTGCTGATGCCCTCTGTCCTGTACAGCATCAGGTGATTGCGGAGATGGTTGGTGGTGGTGTTGTTGGTGCTGCTGGTGTTGGACTCATCGTGGTCAGATTCTGAGGACCAAGGCGACACAGTATAAATGACACCCATGCTGATGGAATAGATGGCAGGTCAAGTAGAGTTGACAGAAGCAATCTGTCAATGGTGAGAGAGGTTTATCCAATGAGGTGACACTGGATGGAGACTTTGCTGGAAACACTTGTAGCCTGCAGAAAGTTAAATCTGTGCTGACAATGTAGTCAGCAACAGTTTCTGCCTAAGGAAAGTGATCAGCTGTGAGGTGGAAGCTTTTATAGTACATTTGATGCTGTCAAGTAATCAGCTGGAGCAATGGCCACTCAACTCCCACCGTAGGTTGACAGACGTGGTTCCCGAGCTGCATGAATCCCGTGGCCATGCAGGGAAATTTGAAATGTAGGGGGGAAAAGGGTCTTAAGTATTTAACAACAAGCTTATAATGATTTCAATTAGGTCACCCGCCTCTGCCGGTTGGGTTGCTGCCGCACTGGCAAATGCACCCGAGGGAAAGGCGCATGGGGGATGATGGCGGGTTAGCGACTCA
Source organism: Squalus acanthias (assembly GCA_030390025.1). Classification (NCBI taxonomy): domain Eukaryota; kingdom Metazoa; phylum Chordata; class Chondrichthyes; order Squaliformes; family Squalidae; genus Squalus; species Squalus acanthias. The sequence continues at coordinate 32,140,489 of CM059427.1, read as the reverse complement.
CTCCGACTTTTTTCAAATTTCCCACCCGACCCGCCTCCGATCTCGCTCGCACGGCCCCCAGAAAGTTCCGGCCTATGCCGCTATTAATAAAGCTAAGGATCCCATGTGCTTTTTTAACAGCCTTCTCAACTTGCCCTGCCAGCTTCAAAGATTTGTGTACACACACCCCAGGTCTCTCTGTTCCATCACCCCCTTTAAAATTGTATAATTTTGTTTATATTGCCTCTCCTCATTCTTCCTACCAAAATGTATCACTTCACACTTCTCTGCGTTAAATTTTATCTGCCATGTATTTGCCCATTTCACCCGTCTCTGTCCTCTTGAAGTCTGTTACTATCCTCCTCATTGTTTACTACATTTCTGCTGGTAATGAATTGATTTGTGTATGCTTTGCTTTTTTTTAAAAGAATATTTTAGGTCACAATAAAGCAGAACAGCTCCTTTAAACTATGATGGACACCTCTAAATGATTGATTAAAGAGGAACATGAAAATCAGTACAGCACAATACTTCTATGCAGCTTTCTGATGGCCCCTCTGGCTAGTAGTTGTACTGCATCTGCGATAATTACTTCATTGCAACAGTGTAATTCTTTTGTAACTTTTTGATATAAATGGTATTGAATCTTTTTAGTGAAGTGATCTTTTTGAACATTATTACTTTAACAGCCAGAGGAGCCAATCAGATGTTTCAATCCAGACAGCAGCAATACTGAACCTGGCACTGTTTAAAATGAAAGAAAAGCTACAATACAGACCAACAATGTTACAGCTATAGCTATGAAATTACAGCTAGCTGCATCCATTCCTGCTCACCATTTTGAAAATAAATGCTTATGCTTAAAAAATAAATTAAGACACAACATAATAGAAGAATACAAAAAAGTAATATACAAAATGAATAAATAATGTAATGTTCCTGATTGAAGTCATTATAAATAGAAGATACATAAACACTAAAATAAGAATTCTGTAGACTTATTCTATGAATGCCCAACCATATAAACAATGAAAGAAAAATAGCATCAGTTCTCTATACCACCAGAGATAGTGTATACTCTCAATATATTTTATACTTGTCTTTTTATGAATCATCTTGATATATTTTTCAATTGTCAAAAATTATTATATTTACAAAATATGCTCCTACTTTCTATATCACAGCTACCTCTGTGAAGTCAAGATGGTCTATCAATCCATTTTTATAAACACAAATTGAAATGGCAAAGAATGAACTGAAAGATCTGTTCCTGATTCTGCTTTTGCAGAGTAGTATACATTTTAGCAATTGGATTCATCTCATGCTAAAATTGGTATAGGAGGCACCACTTACTGCACTTGTTTCTATGGCAACCTAGTTTTCCCCCACACTGACATCAGCAACATGCATGTCATATGTTGTTATGATTATGATGGTTGATTCTTTGCAATATAATTAGACTCATCTTTTTTGACACCTAACTTTATAAGACTATATTTACTTGTTCCAAGCAATGATTTTATGAAACAATAATCTTATTACCATTGCAAACATATTTTCATCAAATCATGTGTAGCTGTGAGGATTTCATGCAATAAACCTGCATATTGTGGTAACATTTGCTTGGTATAAATAAAACAGAATATGTACCTCTTTGTCAAACACTTATAATCAATTAGTACCAGTAGCCAGCACAGCAACAAAATGGTTTCCATGGTACCAATCCATTTATGGTATTCTTGAGAAACGTACATTATAGCAAGCACATTTTTTTCACATTGATTGAACTGATGGAGCTGATATAGTAGCATGTGATCTTGAACAAAATAAACCTCCCACACACTCTACAGTGAAGCAGTTTCTCCAGCCTTTGTTATAAATACATTATGCAACAAAAACAGTTCACATTTTCTTTCAGTCGTATTTTCTGCAGTAATATTTCAATAAAATATTTAAATATTGCAGTTTTCCAATAAAAATTATCAGTTCCTTACCAAGTAGTGTACAGGGCATCAACAAGACAGATTCTCAAAAATTTCATGCAACCAGATTATTCACCATATTTTTCTATTGTCACGTGTTGCAATACAGGTTGACATTTTTAAAATATTTTTCTTTGAAGATATCTAAATGAGTACTTTGCAATATATGTTTCCATTATGTTTTTCATAAAATGGATTTTGCCATTGGTATAATTTGCTACACAGAATTCCATTGTTATATAAGTCAATACAAAATGTCCTCATAGTATACATACATCTTCTGAGCTCACTGACCCAATATAACATAGAAAGTTATAGTGGGAAAAGAAATCATTTTATTTTTTCTAGAAAATACTATGAGCATATGATCATGTGTGCATGTGAAGGTAGCCACAACAAACTACTGCTTGACCCGATATTCTCAAATGGAGCAGAGATTCCTTCCCCCACCATCATTCAGCTAGGACAGAGTCACTTGATCCACTAGAATTTTGAAACATCTCAAAGCCAGTTATTGCAGTTGCAATCAAATTGTGCAGCATGAAAATATAAATTGATATGGAAAATTTGCCCATAGTTTGGGAAAATGTCAATCTCAATAGAATAGATATTTAAAATACTGGCCCGTATTTTCCGATCCTCGCAAGTGCCGGTTTCAGGCATGCGAAGAATCCTCTTGACAGATCGCACACCTGCCCTGGAGAAGGGCCTCCGCGGGTGGAGTGTTTCGCTTTCTGCAGAACCTCCGCCCGCTGACATCCCTTAAAAATCTTATGCCTGATAAAAGCAGGCGTAAGGCCTGCTTTTACCAGCATAAGAGTTTAAAAAAAGTAAAAAAATATTTTTTTCCCACTCATTTATAATTTAAAAATACTTTTAAAAAAAGGTACGTTTATTTTTAGCCCCGTAAAAAACTTTAATTTTTTTTCCAAAAAATTTAATTTTTGTTTAAAATATTTAATTTAATGTAATTTAATGTAATTTAAACTAATTTTAAAAACGTGATTAAAAAAAAATTTATTGAATGTTTTGATGTGTTTTTTGAGTGATCTCCATTCATACTTTTGATGGGTCTAAGCTGAGCATCCTGTCAAAAGTATGAAGGGGGTTTCCCTTCTTTCATTGGTTCCCCATGGTCCACGTGATCCCAGGGACGCTGGCGAACCACATGCACCCCTGGGATAACTGGGCCTTGCGCATTTCGTAGAGCAGAGGCCTAGGAGCGGAAATGTCCGGACCTCCGGAGCCCTCAGGTAAGGGCGTAGATTTTTTCCAGATCTGAGGCCTCCGCACACAGGAAGCCTCCGATCGGAAAATACGGGCCACTGTGGGTTACATTTAGGACAATTTCCCAAGACTCAGATGCAGGATATCTGATCAACATAACTTTATTAACATGTTTCCCAGGAGCTTTCTAGCATTATCCAAGCCATGAGCACTTTGCAACTATACACCATCCCAAACCAGATTATACGTCCTTTCTCTATCTTTATAGTCACTCAGCACTCCCTCTGGCCTTTATTTATATTACACACATGTGACATAACACCTAACCCTCAAGCCTTTTTCTAAGAAATATTCAAATTCACTTCAAAGGAAATAATAGGAGCTTGGTTTTACTGATAGTTGTTTATTTGTCTAAATCAATTCAAAAGCAGAATTCTCATAAATATTCACTTTCTCGGAACTCGGAGTTAAGACCAGCCTTGTTGGAGACATAGATATTGTACCAGATCTTGTCCTAGGAACTCCATCTTCCTGTTCCTCAGGATTATAATGCAGTCTCTGATCCAGCTCCAGGGCACTTTTATCTGCTTTGCTTCAGTTACCCATGCCCTTTAGGGTGTTAGGTTGAGGCTCACTGGGTTTGTCCTTTTGTGTTGCTGTGTTTCTTCTTACTGAACAACTGGATGTCTGTATAACATATAATCGCGGTGTTGAGGGTTCTTGTGGCACTCCTCCTCTTAGTCTTTGAATCTTTCACCTAGACTTGGCCACCTTCATTCAGATTTGGTAACACTCTGACTCAAATTATAGTTTTCCACTTACAGTGGCAAGTATGGGACTGTTGCTTTCTTCAGCAGACTCTTTATGGTTTTCACTGCTCTTTCTGCTTTCCCATTATTCTGTGGGTATTTAGAGTTTCTTGTTAGATGAGTAAATCTATTTAACTTGTGGAACTTCAAAACAATCGTGTCTATTATGTGACATTACTTCTTCCAGTATTCCATGGTGGGAAAATATGGATTTCATACATGTCACCACTGCTTGTGTTGTAGTTTTGGTTGATAGAACAATGAGAAGTAATCTACAAATCAATGGATATATAACTCTTTTCTATTTTGACCTTCTGTTATGGATGATCTGCCAGATTACAAGGAATCGTAAGTTCAGCTAAGTTTGTTCTCGTTCCTGAAAACTCAGAACAGTTAATGGCAATTTGTTCCAGCTATTGTTCAAGCCTGGCCACTTTGCTTAACTCATTATCTGCCTTTTCAGATCCCTTAGTGTACTACATGTATTTTGTCTAATATGTCAGCGTACATTTATGTGGTAATGTGCTTTTAAAAGAAGTACTGTACATTATGAGACAACAATTCTCTGGCCATGTCCCAATACAGCATCAGTCCTGCTATCCAGCTCTGTTTTTTTTTGTTTTCCAAGAATGTATTGTTGTATAATTATCTGACAGACTTCATCTTCTTGAGCCTTTATTTACTATAGCTGATTTGCCATAGCTGAAATGCTTTGTAAATTTTATTCAGACATGTACTCATCTCTGCCAGGATGCCTGTGTCTTCTCTCCTTACTGTCTCCACTCATGATATCAATCCACGAGCTTATATAACAGGACGTTCTAATAGTGCATTCATTCAACATAGATTTCTTGCTGTACCTTTTTTTTCTCAGGGGATAAGAACGCTCAGAACCACCTTGTACCTCTTTGCAATTACGTATAGGGCCATGGAGGTTTTTTTGGCCTCTGTAAAGGTTTCCTTTCCTTTATACTGGAAATCAAGTATTACCAACACATCTGCCTATGTCAATTTTAAACTTTATTATAACTTTGCCAAGGAACAATTTTACTATCCACGGGTTTCTCCTTTTCTTTTTAACATGCCTAGAAAAGCACGGTCCCTCTTAAATATTACCAATTAATTTTTCATTCCCATATACTGCCTGGAAATGTCCCTTTCCATGACAATTATGGTACTTTGCTTCTTTAGAAAGACATAAATGGGATGCACTGGGAACTACAACTTATATCACAGTTTCTCAGTTCCTCCAGGGTCTTCACTTCCTTTCTAGCATCCTGTTGGGAGTGCATTTAGTGCTAAATGTTTTCGCTCTGCAATGGTCTTCCCCACTTTTTCAAATGGTTGTTATTTGCTTCCCCAGCAAGCTGCCATCTGATTGCTGCTTGCTGTTTCTTAATAGCTTCTCTATCTTTGAGTTATTGCTTTATCAATGGTTAACTCAGGATCTTGTAGTTCCATTACAATATGATCATAAATCATTTTGTAATGCAAAGTACAGTTCTCAGTTAAACAGACTAAGGCTGTTGCAAAACCATCTAGATTCAGTTTATTCTTGTTCCCTTTGATTCAATTGAGCTCTTTTTGAAATAAGGTTTCAGCAGAATATCAAATATTTCTTAAATCGATAGGTATTGTTTCATAAATAGCTTCATTGTTGAAAAGAGTACAAAATATCTTCCACTGTCTCGCCCATCGAAAATATCAGTGTGTTAATCTGATTCAGTTCTTCTTTCTTAACTAAGCCTGAAGCAAAAATAAATCTTTCAACAAATGTTATTCATCTTAGTTACTCTGCTAGTTTATTAAAATCAAACTTGTCTTGTGGGTTTATGTGGGAAGGAGCCATTTCTCTGGCTCTGAACAGCTACTGCCAACTTGATGCATTGTAGGTTAATTTCCAATAGACTCAGATGCAGGATATACATCAACATAACCGTATTTATATATTTACCTGGAGGTTTCTCACTTCGAGCTATGCCGTGAAAATTTGGCAGTTATGAACTACCCAAGCATAATTATATCCAGAAAATGCAGGAAACACACAGCAGGTCAGACAACATCTTTGGAGAGAAGAAAGTAGGGTTAACGTTTCGGGTCTACAAACCTGTTCTGGTAAGGGGTCATAGACCTGAAACATTAACCCTACCTTCCTCTCTCTACAGATGCTGCTTGGCCTGCTGTGCATTTCCAGCATTTTCTGTTTTTATTTTAGATTTCCAATAACTGCAGTATTTTCCTTTGTGAATCTATCCACTTTCTCTACTTTACAGTAAAGTGTTTGTATACGTTAAACAACATTTAGAAGGATTTGCTGAATAAGTATTTAAAGATCCTGTTACTGAAAAACATTTTTATTTGCAGGTTACATAATGCAGGCATAGTGGCCCGTATTTTCCAATGCCTACGGGTGTGTACGAGCTGTGTACACACCCGTAGGGACATCGGAAATGCCGGTTTCAGGCATGCAGAACCTCCGCCCGCAGAAAACCGTTAGAAATCTTACGCCTGGTAAAAGCAGGTATGTAAGACATACATAGAACACTCATTGCAATTTTGAGGTACAAATGGGCAAACCGCACTCTACCCATTTCTACCAGCATTTAGTAGTTTAACAGCGGCCCTTAAAGGGATTGTTGGAGGTCACTCAGAAAACAGCCAACGATTTTTTCAACTTTTACTTCTGTGAAGCCAGGAGGAGCAAGAAAGCTCCAACTGTCGCCAGCTTCACATAGAAGCCAGCCGATTTCCCGCCCTCCCCAACTGGAGAGCTGCCTTGGAACGCTTGTTTGGTGTTGGCAGCTTGCCGGCAGCATGCAAATGAAGCCTAAGCCTCACGGTTGTAACAGTGGGTGGACAGCAGGCATGCTCTGCCTGCTGATCGCCTGTTGCATAGCTAAAACTAAAATCAGACCCACTGTGTATTTTAAAATGTTTAAAAGCAGTTTACTCTGCTTAGTCTCAGAATTTGCATGTGCTGCTAAAATATTTATAGTAATACCCGCCACTTAACACTGAGCTGTCTCGCCTGACCTTTTACGTAGCCAAGTGAAAGATCTAGGTATTAAGTGGCAGTGAAGTGTTAAGTAGTAGATACGTGTTGTTCTGAATCTGAAGGGTGTCAAGTGACACCCATCTTCTAATCCCCATTGATTTGCATCCAATCTCCAACCTTTTCACATATCGCAAACTACGGCTCTATCTAAAGTGTGCAAGGTTTGAAATTTATGAGATGCGGAAGGTGCCTATCAGTTGGGTCACCTTTTGACTCCATTTGGAATCAGTGCTATTAGGGAGGGAGTTCCAGGTTTTGACCCAGCGACGATGAAGGAACAGTGATATATTTCCAAGTCATGATGGTGTATGACTTAGAGGGGAACTTGGAGGTGATGGTGTTCCTGTGCACCTGCTGCCCTTGTCCTTCCACGTGGTAGAGGTCGCAGGTTTGGGAGGTGCTGTCGAAGAAGCCTTGGCGAGTTGCTGCAGTGCATCTTGTAGATGGTACACACTGCAGCCACGGTGCGCCGGTGGTGGAGGGAGTGAATGTTTAAAGTGGCGGATGGGGTGCCAAAGTGAGCTCCTTTGTCCTGGATGGTGTCGAGCTTCTTGAGTGTTGTTGGAGCTGCACTCATCCAGGCAAATGGAGAGTATTCCATCACACTCCTGACTTATGCCTTGTAGATGGTGGAAAGGGTTTGAGGAGTCAGGAGGCGAGACACTCAATAGTGACCTCCAGGAAGTTGCTGGTGGGGGATTCAGCGATGGTAATGCCGTTGAATGTCAAGGGGCGATGGTTAGACTCTCTCTTGTTGGAGATAGAGGCCAGAATTTTCCGGGGTCCATGTGGACGCGATCGGAGGCGGGTCGGGTGGGAAAGTTGAAATTTCTTGCAGCGGGTCGGGAACCCGCCGCCATCCCATGCCCACACGCCTCTCCCTCGGGCACATCTGGCAGCGCGGCAGCGACCCGACCGGCAGAGGTGGACGACCCAATTTAAAGGATTATTAGCTTGTTGTCAGACTCTTAAGAGTCTTTTTAACCTTACTTTTCCAATTTTACTGGATGCCCACAGGACTCACGCTGCTCGAGGACCATGTTTGTCAACCTGAGGCGGGAGTTGAGTGGCCATTGATCCAGCTGATTGGTTGACAGCATCAAATGTACTATAAAAGCTCTCACCTGTCAGCTGATCACTTTCCTCAGGCAGAAGCTGTTGCTTCCTGCATTGCCAGCACAGATTGAGCTTTCTGCAGGCTGCAACTCTTTCAAGCAAAGTCTCCATCCAGCGTCACCTGATTGGAAGAACCTCTCTCACCACTGACAGATTGCTTCTGTCATCTCTACTTCACCTGCCATGTATTCCATCAACATGGGTGCCATTTATATTGTCTCACCTTCGTCCTCAGAATCTGACCACAATGAGCCCCAACACCAGCAGCACCAGGCACACCAGCAGCACCAACAACAACACCAAACTTCTCCGCAATCACCTGATGCTGCACAGGACAGAGGGCATCAGCACCCAAGCACATTGCTGCCCGGGAGGCCAGGGATAGGCTCATCATGGCCAGATTTACTTAACTTTATGCTGGACACCCATATGGCTGCTACATGATGGCCCCCGAGGCTAAGCGTCTGCATGCAGCTGAGCAGAGCTAGGTGTGTCCTGCGCCCTCCGGCGAGGACTCTCCACTGCTGTCCCTGTCTCCACCCCACAGCAACACCATAAAACATCACTACAATGACCAAGCCATTCCTTTCACACTCACCACCATTGCTGGAGGTACCGTTATGTCTCACCATTCACTTCAACTCACTAAGCCACTTCCAAAGATGCACACAAATCTGTCCAAGACCAGCAAGTTTTGAAAATAAAGAATTTTATGTTTGACAGCACATTAACGGAAACTTTACATAAACATTGGATAAAACACCCAAGTGGCTACCCTTGTGAATCTACTTGCGTGTCATCTTTCTCTTCCGCGTGCTTCTACGAGGTGCTACCCCTGTGGCTTCAGCAGAGGTAGAGGCTGCCTGCTCACTTCCCTGCTGCCAAGGAGCTGGAGAGCACCTTGCTGCACATCAGTGGAGCCATGAGGACCCACATCTACGTCTGTGCTGTGAGTGGCACATTAGCTGTTCCATGTAGGTGGCCATCCTAACCATGGAGGAGCCTACAGTCGGCATTGCCTGCGACACGGTTGTGCTCATGTTGGAGATGGACTCCTCCATTCTCTGAACATTTGTAGACATTGCGCTCGCAAAACCTGTCAGAGCCTCCTTCACTTCTTCCTGCATCTCCAGGATCGGCCTCTTTCTGGATGGCCCCCAAGGCTCAGCATCTGCATACAGCTGAGCAGAGCTAGGAGCCTCCTGCGCCCTCCAGCAAGGACTCTCCACTGCTGTCCCTTGTCTCCACCATCTGCTCTTGCTCACTTGTGAGTTGTGAGACACCAGGTGACAACTCTACTCTATCTCACGTGGCACCCACCGAGGTGTGTGTATCTGCGCTGGTGCTGGCTGCGCTTATGTCTGGTGATGGTGCGCCATCAAAAGCTGGAGGCTCCTCTGGGAGTCCTCTTCCTCTTCCTCCTGGACAGTGGGAGGGGGGGTGCTCTTGATGGACCTGTGGGAGAGTAAAGAGATGAGTTATATATGTCTAGAGTTAGAGTGATATGAAGAATGGGTACAGCTACCATTATGCACATGATGACCATTCAATGGCTGCTGACATCAGTGCCCATATGAGTGACTGATGTATGCCATGTAGCTGTATGAGATGTAATTCTGTCACCAGGTTGCTGAGATGTCCCCCTCTCTCCGTCTCCCACCTCAGCTGCTTGGCAACTCCAGATATTTCTAAAGCAGCCTCCTCTGCTGTTGTAAGGTTTGCAAATGATGGAGGGCCACTGCCGGTTCTCCCCCTCTCCCTCTTATTTTGGGCTCTCTTTTCCTTTAAGGAGGGAAAGAAGAGAAGGTTGAGTGAGAGTGATGGAATGAATGTAAGGAATGGACCTCCCTGTGTGCTCTGACTCCCTCCACAAACATATGGAGGGAGTCATCGGAGAACCTGGGTGCAACCCTCTGCCTCTGTGCAATCATTTACAAAGTGTTTGCAGCACTCCAATGCTGTAGTGCACTGACTGCATTATTTTAGATTAACCTTCAAATGTAATGTGGCCATGGCCCCTTTAAATATCCCAGCTGAAAACGCGTCATGGATGACGTCAGCAGACCCGCACCATTTCATTGGGCTGGGTAACGCGCAGGGTGGGCTTAATAGGCTCTATTTTGTAAAGTCGTTTTGTGCAGCGGATGGAGCCAGCAACGGGGTCGTGATCTGCCATGGCCACCGCCCGCACCGGGCCTGTCCAGGTAGGGAAAATTCCAGCCAGTTACTTGTGTAGTGCGAATGCTACTTCAGTTACAGTCAGTTGCGGTGTAGAAGAAAAAGAAGTTGAGAGAAAGTTACAGAACTTGGTAATTGGTTGAGAGGTAAAAGGAAAGACTTACATTTATATAGCGCCTTTTATGACCACTGGACATCTCAAAGCGCTTTACAGACAATGAAGTACTTTTGGAGTGTAGTCACTGTTGCAATGTGGGAAACGCAGCAGCCAATTTGCGCACAGCAAGCTCCCACAAACAGAAATGTGATAATGACCAGATAATCAGTTTTTGTTATGTTGATTGAGGGATAAATATTGGCCAGGACACCGGGGATAACTTCCCTGCTCTTCTTCGAAATAGTGCCATGGGATCTTTTACGTTCACCTGAGAGAGCAGACGGGGCCTCGGTTTAATGTCTCATCCGAAAGATGGTAGAAGAGTGTAGGGATAAAGGAAACGGTTGGCAGAATTTGACTTGGCAGATGATAATTAGGAGGAACAGTAAGTTGTGTAGATAGGAGTAGAAAGTTACAAAGGGACATAGACAGATTAAGTGAGTGGGCAAACCTGGGGCAGATAAAGTTCAATGTTGGAAGTGCAAGGTCATCCACTTTGGATCCAAGAAAGACAAATCGGAATATTTTCTTAATGGCAAGAGACTGTGGAGGAGCAAAGGAATTTGGATGTCCAGGTACACTAGTCACATTAAAGTTAGTGCACAGGTACAAAAAGGAATCCAACAAAGGGGCATAATCTTAAAATTAGAGCTAGGCCATTCAGAAGTGAAATCATATGTTTTCAAAAGGCTTTCGATAAGGTCCCGCAGAAGAGATTAGCGTGTAAAGTTAAGGCACATGGGATTGGGGGCAAGGTATTGACTTGGATAGAGAACTGGTTGGCGGACAGAAAGCAGAGAGTAGGAATTAATGGGTCTTTTTCCGAGTGGCAGGCAGTGACTAGTGGGGTACTGCAGGGTTCGGTCCTTGGACCCCAGCTATTCACAATATACATTAATGATCTAGATAAGGGAACTAAATGTAATATCTCCAAGTTTGCAGATGACACAAAGCTGGGTGGGAGTGTGTGCTGCGAGGAGGATACCGAGAAACTCCAGGATGATTTGGACAGGTTGGGTGAGTGGGCAGAAGCGTGGCAGATGCAATATAATGTGGATAAATGCGAGGTTATCCACTTTGGTGTCAAAAACAGGAAGGCAGACTATTATCTGAATGGCAATAGATTGGGAAAAGGGGAAGTGCAACGAGACCTGGGTGTCCTTGTGCACCAGTCGCTGAAGGTAAGCATGCAGGTGCAGCAGGCGGTGAAGAAGGCAAATGGTATGTTGGCCTTCATAGCGAAAGGGTTTGAGTATAGGAACAGGGATGTCCTGCTGCAGTTGTACAGGGCCTTGGTGAGACCACACCTTGAGTACTGTGTGCAGTTTTGGTCGCCTTATCTGAGGAAGGATGTTCTTGCCATGGAAGGAGTTCAGCGAAGATTCACAAGGCTGATAGCTGGGATGGCAGGAATGACATATGAGGAGAGATTGGGTCAATTGGGCTTATACTCGCTGGAGTATAGAAGAATGAGAGGGGATCTCATCGAAACATATAAAATTCTGACACGTCTGGACAAACTAGATGCAGGAAGAATGTTCCCGATGGTCAGAGAGTCCAGAACCAGGGGTCATAATCTAAGGATAAGGGGTAAGCCATTTAGGACAGAAATGAGGAAGAATTTCTTCACCCAGAGAGTGGTGAATCTGTGGAATTCTCTACCACAGAAGGTAGTTGAGGCCAAGTCATTAAATATATTCAAGAATGAGTTAGATATATTTCTTAAAGCTAAAGGTATCAAGGGATATGGGGAGAAGGCAGGTACAGGGTACTGAGTTTGGATGATCAGCCATGATCTCATCGAATGGCGGAGCAGGCTCGAGGGGCCGAATGGCCTACTCCTGCTCCTATCTTCTGTGTTTCATATTTCCATCCATTTTTCATTGAATCAGTAGCTTTGGTGATTTGATGTCTCTCATATCTGCTTGGAAACTGATATTTCCATTGCCTCCAGTACCTTTCATGTAAAGCTGCCAGACTTGGAACGCAAATTGTATAGCATATGGTAGCCTACAGAAATTCACAGCATTTGGTGTGAGATGTCAAGCTGAACCGAATCATTTACCCTACCTAAGATTACACTATAGCTTTTGATTAAAAAAATTACCAAAAATATTTTCAAACGTATTCCTTCAATTTTCTCCCATCCTCTCCTGAAGCTGCCCCCTGTTACTCCAGTAAACTTCCACAGCTACTGGGTGGCCATCAGTATCTCACCCATTCTTTACATGTGAACATGGACAGAGTATCACCAGGAGGCATCACAGCCAAAACACTATCCTACGGCTTCCCAATGTCCATGCCCATGCGTTTTTCAGTGGGAGTGACTGGATGGCAATCAGAACTGGGTGATTTTTATTTCTCCCAATTCTAGCCTAGAGACATATAGATAACTATAGTGCCCTTACGCCTCTTTACAATGTTTACGGTCAAATATTTAGGTAGAAATTAGTCTTCATTTAACAAAAGATGGCGTGAGTCAGTAGCTGTACTATTTTTACAATTGATTTATGTTCGAACAGCTTAAACACACTGACAGGACATCACATCCTGTGGCATAGAAAAGTTCTTTGTGGATGACAATTATCAGTAAAAATATAAACTACAAGAATTTTTTTTTAAATTGTAATTGTAGTTAATTATTACTTAATGATTGATATCCAATGATGCTCTGAAGAAGGGATACAAATGTATATTATAAGTAGCATATTATAATATAGGCAGTGAACTGCAGAGGTTCTTTCACATATGTGATGGGTCATCATCAGCCTCAAGCGCCTGGGCTACTCATGATTTCTGGATCCTTCACATTTGTGAAAGAGCTCCCTAGTACTATATTAGCATTGACATATGGGTTATTCTCTAATAAGCCACCAATTTTAGAATCCACGTCACATCCACAATGAAACTGAAACCTCTACACAGCTCTGATCAAAATGCTAGATATTTATCCTGAACTTTGTTTGATACTGTTGCCTGAAGACTTGGAGAGATTAGCACTTCCCAGTCATTAAGAAGTGTGATTATCTAAATTTATGAATGTAATTTTGATAGCATAAAGTGATATTTAGCTAATATATTTTACAGGATGACCTCTATGCTCAGATTTGAATTCTGTTTAATCATTGATGACCAACACCAGTAATCTCTGCTGCCTTGATAAGCACAATCAGATTCTGAAAACAATATCATAACTGAAGAATAAATAGATCACTGAAATTAGTATTGGTGCTGTGGTTGGCTATCAAGCACAGCACTGTCTCACACAGAACATTGATTACACAATATTAATCCTGTTCTCTATCTGCAAAAAAAGATTCTTCCTGCTGACTCACTTTAAAGCTACTTTATTGCTGTCACTCATTTAGTTTAGGTTACAGGAGACTGGCATTAGTGAGTTGGTTCCATGTACTTTCATTTATAAATCTGGCTCCCTTATCCTGGTGGCAAAATTGTAGGCTCACAACAAACTGAATCTACAGGCCTCGATTTTAAAATGGAATGGGGGACTTACCCACTTTCACGCCTTGATCTGACTGACTGCAATTTTAAATTGCAGGCGACAAGTACACCAACCCCATGCCAGCAGGGTCCTCTTTAAATATACAGAACCAGGCTCTGATTATGTCATCTGCTATTTTAACCGCAGGCCTGAGTGAGGAAGCAGTGGTGGTTTCATCACCAGGCCAAACCTGCCAGGAGCTGCAACAAGGGCCAGAAGAGGCCCAGTAAGCTAAGTTTAAATTTTTTTCAGTTTCCTTATGAGCTAGGAGGAACAGGAGTGCTCCTCTGTGCACCACAAAGAAACCTTGGGCCATCCTTGCCCCGGGCTCCCTCCTCTCCCTCGATCGCGATCCCTTCTGGACCTCACCACTTAGCTGACTGTGAGGACTGTTCCCGCAGGTGCCCGGCGGCGACCTCCAGCCACTCGAATTCCTGCTCCCTCCCACTGGCCAGGCAGTGATTCCTGCTGGGAACGAGCAAGAGTTAGAGTTTGAATATAAAATGAGGCCCGGGAATTCAGATCTCTCCGGGCCTTGACATGCGAGTTTGTCGCTCATCCAGGCCTCCTGCATGCACAGTTAAAATAAAGGTATGATTCTGCCAGCAGGATAAAGGAGGCAGATTTACTAGCATAAATTCAGCAACTGGTTCACCAATACCAGTCTAAGGGAATCCAAACTAATTTAAGCACTTGCACAAAAGCAAAATAAAATTAACCTCTGCAAACCATTAAACTCTGCATTTAGAGCTTTAAAGTTTGTAAGATGTAACCTCGCTGTACACCACACCATTATTTGTTTTAGCACTTAGTTTCACCTAAAAAAAACACTACTGTGCTATAATACACTAATATATGTACACCTTCTTATTGGCTGACTGGTCTAATTTAGTACTTTAGAGAGAATTTAATTAGGATACTAGCCTTTCAGCTCTGGCACATTAGATAGAACCTGAAAGATGGCTGAAAAATAACTGAAGGCTGTTAAGGGACCAAAAGGAAATAACTTGGGATCTTCAAAGAGCAGATCCAATGAACGTAAGTTCACAGCAGAAATGGCCCTCAGATTCAGCACATTTGGATTAACATCACTCAGATGAACCAGAGGTATAAGCATTCTGGAAAATCTAAAAACTCATTCCAATAGAACTACCAGAACATTCACTGGTAATTTATTGCATTAATAATTGGGGTTTCATTATAAATAACTACACAAAGATGGAGTGCAGAGTATTAAGTTTTATCCTAAACCATTTTATAGATGGCACAGTGGGCTGCAAATTAATCATGTAAAGTGCACATACACAAAACAATGACAGAAGAAGGAGCATTTTATTTTAAATTACAGCAAAATTTGATGGGGTCATGCAATCGAACAAAAACACCTTTAGTGACATGAATAATTTAAGTTATCTACTCTTCCATTTTCCACAAGGCATTTTTTTTGTCGTGTGCCCCAAAGGATTGAATGGCGAGCCGCTTAATATCAGGCCTAGGGAAGTCTATATTACCTAGTTCAAGGTGGAGTATCTGCCAGGACCACCCCATTCTACTCCTCTATGGAATATCACTGCCATATTTTACAAAAATACAGAAACATTATAACTTGCGCATGTTGGGTCAGGCATTTAAGTTATACATTCCCTTTTTATTTAAAATTGGAGGAGGCTGACCCCAACAAACCCCAGGGTCAGCTAATTTCAATAATGCTGGTGTAATAAGACGGGAGTCCTGCCAGCAGAGGCCCAGATACATTCTGGGTGGGGGGAAGCAGATGATGCAAACACACAGCTTGCTTATTTAAATTGCTGCATGTAGTTAAAGGGCTGAGCAGGCTCCTGGAAGAGGGATTGAAATGGCTAGTGCTAATGAGAGGAAAAGGTGAGCTTATAACCTCTCTGAGGTTGATATAGGCATGCTACTGTTGCAAATTATAGAAATGAGGAATAGAATAGTTGGAGTTCCAGGAAAGATCACTTCTGTCATCTCAACTGAAGCTGCCATCTATTCCAGCAACATCGGTGCCCTTGAAAAAATCACACTTTGGTCCTCTGAATCCCTCCACGATCAGCCCCAACACCAACATCACCAACAACATCACCAACCTTCTCCGCCATCAACTGATGCTGCACAGGACACAGGGCATCAGCACCTGACAACATTGCTGCCGGGAGGCCAGCGATGGCATCACCATGGTCAGATTTACTTCACTTGACGCTGTACACCCTGTCTGCCACATGATGCTCCAGGTTGACACCATCCCACACCAGCACCATAAAGCATCTCTTTAATGTCCAAGCCATTCCTTTCACACTCATCACAATAGCGGGGAAGGCGGGGAGGGAGTTATGTCTCAACATTCACTGGAACTCACTAAGACACTTCTCAAGGTGCGCACAGATCTGTCCAATAGGGTGAAGTGTTGAAAATATAGATTTCAATGTTTGACGACACATTAACAAAAACTTCACATGAACATTGCCTACCCGTGTGTTAGCCTAGATTATGTGCTCAAGTCTCTGGAGTGGGGCTTGAACTCTCAACCTTCTTATCTCAGAGGTGAGAGTGCTATGCCTGACGATGCCAGGGAATACCAGGCCACTGGGGGAGGATGTCCACAAATCCAACATTTAAAATCATATGAAGAGGAAGCAGTGGCCTGTGAATGTAGATGTGAGAGTACTGTACCTTCAGTGGGTTTGTGAGAATGTATACCGTTTTCTTATTTAATGTTCCTATGCGGGATAAATTCGTTATAGCCCATTTTCGGGCGCATAACTGACACTGCAGTTCCAGCGGAGGCCTGAGACTTGACAGAAATTGAGCCTTGGTCCCCACTGTAATAACTGGGGTGAGTTTCTGCTGCCTATCATGCCCCCAAAGGCACCCCGCTCGTGTGGCCAAATGGAATTTGGGCCACTTGCTTCGCTGACAGCAGCCCTCAGGTAAGTCCCGGACAGTGGGGAGGGGGGTGATTGCGGACCCGCAGCAGCTCGCAGCAGTGATGTGGAGCCGGGAGAATGACTCCTGCTCCTTCCAGCTACACATTAAAATAAGTTATTTTTTTAAACTTACCTGTTTTCTGGCAGCTGCCGGTTAGGCCACAGCAAACTTCTGAAAACATGAGCGGGGAAGGCCCTCATTAACATATTCAAGAGGCACAACGCCTGTTTTAGTCAGCCACCAGGGCCTCCTACAAAATGGCCCAAACGAATTTAGTAGTCACCTGAACACATGCGTAGATCGCGTGCAGGTTGTCATACTGCTAAATTTGTCATTGATGTGCTTGTGTTACACCCATAAAATGGACGCATCAATGTTGAATTTCTCCCCTTATCTCTTCTTCAATTTCTCCACCAGTTATCGCTTTTCTCATAAGATCCACAAAGATAGGATGCTGCTCAAGGAGAACAAAGTTAACAGTACTTATTTTTCCTCAGAGGCTGCAAGATGGCTGGGGTAGTGGCTGCAATCCTTGGCCCTATTGAGTACAAACATCTGAGTGGCTTTCCACTCATTGCACAGCAGCCTGGAGAAAGTGGCAGCTGCAGAATCATCTGCAAACGTTCCCCTGCTTCATGAGAGGCCGAGGCAAGTCAGTCAACTCCATGTGGAGGCAATAAATGAAGGTCTGGGGAACCGTATGGAGAGGGCAATGTCAACTGGATTGCAAAGTATACTGGGCAGCACCTCAGAGAGACTAGAAGATATTTAGTTGCTTCTCTCTGGAGAAATTAATGGGACAGAAAGCCAATAAATCCCCAGGGCCTGATAATCTGCATCCCAGAGTACTAAAAGAGGTAGCCATGGAAATAGTGGATGCATTGGTTGTCATCTTCCAAAATTCTATAGATTATGGAACAGTTCCTGCAGATTGGAGGGTGGCAAATGTAACCCCACTATTTAAAAAAGGAGGGGGAGAGAAAACAGGGAACTACAGACCGGTTAGCCTAACATCAGTAGTAGGGAAAATGCTAGAGTCTATTATAAAGGATGTGATAACAGGACACTTAGAAAATATCAACAGGATTAGACAAAGTCAACATGGATTTATGAAAGGGAAATCGTGTTTGACAAACCTACTGGAGATTTTTGAGGATGTAACTGGTAGAATAGATAAGGGAGAACCAGTGGATGTGGTGTATTTGGATTTTCAGAAGGCCTTTGATAAAGTCCCACATAAGAGGTTAGTGTGCAAAATTAAAGCACATGGGATTGGGGGTAATATACTGGCATGGATTGAAAATTGGTTAACAGACAGGAAACAGAGAGTAGGAATAAGTGGGTCTTTTTCGGGGTGGCAGGCGGTGACTAGTGGGGTACCGCAGGGATCAGTGCTTGGGCCCCAGCTATTCACAATATATATCAATGATTTGGATGAGGGAACCAAATGTAATATTTCCAAGTTTGCTGACGACACGAAACTAGGTGGGGTTGTGAGGAGGATGCAAAGAGGCTTCAAGGCGATTTAGACAAGTTGAATGAGTGGGCAAATACATGGCAGATGCAGTATAACGTGGATAAATGTGAGGTTATCCACTTTGGTAGGAAAAACAGAAAGGCAGAGTATTATTTAAATGGTGATAGATTGGGAAATGTTAATGTACAAAGGGACCTGGGTGTCCTTGTATACCAGTCACTGAAAGCAAACATGCAGGTGCAGCAAGCAGTTAGGAAGGCAAATGGTCTGTTGGCCTTCGTTGCAAGAGGATTTGAGTACAGGAGCAAAGATGTCTTACTACAGCTTTACAGGGCCTTGGTGAGACCAGACCTGGAGTACTGTGTACAGTTTTGGTCTCCTTACCTAAGAAAGGATATAATTGCCATAGAGGGAGTGCAGCGAAGGTTCACCAGACTGATTCCTGGGATGGCAGGACTGTCGTATGAGGAGAGATTGGGTCGACTAGGCCTGTATTCACTAGAGCTTAGAAGAACGAGAGGGGATCTCATTGAAACGTATAAAATTCTGACAGGGCTAGACAGACTGGATGCAGGGAGGATGTTTCCCCTGGCTGGGGGATCTAGAACGAGAGATCACAGTCTCAGGATACGGGGTAGGACATTTAGGACTGAGATGAGGAGAAATTTCTTCACTCAGAGGGCGGTGAACCTATGGAATTCTCTACCACAAAAGGCTGTGGAGGCCAAGTCACTGAATATATTTAAGAAGGAGATAGATAGATTTCTAGACACAAAAGGCATCAAGGGGTATGGGGAGAGTGCGGGAATATGGTATTGAGATAGAGGATCAGCCATGATCGTATTGAATGGCAGAGCAGGCTCGAAGGGCCGAATGGCCTACTCCTGCTCCTATTGTTCTATGTTTCTGTGTTTCAGGGATTTAGGAATCTTTCTGATTCGTGTGGTCCGGTCTACTGTAGATCGGTGGTAACCAAGATCTTGTTCCCAGTATCAGTGGAGTAGCTAGTGTATATGCCTAAGAGGTTGCTTTCCCTTGAGGCAGCAGGACAGAGGATTACTCCATTAGTTCTTGAAGAAGCCTTCATCTTTGCAGGACCAGCTTGCCAAAGAGCCCATGACAAAGAGTCAACCTATCACATGTTAATCCCAGGGCTTGGAGGCCTTGACAGAAGGGCCTTCTCCATCGCATGAGGCTCATAATATTATTCGGCAGCCGCCTGCACCCCAGACCCTCAGATGGCATGTACAAGTGTTAGAATAGGGATAAAAGCTCATGCGGTAACAAAGAATGTGCACTGTGACAAAACCAAGTAATGTTTTTGTAAATAGTTGCAATAAATCACTAGAATATTTGATGTAAAGATTACTTAGTATTTTGTTCGCTTATATGGCAATGGGGAACAGGTAATTTCATAGTATTTACAGCACAGAATCAGGCCATATGGCCCAACAGGACCATGCCCACATGAGCCTCCTCCCAGCCTTCTTCGTCTAACCCCATCAACATACTTCTATTCCTTTCACCCTCATGTGTTTATTAGCTTCCCCATAAATGTATCTATGCGAGTCGCATCAACTACTCCTTGTGGTAGCGAGTTCTACATTCTAACCACTCTCTGGGTAAAGAATCATGGCATCATAGAAATTTACAGAACAGAAGGAGGCCATTCGACCCATCATGTCTGTGCCGGCCGAAAAAGAGCTATCTAGTGGAATCCCACTTTCCAGCTCTTGGTCTGTAGCCTTGTAGGTTATGACACTTCTTGTGCATATCCAAGTACTTTTTAAATGCGGTGAGGGTTTCTGCCTCTACCACCCTTCCAGGCAATGAGTTCCAGACCCACACCACCATCTGGGTGAAAAAATGTCTCCTCAACTCCCCTCTAATCCTTCTATCAATTACTTTAAATCTATGTCCCTGGGTATTGACCTCTCTGCTAATGGAAATAGGTCCTGTATCTCGGCCCCTCATAATTTTATACACCTCAATTAAATCTCCTCCCTCAGCCTCCTCTGTTCCAAGGAAAACAACCCTAGCCTATCCAATCATTCCTCATAGCTAAAATTCTCCAGTCCTCGCAACATCCTCGTAAATCTCCTCTGTGCCCTCTCCAGGGCAATCACATCCTTCCTGTAATGTGGTGACCAGAACTGCACACAATACTCTAGCTGTGGCCTAACTAGTGTTTTATACAGCTCTAGCATAACCTCCCTGCTCTTATAGTCTATGCCTCGATTAATAAAGGAAAGTATCTCAAATGCCTTCTTAATCACCTTATCTACCTGTCCTGCTACCTTCAGGGATCTGTGGACATGCACTACAAAGTCCCTCTGTTCCTCTACGCTTCTCAGTACTCTACCATTTATTGTGTATTCCCTTGCATTGTTAGCCTTCCCCAAATGCATTACCTCACACTTCTACGAATCGAATTCCATTTGCCACTTTTCTGCTCACCTGACCAATCCATTGATATCTTGCTGCAGTCTACAGCTTTCTTCCACACAATCAACCACATGGCCAATTTTCATACCATCTGCAAACTTCTTAATCATGTCCCCTACATTTAAGTCTAAATCATTGATATGTACCACAAAAAGCAAGGGACCGAGTACTGAAATCCGCAGAACCCCACTGGAAACAGCCTTCCAGTCACAAAAACAATCGTCGACCATTACCCTTTGCATCCTGCCACTGAGCCAATTTTGGATCCAACTTGCCACTTTCATTTGGATCCTATGGGCTTTTAATTTTTTGACTAGCCTGCCATGTGGGACCTTGTCAAAAGCCTTGCTAAAGTCCATGTAGACTACATCAAATGCGCTACCCTCATCAACTCTCCTTGTTACCTTCTCGAAAAATTTAATCAAGTTAGTCAGACACGACCTTCCATGCTGACTGTCCTTGATTAATCTGTGCCTTTCTAAATGATGACTGATACTGACCCTCAGAATTTTTTCCAATAATTTGGCCACCACCGAGGTTAGGATGACTGGCCTGTAAATACTCGGCCTATCACTTACTCCAGTGCTCCGGCACCACGCTTGTAGCCAGAGAGGATAGGAAAATGATGGTCAGAGCATCCGATATTTCCTCCCTTGCTTATCTTAACAGCCTGGGATATATTTCATCCAGGCCTGTGATTCATCTACTTTCAAAGATGCTAAACCCCTTAATATTTCCTCTCTCACTGTGCTTATCCCATCCAGTATTTCACACTCTTCCTCCTTAACTACAATGTCTGCATCGTCCCCCTCTTTTGAAAGTTAACATGCAGGTACAGCAAGCAATTAGGAGAGCAAATGGTATGTTGGCCTTTATTACAAGAAGATTTGAGTATAAGAGTAAAGACGTCTTACTGCAATTCGACACGGCAAGACTTGCTGAAGACTTGTGCCCCAGAACTAGTTGCACCTCTAGCCAAGCTGTTCCAGCACAGCTACAACACTGGCATCTATCCGACAATGTGGAAAACTGCCCAGGTATGTCCTGTCCACAAAAAGCAGGACAAATCCAATCTGGCGAATTACCGCCCCATCTGTCTACTCTCAATCATCAGCAAAGTAATGGAAGGTGTCATTGACAGTGCTATCAAGCGGCACTTACTCACCAAAAACCTGCTCACTGATGCCCAGTTTGGGTTCCACCAAGACCACTCGGCTCCCGACCTCATTACAACCTTGGTCCAAACATGGACAAAAAGCTCAATTCCAGAGGTGAGGTGAGAGTGACTGCCCTTGACATCAAGGCAGCATTTGACCGAGTGTGTCATGAAGGAGCCCTAGTAAACCTGAAGTCAATGGGAATCGGGGGGGGGGGGAACTCTCCACTGGCTGGAGTCATACCTAGCACAAAGGAAGATGGTTGTGGTGGTTGAAGGTCAATCATCACAGCCCCAGGACATCGCTGCAGGAGTTCCTCAGGGCTGTGTCCTAGGCCCAACCATCTTCAGCTGCTTCATCAATGACCTTCCCTCCAACATAAGGTCAGAAATGGGGATGTTCGCTGATGACTGCACAGTGTTCAGTGCCAATCACAACTCCTCAGATAATGAAGCAGTCCATGCCCACATGTAACAAGACTTGGACAACATTCAGGCTTGGGCTGATAAGTGGCAGGTAACATTCACACCACAGAAGTGCCAGGCAATGACTACCTCCAACAAGCGAGAGTCTAACCACCCACCCCTTGACATTCAACGGCATTACCATTGCCGATTTCCCCCATCATCAGCATCCTGGGGGTCACCATTGACCAGAAACTTAACTGGACCAGCCACATAAATACTGTGGCAACAAGAGTAGGTCAGAGGCTATGTATCCTGCGGCGAGTGTCTCACCTCCTGACTCCCCAAAGCCTTTCCACCATCTACAAGGCACAAGTCAGGAGTGTGATGGAATACTTTCCACTTGTCTGGATGAGTGCAGCTCCAACAACACTCAAGAAGATCGACACCATCCAGGACAAAGCAGCCTGTTTGATTGGCATCCCATCCACCACCTTAAACATTCACTCCCTCCACCACTGGCGTACCGTGGCTGCATTGTGTATCATCTACAAGATGCACTGCAGCAACTCGCCAAGACTTCTTCGGCAGCACCTCCCAAATCCGCGATCTCTTCCACCTAGAAGGACAAGGGCAGCAGGCGCATGGGAACACCACCACCTCCAAGTTCCCCTCCAAGTCACACACCATCCTGACTTAGAAATATAGTGCCGATCCATCATTGTCGCTGGGTCAAAATCCTGGAACTCCCTACCTAACAGCACTGTGGGAGTACCTTCACTACACGGACTGCAGCGGTTCAAGAAGGCAGCTCATCACCACCTTCTCAAGGGCAATTAGGGATGGGCAATAAATGCCGGCCTTGCCAGCGATGCCCACATCCCATAAACGAAAAAAAAAATTAAAGAGGGCCCTAGTAAGACCACACCTGGAGTATTGTGTACAGTTTTGATGTCCTTACCTAAGGAAGGATATACTTGCCATAGAGGGAGTGCAATGCAGGTTCACCAGACTGGTTCCTGGGATGAGGGGATTGTCCTATGAGGAGAAATTGAGTAGGCTAGGCCTATATTCTCTAGAGTTTAGAAGAATGAGAGGTGATCTCATTGAAACATACAAAATTCTTACAGGGCTTGACAGGGTAGATGCAGGGAGGATGTTTCCCCAGGGCTGGGGAGTCTAGAACCAGGGGTCACAGTCTCAGAATAAGCGGTCGGCCATTTAGGACTGAGATGAGGAGAAGTTTCTTCAATGAGGGTGGTGAATCTTTGGAATTCTCTACCCCAGAGGGCTGTGGAGGCTCAGTCGTTGAGTATATTCAAGATAGAGATCGATAGATTTTTGAATATTAAGGGAATCAAGGGATATGGGGATAGTGCAGGAAAGTGGAGATGAGGTAGAAGATCAGCCATGATCTTATTGAATGGTGGAGCAGGCTCAAAGGGCCAAATGGCCTACTTCTGCTCCTATTTCTTATGTTCTTATGTTCATGTGAAGACAGATGCAAAGTATTCATTAAGAACCATAACCACGTCTTCCGCCTCCACACACAGGTTACCTTTTTGGTCTCTAATAGGCCCTACTCTTTCCTTAGTTATCCTCTTGCTCTTTATGTATTTATAAAACATCTTTGGTTTTTCCTCAATTTTACTTGCCAATATTTTTTCATGCCCTCTCTTTGCTTTCTTAATTTCCTTTTTAATTTCACCCAGTACTTTCTATACTCCTCTAGGCTTTCTGCAGTATTGAGCACTCAGTATCTGACATAAGCTTCCTTTTTTTGTCTCATCCTACCCTATATGCTCCTTGGCATTCAAGGGGCTCTAAATTTAGAAGTTCCACCCTTTTAATTTGTGGGAACATATTTGGACTGAACCCTCACTATCACCTCCTTAAATGGGGAAGATTGTTGTGGTTGTTGGAGGCCAATCATCTCAGCCCCAGGATATCGCTGCAGGAGTGCCTAAGAGCAGTGTCCAAGCCCAACCATCTTCAGCTGCTTCATCAATGATCTTTGCTCCATCATAAGGTCAGAAGTGGGGATGTTCGCTGATGATTGCACAGTTTTCAGTTCCATTCGCAACTCCTCAGATAATGAAGCAGTCTTTGCCCGCATGTAGAAAGACCTGGACGACATTCAGGCTTGGGCTGATAAATGGCAAGTAACATACGCACCACACAAGTACCAGGCAATGACTATCTCCAACAATAGAAGGTCTAGCCAGCGCCCCTTGACATTGAACGGTATTACCATTGTCAAATCCCCCAACGTCAACATCCTGGGGGGTCACCACTTACCCGAAACTTAACTGGACCAGCCACATAAATACTGTGGCTACAAGAGCAGGTCAGAGGCTGAGTATTCTGCGGCAAGTGTCTCACCTCCTGACTCCCCAATGCCTTTCCACCATCTACAAGGCACAAGTCAGGACTGTAATGGAATACTCTCCACTTGTCTGGATGAGTGCAGCTCCAACAACACTCAAGAAGCTTGACACCATCCAGGACAAAGCAGCCCGCTTGATTGGCACCCCATCCATCACCTTAAACATTCACTCCCTCCACCACCGGCGTACCGTGGCTGCAGTGTGTACCATCTACAAGATGCACTGCAGCAACTCGCCAAGACTTCTTCGACAGCACCTCCCAAACCTGCGACCTCTTCCACCTAGAAGGACAAGGGCAGCAGGTGCATGGGAACAACATCACTTCCAAGTTCCCCTCCAAGTCACACACCATCCTGACTTGGAAATATATCGCCGTTCCTTCATAGTCGCTGGGTCAAAATCCTGGAAGCCTCTCCCTAACAGCACTGTGGGGGTACCTTCACCATGTGGACTGCAGGGGTTCAAGAAGGTGGCTCACCACCACCTTCTCAAGGGCAATTAGGGATGAGCAATAAATGCTGGCCTTGCCAACGACGCCCACATCCCAGGATGAAATAAAAATTTTTTTTAAAAATGCCTCCCACTACTCTGACACTGATTTACCTTCAAGTAGCTGTTTCCAGTCCACTTTTGCTAAATCATATCTCAGCTTTGTAAAATTGGCCTTTCCTCAATTGAGAACTTTTACTCCTGGTCTATCTTTGTCCTTTTCCATAACAACGCTAAATCAGACTGAATTATGATCACTACCACCAAAATGCTCTCCCACTGATACCCCTTCCACCTGCCCAGCTTCATTCCCTAAAACTAGGTCTCGAACTGCCCCCTCTCTTGTTGGGCTTGCTACGTACTACAGAAAAAAACGTTTCAAGAATTCTGCGCCCGCTATACCTTTTACACTGATTTTATCCCAGTTAATATTTGGGTAGTTGAAAACCCCTACTATTAATGCCCTATTGTTTTGTCACTTCTCAGAAATTTTCCAACACATTTGCTCTTCTAGCTCCCTCTGACTATTTGGGGGTCTATAGTACACTCCCAGCTGTGTGATTGTCCCTTTTTTGTTCTTCAGTTCAACTCATATGACCTCATTTGCTGATCCTTCTAGCATATCATCCCTCCTCACAGCTGTAATTGTTTCTTTAACCAATATTGCGAACCCCCTTCCTTTTCTTATCCCCCTTCTCTATCTTGTCTGAAAACCCTTCATCCAGGAATAATGAGCTGCCATTCCTGCCCTTCTTTAAGCCATGTTTCAGTAATAGCTATGATACCATACTTCCACATGTCTATCTGTACCCTCAGCTCATCTGCCTTATTCACTAGACTCCTTGCATTAAATTAAATACCATTAAGAATTGCCAAACTCCCTTGTTGTCTATTTTCTAGCCTTTGTTTCCTCTGCCTTCCAAACATGCTTACTAATTTTCTGCCTTCCATTTCCAGCTTTGCTTCTCTCCCTTCTGAATCTATGCTCAGGTTCCCCTGTCTCTCCTGAATTTTCTATTGAATATTTTGGTGACTATCTTATATTTATGGCCCCTAGTTCTGGTCTCCCCTGCAAGTGAAAACATCTTTTCTACGTCTATGAAACCCTTCCATAATCTTAAAGACCTCTATCAGGTCACCCGCAGTCTTTTCTTTTCTGGAAAAAAGAGCCCCAGCCTGTTCAATCTTTTCTGATAGTTATAACCTCTTATATCTGGTATTAGTATTTGTACTAATGTGAAGTCTAAGAATTAGATTCTGATGGCCAGCTGTGAGGAGCAAGAGAGGTGAAATCTTTGATGGACTGAGATTTCCAAATAATAGTGAAGGTGTGCTGAATGAGTCAGTCTCTCATCTGCCTAGCAGCAGTTGTCATTGCATCTCCTTCCTGTTCTTCACAGGTTGGATTTTCAGCATCAGTGGTGTCAAGCTTAGGATCTCAGTGCTGTCCCTTTAACCAAGTAGTCCCTCCTTGATGAACAAGTCAGCTTTGCCTCTGTCGTACCATTCTTACCTTAGTCAGAAGGTTATGGGTTTGAAGCCCACTCTAGGACTTGAGTACATAATCCAGGCTGATACTTCAGTGTAATATTAAGCGAGTGCTGCACTGTCAGATGTGTCCTCTTATTTTTGTTAGATAAATGTATCAAGAGATATGGTGCAAAAGCGGGTAAATGGACTTTAGAACATAAGAATTAGTAGCAGGAGTAGTCCATATGGCCCCTTGAGCCTGCTCCGCCATTCAATAAGATCATGGCTGCTCTTCGACCTCAATTCCACTGTCCTGCCCGACATCCATATCCCTTGATTCTCCTAGAGTCCAAAAATCTATCTATCTCAGCCTTGAATATACTCAACGATTCAGCATCCACAGCCCTTTGGGGTAGAGAATTCCAAAGATTCACAACCCTCTGAGTGAAGAAATTCCTCCTCAGCTCAGTCTTAAATGGCCCATCCCTTATCCTGAGTCTATGCCCCATAGTTCTAGACTCTCCAGCCAGGGGAAACAACCTCTTCGTGTCTACCCTGTCAATCCCCCTCAGAATCTTACATGTTTCAATGAGATCACCTTTCATTCTTCTAAAGTCCAGAGAGTATAGGCCCAATCTACTCAATCTCTCCTCATAGGACAACCCTCTCATCCCAGGAATCAATCCAGTGAATGGAGTTCAGGTATAGATCAGCCACAAACTAACTGAATGGCAAAACAGGCTTTACTCCTGTTCCTATGTCCTGGCAAATTATAACTTGTAAACAGTGGTGCACATTCTCACAGACAGTTGAGAAGGTGAAAGTCACAGAATTTAGGAGGGTGGTGTCACCCTGTCCTAATGCTGTCATTTGCATTTGATTGCCATTGGATGGGTGGGCGTTTCTTGAGCACACCCTGAAACTCAACAGAATTTATTCTGGGGTGCTTCTTCAGCGGAACCCTGGCTTACATTGGCCCAGCCAAAAATTCCTGCCTCCACAAAGACGCAATTGTCAACTTACACTTTCCCCAAACCCAGGAATTTTGGGGCCATTGTGTATTCATCTTTTCATTTACAGTAATTCAACCTCTGAACTTTCCTCAAACATTCCAAAATGTTTCAAATAATAAAGATGTTGTTTACAATCCACTTTGTAACTGTACAGATTGTTTTACAATATAATGCAAAGCATATCAAAATACTACTTTAATCATCCAACACTCTCTACAGTTCTACCCAATTATCAAAAGCTGACCTTGTGCCAGCCATGCTGCTAGTTTCATATATCAGAATGCCTGTCTTAAATGGTAAGTGCATAATTCTTGTATCAATCCAAGTGTCACACTATGAAGTCAACCAGAGCATTCAGCTTTTGTGGTGTTCATTGACATCAATATTTTAAGAAAGCTATTTTTAGTGTTATAATAATCATTTTCCATCCACTGATAAAGTCATTTTTAAGAAAATGCTCCATGATGCTCTCAGTCTACAGCATTAGGCAAACTATTCTGTCAATAAGCTTAATTCACCTCACATAATGGTGTTATCTTATTAAAAAGTCTTACCATTACTACATCCTTGTTCTTCTCTAACTCCCACTTTAGTTCCTCTTATTCCTTGGTAATTACTTCTGTGACTGATTAAATTATTTCAGTTTCTAATCTGATTAACAGCATTACCAAATATGAATAAACTAAATTTTGTTAGGTAATGGTATCAAGAAATACAGAACAAAGGCAGGTAAATGGAGTTGAGGTACAGATCAGCCACGATCTAACTGAATGGCTTGAGGAGCTGAATAGCCTTACTACTGTTCTATGATTCTATGCCCTGGCAAATTGTACCTTGTAAACAGTGGTGCACATCTTATAGTGCAATTGCCACTTGTCTGGGCTATATCTATAAAAAACTACTGTTTCTCCAGTTCTGAGCATTGCATTTTCTATATGTCTAATATTTATTGTTATCTCTTCTTCAATACACCTATTTTCTTTGTTGACAGGCAGGCACTACAACCATCTTGTAAACTGTAAAGTCTGAATAAATATTTGAAGTATTTGCAGGATGCTTTACAGCAAATCTGTGTGTAGACTTAAATAATAATCAGGTTTCATTTTTATTTTTATTTTCTGAAGGCATTCAAATTTGTCTCCTCATATTGCACAACTTCATCTCTAATATTCTATTCCCACTGCCTCTCTCCTCTTTCTCCGTTGCGTTTGCAGAGCTTTGCCGATCTCTGCAACAGGAAGGTCAAAGCTATCTCTCCTCTCTCATCATCTCCCTTGCCAGATCACATCCTTTCCTCATTGCCTTTCCAGAAAGTGGAGAGGGGATGGGCATTGGTAATAGAAAATGATAGCTGAAGTTGGGGAACATGTGAGGGGACAAATTTTAAATGTTTAAATATTCTGGGGTGTGGCCAGTTACAAATAGCCAAAGATGTAGATTATATAAGTACGTTTATTTAGGGATGATCATCAGGATTTGATTTTAGCATGAAAAGTATATTATTTCACAAAACAAGCCAATAGAACTAATGTTGAAGTAGTCAGGAATAAATGTTGAAGTAGTCTATTGACCATTACTAGCATTACCCTAACTTTTAATAATGTGGACTGAACTCAAAAGTGGTGAGGAAAAGAAAGATTAACTGTGCTATTAGTTATCAGTTTAATCAGACACACTGAATATTAAGGGGACAGTTCACCAATGTATGCAAAAGGCACATAATATGGTTGAATAAGGGGCAAGTGCAAAATTTGATTTATGTATGATTTAGTATCTCTCACCCCTTTAAGTGCAGGTGCAGCAAAGAGACTTGAGCACTAGCAGGATGGGGAGGCTTGCAGACAAAGATCAAAGGGACATCCACACCCTGCATTAGTTTGCTACTTTACTTCTCCCATTGTGTGAAAAGGGAGTCTTAGTTCTGTTCTCAAAGAAAAGCTCCTTGTATTAATTATTAATTATTAAGTGTAAGCACTGCCTTTTGGGGTCCAATCTAAAATTTTATTTAATCTTAGATTTTTTTGAAAAGATGGGAGGTAAGGTCATTTTCTACAGCATTCGAAAATGTGCTCATTCCTCCCGTGTTGAAGTGTATACATCACACTCATGTAAATCTGTTTCACGTATGCATAACATTCATTGCCATGCGAGAGTGGGGAAACAGCAGATTTGCCCATGGCTACACATTACAGAGAGAAGCAAGCCCCAAATCTATCATTTATGATTCAAAAATAATGAATAAGCAGTATGCTGTTTTTGATTCAGAATATCCAAAGATTAATTTGACTGTACAACAAAGCTAGATGCTTAAATGGAAAATCTATTTTTAATCAGTTTCATTGTGCAGCTTGTTATTAAAATTACAATTTTTCTACACTTTGGATCGGTAAATACAAACAGTTCTGATCCGACATAATTTGAGGTATAAATCCTCTGATGTGGTGCCTTTGATCCTCTCACTGACTTTTTTTGAAAAATCCTGAAGTATCTTTTTTTATTTGCATAACAATTTAATAAATTTACATAAAGGTGAGACTACATTGACGGAAAGAAATAGAAATAAAGTAAAAATCATATTTAGTCATTTCAAGGTTCCAAAATGCCTTTCAACAAGACCAAAGTGACCACATCAAAGGCCTCATCTACTTAAAGGGTTATGTCAAACTTAAAGTGTGCGATGATCTTATTTTACTTTTCATTAGACATCATAAATTTACAAACATTAAAAAAATTAAGAGAAACCTCCCACAAGCAGAGCAGCACAAAATTGTTCTCCAACTTGGCATATGACGCATTTACATTATGCCAGAATTTTCCTTTGAAATAATACTGCGCAGCATTATTTAAACTACCCCATTATTTTGAAAAATGTTTTTTTTAATAGCCACGAGCAAGGTATTTTTCCCACTAAGCATCAAATCAAGCAAATATTTAAACCAATGTTTAGCTGGTTTTATTAGTGCTGGAGTCACGTAAAAGAGAACAATATCCTTCAGCAAACAGATACATCATGATAATTGAAGGATACCATATGATGAATGTGGCAGCTGCCCCAGGAAAGGAAAGCTGTGAGGCCATATCCCTCGCTGCTGGTTTATCTACCCTGCTGGAGATTCCTGGCTTTTAGTGAAAGACAAATCAGCTGGAGGTTAGACTCAGAAAACAATATTATCTAATATTGTTGTTCATTTGGAGGATTTAGAATCAGAGCTATTAGCACAGATTTAGCTGTAGCTGTGAAATGGACAGCTCTTCCCTACTTTATATTACTCACTCAGTTATCTGACATAACCCATCTGCTAGATACAGTTGTGTTAGCCAATTTACTGATTCCTAGTCAAACAGTATAGTCCCTATAGGACCTTCTGTGTACTCAAGAACATCAATCATAAGGCTTTTACACCATTTTGGGTTTTCTGCAAGCGTAAAGGTTTAGTTGATTGGAGACATGGAACTACATTCACCTTCAAAAAATAAAATCTATTTCCGCAAATGAAACGAGTCTAAGACAATATACATGCAAATGTGTGATTCTAAAGTAGATGATGAGGGAGGCAATGAGCACAGGATTAGACATGAAGAGGGATATGATGGGAGAGGTGGGACAGCTTTGACCTTCATGTTGCAGAGATGGTGTAACTTCTGAAAATGACAGCAAAGAGAAAGAGAGGAGGAGAGGGATAATAGCAATAGAAAATAAGATATGAAGATGTGGAACACATGGGGGGATAAATTTGAAATAGAGAATGAGAAGTAAAAGTCTATGGGCTAAAAATTGGATTGCACCCGAAAACGGACATAGGGATCACGATACGGGATCAACCTGAGCCCATTGAAAGTGGTGCAGGCAGTACGGCAACTTCGTGTTGCTTGCTAATTTAAATAATAGTAACGTGCAGCCCAGCGCTGAATGGGCTGCTGAGTGGCTGCATGCTCAGCAGGGAGCCCAAGTACGTGCGAGACTAGCAGGATATAAAGCCAGCCTGCACTTTTTAAAGGCAGCCTGCACCTCTTAAAGAGGAGGTGCATTTTGGCTGCAGCCGGTGATTCAATTAGCTGAGGAACAGAGTGTAAGCAGGAAGAAGAAGTACTGATGGCACAACAGGGGAGAAAGAGTGGTCCAAGGTACTCATATGCAGCACTGGAGGCCTTGGTGCAGGAGGTGGATGGGAGGAGAGAGGTCCTGTATCTGCTGGGGACCAGGAGGCCCTCCAGGCAAAATCAGAAAAGGCAATGGAAGCAGATAACCATCATGGTCAATGCCAGGAGTCAAGGCCCGAGGACCTGGATGCAGTGCCGCAAGATGTTTAATGACCTCACATGAGTGGTCAAGGTCAGTGAATTCACCTTCAAATGCCATATCCTTACAACTGAACCATTAGGTTCACACATTGCTCAATTCAACACCCTTCCTTCACTCACCTACCAACAATCTCTATCAATCATGACTCATACCTAACATTCATAGCTTCACCTCAACCTCACACACTTAGCACTGCTTCAAGCCTCACACCCACATCTCACAGCTTGCACACACTGCCAGCTATTCAACTATGACAGGCACATCACCCAAAGAGATTGTACGACACTCACGGACACACTTTCCTCTTTCTTGCAGGAGAAGGTGGCGCATTAAAGAAGGCAGCAAGGGCTGCCCAAAGGGGCATGGGCACGCCTGCATAACCTTACCCTGATAGAGGAGATGGTGCTGGCCATTCTTGGGAGCGACATTGCTGAGCTCAGGGCCAGTGGTGAGGCTGAATCAATTGAATATGACAGTATCCTCATACCTAATACTCCTTCTCACATCCCACTTCCCCCTCATCCCACAATCTCTTCTTATTTACAAGCTGTAGATGATGTAAACATGCAGCTCTTGATTTCCCTCCTCCCCTCACCACAACCTTACCCTTGTGTCTTTCTCCTTTCAGATAGCCAAGAACTGCAACCTGGCCAGGCACTGGTGGAGGAATGGAAAATGCAAGAGGAAGAAGGCAGTGATTTTGAGCAACAGGGGAGTCAAGGGTTATGGGGAGCGGGCAGGAAAGTGCAGTTGAGGCCAAAATCAGATCAGGCATGATCTCATTAAATGGCGGAGCAGGCTCGAGGGGCCGAATGGCCTGCTCCTGCTCCTATTTCTTTCTTATGTGATGCAGAAGACATAGCACCATCACTCGATTTCACACTCCTAGCCACCAGCTCAGATATTGACACTCTGTGTACTTTAGAGGATAGGTTAGACACGGGATCTGCACGTGGGGAGACACTGGGCACGAGTGGCCTGCAGCCAGGGCAGGGGGAAAGGATAGCACAGGTGTCAGCTCCCCGGAACGCGAGGTGGCACACGAGTTCTGCTGCACAGCACTGAGATGAGGACCTGATGGGGCGGCCTACAGAACAAAGCTGATGGGTATGCACAATGAAATGCTTGGTACATTGGCAGGCCGGCCAGAAAGCCTGAATGCAATGTCAAGGAGCATGGAGGAGTCCAGCACCAACCTTGCACAGGACCTTGCACAGAGCTTGGTGCCCATCATTTCCAGCGTGGAAAGGGTGGGCAGATCCATTAGCGCACTTGTGGACCCAGCCATCGTGCAGCATCCGATGACCGATGGCTCAGTTTCCATTGCAGCACATGCACACGCCACCCAATGTCTGAGTGCTGCAATGGAAGCTCAGACTGAAGTCACGTAAACTCAGCTTGCTGTGCAATCATGGCTGGGTTTACCAGTGTTGAAAGGGGTTTTCAGGGTGTCACAGCAGTCCAGCATTCTGTCCTCCAGCAGATTACTAGGATTGCTGAGGCGCCGCCCTGGGGGAATGGCACTGGCTCTGTGGAGAACAAATCTGCTGTCCACTTGCAGGATGACAGCATTCGTCCTCCCACCACTGACACTCCGCCAGTGCCCTTTCTGTTGCCTGTCAACCAGCCAGGCCACAGTGCTGCTGCCCATGAGGTGGTGCAGTCCAAAGCCAGGCCTACTCGGCCCAGAGTTGCTCGAGGTCATCCTGCAAGGCCATCTGCAGTCTCCCCCACTGAAAGTCAGCAGCCTTCCACCAGCCTTGCTGCATCCTCTGGGGTAGCACTGCGGTTAAGAAAGCAAATGGTATGTTGGTCTTCATAGCGAGAGGATTTGAGTATAGGAGCAAAGATGTCTTGCTGCAGTTGTACAGGGCCTTGGTGAGACCACACCTTGAGTATTGTGTGACGTTTTGGTCGCCTTATCTGAGGAAGGATGTTCTTGCCATGGAGGGAGTGCAGCGAAGATTCACCAGACTGATACCTGGGATGGCAGGAATGACGTATGAAGAGAGATTGGGACGATTGGGCTTGTATACGCTAGAGTTTAGAAGAATGAGAGGGGATCTCATTGAAACTTATAAAATTCTGACAGGGCTAGACAGACTAGATGCAGGAAGGATGTTCCCGATGGCGGGGGAGTCCAGAACCAGGGGTCACAGTCTAAGGATAAGGGGTAAGCCATTTAGGACTGAGATGAGGAGGAATTTCTTCACCCAGAGAGTGGTGAACCTGTGGAATTTTCTACCACAGAAGGCAGTTGAGGCCAATTCATTAAATATATTCAAGAAGGAGTTAGATATATTTCTTAAGGCTAAAGGGATCAAGGGATATGGGGAGAAAGCAGGGACAGGGTACTGAATTTGGATGATCAGCCATGATCTCATTAAATGGCAGAGCAGGCTCGAGGGGCCGAATGGCCTACTCCTGCTCCTATCTTCTATGTTTCTATAGGAGCACTAGAGTAAGAAAAGGCACATGAAACACAGGCACTAAGGGAATGCACAAGGGTGATTAGTTAACTATTGAATAAAATATTGTAATAGTTTGATTCATAAAATTGGATTGGAATGTTTGTTTTGTGGTGGCTTTTATTGTAGCATTGTGGCCAAGAGGAAGCTGCGATAGTCAGTAACAGAGGGAATGTAAGGTGTGGGACTATTGGTGAATGTGGAATTGGGGTTGTGTTCACTGGTACCTAAGTCAGATGAGTCGATCATGGACAGACCGGGCAGAAAGGCATTGTCTGGGTTTCCTCCTCCCTTCCGCTTCCTCCTCTTCCGCTTCCTCTTCCTCCTCTTCTTCTTCCTCCTCCTCCTCCTCTTCCTCTTCCTCAGCTGGTTGCCATATGCCTGGTGGCAAGGGCTGTGCACTCATGATGGCGAGATTGTGGAGCATGCAGCAGACCACTAGCAATCTTGAGACGCGCTCTGGCGAGTACTGCAGGGGTCGTCCAGAGCGGTCCAGGCAGCGGAAGCATTGTTTGAAGGACACCAATGGTCTGCTCTATCAGATTCCATGTTTGCGTAGGTTGCGCAGAGGAGTCATGAGCCAGGTGGCCAGTGGATAGCCCTTGTCGCCCAGTAGCCACCCTCTGGTTTGTCACGGTGGCTCAATTGCTGATGGAATAGCTGACTGGCGCAGAATGAAGGCATCGTGACTGTTGCCAGGATATCGAGCATTGCCCTGCATGATGCGCTGAGTATGGTCGCATACCAGCTGGACATTGAGGGATTGGAATCCCTTCTGGTTGCAGTACATCTCCGAATTCACATGTGGCGCCTGCAAAGTGAGGTGTGTGCAGTCAATGGCACGCTGCACCATGGGGGTGCCTGCTATCCTGGCAAAGCCGTGTTCTCACTCCACCTGCTTCTCTCTGGCAAGAGAGAATGAAATGTATTCACCTCTTTTTGTATATAGAGCCTACTCACCTCTCTTATACAGGAGTGGACGGTGAACTGGGAGAAGTTACAGATGTCGCCTGCTCCAGCCTGGAAGGAGCCTGACATGAAGAGGTTCAAGGCCACGGTCACCTTTACAATCACTGTCAATGCCGCCCTCGCTCTGGACTGAGGCTGCAGGTCTGCCTGCAGCAGGTAGCAGACTTCAGTGCGCTCCTCCTTAGTGAAGCAGAGACGTCGCATGCATTGTTTGTCGCTGAGGTTGAGTTAGGAGAATTGCTCCCTGAAGACCCTGGGTGGATATGGCCTCCTGCTGAGAGCCCTTTTACCCCTCCTCCTCATGCCTCTTCTAGCAGCTTCTCATACTCTGTGTCCCCTCTGCTTATTCTCCCTGTCAAGCTGTAGGCCAAGGGGGATACAAACTACTGCATCCATGTCTGGGAGCAATTGGTCTGAGCAGACCCCTTGCAAGTCAATACCAAGTACTTGAGCATGTGCCACACCACTCCTTGTAGACTTTAGGCACTTTAAAGAAGTCTAGAAATCACCAAGCACTTCTACAAACTCAGCAGCAGCTAGTGAAGGGATATTTACTAGTCCTAGCCCCTTTAGGGCTACCCCGATCAGGGGTATTCCTCAGACGTTCACTTTCAACTAAAGTTTGAGGTAGCCGAATCCTAAAGACGCTTAATTGGGTCTAAAGGTCCGGACTATCTCTCCCTAAAGGAAAGGAACAACCTGAAAATGTTACCGTCCTCCAGATAGCACTTTTAATAAGTTTAGCTAAACTGTAACGTTCCGGATATTATGAGGGTCCGGAAAACTCCCCCAGAATTCTGCAACTCCTCACCAAAGAGTGTACAGAGATTGAGTTTGCGAGTTTGATACAGAAGTCTTATGTGAGACAATTCTAAATATAGATTTATTAAAGAACCGACATGTAATTTACAGTTGGTGAGTCGATCGCAACATTAACAGTTCCAAAAAGAGAAAGCTTACATTTCTATTATTAGAGAACCTTACTCTCAAATCTTAACTTCGCTACAGTTTTACAGTTTTCTACAGGATATCCACCAAAATCAAATACCTTTGATCCCCGAGGTACAAAGAGTTGGAGACTTACAGAGCCGCCTCTGAAGCCGAGAATCGCTTTGCCCCTTTAAAGCGAGTCTACTATCCCATTTGAGAGTTCAATATTTATACCCTTTTCCAGTGGTATTTCCTTTAAGGTTTTCTGCTGATGTAAGCTAATTATCTCTAGTTATTTTTCTGCTGACCCCTGCAATTCTTACAGTCACCTCAGCTGGTAGCATTACAGAATTATGTCTCTTCTCTAGGTGTTCTAAGTTTACCATAAAAAGCGGTGTAACGGCAGGTGTGTTTTACTTGATGTCATTTTTACGAAGGCAGATGTTTCTTACTTTTATGTGCTTCTTTACGAAGTGTAAATTAGAACACCTTGTCCAGGGTGAACCATTGTCTTGTTCCTAAAGGTCAGCCTGTTGGGAGCCTTTAACCTTCTGTTTCAATAAGGTTATTGATTCAGTGGCAACAACTATCTTATCTCTATAGCCAGAATGCTTTCACAGCTTTTTCATAGTTAGGTTTCCAGATTTCCAGACCCAGTTTGTCATGTTTTAATAAGGCCAGAATTCTTTCATAGAATAGTGTATTTTTCTGAATAGGTTATATGGCTTATTCCTTCACACTAGTAGCTTCAATCAGCAACTAACCTGTAAGTAGGTGATGCTCACTCTAAATAGCACTGCTACTGAACACATGTTCAGCTGTGAGGTTAAGAAGGGCGTTAGCTCCAGTGTTGAAGTCAAAAATGGCAGCGCTGGCATCAAATCAGCATTACATGCTGATTGACGTCACGATCTACGCACTCTGCATATTTACGGTGCACACTCCCAGGGCTGACGCTATCGCCCTCACTAAAATGGCGTCCAGCGCGGCCCGCACCAGAAGTGTGCGTGCGCTGCTCAGATGCCATTTTCAAATCACAACGGCACCTGTAGTGCCCAAACAACTCCTGCCCAGTTGCAGCTAGGTTTCTGTTAGTGGTATTAAATCTAAATCTTCCTGTGCCATAATTGCTTCTACTTCTTAATATTTCTTTATGTGGCTCAGTGTCAAATTTGGTCTGATAATGTTCCTGTGAAGCATCTTGGGACTTCCTTGCTATATTAAAGGCGTTATATAAATGCAAATTCTTGTTGCTGGTGTTGTTGAAAGACTTGAGATGGTAAATGAGGAGATAGAGAGAGAGAGCAAGAGGATCTGACAGACGGTTCACAAAATAGGTTTGTTTAAGGAAAGCCCTTCAGTCTATTTGATCTTAACTGTCCAGATTGCCCACCCTCAGGGTTACATGATAGGCCAGAGCAATATGGTAGCATTGATTTCCATATTACAGCCCTCTTTGCACATTGTTGCTGATACTGATTTTGTTAAATTCTTGTCCCCCTCCAGTTTTCTTCTGAATAGTGGGGTGCAGTTCCACGAGTGGTAATACATGCTACAGCCTCATGACTCAAAGGTTTCTCCTGCTCTCTGTCCTAAATTTCTTGCATTTAATCTTGTATCTATTTCCCCTAGTTCTAGACCCCATAACCACTGAAAACAATGGCCTAGAAATTCCTGAGGTCTGGCTCCACTGACGTAAGTGCACCAGACAGAACCCCCAATTGCCCTCGTCCAAGGCAGAAGACCCAGTCCAAAATGCTGGGGACAGCATCATTTGCATAGCCATGTGGACCAATGCCTTCAAGGGCAGATATCTTTTTGAATAAATTAACTTACTCTAGTAGAGATTTGGGTTTTTTAGAAAACCTCAAAGAGACTTTAGCCAGGTCTTCACTGACGTGATTTCCAATGATGGAAAGGAAGAAGTTTCCCAGGGAAACTCGGGAACTCCCCCCAGCGTGGCCCCTTGGGGTGGGTTGGGGGTTGGGTGGCCAGAATATTGTCCCAACAGGAATTTAAAGGTCCGGTCCAAATGGGACAGAATCCCAGTGGAGATGGCCCCCAAGGCATAAATGTGACTTACACTGTCTGAAACCCCAAGAATTTCAGGGCCAGTTTCTGTCTATCTGCCCTGTCCCATCCCTTCATAATTTTAATCATCTGTATCAAATCACCCTGTAATCTCCTCTATTGTAATGCAGACTGCCTGAATTTTTCAAGCGTTTCTTTGTATGTGTATTTCTTCATACCAGCAGGTATCCCATTGAATCTGTGTTGGACCCTTTCTATTGGCTCAACACCCTTCCTATAATGTGGACCCCGAAACTGTACACGGTACTCCAACTGTGACCTTACTAAGGTTTCCAATAGTTTCCCCATTCCTCTTCCATTTCCCTTCAACAGTTAGGGAGGCCTGTAATAAAACCCCACTAATGTGACAATCTCTTTTTTATCTTTGATCTCGAGCCATACTGAGTTACCTCTTTTTTGTGTTGGTCCTCTCTACAGCATTTATTCCCTCCTTTATCAATATTACCACTCCTCCTTTCTTACCTATTCTGCTCCTCCTTAAAAGATTATAACTCACTGTGTTTATTTTTCACTCCTGCCCAGTTGCAGCTAGGTTTCTGTTAGTGGTATTAAATCTAAATCTTCCTGTGCCATAATTGCTTCTACTTCTTCCAGTTTATTTCTCACACACTGACCATTGCAATACATGCATTTTATCTTTTCTTTTGTTCGTAATTATCTCTATTTCTTTTCCCTTGATTATTTTTTGTCCAAGCTAACACTTCATAGCTTTATCTTGGTCTTTTCCCTGCTTGTAATTGCTTGGTTTGATTTTTCTCCTCTACTCCCTATATTCCTTCTGCACGTTACCCCTTTACTAAATTCTTCTTTATTTGTATATTAACCTCATATATGTATACCTTCTCTACTTACTCTTTCTGATTGTTTTTATTCTTCTGTGCCCCTTTCCTTTCTAAATTAAATGACTCTTTCCTTTTTATCCATTTTGTCAGTACATTAGCTCCTTTCCTATTCAGATGTAGTGCCATCCTTGTGGAATAGCTTCTATCTTCCCAGAACTGGTGTCACTGCCCCATAAAATAGAAACACTCTTCCTGACACCACCCTTTCAGCCGTGTTGACCTCCCCTAATCTTCCTATCCTTTCCTATTCTGGCTGGAGGTGTAATCTGTTGACTTTTTCTCCCCTTGTCCAGTTTGATTTTTTTCTCCCCTGTCCAGTCTCTTCCCATCTACATCCGCGACTCTTCCAACGCCCTCCACCCCTTTAACAGTTTCCAGTTTCTTGGCCCTAACCGTCTCCTTTTCACCATGGACGTCCAGTCCCTCTACACCTCCACCCCCCTCCAGGATGGCCTGCAGGTCCTCTACTTCTTGCTTGAACGGAGGCCCAACCAGTCCCCATCCACCACCACCCTCCTCCACCTGGTTGAACTTTGAACAAATTCTCCTTTGACTTCACTCATTTCCTCCAAATAAAAGGTGTTGCTATGGGAACCCTTATGGATCCTAGCTTTTTTGTGGGATATGTGGAACATTTTTTGTTTCAGTCCTACACAGGTCCCCTCCCTCACCTCTTTTTCTCGATGCCGCTTCCTGCTCTCACCCCGAACTGGAAAATTTCATCAACTTTGCTTCCAATTTCCATCCCTCCCTTGCCTTCCCATGGTCCATCTCTGACTCTTTCTTTCCCTTCCTCGACTTCTCTAATAGTCAGTTTAGAGTAATATGTAGCTTCTGCCATTTTATCTTTCTCCAGGACACTTGCTGCTGAATTACAAAGCATGCAACAGTGTTCTGTAATGTTAAACAGAATTATTATTTTCTGTACTTTCTTTCGGATGAGATGTTAAACCGAAGCCCTGTCTGCTCTCTCAGGTGGACGTAAAATATCCCATGGCACTATTTTGAAGAAGAGCAGGGGAGTTCTCCCCAGAGTCCTGGCCAATATTTATCCCTCAATCAACATAACAAAAACAGATTAACTGGTCATTATCACATTGCTGTTTGTGGGAGCTTGCTGTGCGCAATTTGGCTGCCACGTTTCCTGCATTACAACAGTGACTACACTTCAAAAGTACTTCATTGGCTGTAAAGCGCTTTGGGACGTCCTGAGGTCAACAACTTGTATTTATATAGAGCAGTTAATGTAGTAAAATGTCCCAAGGCACTTCACAGGAGCGTTATAAAACAAAATTTGACACCGAACCACATAAGGATATATTAGGGCAGATGACCAAAAACTTGGTCAAAGAGGTAGGTTTAGGTAGAGTCTTAAAGGAGGAAAGAGAGGTAGAGAGGTGGAAAAATTTAGGGAGGGAATTCCAGAGCTTAGGGAGTGGCAGCTGAGGGCACGGTCACCAATGGTGGAGCGATTAAAATCGGGAATGCTCAAGAGGCCAGAATTAGAGGAGCACAGATACCTTGGAGGATGGTGGGGCTGGAGGAGATTACAGAAATAGGGAGCGGCGAGGACATGGAGGGATTTGAAAACAAGGATGAGAATTTCAAAATCGAGGCGTTGCTTAACCAGGAGCCAATGTAGGTCAGCAAGCACAGGAGTGATGGGTGAACAGGACTTGGTGCGAGTTAGGACACGGGCAGACGATTTTTGGATGACCTCAAGTTTACGGAGGATAGAAAGTGGGAGGCAGCCAGGAGTGCGTTGGAATAGTAAAGTCCAGAGGTAACAAAATAAGGATATGGTTTTCAGCAGCAGATGAGCTGAGGCAGGTCCGGAGTCAAGCAATGTTCCGGAGATGGAAGTAGGCGGTCTTAGTGATGGCACAGATATGTGATCGGGAGCTCATGTGAGAGTCAAATATGACACTAAGGTTGTGAATAGTCTGGTTCAGCCTCAGAGAGTTGCCAGGGAGAGGGATGGAGTTTGTGGCGGGGACTGAAGACAATGGCTTCAGTCTTCCCAATATTTAGTTGGATGAAATTTCTGCTCATCCAGTACTGGATGTCAGACAAACAATGACAATTTAGAGACAGTGGAGGGGTCGAGGGAAGTGGTAGTGAGGTAGAGCT
Source organism: Squalus acanthias (assembly GCA_030390025.1). Lineage (NCBI taxonomy): Eukaryota > Metazoa > Chordata > Chondrichthyes > Squaliformes > Squalidae > Squalus > Squalus acanthias. Next base: position 32,098,966 of record CM059427.1, on the reverse strand, counting down.
GGGCATCGTCAGCGTACATGTGGAAACTGACACTGTGTTTTGGGATGATATCGCCAAGAGGCAGCAAGTAGATGAGAAATAGGAGGGGGCAAGGATAGATCCTTGGGGGACACCAGAGGTAACAGTGCAGGAGCGGGAAGAGAAGCCTTTGCAGGCATTTGATAGATAAGAATGGAACCAGGCGAGTACAGTCCCACCCAGCTGGACAATGGTGGAGAGGCGTTGGAGGAGGATGGTGTGGTCAACCGTGTCAAAGACTGCAGACAGGTCAAGAAGGACGAGAAGGGATAGTTTACTTTTGTCGCAGTCACATAGGATGTCATTTGTGACTTTGATAAGAGCCATTTCGGTACTGTGGCAGGGGCGGAAACCTGATTGGAGGGATTCAAACATGGAGTTTCAGGAAAGATGTGCACAGATTTGGGGGGCGACCACACGTTCAAGGATTTTGGAGAGGAAGCGGAGGTTGGAGATGGTGCGGTAGTTTGCAAGGATGGAGGGATCAAGGGTCTTTTTTTGAGGAGAGTAGTGATGACGGCAGATTTGAAGAAAAGGGGGACAGTACCTGAGGAGAGAGAACGATTAGCATTATCAGCTAACATGGTAGCCAGGAAGGGAAGTTGGGTGGTCAGCAGTTTAGTGGGAATAAGGTCGAGGGAGCAGGAGGTGGGTCTCATGGACAAGATGAGCTCGGAGAGGGCATGAGGGGAGATAGGAGAGAAACTAGAGAAAGATGCGAGTTCAGGGCTAGGGCAGGGGAGAACCTTACAGGAAATTTGGCCTGGTGGGTTGGAGGAAACCTCCATAACTATCACTGCCTGAAGTGAGTTTACCATGACAACTTGGTTACTGCTGTAACCTGTGCACACGGAGTGCAAGAATACTCTATGGGAAGTATTTAACAGACCAAAACCACTGAATTAATGGGGGTAATTTTAACCTCCTAAAATAGGTGGGTTTGGGTCGGGTGGAAAGCTAAAATGTTAAAAATTTCAAATCCAAACCCAACCCGCCTCAAACTCGACCACTTTGGCTTTAACAGAGGTGGGACAGGTGGGGGGGGGGGGGCATGGTGAGGGAGACCAATCTTCTCTCAGGAGGCGGGTAGTTCGTTGAAATCTTTTAAGGAGGCTGCATGCCTCCATTTTAAAAAGGCTTCTATTTTTAACTGCTGTCGGTCAGGTTCCCCTGGTCTCGGGAAACCAAGCACGTAAAAGGAGGCGAGAAGGGCTGGATCCTTAAGGTAAGTGGCTTTACAGTACTGCTTGTGGGTCAGGAGGAGCAGGGGCTGTTTCCTCCCAGCCCAACAAGATAACCCTGTAAACACCTGCCAAGCCCCCACCCCGCCTGCACAATTCACCCCCAACCCACCCCCACAACCAAGCTCTACCCACCCCTCCTCCCCGCCCCAACCCCCACTAAACTTACCCACTCTTGGGCAGCGGCCTTGTGCCATAGCCTTCCGCCTCTAACAGGCAGCCAAGCCTGCCAATCAGGCTGGCTGTCGGGCGGGGAACCTGGAAAATATTTTCAAACACACCCTGTAGTTAAAACTCCACGGTGTTTGGGGAAACCTGTACTTCCGGGATTCCCGACCATAACTCCTCCCTCCCACCCCCGCTCCGAAACCACACTCCGGTAAATATCAGGGCCAATATTTCGGGCAGGATGGATCTAATTCAGAGCAGTAATAGGAGCCACATAGGTCCAATTAAATTCTAAAGCAGGTTGGTACCTTTTCCATGCTACCTTCTTCTAGTTCACTTTACTCTAGCTCACGTAGATCTTAAAGGCCAACAGCAGCTTAAAGGGATATTGCACTTATCTTGGCACAAGAGCAGTAACAAGTGTCTCTAGGTTCACCATGATGTCAATGTGTCATTGAAGGAGAACTAGTGCCCCTCAGTTTCCAGGTGGGGTAATGGAGAACTTGTTGGCCCAAGTTCAGGAAAGGAGGGATAGCCTCTTCCCTTCGGATAGTTGCTGTATCTCACAAAGAGTCAGATAAGAGGCTTGGCAGGAGGTTGCCAACCATGCTAATGCCAGCAGCATTTACCCCAGCACTTGGTTGCAGTGCAGTGCAGAAAATCCTTTCACTTCAACAGATGTGCTGAAATAGGAAACAGTGCTCAAGAGGTGCAGGGGCAGTAGGGCGGCGGTGGGAGGACCGGGGGGTTAATTTTCACCTTCACCGTCTGGGCAGTAATTTGGTGGAGCAGATCAATTACCCATTGTAGAAGCTACGCAATTTTCATCCCATTCATTTCACCCAGACGGTGAAGGTAAAAATTACTCCCATATCCTGAACCATGTGTCTGGGAAAGATAAGTAATTTAGGAATATAATAGTAGCGTGTTAAATGTTATATTAAGTAAATAGCAGAGCTTCAATGTAGACCTGTATGCGATATTACTATTTGTAACTATGTTTCAGCACAATGCTGAAGTAAATGAGGCATCCAGACAGTGATCTTTGCGACCCAATACTGATCCATATATTTGTGATGTCTTATATCATGTGCACTGAAATCAGATTATTCTGTGTTCTCTTTAACTTAAGTTTAAACATGAGAAAATGGAACAATCAACCCCAGCCATCTGTAAATATATTGACAAAATATTCATGGTAGTACAGACAGAAGAGACAAGCTGGAAAGTATGTGATGTTACAATGGCCCAAAAATTAGTGTTGCTACGCGAGAGTACGCACTGTGTACTCTCGCGTATTCTGTCTCCAATTGCCGGTCTTCTGCATGCACTGCGCATGCGCTGAAAACCGGCACTTGGTGATTTCAAAAGGGGGTGGTTCCTAGGTGAACCGCGTGCGCGCTACAAGCTGCGCGCACGCAGTGCACTTAGTGCTTTGAACGCGCAGGTAAGTATGGAAGATTTTGCACATAAAGAAAGGAGGCGTAAGACCCTCTTTTAACAAGGTAAGTAGTTAATTAAGTATTATTTTGAATTTTTTTCAACAGGTATATCTTTTTTAGAGACTTTAAAGAAAGGTAAGTTTATTTTTATAACTTTTTAAAAGATTTTAAATTTTTTCAAAAATTTAATTTTTTGTTTAAAATGGTTAATTTATTTAACTATACTTATTTTATTAATGTGATGGTTTTAAAAAAAATTTAATTGAGGTTTAGCTGTTCTTTTGGGGGGTATAGATTCATAGCTTTCACAGCACTTTTGTGAAAGCTATGAATGAAAGATGGTGTGCTGCCATTGGCTCTAACTGAGTCACGTGATCCCACAGCTCGCACGAATTAACTGCGCCTGTGGGATACGGAAGCACTGCACAGCTGCTGTCCAGAACATCAAGTTCGTGCGAGCTGGGAATGAAAAAGCCAGCACGCAGTGAGAGATCGCGGGGAAGCCTTACCCTCGCACGAAGGCTCCCTCACTAATTTTTGGGCCATTATGTGTATCCGAGTAGCCTACAGCGCAGCATGTGGTCTGTATTACAAAATAAACACCAGTTTTTTTGTATTCTAATAAATTACTTTTGTTCGTATCACAACGGAGTTGGAACTTCATCTCAACCACCCGATGAAACGCGAAAGGGTTATGACAAGCATCAAGCTGGGCATGTGATCAAGCTTTTCCCTGGACTAATGACAGGAAAGAACTCTCATTACATGAGCATATGTTAACAAATTTAATTTTTAAAATGTAATTCTGGCTACATTCAGCTTTTTGATTTTGAAAGAAGTACTGATGGCAAATATGAACAAAGAAAAATTACAATAAATTTTAAAGCTTTTTCCGATGTTTCTTTTAAAAATATACTGTTTGATTGGACAGTTCGTGACCATGGAATTATCAAGCAAACTGCTTTGCAGCAGTTAGTCGGGCCGATCCTCCAACGTAACACCTGAGTCGGGAAAATAGGACTCCGCCCACTTGGTGCTGAACTCTTGACTCCGGGGAGAAGAATTTAAATTTGAGGCCACGATATCGCGCGCACTAGTTTCATTAGACCGTATAAGATTGTGTAATTGATGCAAAGTGGTCCGCAACAAATTCTCTGTGATGTTCTGCAGCGCAGCTCCTGATTCGCCAAATGCCTTTGTGAAACAGATGCTGGGAAGCCTGCAAGCTGTTCGTTGAAGAACTCCACCGGTTAAAACCAGCTTGTCATATTTGTGTGACTGCTGTTCTTGACTTGCATAACTAGACTTTGTGCATTATAGTTAGTGCGTTTATTTTTCTGCAGCTTGCTGATGATTTTCTGTAATTCAGCCACTTTGCTGCACATCTCCATCAGCAGTATTTTTACTGCCACCACCTGCCTCCACAGTTGCAAGTACACTCCATAGCATAGGCATTCCATTGGGCCCGCCAATGACTGGACTGAATTTGGAGGATGAGGAGGAATTCCTGAATAGAGGGAGGAAAGGCAAACACACTGGCACCTGGAATTATGTGATATGATCCAGACACACCTTGGGTATTTTGAAAGAGACCTATCTTCAACACCTACAATTGAGCAGTAAGCCTGTCCAGTTCTGATGAAGGGTCATCGACCTGAAACGTTAACTCTGTTTCTCTCTCCACAGATGCTGCCTGACCTGCTGAGTATTTCCAGCATTTTCTGTTTTTATTTAAGCCTGTCATTAAGTTTGCTGTCTAATGGAGACTGACTTTTAACCAACATCCAACACAGGGACAGCCCTGGCTGTCGTGATCACAGTCACCACCACATTGAAATTTTATGCCACTGGCTCACTTACACCACTGGTGACATTTACAAGATTAGTTAGTCGCTCATACACTAAGGCGTTGAACAAGTAACTACAGTTTTTTCCCAGGGAAAACACTATGGGTTGGATTTTGATACTGGGGTCGGGTTGGTGTCGTGAATCCCACTTTTTGGGTTGTAGACCCACTTCCATCGAGATGTGGCCAACCCACTGTATTTTCCCTTGATTGACCTTGTTGAGCCCGCCCAGTGGGCTCAGCAGGCCAATCAAGGGCCACCCGGCAACAGGTGACATCACAGATTGACATTTCATCTGTCAAGAGCTTTTGACAGATGAAATATCAGCGTTTGACAGCTCTGTGAAGCTGTCAAACACTGACAATATGATTTCTAACTTGAGTCCTTCCTCTCAGGCTGAGTTAGAAATCATTCCAGCACAGAAAACAGAAGGCTGCAGTTTTTGACAGCACCATGGCTTTTCTGCTTTCTGTGCCGGTGAGATTTCTGACTCCCGAGAACTGAAGGGCTGACACTTGCAGGCGGAAGTTAAGGTAAGTAAAACTTTTTCCCACACTTTGCACTTACCTTACACACTTACCTCTGCACACATGCACCCATCACTCACCTGCCCACCAGACATACCGACCCCTCCAACCCCTGCAGACCCACGGTCCGCCCCGATAACTTGCCGTGGTTGGCATCTGTCGGGAAGCCCACATTTCAGCCGTCAAAATAGGGATTAGGCAAAAAACTGCCTGGTAACTACCTGTTAACAGGCAGTTAATTGTCACTAATCCCTTCCCGCCTCGGGGAGGCGGGTCCCAGCACAGGTCGGGTACCCGCCGCCAGCAAAACTGGCATGGAGGCGGGATGGGGTCAGGACCCCCGAATCTGCAACTTTAACCCCCCACACGCCTCCAAACCCGACTCCACGGGTCATTGAAAATCCAGCCCTATGTCACTTTCCCCATGGAAAGGAGGGAACAGCTTGCAGGTGGCTGTGTTCTCAGAACTGTTGGAGCTGGTTAAGGCACCTGTGTTGCCACCATAGTACCCAGCAATGCGATGGCATACATGAATCACAAAAGATTCCAATCCATTGATATCCAGATAGTCTAAGAACACCAAAGCAGAATAATGGAGATGACTGCAAGATATCTCGATGGCAATTATGATGATTTTATCTTGTGACAGTTCACACTGCTACAACTATTTGAAGGAGCCGGTAGAATGGGCAAATGGCTGCTGGGGGACCAGAGATGTCCCTTGCTGCTCTAGCTATTAACACTAGTCAGTAACTCCCAAACTGAGGTGGAGAGAAAGTACAATAAGACGCCTGCCTCCACCCAAATTTGGATGGAATATACGATTAGTACATTAAAGTAGCATTTCCAAAGACTGGATGACCGGTAAGAACCCCCGTGAAAATTCCAGGAAGAGTGGCTCTGTACATGTTAACCAGGCCAACACGATGTATTGCAACAGATATAGCTGCCGAGTAGTCACTCCCTAAGTGTTAGGTACTGGCAAGTTGAAGCAAACCCTTACCTTACTCGGCTGGCATGAAGCCTTTCCACCATCTACAAGGCACAAGTAAGGAATGTGATGGAATACTCTCCACTTGCCTGGATGAGTGCAGCTCCAACAACACTCAAGGAGCTCAACACCATCCAGTACATAGCAGCCCGCTTGATTGGCACCCCATCCACCACCTTAAACATTCACTCCCTCCACCACTGGCGCACCGTGGCTGCAGTGTGTACCATCTACAAGATGCACTGCAGCAACTCACCAAGGCTTTTTCGACAGCACCTCCCAAACCCGCAACCTATCCTGCCTAGAAGGACAAGGGCAGCAGGCGCATGGGAACACCATCACCTCCAAGTTCCCCGCTAAGTCACAAACTATCCTGACATGGAAATATATCGGCATTCCTTCATCGTTGCTGGGTCAAAATCCTGGAACTCCCTAACAGCACTATGGGAGTAACTTCACCACGCGGACTGCAGCGGTTCATGAAGGCAGCTCACCACCACCTTCTCAAGGGCAATTAGGGATGGGCAATAAATGCTGGCCTTGCCAGTGACGCCCACATCCCAGGAACAAATAAACAAAAAGCCACCAAGCTTTCATCTGTCTGCGCTTTGAAAAAAGAAGAGACCTTTGAGCGTTAAGAGGTAACATAAAGGACACTCTAATGTGCAGCCTAAATTCCACCTGGAGTGAAGATTAGTGAAGAACATGCAAGTTCTAGGAACTGTATAGTGAGTTAGTGAGAAAACATGTCAGAGTTGTGTAAGTGAAAAGAAACGTAGCCCTTTGGCAACCCCAAGTTGAAAGTACAGATTCAGAGACAGTATTTAGGAGATTTTAAAAGTGCCTGCACAAAATGACTATGTTTGCACCAAGCATTCAGCTCACAGTATTGTGCCACTTCTGCAATATAGTAAAGCATTGGCCTACCCTGGCACTCTTCCTCAGTGCAGAGAACATTTTCTGCACTTGTTACCATGAGCAATGTAGAGGAGACAACATTCACATGATTGGCCACCTCTTACCATGCCTGCTGCAGCACAGTAACTCTTAGGAGAATTCCCCTCTGCCCCAACAGGGCTTCCAGGCTTACCTCAACAACAACTTGCATTTATATTGAGCCTTTAATGTAGAAAAACATCCCAAGGCACTTCACAAGGGCGTAATCAGACACAAATGTTCGCTGAGCCAAAGAAGGAAATATTAGGAGAGGTCACCAAAAGCTTGATCATGCAGGTGGTTTTAAGGACAGTCTTAAAGGAGGAGAGGGAGGTGCAGCGGCGGAGAGGTTTATGGAGAGAATTCCAGAAACAATAGGCAGTGTAATGACAGGGGGATGGATACAAACATTTTGTTTGATGTGATGTTGGTCTGGTTATCATGAATGTCCTTTTCTAGTTTTTGAACTCTGGACAGCCAATGACAGAGCCAACTCCATCTTGGAAGTGGTTTCAATATCTGGCTGCAGGAGACTGAATACTTGTGTTATGGACTATGATTGAAGAAGCATACGCCTAGAAATTGGATATGGCCTGAAAACGTGCAGTGTCATGGCCGAGCGCTAGTAAGGGGCGCCGGGTCAAACTGGTCTAGGTAGCATGTAAATTTCGTGCTCAGTCCTCATTAACATGATTATAGTGCTGCTCTCAGTGCTAAAACCACTGCTCATTGGCTTACCGCTCAACAGGTGGGCCAATATTGGGTGCAGTCTAATTCCAAGTCATGTTTGGCCTGGGCTTTATCCACTACTTAAAGGGGAGGTTCTTTGATGCAACAGCACCTCATTGTCATTCCACTTGGAACTCCACTTGGAGGCAGAACCAACTACAAAGAGATGGCTGAGCCTCAGCACAGGGAGAGAGCAAGACGCTTCTCAGATGCGGTTCTGGAGGCACTGGTGGTGGCCATGGAGAGGAGGCAGGGCTGTCCTCTTCCTGCAAACCGGCAGGAAGCCATCGGACCATACGTCCAGAAGGCTGTGGCGGGAGATATCCGATTATGTGACGGCCACCTATGTGGTCATCAGGTCGTTCATCCAGTGTCGCAAGAAGTTTAATGACCTGCCCAAGGCAGGTCAAGGTGAGTGAAGGCTTCAGCAAATGCCATATCCCACTATCTGCACCACAAGCCTCACACACTGCTCAATGCACCACACCCCAGCACTCACCTACCAACAGTCTCTACCTATCACTACTCAGACCTCATAATCATAGCTTCACTTTAGTCTCACAATCTTACCACTGCTGCAAAACTCACACCCACATCTCACACCTTGCACATACTGACAGCTATTCAACTATGGCAGGCATATCACCCAAACACATTGCACCACACTCACTCCACACACTTCCTTTTCTCTTGCAGGCCAAAGTCACGCATAATCGCCTGGTACAGCGGCAGACAGGCAAGGGGGCAAGCTGCCATACAGGCCCTGAGCCAACTGGAGGAGCGAGTGCTCAACATCATTGGACGTGAAGTCATCGAGGCCGTGGCAACAACGGTCTGCTCATTCCTAATCCTTCTTCTCACATCCCACTTCCCCCTCACCCCACAATCTCTCCTCACTTACAAGCTGCTGATGCTGTATACATGCATATCTTGTTTTCCCCCTCCCCTCACTATAACCCGACTCGTGCCTTTCTGCTTGCACATAACCAAGAACAAGCAGCAGCCAAGCCTGTTCCCGAGGCGATGGAGGAGAGCAAGGGGGGAGAAGAAGACACAGCGTCACTGCATCTGTCACTCACAGACGCCAGCTCAGAACCTGGCACAGCGCGTAATTTAGAGCGTAGTGTAGATACAAGATCTGCAAAGGGTGAGGCACCGGGCATGAGTGGGCTGCAGCAAGGCCAGGGGGAAAGGGTAGCTCGGGGGCCAGTTCCCCGGAGGGCGAGTTCGTGCGCGAGTTCTGCTGCACACGACTCAGATGAGGACCTCAATGGGGTGGCCTTCTGAAGAAGGGTGATGAGCACGCACACCGCAGTGCTAGGTGCAATGACAAGCCTGCCAGAGAGCCTCTTGGCAAAGTCAAGGAGCATGGAGGAGTCCACTTTCAACATTGGCCGGGGTTTTGCGCAGAGCTTGGAGCCCATGATTTCCAGCCTGGAAATGATGGAAAACTCACAGAGAGACCGTGTTGACACAGACATGATGCTGCGTGTGATGGGCGATGTTGCGGATGCCATTGCAGCACAGGTGGAAGCGACCCGACATCTTAGTGCTGCAGTGGAAGCACAGACCGCTGTCCTGCAGTCTCACCTTGCTGCCACCCAAGCTCAGACTGCCGTCATCGTACCTGGGTTTACCACTGTCGAACAGGGGCTTGCTGGGTGTCGCAGCAGGCAAGCAATTTGTCCTCCACCAGATTGCTAGGAATGCTGAGGCACTGCCCCGAGGCAGTGGCAATCGGTCAGTGAAGCAGGACCCTGCTGTCCTCTCTCAGGATGAATGCATTCCTACTCCCACCACTGTCACTCCGCCATTGCCCTTGCTGCAGCCTGTCAGCCAGCCAGCCCAGACTACCACCGCCCATGCCAAGGTGGTGCAGTTTACAGCCGGGCCCCTTCTAGGTCCAGAGCTGCTCAATGTCGTCTTGCAAGGCCATCTGAAGTCTCCCCCATGGAAACTCAGCAGCCTTCCACCAGCCATGCTGCAGCCACTGGGGGAGCACTTCGTAGGAGGACTAGAGCAGGAAAGGGCACCCAAACGACTGGCACTAAGGGATTTCACAAGGGTGATTAGTTGATATAGTATGTGTAAATTGATTCTTGATTAATTTAATAATTTTGTTTGGAATCTTTGTTTTGTGATGGCTCTCATTTCAGCTTTGTGCCCAGGAGGACGGTGTGATATTCCGTGACAGAGGGATGCTATGATTTTCTTCTTAGGCAGTCCCTCGGAACTGAGGATGACTTTCTTCCACACTAAAAATGAGTTCTCAGGTGACTGATGAGTCCAATGCGGGACCTACAGTTTCTGTCACAGGTGGGGCAGCCGGTGGTTGAAGGGGCGGGTGGGTGGGGTGATTGGGTTGACGTGCACTCCTTCCGCTGTCTGCGCTTGGCTTCTGCTTGCTCCCGGCGAAGAGACTCGAGGTGTTCGGCGCCTTCCCGGATGCTTCTCCTCCACTTTGTGCAGTCTTGGGCCAGGGATTCCCAGGTGTCGGTGGGGATGTTGCACTTTTTGAAGGAGGCTTTGAGGGTGTCCTTGAAGCGTTTCCTCTGCCCACCAGGGGCTCTCTTCCCATGTCAGAGCTCCGAGTAGAGATCTTGTTTTGGGAGTCTCGTATCGGGCATGCGGATGATGTGGCCCGTCCATCGGAGCTGATCGAGCATGGTCAAAGCTTCGATGCTGGGGATGTTGGCCTGAGCGAGAACACTGACGTTGGTGCGCCTATCCTGCCAATGGATTTGCAGGATCTTGCGGAGGCAGCGTTGGTGGTACCTCTCCAGTGCTTTGCGGTGCCTGCTGTACTTGGTCCATGTCTCTGAAGCATACAGGAGGGCGGGTATCACTACTGCTCTGTAGACCATGAACTTGGTGCTGGGTTTGAGGTCCTGGTCTTCAAACACTCTCTTCCTCAGGCGACTGAAGGCTGCACTGGCACACTGAAGGCGGTGTTGGACTTCGTCATCGACGTCTGCCTTTGTTGACAATAGGCTCCCGAGGTATGGAAAGTGGTCCACATTGTCCAAGGCCTCGTCATGGATTTTGATAATCGGGGAGCAGTACTGTATGTCGGGGGCAGGTTGGTAGAGGACCTTTGTTCTACAGTTGTTTAGTGTAAGGCCCATGCTCTCGTACGCTTCGGTGAAGGTGTTGATGATGGTTTGTAGTTCGGCCTCAGAGTGTGCGTAGATGCAAGCGTCGTCTGCATACTGTAATTCGATGACAGGATGGGACGACCTTGGATCTGGACTGGAGGTGACGGAGGTTGAACAGTTTCCCGTTTGTTCTGCAGATTAGCTCCATTCCAGCGGGGAGCTTGCTGAGGGTGAGATGGAGCATTGCAGCCAGGAAGATCGAGAAGAACGTTGGTGCGATGACACAGCCTTGCTTGACCCCGGTCCGTACGTGAATTGGGTCTGTGGCTGGATCCGTTGGTCAGGCTTGCATGTCGTCGTGAAGCAGGCGGAGGATAGTGACAAACTTTTGAGGGCAGCCAAATCTGAGGAGGACACTCCATAATTCCTCACGGTTGATGGTGTCAAAGGCCTTTGTGAGGTCAAAGAAGGCCATGTACAGTGGTTGGTGCTGTTCCCTGCATTTCTCTGGTAGTTGACGTGCGGTGAAGATCATGTCCATTGTGTCCCTTAGTGGGCGGAATCCGCATTGCGACTCTGGGAGGAGCTCTTCAGACACTGGGAGAATGTGATTGAGGAGGATTCTTGCGATGACTTTCCCTGTGGCAGACAGCTGGGAGACTCCTCTGTAATTACTGCCATCGGACTTGTCACCTTTCTTGAAGATAGTCACGATTACGGCGTCTCTGAGATCCTATAGCATGCTCTCCTCCTTCCAAATAAGAGAAATGAGTTCATGTATTCGCGCCAATAGTGCTTCTCCACCATGTTTTTGCGCCTCGACGGGGATTCCATCTGCTCCTGAGGCCTTGTTGTTCTTCAGTTGTCGGATGGCCTTTTCAACCTCATGCCGGGCTGGGGTTGTGCTGAGGTGGTGGCGGGTAGCATGCTGCCGGATGGAGTTGAGGACACTCACATCGAAGACAGAGTCTCGGTTAAGGAGGTATTTGAAGTGCTCCTTCCAATGGGCACTGACTGCCTCTCTGTCCTTGATGAGTACCTCTCCGTTCTTGGCCCGCAGTGGGGTAGGACCTTGGGTGCTTGGGCCGTAGGCGGTCTTGACTGCGCTAAAGAATCCACGCACGTTGTGGTTGTCGGCTAGCTGCTGGATCCCCTGCGCTTTCTCCACCCACCATCTGTTCTTTAGGTCGCAAGTTTTTTGTTGGACCTCGGCCTGCAGGCGTTGTGTCCAGGAGGACGGTGTGATATTCCGTGACAGAGGGACGGTATGATGGAGATGTGGTTGATGGGAATGTGGTGAGCAACAGGGATCTGGGGTTTCATTCACTGGAATCAAAGTCTGATGAGGTGTTCACGGACAGCCCGTGCCGAAGGGGGATTTGCTGCCTGCCTTCCTCCTCATCCTCCCTTCCTCCTCGACCTCCTCCTCTTCCTCCTCCTCCTCTCCCTCATCCTCTTCCTGAGGTGATCCCACAGTCCCTGCTGGCAAGGGCTCATGATGGCCAAGTTGTGAAGCATGCAGCAGACCACCATGAAATGGAACACCCACTCTGCCAGAGGGCTCCTCCCGAGCGGTGAAGGGAGCAGAACCGTTGCTTCAGTAGCTTGATGGTCTGCTCGATGATGTTCCTAGTGGAAGCATGGCTCTCATTATATGTGTGCTGGGCACGAGTGGTGGGATTGAGGAGGGGAGTCATCAGACAGGTGCCGAGCGGATCGCCCTTGTCTCCGATCAGCCACCCTCGGGTTTGATGTGGTGGCTGAAAGATTGCTGGCACACCGGACTGACGCAGGATGAAGGCATCATAACTGCTGCCAGGATAGTGGGCTTTGAACATCAGTAAATGCTGGACGTGGTCACATAATGGCCCAAAAATTAATCCCGCGACGCGAGAGTACGCACTGTGTACTCTCGCGTATTCTGTCACCAATTGTCGGTTTTCGGCATGCACTGCGCATGCGCTGAAAACCGGCACTTGGTTTTTGGAAAAGGGGGCGGTTCCTCGGTGCACCGCGTGCGCGCTACAGGCTGCGCACACGCTGTGCACTTAGTGCTTTGGACGCGCAGGTAAGGACGGAAGATTTTAGAAATGAAAAAAGGAGGAGTAAGACCCACTTTTAACAAGGTAAGTAGTGAATTAAGTATTATTTTGAATTTTTTTTAACAGGGATATCTTTTTTAGAGACTTTAAAGACAGGTAAGTTTATTTTTATAACTTTTTAAAAGATTTTAAATTTTTTCAAAAATTTAATTTTTTATTTAAAATGGTTAATTTATTTAACTATACTTATTTTATTAATGTGATGGTTTTTTTTTTTTAATTTAATTGAGGTTTAGCTGTTATTTTGGGGGGGTGTAAGATTCATAGCTTTCACAGCACGTATGTGAAACTTATGAATGGAAGATGGTGTGCTGCCATTGGCTCTAACTGAGTCACGTGATCCCACAGCTCGCACGAATTCACTACGCCGGTGGGATACGCAAGCACTGCCCAGCTGATGTCTAGAACATCAAGTTCGTGCGAGCTGGAACTGAAAAAGCCAACGCGGAGTGAGAGATCGCGCCTGATCCTTACCCCCGCGGGAACAGAGCAAGATCAATTTCTGGGCCAATAACTGCACATTAAGTGAGTGGTAGCCTTTGCGGTTACGGAACATCTCAGGATTGTTATGCAGCGCCCGCAAAGCCACATGGGCGCAGTCGATGGTGCCCTGTACCATGGGGAAGCCCGCTATCCTGGCAAAGCCACATGTGCATTCCTCTTGCTTCTCTCAGCTCAGAGAGAAGAAAACGTAGTCCCTTCTCCTGGTGTAGAGAGCCTCTGTGACCTCCCGGGTGCAATGATGGACGGCAAACTGGGAGATTTTAGCTATGTCTCTTGCTGCAGACTGGAAGGATCCACTGACGAAGAAATTGAGGACCACAGTGACCTTGACTGCCACTGGGAGAGCCGTGGTCACCCTGCTCTGAGGCTGCAGCTCTGGTTGCAGGAGATGGCAGAGTTCTGTGACCACTTCTTTGCTGAAGCGGAGCCTCCTAATACACTGCTCCTCACTTAATTGGATCTAAGAGAAGTGCTCTCGGAAGATCCTAGGTGGGTAATGCCTCCTGTTGAGAGCCCTCCTGGCCCTTCTCCTCTTCCCTCTGCTCGCATCTTCTCCTCTTCGCTGCCTCCGTTCCCTCTCCCTAATATACTCGAGCACGAGGGGGACTCCCAGTAGAGCCCCATGACTGTGAGCAAGTGTTGTGAGCAGAAGCCATTAAATAAGAATGAAAGCGTTCTCCACTTGCCCCAACACTCCCTGTTACCTTAGGACCTTGAAAGAAGTTTAGAAAGCTGCTAGAGTTGCAGAAAGTTCCACAGAGCCATTCAAACTGAAGAAACATGTCAGCTGCAAGTAGTTTCTGATGATCCCTTTAAATAACGCTGCTGGAGCCTCCTTCCTGCTTGTCAACGCTTGCTCAGCTGGTTGCAGTTAAGGCATGTCGGTAAGTGGAGCGGTGAAGGGGAAAATGGCTGATCGGGCGTCAAATGAGCGTTGCAAACTCATTGACATCATGATCTGCATCATCTACATAATTTTCGCGAGCACGGACATCGGCAGCTTGTCGCCCAGCCGAAAATGGCGGCTGCCGCGGGACCCGTCGGCAGCGGGCGGAAGTGCGGCGGTTGCCATTTTCTTCCCCGAATTGAGCGGTAACGGCCGGTGCTAACCCCCCGAACTTTTAGCCCACAGTCTTTGATTGCAAATTCTTTTGAGCAGATTGAGGTACGATTGCCCTGGAGTGTGTACCTGGTTGGGGGTGTTAGAAGGATCTTACTTGATCACCTAATGTGCAAATGCTTCCTGTCTTACATGCCTCCTCAGATTATCTTCCTTCTCTTCCAGAACCTGCAAATAGAAAAGGATGCCCGGGTTTCTATAGCTCCTATAGAGACAACATGCAATAACAGTTCCTTGTGGAAACAGGCATAGGTAGCAGATGGAGTACAGCTTTAATACATTCTGAGTAAGTTAGAGAATAAAAACACAGCAAAACAGTAAAGAATGGATTCAAATCAATGAGAACAAATAGACCACCTACTCACAAGTGGGTGCTAAGAGTCTGGAGCATTGTTTTGGCACTCAGACATCATTATCATTCTTTTGGCGAGCCTAAATAAACCAGGTGCACAAGCTCTCAGTTTCACAACCACATTATACAGCATGATGCGTACTGGGGGTTGAGCAAGCCTCAGTACCCAATGTGCATTAGTTATGGGCACTGACCATCGCATTATCAGCCCCATACCTTCACTATTGTTTCCAAATAAAAAGATATAAGATGTGCATTGTTACAAGCAGAGTAATCATTTTTTTTTACTCCGCCAAAATCTAAAAAATAAAATATTAATTTGTTCCAACAATGTACATACAACAGCACGGTTGTGATTTGTGGTTGCCCCTTCTGGCATTGCCACAAACAAAAGCCTGTTCATTGGCAAAGTGCTGCATGAACCATCTGCTTACAATCTGCAGATGCAAATATGTATGCCCTCAAGAGCATGTACCAATTGAAATAACTCGTCTAATCAAATCATAATTACCGTTTCTGGTGAATTCAGACTTTTAGGCTTTTCATTAAGAATAAAATGCCTGTGCTAATGCAAGCATACATTCAGCATGTTTTGAGATGAACCACAGCTGAGCCACTTATCTTAATGATTTTTGAGCATTTGCATTACCTTGTTTGTATTACTGTAATAAGAATAACTATTATTTAATGTCTTGTGTAAATATTTTGAAGATTATTTCAGTATTATTCCATCCCTTATCTACAAACAACAAATTGTAAGTACTTTATCAAAGTGATTATATGCCATGCTACGTCTCTATATCTAGACAGAATGGCATATCCCTTCATCTTAGACATCAATGTAGAGTAGGTCTGTTCCTGCACAGTGACTCTTCAACCATCTGTACGGCAAAAAAAAATTGAACGTTGGATTTTAATATAACTTTCAAATACAGATGTTTTCAAGAAGAGGTAATTAAATGGTGATTTTATACTGTCAACAAAAACAGACAGAAACTTGATGGCAAGCTCTTTTTTGAAAGGATGTTGTCGAGTTTGATCATCCAGTCGGAAACTGACAAAGGTTAGGCGGTGCAAGTGCAACGGCTGACAGGAGTTCATCTTATTTTAAGCAGAACTTTTTTCAACTTTAACAGAGCCCTTGTCACAGTGGATGCTTGGAATAACAACTTTGTAATTTTAAACAAAATTTGTTTTGTGAGATTTGCTTGACTATTACACTCTATGGGCAAACTGTGCTTTCAATTGGATTGCTGTTTATTTTTCTCTTTTGAATGTATCCATTGATATATTTTTTTAAATGTGATGGTGAAGATATGGTCAAGGGAATCACTGACTCCCAACAGTATAATCTTTTATAACCACTTGGTTTTTAAGGTGGAAATGACAGTGAAACTCATTCTTTAGAAATAAATTTCTGGACAAACCAGCAGATGAAGAGGTACCTGACTAGCAATTTGGATTCTAGAACTGCTGGTCCATGTGTTCTTGGCAGAACGAACACAAGTTATTAACAGGCATCAGATGTTCAATCTCAGGATTTAGGGTAGCAATAGCTGGACTCATTCCTACACAAAATAGCACTTCCTGTTGGCTTATCAAACAGCAGTGTTAAAAGTGGAGTGACCAAGAAGCAATCCATTGCTCAGAATATTCCCCATTTCCTGGTTAAAACAAGAATCGTGGTGGGAGATAACTATGACAATGTAAAAACAGGAAAATTATACAAATAATAAAAGGAAGGAGATACAGGATAAGCACAATTACCAAAAGTACAATACTGCAGTCTATTTGCTGTAACTAAGATCTCCTGATCATAGTTTTGCTTAATTAGTACATTTTTCTGCTCCATTTTGCAATTATTTTTCTGTCCCTCAAATTTATCCTGACCCTGCTAAAACACACCACATTGTTTTTCAATGAAGCAGGGAACATAAATAGATGCGAGGATGTGCATGATAGCATCTTGGTTTGTTCCTCCTTTCATCTGGGGAGGAATCGTGTTTCCACTGGGCACCTCGTGCTTATAGCAAACCAGAGATCAGAATTCAACATTTGGGGAATTGTTGGGGCAAATTTTCATCCAGGCATTAAAGTCTGCAAGATTACAGATGAATGGTATGACCCTATTCTAGTGCTATCATTTTATTTATACACACACAAAATTCTATATAGTATCATGGCAATTTGGCACAATATGTTGGATACACATAAATGCATAATCCAAGCTTTTGGTCACGTCTTCGAATCGCTTTCTTTGGCTTGGTGTTTGTTTTCCTTAATCGTCTGTGAAGTGCCTTGGGATTTTTCTCTACATTAAAGGCACTAAAGAGATGCAAGTTGTTGTTGTATGACTCCAAACTTCAGCCAGTGTTACTGGCACCTGCAGTTAACGGCCGCTGGAAATGGCCGCAAAGCTAACCGAGTGAAATTGGTCTGGTGGGGCATGGAGATAGGTGGCGCAGCGCTTACCTTCCATGCAACACCGTCCTGGTGGCATTGTTGGAGGGATCCGGGACGAAGTTTCTGTCCAGGTGCGACGTTGCAGCTTCCCACAGCCTCTGGGAGCGAAGCTGTGGGGCTCGCAGGGAATTGTGGGTAATGAAGAGGTCTGAGATTTAAAGGGGCCATGCACACTGAAGCAATACAAAATAAAATGCAGTGAATCAATACATTTTTCAGCCCTTTCTGCCTTTTAAGAAATATTCAATATTTGAAAGAAGTTCCAAATGTGAATATTCAGCTGTTAAAGCTGAATTACCTTCCTAACCTCACAAATGGGAAAACTGCCTCAGCACGGACACAAATGGCTCAGCAAGCCAGGGAAGGGGCACCAAGGGTCTCACACGCAGCACTCCAGCTTTGTGCAGGGGGTCAACACTGCAAGAGCGGCCCTCTACCCACAGGGGCCAGGGGGTGCTCCAGAAAGAACGATGTGGAAGTACATCACTAAGGCCATCACAGCCAGCAGTGTTGCCCCCACCACCTGGCTCTAGTGCCCAAAGAAGCTTCATGACCTTAGACCACTTATCAAGGTCAGTGAATGCATCTTCAAAAGCCGTCTCCTACCAACTGCACCACTAGCCTCTGCTCAATGCACAACCCCCAATCACTCACCTACCAACAATCTGTACCAAACACGAGGCACACCTCCCATTCCTAGCCTCACTTCACCCCCTTGGAGAAGACGCTGCAGGCCATTCTTGGCAGGGGCATGGTTGAGCCCTTGGTCAGCGGCAGAGCTGAAAGGATACAAGATGCCGGTATCATCGTACGTTATCCTCCTTCTGGGATGTACCTCTTGCTTTCCCGCTCTCCCGTCAGCACAACTCCACCTTTGTGCCTTCCTCATTTCACACACCAAAGAAATGCAGCCTGCCCAGCCACTGGGTCAACAAGAAGAGGCAGCCTGCCCAGCCAGTGGGACCACAGGCAGAAGATTTCATTCCGGATATCCCGGCCACAAAGGGTCTGTCTGGGATGCATCCTTCCGTCTGATTCCTCCTCTTTGGCTTTCTCCTCTTCTGCGTCTTCCTCTTCCTTCTGCAAGTGAATGCTATAAATGTGAAATGACAGCATAAAATGCTGGAAATACTCAGTTGGTCAGGCAGCATGTTGACCTGAGACGCGAACACTGTTTTTCTCTCCACGGATGTTGCGTGACCTGCTGAGTATTCGCAGCATGTTCTGTCTTCTCAAAGGCCTTCATTTACCATCAGAGCCCTTGCAAGCATCCAGCAGCACTCCCTACACACTTAAAAATACTTTTCCCATCTATTGCAGCCAGCCATCACTTCAATAAAATCAACAAAAACCCAGTCGAAACCCTTAAATTCAAACTTACCTGAATGATGTGTGTATCCCTTTAAGAGCTGCAGACACTGCCACTGTCAGCCTGCTTGCAAGCCAGGTTAACCTGATGTGCTTAGGACCCAGCGTTTAAATTGGTGACATTAAGTCGGCATTGCATGCTGATTGACGTCACTGCGCCATCATTTTTTTTCCCAGGGCGCTGCCAGTTACCAGCAGTGCAAAGGGGGAGAGGAATATGGCGGCCGCCTGCGGGACCCGCTTTATCGCCATTTGATGGCGCTACGGAGTGTCGGTAAGTAGATGAATTTCTAGCCCGTTGTAATATATTTCCCCCAAAATCACTCATAAAGCTCCCTGAAAAAAATTAGGACCATGGGAACACAGGTATTGCTAGACAAAATAAGACAAAGGTCCATGTCGTTCACCTTCTGCCATCCTGGTTATCGCATAATACAAGAAAGTGTGTTGTTCCTCCATCAAAGGGGTAGAAATGACCACCCTCAGCCTAGCAATGCAGATCTCAGGGACAAAGTACTCAAAAGAGCAAGAATTAGGGAGCATGGATGTCATGTGTGTGATATCTTGAGACACAGCATATATATACAACAGCACAGCATGGCTTCCGGTAACAACTGTACTGCACATGGCTTTATTATTATACACATCAGTAGTCCACCAGGTGGCTCTATTACACTTCTCCCTCCTTATTGAACAAGTTAATCAAAGCAAATAATCATTGTACATGACTTGCATGGTATACAAAACTCTTGGTATACATTTCTCAAATGGAACCCATTTTATGTTTCCAAATTCTACTATAGAATTCTGTAACACAAACAAACGATATGAACTTATTTTCCATATTTACAGATTAAAATTAACCACTGGTTTTCTGTTTCGAAGAGGATACCTTCTTTCTTGAACAGAACTTTCAGATCTTGCTGTAGGACTTTGACTCATTCTAGCCTGAGCCTGGGGAGAATTTTTCTCCAAGGGCTGACCTTGATCTACATTTGGACTCTTTACACTTTCAGACTGTTTGTCTGCCTGACTCAGGCTCAGACTTAAATTCTGACTTTGTCTTGGACTTGTTTTTAATGTAGGATTTGCTACTGGTACCCTACTTGTAACAAGACTATCTGACTAATCGGAATAAATTGAATCATCCCAGCTTTCAAATCCTTCCACATCTGTAGGTAAGATATGATCAATGTGAACAAACCTAACCTTTCCATGATCAAACATCTTGACCAAATATGTGAGAGGGCCACATATCTTCACTACTCTTCCTGGTAACCACTTTAACCATTTATGGTGATGGCTCTTCACTCTAACCTTCTGGTTCAACTTCACACTTCCCTCTCTAACTCCACCTTAGATACATCACAGTGAACTAACATGGTACTCTCTACTAACTGGCTTTTATACTCTTTGAATGCTGTGTCGCATTCTTTTGACCACTTCCAAGGGACCTGTTTTCTCAGCAGTTCATTCAGTGGATGTAACAATGTAGCCAAGTTTGGGAAGAACAATCCATAATAATTCGAAAAACCCAAAAATGATCGAAGTTCAGAGACATTCTTGGGAGTGGTGCAGTTGATTGCATCCAGTTTTCACTTGATTGGATGTAAACCATCTTTGTCTACTCTGTGCCCTAAGTACTCCACTGAGTTTTGAAACAACTCACACTTGTGAACTGTCACTCGTACTCCGTGCTTCTCTAGCCATTTGAGCACTTCATTCACACCTCATCATGGATTTGCATGTTTGGTGCCAAAATAAGTATGTCATCCAAATAACATACTACCCCTTCAATCCCTTGCAAAATTTGGTTCATCACCCCCTGGAATATGTCAGGGGGCAGAAGACACTCCAAATGGTAGCCTATTGAACTGACTTTGAAAAGATCTGGTCACCTGTCAGCGTTGTGAAGAAATCTTCACATTTGGCAATGTATTGGGTAGATTACACTCTAGAACCTGGTTTACGGTTACCTTATAATCACCAAGAAAGGTGACAAGTCCGATTGCGGTAATTACAGAGGAGCTTCCCTGCTGTCTGCCACAGGGAAAGTCATCGAAAGAATCCTCCTCAATCGTCTTCGCCCAGTGGCTGAAGAGCTCCTCCCATAGTCGCAATATGGATTCCACCCACTAAGGGGCACAATGGACATGATCTTCACCGCGGGTCAATTACAAGAGAAATGTAGGGAACAGCACCAACCGCTGTACATGGCCTTCTTTGACCTCACAAAGGCCTTCGACACTGTCAACCATGAGGATTATGGAGTGTCCTCCTCAAATTCGGCTGCCCTCAAAAGTTTGTCACCATCCTCCGCCTGTTTCACGACAACATGCAAGCCGTGATCTTTTTTCACCAACGGTTCCACCACAGACCCAATTCACGTACGGACCGGAGTCAAGCAAGTCTGTGTCATCGCACCAACGCTCTTCTCGATCTTCCTTGCTGCAATGCCCCATCTCACCCTCAGTAAGCTCCCCGTTGGAATGGAGCTAATCTACAGAACAAACGGGAAACTGTTCAACCTCCGTCGCCTCCAGTCCAGATCCAAGGTCATCCCATCCTCTGTCATCGAATTACAGTATGCAGACGGCGCTTGCGTCTGTGCACACTCGGAGGTCGTACTCCAAATCATCGTCAACACCTTCACCGAAGCGTACGAAAGCATAGGCCTTACACTAAACATCCGTAAGACAAAGGTCCTCGACAAACCTGTCCTCGCCACACAGTACTGCCCCCCGATTATCAAAATCCATGACGAGGCCTTGGACAACATGGACCACTTTCCATACGTTGGGAGCCTACTGTCAACAAGGTCAGACGTCGATGACGAAGTCCAACACCGCCTTCAGTGTGCCAGTGCAGCCTTCAGTCACCTGAGGAAGAGAGTGTTTGAAGACCAGGACCTCCAACCCAGTACCAAGCTCATGGTCTACAGAGTAGTAGAGATACCCGCCCTGCTGTATGTCTCAGAGACATGGACCAAGTACAGCAGGCACCTCAAAGCACTGGAGAGGTACCACCAACGCTGCCTCCGCAAGATCCTGCAAATCCATTGGCAGGATAGGCACACCAACGTTAGTGTTCTCGCTCAGACCAACATCCCCAGCATCGAAGCTTTGACCACGCTCGATCAGCTCCGATGGACGGGTCACATCGTCCGCATGCCCGATACGAGACTCCCAAAACAAGCACTCTACTTGGAGCTCTGACACAGCAAGAGAGCCCCATGTGGGCAGAGGAAATGCTTCAAGGACACCCTCAAAGCCTCCTTGAAAAAGTGCAACATCCCCACCGACACCTGGGAATCCCTGGCCCAAGACCGCACAAAGTGGAGGAGAAGCATTCGGGAAGGCGCCGAACACCTCGAGTCTCTTCGCTGGCAGCAAGTGGAAGCCAAGCGCAAGCAGCGCAAGGAGCGCACGTCAACCCAAGCACCCCACCCACCCACCCCTTCAACCACCGTCTGCCCGACCTGTGACATAGACTGTAGGTCCCGCATTGGACTCATCAGCCACCTGAGAACTCATTTTTTAATGTGGAAGCAAGTCATCCTCGGTTCCGAGGGACTGCCTAAAAAGAAAGACACAACCTTACCTTACCATCTGACTTAGGTACAACAACAATGGGTGTAGCCCAATTACTCAGATCTACTTTAGAGATAATGGACTAGAAATTCGGCTCCTTTGCGCCTGCCATTAGCGTCTCCGAGGGGCGCTAATGGGGCGCAAAGGGCTTATCGCCCGGGGGGCACGAAAAAAGCGCCTCCCGAGAAATTCGGCAGGCCATTGCTGAGGCGCTACCCGATAGCGGCATGCCCTCACCAGTAGCGCCCCGGCCTGCTGCACCGCCGGCGATGACGCCATCACTGTGCACAGCGACCACTTAGCGCCCCGCCGCGTCCCCTTAATGCCCCGCGGCAGAAAATCGGCTGAGCCCCACGAGGCTGCCGCGGGCGATGTCAGCGCCCACCTCGTGGGTCGTGAACCGGGCCGACCCTGCTCGCGGGGCGGTATTTAAAGGGGAGGTGCGGCCGCGACCTGTGCCACCATTTTCATTTTTTGGCTGGGCTTCTGCCATGGCACCATGCTCCCCTGGGCCATCGGAGGTCCTGCAGAGTGCGCAGCTGCCCTCCACTTTAACTGAAGGGGAGGGGCATTGAAACGCGGCAGCGCCCCGCAGAGCCTCAGCTGAGTGCTGCCGATCGCACCCCGACATCGCCTCGGATACCGCCCCACCAGGAAGTGGAGCGCCCGACAATGTGCTCCACTTCCTGTGTGGGGCGGTAAGCCAATTTAGAGGCTGGAACGGTACTTCCGCGCCAGGTGCTAAATGTCCGGCTTTAACTCGGTTACCGCCCCAAACGGGGCGTAACCGAATTTCGCGCCCAGTTTTCTCAGTTTCTAGTCTTTTGAGTTCTTGCTCAAATTTTTCCTTGAGTGCATATGGTACGGGACGTGGCTTACAGTAAACTGGTCTTGCATCCTTTAACGCTCTGACACTTGCCTTGAAGTCTTGGATCGGACTGCCCGTTTCACTGAACACCTTCGGATACTGCTTGATGACATCATCTTTCGTGCAAATTTCGCTTCCACACGAAAAATCTCATTCCAATCCAGCTTCAGTGATCCCAACCAATTTCTACCTATCAAGGCAGGCTTGTCTCCTGCCACTACTATGAGAGGCAAGCTCTGACACTGATCCTGGAATTTCACTGGTATGGTGACACTTCCTACTACAGGGATTTGCTCTCCTGAGTAGCCTCGCAGCTCTACCTTCGATTTCTCTAGTCGATAATCACACAACTTGTCACGATATAGTGATTCTGGTACTACGCGCACGGATGCACCAGTGTCAATTTCCATGGGTATCCTGGTTCCTGCGAAATCTACTTGAATGACGATACCTCGCGAATCGCTGTTAGATATCTTCGTGCTCCTGATGACGTGAATCTCCAGAAACTCCTCGTCCTGCTGCTTCTCTTCAACGGTATGTAGTGTCTGCCGATTTCTACTTCTAGCATTGCCAGTCAGTTTACTCTTCTGTCGGCATGCCTTTGCAAGGTGCCCAGTTTTCTTGCAGTAGAAACACTCTGCCTTCACATATGGACAGCTTTGAGCGATGTGTTGTCCCAGGCACCAATAGCACGACTTCAATGCACTGTTACCTTGGCCAGTTGCTGAGGCCTTAGGGCCCAACTGCCTTTTACTTTTAGCCTGCAGCCGATTCACCTCATTTGTCTGACGACTGGAAAGGCGTGGAACTCTCGGGAGTATCGGTCTGCCATATCCATCGACATAGCTGTCTGACAAGCTAAGTCAAAATTCAAGTTAGGGGTTGTCAACAATTTAAGAACATAAGAACATAAGAAATAGGAGCAGGAGTAGGCCAATCGGCCCCTCGAGCCTGCTCCGCCATTCAATAAGATCATGGCTGATCTGATCCTAACCGCCAATCTACTATCACAGAACCATCTCCTGCATCTAACAGAATTGCACACACGAAATAGGAGCAGAATCAGGCTACACGGTCCCTGGGCCCGCTCCACTACCCACAGGGCCATGACCGATCCGAACCTAGACTCATGTCCAAATTCCTGCCCGCTCCCCGTAACCCTTAATGCCCTTTACTTCTAGGAAACTGTCTATTTCTGTTTTAAATTTATTTAATGATGTAGCTTCTACAGCTTTTTGTGGCAGCATATTCCATGGACCTACCACCCTCTGAGTGAAGTAGTTCCTCCTCATCTCAGTTTTGAAAGAGCAGCCCCTTATTCTAAGACTATGTCCCCTAGTTCTAGTCTCACCCGTCATCGGGAGCATCCTCCCCGCATCCACCCGATCCAACCCCTTCACAATCTTATATGTTTCAATAAGATCGCCTCTCATTCTTCTGAACTCCAATGAGTAGAGTCCCAATCTACCCAACCTCTCCTCATATGACCACCCCCTCATCCCCGGGATTAACCGAGTGAACCTTTTTTGCACTGCCTCGAGAGCAAGGATGTCTTTCCTTAAGTAAGGACACCAAAACTGTATGCAGTATTCCAGGTGCGGTCTCACCAATACCTTGTACAACTGAAGCAATACCTCCCTATTTTTATATTCTATCCCCCTAGCAATGAAAGCCAACATTCCATTTGCCTTCTTAATCACTTGCTGCACCTGCATACTAACCTTTTGAGTTTCGTGCACCAGGACCCCCAGATCCCTTTGCACTTCAGTACTCTCCAGTTTCTTGCCATTAAGATAATAAATTGCTCTAGGATTTTTCCTGCCAAAGTGCATCACCTCACACTTTCCAGTGTTGTATTCCATCTGCCAAATCTCTGCCCACTTACTTAGCCTGTCTATGTCCCCTTGCAGGTTTTTTATGTCCTCCTCACTCACTACTTTCCCTCCCATCTTTGTATCATCTGCAAATTTTGATATGTTACACTTGGTCCCTTCCTCCAAATCGTTAATATAGATTGTAAAGAGTTGGGGACCCAGCACTGACCCCTGTGGAACACCACTAGTTACTGATTGCCAGTCTGAGAATGAACCATTTATCCCAACTCTTTGCTTTCTGTTAGATAGCCAATCCTCTATCCATGCCAGAATATTACCCCCAATCCCGTGATTTTTTACCTTAAGCAATAATCTTTTATGTGGCACCTTGTCAAATGCCTTTTGGAAGTCTAAATACACTACGTCCACTGGTTCCCCT
Organism: Squalus acanthias; assembly: GCA_030390025.1. NCBI lineage: Eukaryota > Metazoa > Chordata > Chondrichthyes > Squaliformes > Squalidae > Squalus > Squalus acanthias. The sequence goes on along the minus strand of CM059427.1, from coordinate 32,073,352 downwards.
TTATCCACTCTATATGTTACTTCCTCAAAGAACTCCAGCAAATTTGTCAAACATGACTTCCCCTTCGTAAAACCATGCTGACTTTGTCCTATTAAATTATGATTATCCAAATGTCCTGTTACTGTTTCCTTAATAATGGACTCCAAAATTTTACCTACCACAGATGTTAGGCTAACCGGTCTATAGTTACCAGCCTTCTGTCTACTGCCCTTTTTAAATAAGGGTGTTACATTAGCAGTTTTCCAGTCTGCCGGGACCTTAGCGGAATCCAGGGAGTTTTGAAAAATTATTACCAATGCATCTACAATCCCTACCGCCACTTCCTTCAAGACTCTAGGATGTAAGCCATCAGGTCCAGGTGATTTATCTGCCTTGAGTCCCATTATTTTACCGAGTACCACTTCCTTAGTGATTTTGATCGTGTTTAGCTCCTCTCCCCCTATAGCCCCCTGTTTGTCCAGTGTTGGGATATTCTTAGTGTCCTCTACTGTAAAGACTGATACAAAATATTCATTCAGTGTTTTTGCCATCTCCATATTTCCCACCATTAATTTCCCGGTCTCATCCTCTAAGGGACCAACATTTACTTTAGCCACCCTTTTTCTTTTTATATAACTATAAAAACTCTTACTATCTGTTTTTATATTTTTTGCTAATTTACTTTCATAATCTATCTTCCCTTTCTTAATCAATCTTTTTGTTATTTTTTGCTGCCTTTTAAAGTTTTCCCAATCCTCTGTCCTCCCACTAGATTTCACTACCTTATATGCCCTTGTTTTTAGTCGAATACTATCCTTAATTTCTTTACTTAGCCACGGATGACTGTCCTTTCTTTTACACCCTTTTCTTTTCAGTGGAATATATATTTTTTGGAAGTTGTAAAATAACTCCTTGAATGTACACCACTGATCATGTGTTGTCTTACCCTTTAATCTATTTTCCCAATCCACTCTACTCAATTCCGCTCGCATACCTTCATAGTCTCCTTTATTCAAGCTTAGCACGCTTGTTTGAGATCCAACCTTCTCACCCTCTAATTGAATATGGAACTCAACCATGTTATGGTCACTCATTCCAAGGGGATCCTTTACTAGGACATTTTTAATTAATCCTGTCTCGTTACACAGGACCAGATCTAAGGTTGCTTGCCCCCTGGTCGGTTCAGTTACATACTGCTCAAGAAACCCATCCCTAATACACTCAATGAACTCATCCTCAAGGCAGCCCTGCCCCATTTGATTTGTCCAATTAATATGATAGTTAAAATCCCCCATAATTATAGATGTTCCCTTATTACATGCCTCAACTATTTCCTGATTGATACTCCGTCCAACAGAGTTGCAACTGTTCGGAGGCCTATAGACTACGCCCACTAGTGTTTTTTTCCCCTTATTATTCCTTATCTCCACCCAAACTGTTTCATTATCATGATTTTTTGACCCAATATCATTACTCTGTATTACAGTGATTCCTTCCTTTATTAACACAGCCACCCCACCTCCCCTTCCTTCCTGCCTGTCCTTCCTGATCGTTAAATAACCTGGTATGTTTAATTCCCAGGCATTGTCACCCTGCAGCCATGTTTCTGTAATGGCCACAATATCATAACCATATGTAGTTATTTGTGCCATTAACTCGTCTATTTTGTTACGAATGCTACGTGCATTCAGATAGAGAACTTTCAAATATGCTTTGTGGCACTTAGTTCCTGCTTTTTCACTTTTTACCACTTTACCTTTTACTCCACACACTCTGTCCCTTCCTGCCACGCTCTGATTTGTGATTCCCCTACTGCTACCTATGTCTATGACCCTCTCTGTTGTCATTTTTATTTTTTGCTCTCTTGAAACCTCCCCCCCACTAATTAGTTTAAAGCCCTCTCCACAGCCCTAGTTATTCGATTCGCCAGGACACTAGTCCCAGCACTGGCCAAGTGAAGTCCGTCCCAACGGAACAGCTCTCTCCTGCCCCAGTACTGGTGCCAGTGTCCCAAGAAGCAAAACGCATTTTTCCCACACCAGTCTTTGAGCCACGCATTCAACTCCCTGATTTTATTTACCCTAGCCAAATTTGCTCGTGGCTCAGGTAGTAATCCAGAGATTATTACCCTCGAGGTTCTGCTTTTTAATTTGGCCCCTAGCTGCTCAAACTCCCTCAACAGAACCTCTTTCCTTGTCCTATCTATGTCATTGGTACCAACATGGACCATTTACTTCTGATACTTTCATTTTTCAACCCACAAACAAAGTGGTCACGTATAGCTCGGTCTTGAAAGTTTCCGAAATGGCAGTGAATGGATAGCTTTTTTAAAGCTACAATGTACTCACTGATACCCTCGTCATTTAATTGATTGCGTGTTCCAAAATGATAACTTTCAGAAATTTCCAGGGGCTCAGGTCTGTAGTGCTGTTCTAACTTGGTTAGGATCTCCTTCAGTGGTGTGTCCTTCGGCTTGGTGGGAACAAGCACATTTTTCAGGGTGTCATACACCTCGGGGCCTGCTTCAGTCAAACACATAGCCCGTTTCATTTCTAAAACCGCCCGGTTATGGTTTACATCATCGGGGACTTCGACAATACTATTTGCAGTGAAAAACATTTTTAGCCACTCCACATACACTCCGAAAATCTCTCGGTCACAATGGAACTCACCCAAGCGCCCTATTACTCCCACTGGCGCTGCCATCTGGACTCTGGCAACGTCGATAGTTCAGCCACGTGTGCTCGAAATTTACCTCGGATTTTTAAGTTTTTCTGCAAAACGAAGAACCTTTAACAGTCCCTCCGTCGGTTGGCAGGATTATCCTCCAACAAAAATTTCAGCTAGGGAATCCGCAATCGCATCCTCATCGCCAATTCTGTGATATCTTGAGACACATTATATATATATACAACAGCACAATATGGCTTCCGGTAAGAACTGTACTGCATATGGCTTTATTATTATATACATCAGTAGTCCACCAGCTGGCTCCATTACAATGTGCAGCCAGTGGAGACTGTTTCCACACATATGGAGCCCACTATGCGCATCTACTATACAATGCAGGAATTTTCTCACTACCTGCAGAACACCCAGGAGATTGTAACAGGCCAGGAAATTGCTGCAACATCACAACACCAGGAATAACTTCTAAAGACATTGGTGGCTTTGAGTGGGAGTTACCAATGCTTCAATACATGTTTTGAACAGGACACTTTCACAGGGTTCCAAGACCTTTTTGGGGCTATTAAATCGGCGATGACACTGACCAGTGGCTCCTCTATGCCTGCCCTCAGCACCAGTCTTTCAGAAGAAGCTGAGAGTAAAAACCTTACTGAAGCATTAAGAGACACACGTGGCAATTCAATAGATATGTTTAATCATGGTATTGTGAAATATGCAATTTATTTTGCTTAAAACCATAATTTCAATATTAGAAATGTTAATTATTGAAAAATGGCAGATGATTTTTTTTCAGGAAGCTTTGAATGATTTGTCAGGAAAAGAAAACACAGCACTGTCTAGTGGAGAGACAGGTAATTGCTACAGTCAGGTCAGTGTTGTCATTTAAGATAATAATATCCAGTAGAGTGCTATTACAAATCAGTGTGCAGTTAAGTATTGACATTTTAACATTGGAATTCCCATTAGAAATGTTTACATAGCATTTTAAAATGTGACACAGAAAGTAAGGGTTCGTAGACAAGAACTGTGCGGCATTTAAGATTTTTAATACATAAATATAAAAAAAGAAATATAGATACACATAAGAATCCTTAAGATGTCTGTTGAATAAGGATTATAAATAAAAGCCAAACTGCTCCGTTCCAAAACTATAAAAAAGAAACAATGATTGTTGCTTAAATTCTAGGAAAAATGTTTCCTGATTAAATTAAAGATATGGGAACACATATGACTCTGCTTAATGAAGGCTTAAACTTTATGATGCCACTTAAAATTCTCTAACATTTCTTACTGTTTGTGTACATTATAAGAATGCACAAGGGAATCTATAGATGAACGACTTCTTGAAACCAAAATGCATAGAAAACAGCAATTCTGAAAACATATTGGATCAATTATTTCACTGCTTCATAATTTTAAGGGCATATATATTCACATATATATATTCCTAGAAAATTATTTCATAATGTACAATAATGATACATTTAAAAGGAGGCATGATGAAAAAAGTTAAAAAGGTGCTTTAAAGAGTTCATCTATTACAAAATAAGTGCATTCTTATACTATTTTACAGCAAAAAATTAACACCATTTGTACTTAGGCTTTTCTAAATGGTCTTACTTGTCAAAAAGACACATAGGTTGGAGAATGTCTTTATTATTCTGCATTAAAAAATGATTAGCCACGCTCCAACTAACTTCACTATTGGTGCCTCTATTAATTACCCATGAGCTAAGCTAATGGTTTGGCTAAAACAATTTTACCTCAGGATGTGGACAAGTATTTGACAATGCAATTAACAGCAGTTTAAACCCAGAAGACATCTTCGTAATTCTGTATCTGTTCACAGAATAGATGTTTGTCAATCAGTTGGAAAAAGTGCACAACCATTTTGGAATTGTCAAATATCCTTTCTGGTTTCAGTAATTCTGGAATAAATGCACCCCTGGTGACTCAGCAAGCTTCTCAAGTGAATAACTGAGCTATATGGATCAGTGTGGTCCCAGATTCAGTCCTTGATCTGTGCTGTTACTTAACCTGAGATTGATGACAGTAGAGTATGCTAAATCTCCACCTCTTTTATGCTGCCCTGAGATTTCTAGAGTCTCTCGTGAGAGGCAGAGTAAGGTCTGCGCCTGCAATGCAATTGCACAAGTACAGCGACCAGAATTTAATTTTCACAGACACGTATTTACAGAGTTTATGGCATAGAAAGAAGCCATTTGGCCCTTTGCACTTGTGCCAGTTCTCTGAAAGAACTATGCACAGTCTCATTCCCTTTATTGTTTTCTTTACCAGATGTTTAAGAACATAAGAAGATAAGAAATAGGAGCAGGAGTAGGCCATTTGGCCCTTCGAGCTTGCGCCGCCATTCAATAAGATCATGGCTGATCCTCTTTCTCATCTCCACTTTCCTGCACTATGCCCATATCCCTTGATTCCCTTAATATTCAAAAATCTATCGATCTCTGTCTTGAATATACTCAACCAACTATACTTATCCAATTCCATTTCAAAAGATATTATAGATTCTACTTCTACCACTGTCAAATAAAGCCAATTAATATATGCACACCAGGGAACATCCACCTTATCTCAAAAAAGCAGCTGCAGAGTATTAAAAAAAATAAACCTTCATCGAAGACAACAGCCAAGTGTATCCCAGGAAGTTACATTTGAAGAAAATCATTTTTAGAGGTAAATTTTAGCAGTTGTTATAACTTCTTTGGGACAAACACTAAATAAATACAACTGTAATTGTGACTCTCAGAAACCAAGAGCTCATTTTAAATTTTTCTGCCTCAAGTTTGTGTACAACAATGGGAAAAAGTGACGGTTAATTGGTTTCAAACTTGCCTTGCAACCCTAACTGGTTCTGTTAGGCTCCCATTGCACCTTCCAAAAGATATGATTCATTGAAACTGACAACCACCAGTGCCAATGAAAAAGCTAAGTTTTCTTGCAAAACATTGAAAGACTGATACATGGGCAAATGTCAGCTTAAAAAGTTGATGGTTGGCATGTATAGATCCATGCAACTTTGGAACATTTTCCATGGACAGTGATCTGAATTCAGAACACAATGTTGTTTTTCCATCATGGAAAACAATTTATATATCAGAAAAATCTGAGAAATTGATGAATGAGTGGAAACTCTCAATTGATCAAGACTTGCACATGAAAACTACTGTCAGCAGTTTTGTAGAAAAATGTTTCTACCTCTGACCACCAGTGGTTTTGTAGAAAGCGAGATCATTTAATTTTCACAGACACGTATTTACAGAGTTTATGGCATAGAAAGATGCCATTTGGCCCTTTGCACTTGTGCCAGTTCTCTGAAAGAACTATGCACAGTCCCATTCCCTTTATTGTTTTCTTTACCAGATGTTTAAGAACATAAGAAGATAAGAAATAGGAGCAGGAGTAGGCCATTTGGCCCTTCGAGCTTGCTCCGCCATTCAATAAGATCATGGCTGATCCTCTTTCTCATCTCCACTTTCCTGCACTATGCCCATATCCCTTGATTCCCTTAATATTCAAAAATCTAGCGATCTCTGTCTTGAATATACTCAACCAACTATACTTATCCAATTCCATTTCAAAAGATATTATAGATTCTACTTCTACCACTGTTTCTGGTAGATGATTCCATGTCCTAACAACTCCCTACACGAAACAAAATTCTGCTAATCTTTCCCTTTGTTCTTTTGGTCATTATCTTAAATTTATGTCCTTCAGTTACCAACTCACTGACGAGTGGAAATGTTTATTCCCGATTTACCTTATCAAAACTCTTCATAATTTTCAACACCTCTAGCAGGTGCTCTTCTCTGTTCTAGTGAAAAGCTTCTCTTGCCCATCCTCATATCAAGAGCTTATCATCTCTGGTATTATCTAAGTAAATATCTTCTGCACTCTCTCTATGGCTTTGACATCCTTCCTAAAGTAGGATGCCCAAAACTGGACACAATATTCTAATTATGGTCTAACCAATGATTTGTTTGCTATTACGTTGTTTGCTTTTGTACTCTATACCTCTATTTATTAAAATACAATCACATATGCTTTTTGTTTTACAGCTTGATCAACTTAGCCTCCCATTTTTAAAGACTTATCTGGACTCACGTACCTATCTGTTCCTCTTTTGTTTGCTATACCTTCCTGTCCCTCTATTGGACACATCTTTATGTCCCTTATTTACTTGTTATGCTGCCAAGCGCACCTCCTATCCAATATGTTCCAAGTCCCATACCACCAAATCTATCTTTATATAACTCATCTTTTCACTCTTCTCTCATTTCCTTCTCACCCAATCCAAGAAGCATGTAGCCTGAGCTTGACATCTCTTCTTGGACTGTGGATCATTGTGCGCTCAATCCTCTGCCCTACTACTTTGTGATAAAATCTGTTTGGTCTTATTTTCACAGTGCAACCCTTCCCACATTACAACAGTGACTACACTCCAAAAGTACTTCATTGGCTGTAAAGCGCTTTGAGACGTCCGGTGGTCGTGAAAGGCGCTATATAAATGTAAGTCTTTCTTTTCTTTCTTTCAGGAGCACCTTTTGAAATTGGAAATAGAGAGTACCATCAAACCTTGAAAAAACACGATTCAGTGCCAGCATTGTGCATTGAGAAATATTCATGAACAATTCACAGTGTTGGGTCTGAAGTCATGTTTTTCACATGGCTTGACAGAGGGATGCATAAATTAAGGTATTTACTATTCATCTTCAAATGTATTGCACTTAAAACAACAATACATGCAAACAGGTATGCCATATCGAGTAATGTCCTGTAAACAGGATTACAATAGGTAAAGCTTAAACCTTGAAACATGCTTTGACAATTATATTTTATAATTTATGATAAAAAACAATATATTGAAAGTATGAGGCTGGGAATACCGGGTATCTGCAGAAAACACTTTGAACCTCAATCCATCCCTGATGATCCATGAGTTTAGTGACAGAAAACTCTCTCAATGCTAGCATTGGAAATGAAACAAAGTACAAATACTGTAACCTCACAGTGTTTACAATGAAATTGTTCATGGTTCGACATATGAAAAATACCAGCAGTCTGAAGGTAAATTGTATTTGTTTTAAACTCACTCCTTCTCATCAACCACACATTCAGTCTCTGAGTATCCTTGGATAATCAACTGACACTGTGCCAGCACCAAACTTAAAATACAGGGTGTAATTCTGATTTTGGGTGATAATGTATGTGTAAAACAGAAAATATTGGATCAGCCGCCCGTTATACATCTCTCCTGATTTTCATTTCCATTAAAGTCGCAGACTTTTCACGCATACACATGAGCATACGGTGAGCTTTTCTTTTAAGCAATCAAACTGTATTAGGGGCTATGGGGCAAACTTCCAGGACTGTGTATACTATTCCACCAAAACTTTTAGGTTTTGGGACACCTGCAAATATGGTACAGATACAAAACTTAATTTACATAGCATAAATTTTAAGGGCAACCAATATGCAAGCTAATGTAACTAGGCTGAGTTACTTATCACAGGTAACTCCCCAAGAGGATGGCATTCTGATGGTCTGGGTGAAAAAAGAAATGGCGACAAGTTTTCTTTTTACCGCATCAAGTAATCCTAGAAGGAGTTTACGAAATGTCTATACAGTTTCAGAGCATGCCCTTGCAGTATAGCCCAGGCTAGAAATAGTAGCAGGTTATGTACTCCTCAGATGTTAAACTGCAGGATATCGAGAAGGACGTTCTGAGAGAAACAGTGGTCATCTGTATTAGTGCCAGTTCATAGCGAGTCCTGTTCCACATTGCTAGGCTTTCAATCATCACCACTACGTGGGGCAGAGTTTAAGCACACAGACTGCTCAAGTACTTTCCACACTTCGTGCTGAATGCTCACCTATTTATTTTTACATTTTCAGTTTGTGTGTTTTAAAATGTAACAGGAACATTTTTATTTCAGTTACCCAAGACTGTGAAATATAATCTATCTAGGGAAGTTTCCCCCCGCCCCCCCCCCCCCCTCCCCTCCCCTCCAGCTAGTTGTTATAAATTCAGGTATGCCACAGATACCATCTCAGGTTCAGTGGCATCACTTGCTCCTATAAGAAGATCCCCCACCCTTTAAGGACCGGAGTTGACTCACACAGCTGAATATCTACTTAAATGATGGCGTAACCCAGCAGTGTAACAATAGTACCCTCTTTTAATCTGAGCTGGATATTCCTGTCTTTCACATGTGCCCCCACATGCCTCTCCAATCTTTCTAGGCAAACTGCGAAAACACTTGGTAAGTTGAGGCCAGATACGAATCATTAAACTGCTTTATTTCACAGCGAGTGAACATACAAAGGAACAGTTCTGATCGGACTCACTTAATTCAATCAGTAGAACTTGTCTTTGCACAATAATACAAAATAATCAACGTATTAGCCCGGATTTTGCCATCAGCGGCTAAGGAACAGTTCACGCCGTTCACCTCTCTGACAACTGCCCACAGACTTTTCGTCGGCTTGTCAGCAGAGATTTCCACTAATCCGGAGTCTTTTCCAGCACGACGTCCTCTACAAGTGATCTATGGTGTCTGTGAACAGGACTCAATAGCGAGGCTCTTCAACGAATCAGATTGAAGTATCCTCACTGAGACACGCAGGGCTAGAAATTCGTTGCATCTGTGCCTCTCGTTAGGGGCGCTAACAGGGTGCAAACGACTTTTCGCCCCGGCGCCACTAATGACTCCCACTAAATTCAGCGGGAGTTTAGCAGTGGCAGTAACCGGTAGTGCCCCGCTCCGCTGCAGAGGTGATGACAATGTGCACAGCGCCCTGTTTTCGCCCCGCCTGCAAAATTGGCCCGCGCCCCTTGAATCTGCGCCGGACGATGACAGCGACTGATTCAGGGGGCGGGAATGGAGCGGCAGGAGGCTCGCGGGGTGCTACGTAAAGGGGAGGTGGCAGGGCGGGGAAAAAAATCGGCCTACTTACTTGTCGCGGCCCATTGTATCTTTGAACGCGGGGTCCGTGCCGTGATCTGGCAGCCCGGCACTCCTCTTGAGTGCCGGGCTGCTGGCACAGCACCCCGCTCCCCAGTGGTCCAGGTCAGGCCCCGCAGAGCTGTGGGCTTGGGTCCTCCCTTTAATGAGGGGAAGAGCCCTTCCATGCGGCAGCGCCACGTGGCCCAGAGTGTAGCGCTGCAGAACACACCACCCCGATATTCGGGGTTAGCGCTCTAAGAAGGAAGTGGAGTGCTTGAATTAGCGCTCCACCTCCCTCTTGGGGTGATAAAACTGAAGTTAGCGAACTGCAGCGCTATTTTTCGCCGGGCGCTAAATTTAGCGCCCAGGCGATGTTAGCAACCCAAAATGGTCACTAACGAATTTTCCCCCCCGCAGAGTCCAAACTAGGAAGTATAAAGCAGGAAATATAAATTACATTCAAATGATGTAGAGAAAGCAAAATAAAAATTGGGAAATACAGATGGGATTAAGGGAGAGAGATAAAGGAGACAAACAAAATAAAGTTTTTAAAAAATGTTTATTTTAATTTTAATTATTTTTAAAATTCGCATCATTAATTTTTCTTCTGAGGTAATGAGACTCCACACTTGTAAAATTATTTTTTCAGGGCCAGAGAGGTAGTTCAGCAGTAATTATCACTTAATACACCATTAGAAACTCACTTACTCCAAAATGTACCAGTCATAACTTTTTCAGCCGTTTTTGTGCGGAACTAGTGGGTAAGTACGCCAAGTTCAGGCCATTACAGTGATTTCAATGCTGAGTTTCTCGGCAAGAACTGCAACAGCGTACCCTGTGGAGGAGCAGGGTATCTCTGACAGCAACTTCTGGATTTCCACGTTTAACTGCGCATGTTGCTGTCAGATTTACCCTGTAATAACAGTGAGCCAATATACATAAACATAACAAAATAATATACTTTCCCACATCAGTGCCATCTTAATCAACTTCAACAAAATAACTTCAAACTACACTCTTGCATTCTCCTTCTGAGCCTAGCGAAAGCTTGCCCTCAAAACTTTATGTTTAAAAACAGGGGCGATTTTAACCCCATTCGCTCAGCAGCTACCTGGAAGGGTGGGCAGTTAAAATCACCCTGGCTCTTACCTGACCGATTGCCACCATGATCTCAACATCTGCAATTTCAACCTGCTCTCCTGAGCAGGCAACAAGGACACGTGCCTGGAGTCAACAGAGCCCTTCTTTACATATGCATGTTGCGGCCCGATGACATCATTGAGACCCGATTGTAATTTTAACTCAGGCGGGGAAGGCATCTGGAGTTAATATTTCATTTTTTTACCTCCCTGTGATCACAACCAAAGGGGAGTGACTGTGTCAGACAACCCCTGCCGAGCACCCGGGACCAGACACCTCCCAACACAATAGATGTTTATCAACTACTGAACTAGGATTACAAATCGCTTATTGTTTACAGTATTTAGAGAAAATTAGCATTTTAACCACCCTTAATCACAGATCCTTTCTAAAAAAAAGTGTGTGAATACACTTTGTATTAAAACACAGCCCTTAAATATAACTTTTTTCCCAAATATTTTCTGTGGAAAAATGGTCAAAAAAAATCCCTAAATATGACACTATTATTAGTAGTCTAATCTAGCAATGCATCAGAAATAAGCAAACATAAGGAGAGCTGCCCCATAACCTCCCTCCTGCTACAACTTGGATATTTTCCTTCTCATCCATCACAGCAGACCACACTGGCTTGTTCCAAGCAGCTATCCAATCTGCCTCATTTTCCTCTCCCAACTTTCACCCAATCTGTTCCACTTCTTTCATCCTAATTTCTACATCCTATTCACCTCCCTTCTCCCCATGCGACCTCAGATACTGTGGCTGGAATCTTTACCTTGAAGTCGGATTGTGTGCGTGCGGGGCGCGTAGCGGGTCAGGAACGCAATGTTCTGAGCAGCGCGTTGCTCAGAGCGACTTTCTCTTAATGGCCCCAGTTGAAAGACTCATGCGTGTTTCCTGGCCCTATTAAATGGAGCGGGTCTGATGACATCATCGATGACTCATTTCCAGCGCCAATATTTAAAGTAGTCTTGCACTCAACTCATTTGAAGGTTGCTAGAGGGTGGAACCTGACATCCAAAGGCCTGAGTATTCTTATAAAGTAGTAATGATGGATAGCCAAAGGCAGAGGGCTGCTCCACGGTTTTCAGACGCACCTCTGCATACTCTGGTGGAGGCAGTCAGAGCTCGCAGGGAGGTCCTCTTTCCTGCTGATAGGCGAAGGAGACTTTCAAAAGAGACCAAACGAGCCATGCTGGATATAGCTGAGGAGGTCAGCAGCAGGGATGTGGTCAGGAGGACCTGGATCCAGTGCAGGAAATGATTCAATGATTTCATGAGGTGAGGAAAGGTGAGTGCAATGCCACACTCACCCTCATCCTGAAGTGCCTGTCACCACATCCCCATCACTCTGCCTTCCCAAGCCTACTCCTGCACATCAATCCTCACACCAACCTTCCTTCCAGGTCCACCAATCCCACTCTCTCTATATACATACTCACATCCCCATCTGACTAACCATCCCTCACACTCACCCTCATCATAATGCAGTCATAGCAAGTAACACTACAGAAGGAGGTCATTTGGCATTGGCACCCCATTCCTTCATAGTTACCCTCTACAGATGGAACCCATCCATTCCTTACACTCATTCCATCACTCTCACTCAAACTTCTCTTCTTTTCCTCCTTGCAGGAGAAAAGAGAACAGAACGCATGGGCGAGACAGAGAACCGGAGGTGGCCCTCCAGTCTTCACCCAACTAACAGCAGCAGAGGAGGGGGCTCTGGAGATCTCGGGAGATGGAGAGATACTGACGGTGGGAGATGGAGAGAGGGGGATATCCCAGCAACCTGGTGACAGAATCACATCTCATAAAGCTACATGGCATACAACAATCACTCAAGGGGGGACTGATGTCAGCAGCCAGTGAAATCCCATCATGTGCACAATGGTAACATTACCCATTCTTATTGTAACACTTCTGATTCATCTCTTTACTCTCCCACAGGTCCATCAAGTGCCCCACCCCCAACTGTCCAGCCGGAGGAGGAAGACGACTGCTCAGAGGAGCCTCCAGCCTCTGAGGGTGCACCGTCAGCAGACCCAAGCGCACCCAGCACCAGCACAGACCTCGGTCGGTCCTTTGCGCCATAGAGTGGAGTTGTCAGCTGGGCCGGAATTTTGCCTACCTCGGCTGGTCTGGTGTGGGCAGTGACGATGGCGGGTCGCGACCCCGCTGCTGGCTCCATCCCGCTGCTGAAAATGACTTTTCCTTAATAGGGCCTATTAAGCCCGCCCAGTGTGTTACCTGGCCCAATTAAATGGAGCGGGTCTGGTGACGTCATTCATGACACGTTTTCAGCCAGGATTTTTAAAGGGACCATGGCCACATTAGATTTGACGTTTAATCTAACATAGTGCTGTCACTTATGGAGGGAGTCAGAGCACGCAGGGAGGTCCCCTTCCCTTCCAATGGGTGGAAGAGACCTCCCCAGGAGACCAAAACAGCCTGGTTGGAGATTGCAGAGGAGGTCACAAGCAGGGCTATGTTCAGGAGGACCGGGGTGCAGTGCTGCAAACGTTTCAATGATCTCATTAGATCAGGAAACGTTAGTAAAAGGCCACACTCAACTTCATCCTACTTTGCCTCTCATCATATCTCCATCACTCTGCTTTCCCTACCCTACTCCTGCACATCCTTACTCACACCAACATACCTTGCACCTCCACCCATCCCTCTCTATCTACCTACATTATCACATCCCCATCTCACTAGCCACCCCTCACACTCACCCTCATCCTCATACCAACTAACAACACACAAGGGTAGCCACTTGAGTGTTTTTCCAATGTTAATGTAAAGTTTCTGTTAATGTGGTGTCAAACATAAAAACCTTTATTTTCAACACTTTCCAGTCTTGGACAGATTTGTGTGCATCTTTGGAAGTGGCTTAGCGAGTTGCAGTGAATGGTGAGACATAACGGTACCCGCCCCCCCCCGCCCCCCGCAATGGTGATGAGTGTGAAAGGAATGGCTTGGTCATTGTAGGGATGCTTTATGGTGTTGGTGTGGGGTGGTGCCAACCTGGTGCATCATGTGGCAGCCATATGAGTGTACAGCGTAAAGTTAACTAAATCTGGCCATGATGAGGCCATCCCTGGCCTCCCGGACAGCAATGTGCTCGGGTGCTGATGCCCTCTGTCCTGTGCAGCATCAGGTGATTGCGGAGAAGGTTGGTGTTGTTGTTGGTGTTGCTGGTGTGCCTGGTGCTGCTGGTGTTGGGACTGATCATCGTCCGATTTTGAGGACCAAGGTGAGACAGTATAAACGGCACCCATGTTGATGGGATAGCAGGTGAAGTACAGATGACAGAAGCATTCTGTCAATGGTGAGAGAGTTCTTCCAATGAGGTGAGACTGGATGGAGACATCTGTGCTGGAAATGAACTGAGCAACAGCTTCTGCCTGAGGAAAGTCATCATCTGTCAGGTAGGAACTTTTACTGTACATTTGATGCTGTCAAGTAATCAGCTGGAGCAATGGCCACTGAACTCCCGTCTCACATGGTTCCCGAGCAACGTGGTTCCTGTGGCCATGCAGTTAAATTTAAAAAGTAAGTTAAAAAAAAGTCTGTTACGGGTCTGACAACTAGCTGTTAATCATGCAAATTGAGTCACCCACCGCTGCCGGTCGAGTCAGCTCCGCAATGACTGACGCGCCTGGGGGAAAGGCGTGTGGGAGCGGGATGACAACGGGTTACCAACCTGCTGTCAAAAATAACAACTTTCCCACCCGACCCGCCACCGATTGCGCCCGCTACCATCTCAGAAAAGTCCGGCCCTGACGTCTCACAATTCACAAGTGAGCAAGAGCACGTGGTGTTGACAGGGACAGCAGTGGAGACTCCTTGCCGGAGGGCGCAGGACGCTCCAAGCTCTGCTGAGCTGCATGCAGACTCTGATCCTCAAGGGCCATCATAAAGAGGGTGATCTTGGAATGGCAGCAACAATTGCATGAGGCTCTGGCAGCTTTTGCAGCCGCGATGTCTGCAAATGTGCAGAGAATGGAGGAATCCATCTCCAACATGAGCACCCCCATGTCGCAGGCGATAGCGACGATGTGCTGTTCCATGGAAAGGATGGCCACCTGCATGCAGCAGCAAATGTGCCAGTCACATGAGCACATGCTAGCTGTGGACAACAGATGGCAGGCGCTCATAGACCTCCTCTCAAGGAGGGATATAAACGTAGACTTGAGCGTTCATCGCCCCACTGCTGTGCAGCAAGGTGCTCTCCAGCTCCTTGCTAGCAGGGAAGTGCGGGTGGCCCATGAGAGGAATGATGGTGAGAGGGGACATGGAAGTGAGGGCTCTTCTCAAAGCGCTCGCACTTCTCCCTCATTGCTTCCCCCTCAGTCAGAGCCCCATATGCTTCCCCGGATCACGATGACCGAGTCTGCCCCTGCATAGTCGCAGGAGGAGCAGGCTTTGGCGGGGCCATCACAGGCGCCAAAACCCAGAGGACGTCTGCCAAAAGTGTCTAATGAGTCACAGCAGGGAAGTGAGCAGCCTGCCTCTACCTCTGCTGAAGCCACAGGGGTTGCACCTTGTAGAAGCACTCAGAAAAAAAAAATGACATCGAAGTAGATGCACACGTGTATGCACATGGGTGTATCAAAAAATGCCAGTGTTAAGTTTCAGTTATTTTGATGACACACATAATGTTTTACTTTGCACGACTTTCCAGTCTTGTCCATTTTTGCCTGCTACCTTGGAAGTCGCTTTGTCACTTGGAGTGAATGGTGAGACATTACTTAACCTTGAGCACTGGGGCTTTGGGCGAGAGGAATGGATTGGTCATTGTAGGGATGCTTTGTGGTGTTGTTGGTGTTGGGGCGGGGGAACTTAGTACAGCATGTGGCAGCCAGGTGACTGCATTGGAGCAAGTTAAGTAAATCTGGCCATGATGAGGCCATCCCATGCCTCCCGGACAGCAATGCTGGTGCCATCTCCAACTCAGGTTCATCCTCCTCTTCCTCCTCTTCCTTATATTCCACCTGTTCCTCCTCCTCCTCCTCTGAAGAGGCTGTGTGCTGTGTGCCTGTGATGGCTCCGCCAAAATCTGCTCCTCCTGCGACTATACAGTACTTGGCTTCCTCAAGGGTGTCAGGAGCCACGGCTTCAGTGGATACCCCTTGTCTCCAAGCAGCCAGCCGGTAAGTCTGTTTGGAGGTGCGAAGAGCTGAGGGAGGGTGGACTGGTGCAGAATGAAAGAGTCATGACAGCTGCCAGAGAATCTGGCGTACACATGCATAATCATCATTTTATGGTTGCAGACGAGCTGCACATTGAGGAAGTGGAAGCCCTTGTGGTTCCCAAACACTCCTGGGTGATGATGGGGTGCCTTCTTGGCCACATGTGTGCAGTCGATGACACCCTGCACCTGTGGGACATCAGCCAGAGCTGCAAAGTCGAGCGCCCGCTCAGTAACACTGGCTTCATCAGTGGCAAAGTTAATATAATTGGCTGACTTGTGAAACATGGCATCGGTCGCCAACGTGATGCATCTGTGGGCGGCCGACTGCAAGATCCCGAAAATGTCTGCTGCAGATCCCTGGAAGGAGCCTGAGGCGAAGAATTTGAGGGTGGTGGTGACTTTGACAGCCACTGGTAAGGCGTGTCCACCAGGTCCTCTGGGCAGCAGGTCTTGTTCCAGCAAGCTACAAATATCTGCGACGACCTGGCACGATAGCCTGAGCCTCCTGAAGCACTACTGCTCAGTCATGCTGAGGAAGCTCATCCTCTGCCTGTATACCCTGTGTTGGGGGTATCGCCTCCGGCGCGGTGCAGACCTGCGGTGCCCCCTCTCTCCTGTGGAGCATCAGGTTGTTGAGGAGGAGGCTGCTATTGTGGTTGCTGCTGCTGGTGTGGCTGGTGTTGTTGGTGGCGGGGCTCACCTTGGTCCAATTCTGAGGTCCAAGGTGAGACAGTATAAGTGGCACCCATGCTGATGTAATAGAAGTCAGGTAAAGTGGAGATCAGAGGGCCAATCCCTTAATGTTGTGATAGTGTGTAGCAATGTGGTGAGAGTGGCTCCCGAGGTTTCAGAAATGACCTGCAAACTGCTGACACCCAAATCTGTGGACAAAATGGTGTGAACAAGAGCCTTTCCATGAGGCAAGTAATGAGGTGTAATGTTGGAGTATTTATGTGCTTTTCCCAGCTCTCAATGAATGAACTCACCAACGACCACTAAGCTTCCGCCTCCCCTTCACAGGTGAGGTAACTGAGCTCTGTGAATCCCGTGCTCCTGCAGTTAAAGTCAAAAGCTGGCGTTAAAAACAGTCTTAAGTGTCTCTCAACAAGCATTTAATGATTTAAATGAGGTCGCCTGCCTCTGCCAATCGGGTCTGTATCGCACCCTCAAAATCGCCCGAGTTAAATGCGCGAGGCAGAGGGTTCCCGACGCGCTCGCTATTGCCGGGATTTTAACTGCCGACCCGCCCCCAAACCCACATGCTCGGCAACAGGAAAATTCCGGCCTGTGTCTCTAATTCAGAACAGATCTAGCAGCTCAAAACTGGGCATCCATGAGGTGATGTGAGCCATCAGCAGCAGCAGATTTGTATACCACCACAATCTCTAACCTCATTGCCCGGCATATCCCTCACTCTACCATTACCATCAAGCCAGGGGACCAACCCTGGTTCAATGAGGAGTGTAGAAGAGCATGCCAGGAGCAGCACCAGGCGTACCTAAAAATGAGGTGCCAACCTGGGGAACCTGCAACACAGGAGTATATGCATGCTAAACAGCGGAAGCAGCATGCTATCGACAGAGCTAAGCGATCCCACAGCCAACGGATGAGATCAAAGCTCTGCAGTCCTGCCACATCCAGTCATGAATGGTGGTGGACCACTAAACAACTAACGGGAGGAGAAGGCTCCATGAGTATTCCCATCCTCAATGATGGCAGAGCCCAGCACGCGAGTGCAAAAGACAAGGCTGAAGCGTTTGCAATCATCTTCAGCCAGAAGTGCCGAGTGGATGATCCATATCAGCCTCCTCCTGAGGTCCCCACCATCACAGAACCCAGTCTTCAGCCAATTCGATTCACTCCACATGATATCAAGAAACGGCTGAGTGCACTGGATACAACAAAAGCTATGGGCCCCGACAACATCCCAGCTGTCATTCTGAAGACGAGCGCTCCAGAACTAGCCGTGCCTCTAGCCAAGCTGTTCCAGTACAGCTACAACACTGCCATTTACCCGACAATGTGGAAAATTGCTTAGGCATGCCATGTCCACAAAAAGCAGGATTAATCCAATCTGGCCAATTACTGCCCATCAGTCTCCTCTCAATCATCAGCAAAGTGATGGAAGATGTCGTTGACAGTGCTATCAAGCGGCACTTACTCACTAATAACCTGCTCAGCAATGCTCAGTTTCGGATCCGCCAGGACCACTCTGCTCCCGACCTCATTACAGCCTTGGTCCAAACATGGACAAAAGAGCTGAATTTCAGAGGTGAGGTGAGAGTGACTGCCCTTGACATCAAGGCAGCATTTGACCGAGTGTGGCATCAAGGAGCCCCAGTAAAATTGAAGTCAATGGGAATCAGGGGGAAAACTCTCCACTGGCTGGAGTCATACCTAGCACAAAGGAAGATAGTTGTGGTTGTTGAAGGTCAATCATCTCAGCCCCAGGACATCGCTGCAGGAGTTCCTCAGGGCAGTGTCCTAGGCCCAACCATCTTCAGCTGCTTTATCAATGATCCTTCCCTCCATCATAAGGTCAGAAGTGGGGATGTTCATTGATGATTGCACAGTGTTCAGTTCAATTCACAACTCCTCAGATAAAGAAGCAGTCCATGCCCTCTTGCAGCAAGACCTGGACAACATTCAGGCTTGGGCTGATAAGTGGCAAGTAACATTCGCGCCACACAAGTGCCAGGCAATGACTATCTCCAACAAGCGAGAGTCTAATCACCTCCCCTTGACATTCAACGGCATTATCATCGCCGAATCCCCCACCATTAACATCCTGGGGGTCACCATTGACAGGAAACTTAACTGGATTAGCCACATAAATACTGTGGCTACAAGAACAGGTCAGAGGCTGGGTATTCTGCCAGCGAGTGTCTCACCTCCTGACCCACCAAAGACTTTCCACCATCTACAAGGCACAAGTCAGAAGTATGATGGAATACTCTCCACTTGCCTGGGTGAGTGCAGCTCCAACAACACTCAAGAAGCTCGACACCATTCAGGACAATGCAGCCCGCTTGATTGGCACCCCATCCACCACCTAAAACATTCACTCCCTCCATCACCGGCGCACCATGGCTGCAGTGTGTACCATCTACAAGATGCACTGCAGCAACTCGGCTTCTTCGACAGCACCTCCCAAACCCGCGACCTCTTCCACCTAGAACGACAAGGGCAGCAGTCACATGGGAATACTATCACCTGCACGTTCCCCTCCAAGTCACACACCATCCTGACTTGGAAATATATCACCGTTCCTTCATCGTCGCTGGGTCAAAATCCTGGAACTCCCTCCCTAACAGCACTGTGGGAGTACCTTCACCACACGCACACTGCAGCGGTTCAAGAAGGCGGCTCACCACCACCTTCTCAAGGGCAACTAGGAATGGGCATTAAATGCTGGCCTTGCCAGCGACGCCCACACCCCAGGAACTAATATAAAATAAAACCTCTTTAGTGAGTTACTAGCTGCCAATCTTCCACATCACCCTGCAATATGTCCGCTACCTTATGAATAATCTCACTCCTGAAGAGCACATTGACGTCCTGAGCCTTATTGCAACTTGACTCACCAATGATGATTACTGCTTGCTCATCAAGACAGCCCCAGCCAGTTTCACCTTCCACCATATTCCTGGTTTAAACTGCAGAGGGGGCAAAGCAATAATTTCATGGTCCTGCCTTATCACCACACATTCTCAGGCTTCTTCCCTTCATTCGGGCATGTCACCCTCTATGCCCTTCATATTTCTTTCTGTCCAATCTTCTCAAATTTCTCTGCCTGCTTTCTTTCCTCCCTCACCCTCAATCTTCATATCAACTCATCCACCAATACACATAGGCATCCTCTCAGTTTGACAAAAAATATAACTTCAAGCTCCCTCCCAAGTGCCCTCTCCAACTCATGCCTCCCCTTCCTCTGTCCAACCACCCATATCACTAATGGCCGTTTCATTAATCTGCTTCTCGATTAACTTCAAGATTACAAGTATTACAAAGTATTTACAGCACAAAAACAAGTCATTCAGCCCAACTGGTTCATGCCGGTGTTTATGCTCCACACGAGCCTCCTCCCACCCCTCTTCATCTAAACTCATCAACATATCCTTCTATTCGTTTCTCCCTCATGTGCTCATCTAGCTTCCCCTTAAATGCATCTATGCTATTCTCCTCATCTACTCCCTGTGGTAGCGAGTTCCACATTCTAACCACTCTCTGGGTAAAGAAGTTGCTCCTGAATTCCCTATTGGATTTATTAGTGCCTATCTTATATTTACGGCCCCTAGTTCTGGTCTCACCCGCAAGTGGAAACATCTTCGCCACGTCTACCCTAACAAACCCTTTCATAATCTTAAAGACCTCTATCAGGTCACCCCTCAGTCTTTTCTTTTCTAGAGAAAAGAGCCCCAGCCTGTTCAATCCTTTCTAATGGGTATAACCTCACAGTTCTGGTATCATTCTAGTAAATCTTTTTTGCACCTTCTCCAGTGCCTCTATATCCTTTTATATTACGGAGACCAGAACTGTTCACAGTACTCCAAATGTAATCTAACCAAAGTTCTATACAAGTTTAACATAACCTCTCTGCTTTTCAATTCTATCCCTCTAAAAATGAACCCCAGTGCTGTGTTTATTCTTTTCATGGCCTTATTAACCAATGTCTCTACTTCTAGTGATTTGTGAATCTGTACCCCAAGATCCCTTTGTTCCTCTACCCCATTTAGACACTTAGGGGTAAAAATTCAGTTGGTTGCGCCTCCCGTTAGCGCCTTAAGAGGGCGCTAATGGGGCGCAAAGCCGCTAACGCCCGGGTGCAGCGATGTTTGCGCCGCTCGGGAACTTAACTAGAGATTGTGCGGCGGCGCTAAACTTTACCGCTGCGACCACCTGCGCGCGCAGATTGTGACGTCATTCCATGGTGCAACGCCCTTGTGGCGCCCCGGAGCAGAAATTGAGTGGCGCCCCCTGCCTTACCGCCTGGCGCATCCAACGACCAGAAGACTGGAACGCTGTCAATCGCTGTGGGGCTGGGGGGGGCGCTATTTAAAGGGGGCCTCTTCCTGTCTTTTATTGTTGGTGGCATTTTTGAACTACGCATTCTGAGAGAGAGAGGGAGAGACTTCTGGAGAGATTCAACGTTGTGTGAAGGAGTTTTGGGTACTGAGCAGCACTTTGCAGGTTCATTTTGATTTGCCATTCCTTGTATCGATTTAGCAGAGACTGTGGGAGCTGCACTCTGAGCTCTTTGCCTGGTACTCTCCATTGTTCTTTCCAGCACATTTGATGTGCAAGTCTCTCCAGGCCGAGATTCAAGGCTGCAATGAACAGGATGTGGATGGAAAGCAAGATTAACCATCCCCTTTAAGAACTGGCCCGTGCCATTGTGTGTGTGTTCCATTGCTGACTGACATTACATGAGCTTCGCCAGCGCTCTGAGTTAGCGCCTCACTCCTTGGCCTTTGCGCCTTAAGACAGGTGTGCAGCGCCTGCTTTAGCGCTCCACTCACCTCCCGGGGCAGTAAAAGTGAAGTTTCCAGTCAGTGCCGATAATTAGCGCCAGGCGCTAATATTTGTGTCCAGACGATATTTGCGCCCCAAATGGGGCGCGACCTAATTTCTACCCCTTATTTTTTGAGGAGTATGTGGTCTTCTTATTCTTCCTATTAAAATGTATTACCTCACACTTATCTATATTGAAGTTCATTTGCAAATTACATGCCCATTCTGCAAGTTAATTAATGTCTTCCTGTATTTTGTCGCAGTCCTCCTCTGTATTAACTACACCCCCTAATTTGGTGTCATCCGCAAATTTTGAAATTGTACTTCCAATTCCCGAGTCCAAATCGTTTATGTAAATGGTGAACAACAGTAGTCCCAGCACCGATCCTTGTGGAACATCACTTCCTGCCATTTACCAATCTGAGTAACTACCCTTAACCCCTACTCTCTGTTTTCTGTTTTGTAGCCAGCTTGCTATCCATTCTGTTACTTGTCCCCTGACCCTACATGTTCTGACCTTAGTCATGAGTCTACTAAGACCCGGTTTCTTGTTTTGTGGTCCCACCCTACCTGGGTAATCTCCACCTATATGTGTCACCTGGAACTCTCCACTCCTGACTTCAGACTACAGCTCATTCCCTTCTTCCTCCATTCCATTATCAGAGGCGATCTTTATGTTATTATGCACTCGTAAAATCATCAACTGCTTTTCTTTACTATTGCTCTCTTTTTTCAAAAGCCTCTTAGAAACCTCTTTCTTCGAATTTCTTTGCAGTCTCTTACCTGCCATCCTCAACTCATACACCCCCTGTAATGAGCTCTGAGACATTCTTCTGTGTGCGCAGTGCTTTATAAATGTAAAATGATGTGTTATGGGTGCTTGTGAGATTCAGATCTGCAGCTTCAGGATTCTCTTTCTGTCAGATTGCAGAAAACCTAATCGAAATGAGACTCGTTTGGAGTGAAATCATATGATGATTGCATATATATTTATAGATACATTATTTTGTCCAGTTTTTAAACTGGGTTGCCATTCCATGCTTTTACTCTAAACCCTTTCAGGTTGGGCTGGCTTCAATCATATTCAACACAAATGATTAGAACTGGAGATCTGAAGCCTGCAGGCATGCATATCACATTGTATGTCAGTTAAGTTTGGCTCAGAAGCACACTCGCTCCCTAGTTATCAGTGTCAATCACACATATAAACACTGACAAAGGCATTGCAACAGTGAGTTAGAGCACACTAAAAATAGATGCCAGTATCTCAGGATGCAGAAGCTGGGTACAAAAGCTCATTACATTTAATACAATTTGGACAACACAACATTCATCTACTACTCATCTTCACATCAAGGTACCTTTTCAGTAAAAAGATATTCAGGAAACGGTTACTTTACACTAACATTTTCTAGTGTTACAGTTACTTGAATTATTTTCTAATATTGCAGTTACTACAAAATATATTTTCCATTTCTTGAACAAAATGAAATTAATTATTTAGGATGTATTCAATGTTGCCATAAGAATCCACTAATAGGAAGCTTTGTCCACTGGGAACACATATTGGGAAATCGCAGGTGTCCTCCCACAATTTTCTATTCATTTGAATTAATGATGGAAAATCATAGGCAGCTATCCACGATTTCCCGATAGACTCCCCACCAAACAGCACATTCATAATATCATTCATAATTTATTTTGTGCTAAATTAGGAATAAAAGCATCAGAGAACTGATTATAACTATCATTAGGTAAGAGAAAGTTTACACCAGGTCATTTATTGCATATTTTACTCCTTGGTTGCCCACACTGAACACAAGTCCTCTACAGCTGCTCATCTGTGCCACTGTTTGTGGCTATAGTGGCCAATCCTTGAATCACTTGTCACAATGTAGGCAACAAAATACATCACTACTCTGTGGTAGGTCCTGCAATTTCAACTTTCTTTTTATCCACTTGGTGTTGAACATCCTGTTCTCATTGGTTTTCAAGGCAGCAGTGCTCTGCTTACTTCGGCAATCTGTTGCTACCTCTTGCTAATTGTCTGTAAAAAAATGAGAAGTCGCACAACACCAGGTTATAGTCCAACAGATTTATTTAATTTTACAAGCTTTCGAAGCAGTTCGCTCCTTCGTCAGGTAAGTTAGCAATGAGAGAATCTCCCAGAATTCACAATTTAAACCCAGACAAAGTTGTCTGGGTTTAAATTGTGAATTCTGGGAGATTCTCTCATTGCTAACTTACCTGACGAAGGAGCGAACTGCTTCGAAAGCTTGTAAAATTAATTAAATCTGTTGGACTATAACCTGGTGTTGTGCGACTTCTCATTTTTGTCCACCCCAGTCCAACGCCGGCATCTCCACATCATAATTGTCTGTAGGCATTTCTTCAGCATTGCTTTCAAAATATCTTTGAAGTGCTTTTTGTGAAGCACTGTGGTTATGCACTGTCGCACAGTTCCTTGTAGAAAATGCATTTTGGGAACCTCATGTTGTCTATTTGGACAATGTACTCCAACAAAGCTGTGCCATCATCACCACTGTCCGTCTGATTGTCATGTTGGTTCACCTGAGCACTTCAGTATCTCTTAAACGATCTTGCCATGAAAATAGCTATAATGGTGTAAAATGGTACCTATGAAATTACAAGTCTGATGAGCATGTCATCATGGA
Source organism: Squalus acanthias (assembly GCA_030390025.1). Taxonomy (NCBI): domain Eukaryota; kingdom Metazoa; phylum Chordata; class Chondrichthyes; order Squaliformes; family Squalidae; genus Squalus; species Squalus acanthias. Next base: position 32,049,197 of record CM059427.1, on the reverse strand, counting down.
GCACACTGGCATTGCTAATAATCTTGAACCTTTGTCAGATTTCCCCACAATGTTTGCCTTTTCACTGTTTTGAAGGCTACTTTTTATTAGGCCAACAAATAGCATCAACATATCTCAGCTCTCTGTGATTTTCTCCTACACTTGACAAAATGTGAAGAGCATTTCAGGAGTGCTACAAAATCCACATTGACTTTCAGGCGAAACATCTACTGCAACTGAGGCAATAAGTTTGTTCAAGAGTACTCTGGGAAGGATCTTTACAGCAATCTCAATAACAGAGATGTTGTGGCGGATCGCCACCTAAACGGGCATGATCCACTTTTCCGTCCGTGGACAATATATCGAGCACCTTGCCTTTAAGGCACCTGGGGGGAAAAATTCAGTTGGTTGCGCCTCCCGTTAGTGCCTTAAGAGGGCGCTAATGGGGCACAAAGCAGCTAGCGCCCAGGTGCGGCGAAGTTTGCGCCGCTCGCGAAATTAACTAGACATTTTGCGGCGGCGCTAAACACTACCACCACGATCTCCTGCGCCGGCAGATCGTGACGTCAGATGAGTGTGCAACGCCCCGGTATCGCCCCGGAGCGGATATTGAGTAGCGCCCCCTGCCTTACCGCCTGACGCTAGCAACGACAGGTTGATAGGAGCGTTCTTCTGTCATGAAGGGAAAGGGGGAGCGCTATTTAAAGGTGACCGCTTCCTGCCTTTTATTGTTGGTGCCATTTTTGAACTACGCATTCTGAGAGAGAGTGAGAGAGACTTCTGGAGAGATTCAACATTGTGTGAAGGAGTTTTGGGTACTGAGCAGCACTTTGCAGGTTCATTTTGATTTGCCATTCCTTGTATCGATTTAGAAGAGACTGTGGGGGCTGCACTCTGAGCTCTTTGCCTGGTACTCTCCATTGTTCTTTCCAGCAGATTTGATGTGCAGGTCTCTCCAGGCCGAGATTCAAGGCTGCAATGAGCAGGATGTGGATGGAAAGCAAGATCAACCATCCCCTTTAAGAACTGGCCCGTGCCATTGTGTGTGTGTTCCATTGCTGACTGACATTACATAAGCTTCGCCAGCGCTCTGAGTTAGCGCCTCACTCCTCGGCCGTTGCGCCTTAAGACAGGTGTGCAGCGCCTGATTTAGCGCTCCAATCACCTCCCGGGGCGTTAAAAGTGAAGTTTCCAGTCAGTGGCGATAATTAGCGCCAGGCGCTAATCTTTGCGCCCGGACAATATTTGCGCCCCAAATGGGGCGCGACTGAATTTTTCCCCCCTTGCCTTTAAGGCAGGAGAAAAGGAGTGGGCGGGGCCTCAGGGTTTCTCCAGAGAATTCTGGGAGCAGTCGGTTTCAGCCTTTTTGGACCATGCAGTTGTATTAAAAAGCCTTTGTTTTCCCACACATGGATTCAGTCTTAATTCGTGTTTCGCGGCAGCCTCCACAATGTCATATTAATTGCTGAATTTTGGTATCCCTGTGTTGAAAAATGGTGACAAGCAGGAAATCCTTCATATCTTCTGGCATGAATTCCACTGTCCATATTCTATCAAAGATCTTCTTTAATTATGGGATATCTATTAATGTATGTGTACACCTACACAAGCAGGCCATCTGGTCCAGGTATCTTGCCCATTCTTCATAAGTTGCACAGCATTTCTAATTCCATCAACAGTGGTATACAGGACCAAGGTATAAACACTGCCAAAACTTCATGACCCAAAGAAGCATTTGGGGATATGTTACACAGTAGCTCTCCTCTCCTGATCATAGAATAATAGAATTTTCCAGCACAGAAAGAGCCCATTCAGTCCACTGTGCCTGTCCTGGCTCTTGGAAGGGGCTATCCAAAGAGTCCCACTCCCCTGCTCTTTCCCATATCCCTGAAATTCTCTCCTCTTCAAGTATTTATCCAATTCCCTTTTAAAAGTTTTTTTTGAATCTGCTTCCACCACTGTTTCAGGCAGTGCATTCCAGATCATAATAACTTGCTGCGTCAAAAAAATTCTCCTCATCTCACCTTTTGCCAATTACCTTAAATCTGTGTCTTATGGTTACTGACTCTTCTGCCAGTGAAAACAGTTTCTCTCTATCTACTCTATCCAAACCGTTCATGATTTTGAACACCTCTATTAAATCTCCCCTTAACCTTCTCTGCTCTATGGAGAACAACCCCAATTTCTCTATTCTTTCCACATAACTGAAGTCCTTCATCCCTGGTAAATCTCCTATGCATCCTCTCCAAGGCCTTGACATCTTTCCTAAGGTGTGATGCCCAGAATTGGACACAGTACCCAGCTGAGGCCTAACCAGTGATTTATAAAGGTTTAGCAGAACCTCCTTGCTTTAGTACTCATTGTCTCTATTTGTATAGCCAAGAATCCATTTCCAGTTAATATATACAGTCAATAAAATAAACTCCAATACAAAAGCAAAATACTGCGGATGCTGGAAATCTGAAATAAAAACAGAAAATGCTGGAAATACTCAGCAGGTCAGGCAGCATCTGTGGAGAGTGAAACAGAGTTAGCGTTTCAGGTCGATGACCTTTCATCAGAACTGAAACATTGGCCAGAATTTTTTCAAGGGAGGCGGGTTGGGAGTGGGGGGCCTCCGAAGTGGGTGGGAGTCCAGCCGACTTTAAAGGCAGGGCCTGATTTGAATGTGAGGCCTCAGATTCCCGCCCACAGCCAGCCAGATTGAGAGGCTGGCTGCCTGCGGGCAGGTAGGCCTCAGAAGCGAGGGGCTAGTCTGGGGGAGGGATCGCGGAAGTGGGTCGGCAATTGGTCGGGGAGCAGGGGAGGTGGAAGGAGGTCGGCAATCGGTTGGGGATCGGGGGAGTGCAGAATGATCGGCAGGGGTTGGGGATCGGGGAGTTGGGGAGATGATCAGCCGGGGTCGGGGAGAAGGGTTGGGGGGGGGGGGGAGTGGAACGGCAAGGGTCAGTGGGGAGGTCGGCCATGGATTGCGGGGTGGGGGGCTGGGCGTCGGCTGGGGATCGTGGTGGGGGAGTTGGGGTCGGCCGGGGATCGGGGGGGGGGGGGGGCAAGGGGTCGGTGCTGGCTACCGGAGGATTGTGGCCAGCCTCATCATCATCGTTGGCTGGGAGGGGAGGCCTGGATGGGTGTGGAGGCCTGAGGGGAGGGGGAAGGCCTGGGGGGTGGGGGGGGGGGGGTGATCAGAGGCCTCGTAAGGGGGCATGGTCAGGACCCTGGATCCAGGAGGTAGGTATAAAGACATTTACCTCCTGGATGCAGCAGTCCCCACCTCAGTTTAACTGCCGAGTTTCACGAATTGTGTGAAACCCGTCCACAGGCAGTTAAACACAAAATGGATGGGGAAAAAGAGGCTCCAGCCTTATTACAATATTTAAATTGGGGTAACGCCCCCTGGGAGCGGGTTGGTCGCCCACCCCCGTCCCACTTCCGGCAAAACCGGAAGTGGGCGGGTTGGAGGCGGGATCAGGTCGGGAATCCCATTCTTAACACTTTAACTGCCCCCACGCATCAAACCCACCCTTTTAGTGGAAAATTCCGGCCGTTAACTCTGTTCCTTTTTTTTTATTCATTCATGGGATGTGGGCGTCGCTGTCAAGGCCAGCATTTATTGCCCATCCCTAGTTGCCCTTGAGAAGGTGGTGGTGAGCCTCCTTCTTGAACCGCTGCAGTCCTTGCTGTGAGGGAGGGAGTTCCAGGATTTTGACCCAGTGATGATGAAGGAACGGCGATGTACTTCCAAGTCAGGATGGTGCGTAACTTGGAGGGGAACTTGGAGGTGATGGTGTTCCCATGCGCCTGCTGCCCTTGTCCTTCTAGGTGGAAGAGATCGCGGGTTTGGGAGGTGCTGCCGAAGAAGCCTTGGCGAGTTGCTGCAGTGCATCTTGTAGATGGTACACACTGCAGCCACGGTACGCAGGTGGTGGAGGGAGTGAATGTTTTAAGGTGGTGGATGGGATGCCAATCAAGCGGGCTGCTTTGTCTTGGATGGTTTCGAGCTTCTTGAGTGTTGTTGGAGCTGCACTCATCCAGGCAAGTGGAAAGTATTCCATCACACTCCTGACTTGTGCCTTGTAGATGGTGGAAAGGTTTTGGGGAGTCAGGAGAGACACTTGCCACAGAATACCTAACCTCTGACCTGCTCTTGTTGCCATAGTATTTATGTGGCTGGTCCAGTTAATTTTCTGGTCAATGGTGACCCCCCAGGATGTTGCTGGTGGTGGATTCAGCGATGGTAATGCCGTTGAATGTCAACGAGCGGTGGTTAGACTCTCGCTTGTTGGAGATAGACATTGCCTGGCACTTGTGTGGCGCGAATGTTACTGCCACTTATCAGCCCAAGCCTGAACGTCGTCCAGGTCTTGTTGCATGCGGGCATGGACTGCTTCATTATCTGAGGAGTTGTGAATGGCACTGAACACTGTGCAGTCATCAGTGAACATCCCCATTTCTGACCTTATGTTGGAGGGAAGGTCAGTGGTCTTGGCGGTACCCAAACTGGGCATCAGTGAGCAGGTTATTGGTGAGTAAGTGCCGCTTGATAGCACTGTCGATGACACCTTCCATCACTTTGCTGATGATTGAGAGTAGAATGATGGGGCGGCAATTGGCCGGATTGGATTTGTCCTGCTTTTTGTGGACAGGACATACCCGGGCAGTTTTCCACATTGTCGGATAGATGCCAGTGTTGTAGCTGTACTGGAACAGCTTGGCTAGAGGCGCAGCTAGTTCTGGAGCACAAGTCTTCGGCACGACAGCTGGGATGTTGTCGGGGCCCATAGCCTTTGCTGTATCCAGTGCGCTCAGCCATTTCTTGATATCAGGTGGAGTGAATCGAATTGGCTGAAGACTGGCTTCTGTGATGGTAGGGACCTCAGGAGGAGGCCGATATGGATCATCCACTCGGCACTTCTGGCTGAAGATAATTGCTAACGCTTCAGCCTTGTCTTTTGCACTCTCTCGCCACAGATACTGCCTGACTTGCTGAGTATTTCTAGCATTTTCTGTTTTTATTTCAGTGGAATAAACTGTTTGCTGCCCTATTTTGTTTACATATTGGAATTTATTCTTCTATTTTTTTTGCATACTTTATTTTATTAGACAAAATTTTCTTACATGATGTTATAACATACTCTCTAGAAATTGATCCATCCTATGCCAGATATTTGAAAGCATTATTGAAACATATACTCTATTATTAGGTATACTTCAATAATGATGGATATGACAAATATACAAGTAAATTTCCATTAACTTAAGTTAACCAATGTAACAATTACCTTTACAAGTTTTTTCTAATACACAAATATGTTGGAATGGTTATTCCATAATTCACTAGATAAAGTAGGCTGAATATAGAGTCTATTATTACATTAGAGATACTATGCATCTAGTCAATGGCCATCACTATTAATAGAGACTTTTGTCTTTAAATGAACATTTGCTCAGGAACTCACCCATTCACTGCACATTCTACAGTGTTTGGCAAAACAGGAAAATTGGATCAAACTAGCATTTTGGTTGCTGTTTGGTTATTTCCATTAAGCAAATTCAAACCACCCCAGAGCAAAGGTCAAATAGACCAAATTATATCATTAAGAATAATTTTTTCTTCATATATTTTAAATAAATAGTCCACACATTATACATAACTACTACTATAACTAAAACAAAATTAGTAATATTTAAAAGAACAAAATGGCTATGACGTAAAGTACTTTTTTCCGGTATCAGCTCCCTTATTTCTAGCTGTGAAACAGCTACACCACTGACTGATATTGGATTATATTTAGAATTAATTGCACTAACCAAAATGTTGATTCTAGAGTGAAGCAGCAATGCTTATCTGAAACCATTCATCAGCCACAGCTTGGTCAACCCAAAGAAAATCAGAAGGAGTTCATAAATATCTATGCTCCCGACCAGCCCAACATTAAGGAAAGTGTAAACTCTGCTATCCCAATCTATCTCCCGGCTAACTTGCAACATACTATAGGGGAAGATTTCCCTGCTGCTCTGTTTGTAAAGAAATAATAGAAGCATTTATAAAATATACAAATAGCAGAGGAAACAACATACATGGAGGGCTGGGGACGCGTCCCCCATTTTTAAATTTTTAACCCCGACCCTCACCCTGCCCGTCGTGGGTGGGTGGGGGGGTTAATATTGTTTCAATCACAAATTGTTAAAGGTTTTTATTTCATTTAAACCTGACTTCAGTTATCACTTTCTATGCAAAATTACAATATGACATCTAAACACCACTGGACAGAATGCAAACATTTAATTCTGATAATACTGCTGGCTCTGAAGGTGGACATACAGAACTTTTGCTGTCCATTTTGAGGATAACATTCCTCCCCCCCCCCCCCCCCCCCCCCACCCCGCCCTGTGAGCTTGTTTTGCACTAGCCCCAGGTACAGAAGGCTTGCACTGCTCCATGGCACAAGCCTTATTATTATAGTATTAAATCCAGGTTAGGTATTTGCAATATATGATGCACTTCCTCAATCAAATTCATTCAAGTATCATTGCTGCTCTGGGAATGCTAATGCACTGTCACCTTGATAGGAAGCCAGCACTGTGCACCTTTAAAAGTTGGGGCAAACCACACGCCTACAGGTGCACAACAACTGGATGCAAATTGCGCTGGGGGTGCAGCAGCTGCATTTAAATGACAAGATAGCGGTAACCTGGGATCTGTGTGCCGGCAGAGTGGAATGAGCCAGGCAAAATGCATGAGCATTGCCGATGCTTCCATATCAGAGTTTCCGCTCCTATATCAGTTGTGTGCTAGTTGCATAAACATTATTTATACCACAAATTTTTTTAACATAAAAAATGCAACTAGCTGATTTTTTAAAAGTCAAACCCAGCAAAATATTTAAAAATGGATGCAGTAATCATAGATTATAGAAAATAAATCACATAGGACAAAGCCAACATAATTTAGTTCAGCCTGCAGGAATCATAAATTATGCAACAGAATTTCACTCGCTTGTTTCATTTTCTGTAGTTCACCATTTTCCAATGTGTATCCTCTATACATTACGAGAAACATAATGGCCCATATTTTCCGATGCCTACGGGTGTGTATGAAGTGTGTACACACCCGTAGGGACATCGGAAATGCCGGTTTCAGGCATGCGACGCGCCCTGGAAAAGGGCCTCTGCGGGGGGAGAGTTTCGCTTTCTGCAGAACCTCCGCCCGCTGAAATCACTTAAAAATCTTACGCCCGGTAAAAGCAGGCGTAAGGTCTGCTTTTACCAGCATAAGAGTTGAAAAAAGTAAAAAAAAATGTTTTTCACTCATTTATAATTGTAAAATACTTTTTAAAAAAAGGTAAGTTTATTTTTAGCCCCGTAAAAAACTGATCGTTTTAAAAAAATGTATTTAATGTTTTAGTGTCTTTTTTCAGTGATCCCCATTCATACTTTTGACAGGTCTATCTGTATGAAGGGGGATTCCCTTCTTTCATTGGCTGGCCTGGCCCACATCATCCCAGGGACGCTTGCGAACCGCATGCGCCCCTGGAATACGTGGGCCCTGCGCATTTCGACTGTGGAGAGGCCCAGCATCGGAAGTGTCCGGACCTCGGGAGCCCTCAGGTAAGGGCGTAGATTTTTTCCAGATCGGAGGCATCCGCACACAGGAAGCCTCCTATCGGAAATTACGGGCCAATGTAACTCTCCAAATGTCACCACATGCTAGTCTTGAACTTGTCGGTATATTTTTAGGAATATCTGCAACATTCTACAGTAAGGGGTCATCATGGAATTAAGTACGTTATAGTGTTCCAATGATACAAACACAAAATGCTATTGATTATAAAGATGAAACACTGCAGTAATCTTAAAAGCAAAAATAATCCTAACTTTTATATTACAGCTCTATAAATATACCAAAGGGACACATTAGGTAGCAAACAAGATGACCGTAAATGTTAATAACAGTTGACAGTATGTCTCAGTAACTACATACATAAACAGGCAATGTTCTCTCTGCTAAAATAAATACATACTACTTACAACATTTTTCCACAATTATCTTTTTAGCACAGGGTCATTTTATTGCAGTATCAATACTATAATCCATTTCCTCACTGACCATTTTGCCCTACTGGTGAGCCACAAACCACATTCAGCTCATAAAACCCCATCTGTCAGATAGGTTGCTAGAAGTATTTTGCCTTGACTAATATCTTTCCAGTGTTAAATTATTATATCTTAACATAATAGCAGTGAAAGCTGTTATACACACTTGGAATACATCTCACATGCCAACATATAAGTGCCTAAATGTTCCTATTTATACAAACCAGTTTGTTTTAATTGTCTTGTGGTTAGAAGGTGAAACTCGCTACCACAGGAAGTGGTTGAGGCAAATAACTTAGATGTTTTCAAAAGGAAACTAGATGAGTACATGAGAGAAAAGAGAATAGAAAGATACGCTGAAAGGCTGAGATGAGGCAGATGGAATGGGAGGAGTCTTGAGTGGAATATAAACAGCGCCTGTTTCTGTGCTGTATATTCTATGTAATTTCTGTACACAATAGCTTTATAATTCATAGACGGTTCATATAGATTATATAAGTACAGATACTGTGCCCTAGAAATTGGGTGCTATCTGATTGCAACGTTCGCTGCACGTGCCTAAAGAGGCCGGTGGTAGGAGCACGGGAATTGAAGCGTCAGCCTCATTTGTATATTACCGGCAAACTGTGGGCACCAGTCGCGTCTCCTGAGGCAACTCGATGGTTGCTTGGGGTATGGCTAAGTCTGGGGGGGAGGCGATCGGGAGGGGGTGGGCAAGAGAGATCTAGAACATATGGTGGTAAGCTGTACCTTTTCAGTGCATATCTTAATGGTAAAAAGTGTTCATTGTTCACCTTGTTATTCCAGATTAATTTTGCACAAGACCACAAGAATCATAGGGGTAGATTTTTAACTTGCGCCCGAGCATAAAACTGTCGGTGCGGATCGGCCACCCATCAATAGTAATGAAAATCGAGCAGTTTCTATAACCGGCAGCCAATCAGCAATGACAGTTTTGCCTAGGGGTGGTGAGTTGAAAATCTATCCCATAGAATCATAGGAGGTTAAATTGGATAACCCCCCGAAAACAGGCGTGGGGATCACGGTAAACCCATGGCCATTCATAGCGCTGCGGGTAGGACGTTAAATTCGTTCTGCCTGATGAATTAAATGATTGCTATGTGCAGCCAGTGCTACCCGTGCTGTTCATTGGCTGAACGCATCAGCAGGGGGTCCGATATCGCAAGTGGACAGCGCTACTTAAAGGCAGCCTGCACCCCTGAAAGGGGACCTGATGTCCTGCATCCTAGGGTTTTGAAAAAGGTGGCTATAGAGATAGTGGATGCATTGGTTGTCATTTTCCAAAATGCCATAGATTCTAGAATGGTTCCCGTGGATTGGAAGGTGGCAAATGTAACCTCGCTATTTCAGAAAGGAGGGAGAGAGAAAATGGGGAACTACAGACCAGTTAGCCTGACATCAGTAATAGGGAAAATGTTAGAATCTATTATTAAGGAAGTGGTAACAGGGCACTTAGAAAATAATAATAGGATTGGGCAGAGTCAACACGGATTTACATAGAAACATAGAAAAATAGGAGTAGGAGTAGGCCATTCAGCCCTTCAAGCCTGCTCCACCATTCAATATGATCATGGCTGATCCTCTATCTCAATACCATATTCCCGCTCTCTCCCCGTACCCCTTGATGCCTTTTGTGTCTAGAAATCTATCTATCTCCTTCTTAAATATATTTAGTGACTTGGCCTCCACAGCTGTCTGTGGTCAAGAATTCCACAGGTTCACCACCCTCTGAGTGAAGAAATTTCTCCTCATCCCAGTCCCAAATGTCCTACCCCGTATCCTGAGACTGTGACCCCTTGTTCTCGACCCCCCAGCCAGGGGAAACATCCTCCCTGCATCCAGTCTGTCTAGCCCTGTCAGAATTTTATACGTTTCAATGAGATCCCCTCTCATTCTTCTAAACTCTAGTGAATACAGGCCTAATCGACCCAATCTCTCCTCATACAATAGTCCTGCCATCCGAGGAATATGTCTGGTGAACCTTCGCTGCACTCCCTCTATGGCAAGTATATCCTTTCTTAGGTAAGGAGACCAAAACTGCACACAGTACTCCAGGTTTGGTCTCACCAAGGCCCTGTATAACTGTAGTACGACATCCTTGCTCCTGTACTCAAATCCTCTTGTAATGAAGGCCAACATACCATTTGCCTTCCTAACTGCTTGCTGCACCTGCATGTTTGCTTTCAGTGACTGGTGTACAAGGACACCAGTTATGAAAGGGAAATTGTATTTGATGAATCTGTTAGTGGTTTTTGAGGTTGTAACTAGCAGAATAGATAAGGGGGAACCAGTGGATGTGGTGCATTTGGATTTTCAGAAGACATTCGATAAGGTGCCACACAAGAGGTTATTAAACAAAATTAGGGCTCATGGGATTGGAGGTAATATACTAGCATGGATTGAAGATTGGTTAATGGACAGAAAACAGAGAGTAGGAATAAACGGGTCATTTTCGGGTTGGCAGGCTGTAACTAGTGAGGTACCGCAAGGATCAGTGCTTGGGCCTCAGCTATTCACAATCTACATCGGCCCTGAAATTCCGTTCCCTACGGGTGAGTATGCGCTGCGTATTCACCCGTAGGGCCAACGGAAGTGCCGGTTTCACGCATGCACTGCGCATGCGCTGGAAACCAGAACTTTCGTTCTCTTGAAGGAAGGGGTTCACAGGTCAACTGCGTTCTCCGGATAGGCAGCGTGGACGCATCGAACTTCTGGTTTTTTTCTCAGTTGATGCAGTGCGGGTATGTCCCTAGCAGCTGCGCGTGGAAAAAGCAGATGCAGGTCTGCTTTTAACAAGGTAAGAGGTGAAGAAAGTAAAAGTAAAACATTTTTTCCACAGGTTTATCATTTTAAAATACTTTAAAGAAAGGTAAGTTTATTTTTTGCCCCGTTAAAAACTTTAATTATTTTTTTCAAAAATTTAAATTTTTGTTTAACGTAGTTAATTTATGTAATTTATAGTTATTTTAAAAATGTGATGTTTTTTTTAAATTTATTTGAAGTTTTACTTAGGTTTTGGGGCCGATCTCTATTCATAGATTTGACAGGTCTTCCTGTCAAATCGATGAATGGAGATTCCCTGCTCCGATTGGCTCCCCATGGCCCACGTAATCCCAGGGACGCTGCGAACTAGCTTCGCCGCTGGGATACGCGTGCCCTGCACACCGGCAGCTGGAGCAGGCACAGGAACGGAATTCTGCGCGGGCCCAGAGCATAACAGTAGGCGCGCTTCTTAAGTGCAGGTCGGGGGCTTGCGCCCGCGGGAAGTCTCCGACTGGAATTTCTGGGCCATTAAAGATTTGGATGAGGGGACCAAATGTAATATATCCAAATTTGCTGATGATACAAAGCTGGGTGGGAATGTAAGTTGTGAGGAGGATGCAAAGAGGCTTCAAGGGGATATAGACAGGCTAAGTGAGTGGGCAAGAACATGGCAAATGGAATATAATGTGGAGAAATGTGAAGTTATCAACTTTGGTAGGAAAAATAGAAAAGCAGAGTATTTTTTAAATGGTGAGAGATTGGGAAATCTTGGTGTTCAGAGGGACCTGGGTGTCCTTGTACATGAATCACTGAACATTAACATGCAGGTACAGCAGGCAATTAGGAAAGCAAATGGTATGTTGGCCTTTATTACAAGAGGATTTGAGTACAAGAGTAAAGACATCTTACTGCAATTATATAGGGGCCTGGTGAGACCACGCCTGGAGTATTGTGTACAGTTTTGGTCTCCTTACCTAAGGAAGGATATACTTGCCATAGAGGGAGTGTAACGAAGGTTCACCAGACTGGTTCCTGGGATGGGGAGATTGTCCTATGAGGAGAGATTGAGTAGACTTGGCCTACATTCTCTAGAGTTTAGAAGAATGAGAGGTGATCTCATTGAAACATACAAAATTCTTACAGGACTTGACAGGGTAGATGCAGAGAGGATGTTTCCCCTGGCTGGGGAGTCTCGAACCAACGGTCACAGTCTCAGAATAAGGGGTCAGCCATTTAGGACTGAGATGAGGAGAAATTTCTTCACTCAGAGGGTGGTGAATCTTTGGAATTCTCTACCCCGGAGGGCTGTGGAGGCTCAGTCGTTGAGTATATTCAAGACAGAGATCGGTAGATTTTTGAATATTAAGGGAATCAAGGGATATGGGGATAGTGCAGGAAAGTGGATATGAGGTAGAAGATCAGCCATGATCTTATTGAATGGTGGAGCAGGCTCGAAGGGCCAAATGGCCTACTCCTGCTCTTATTTCTTATGTTCTTATTTTCTTATGGGAGGTGCATTGTGGCTGCATAAAGTGGTGGGAATCTTTGAAGAATTGCTGAGCCCGGGAGAGAGCGTGCACCAAGGTTCTCTAATGCTGCACTGGAGGCCTTGGTGCAAGAGGTGGCGAGAAGGAGGGATATCCTCTGTCCACATGGGGGCAAGAGGCACTCACGACATATGATAAGGAGGCAGTGGGAGGAAATAGCCGACGAGGTGAATACCAGGAGTATAGCTCCATGAACGTGGATGCAGTGTGGGAGAAGTTTAATGATTTGATATAAATGGTCAAAGTAAGAGCAATCTTCAAATGGCATATCCTAACTGCTGCATCACTAGCCTCATCAACTGCTCAATTCACAACACCCCGATCACCCACTCTCTATCAATCGGTACTCAACACTTCAATTCATATTCAGCTTAACATCAGTGGTAAGAAAAATAATGGAATCCCTACTAATGGAGAAAATAGAAGAACATCTAGAAACCAAAAACATAGTAATGAATAGTCAGCATGGATTTCAAAAGGGAAAGTCTTGCTTGACCAACCTCATTGAATTTTTTGAAGAGGTAACAGAGAGAGTAAACAATGGTAATGCTGTAGATGTAATTTATCTAGATTTTCAAAAGGTCTTCGATAAGGTACTCCATAATAGACTGATGAACAAGGTCAGGGAATGCGGAGTCAGGGGACAAGTAGCAGAATGGATAGCTAGCTGGCTTAAAGACAGAAAGCAGAGAGTAGGGGTAAAAGGTAGCTATTCACAGTGGCAGAAGGTGGGTAGTGGTGTTCCACAAGGATCAGTGCTGGGACCACTGTTGTTCACAATTTATATTAACGATTTAGACTTTGGAATCAAAAAAACAATTTCTATATTTGCGGATGACACCAAATTGGGAGGGGGGATATTCAATAGAGGAGGACTGCAACAAATTACAGGAGGACATTAATAAACTTGCAGAATGGGCATATAATTGGCAAATGAAGTTCAACACAGATAAATGTGAGGTATTACATTGTGGTAGGAAGAATAGGGAGGTGACTTATTACTTGGAGGGTGCAAGTCCAGGTGGGGTAGAGGAACAAAGGGATCTCAGAGTACAAATACACAAATCACTAAAAGTTGCGACACAGGTTAGCAAAGCCATTAAAAAAACAAACCAAGCACTAGGGTTTATTTCTAGAGGGATAGAATTGAAAAGTAGGGAAGTTATGCTAAATCTGTATCGAACCTTGGTTAGACCACACTTAGAGTACTGCGTACAGTTCTGGTCGCCATATTATAAAAAGGATGTAGAGGCACTGGAGAGGGTGCAGAGAAGATTTACAAGGATGATACAAGAAGTGCGAGGGTATACATATCAAGAAAGGATGAATAGGCTGGGTCTCTTTTTTCTTGAAAAAGGAAGGCTGAGGGGTGACCTAATTGAGGTCTTTAGAATTATGAAAGGTTTTAATAGAGTGGATACAGAGAGATACAGGATACACTTCGGGGGAAGAGCATAACTAGAGTCCATCAATATAAGATAGTCACCAAGAAATCCAATAGGGAATTCAGAAGAAATTTCTTTACCCAAAGAGTGGTGAGAATATGGAACTTGCTACCACAGGGAGTGGTTGAAGCGGAAAGTATAGATGCATTTAAGGGGAGGCTAGACAAGCATATGGGGGAGAAGGGAAGAAAGGATTATGCTGATAGATTTAGATGAGGAAAGACGGGAGGAGGCTCGAGTGGAGCATAAATGCGGGCATGGACTGATTGGGCAGAATGGCCTGTTTCTGTGCCGTATATCCTATGTAATCCTATGTATGTAATATGCTTCACCTCACCCTCACACCCACAACTCACAGCTCACACACACTTGCAGCTATTCAATCATGACAGCCACGTCACCCAGGTATATTGCAGCACACTCACTAACACAATTCTTGCACGAGTAGGTGGTGCATAACAGGGGACAGCAGCAAGCAACTGGAGGAGGAGAAGCGTGTCTCCACGTTTTAACCCCGATGAAGGAGACAGTCCTGGCGATCATGGGGAAGGGGCATCGCTGAGGCCATGGTCACTGGTGGCGCTGGAAGGGTCGATGATGACGGTCTCTTCATACTTAATCCTCCTCTCTTCCCACTTCTCCCTTATCCCACTATTACTTCTGACTCACAAGCTGCAGATGGTGTAAGCACGCATTTCGTACTTTCTCCTTTCCCCTCACCACAACCTAAACTTTGTCCCTTTCCCAATTCAGAGTGCTTCTCCCGACCCCATTAAACGGAACCGATCGCCACCACTTCCCCCCCACATCACAGCCATTTCCCCCTCCTTCATCGCCGATCCCAGCCCTGACCCCCGATCTTCCTCATCCGACCCCTGAACATGATCCCAAGCCCCAGTCCCAGACCAACTTACCTGAGGGCCGTTGCGACATTAGCAGCGGCCTGATTTTGCACTCCTCTTCACCAGTGGGCTCTCCTCGCTTCCTCGGCTCCACTGAAATGAGGCCCAAGGCCCAATATCGGGGGAGCCTCAGGCCTCACATTTCAAGCGCAGAGGGTACCTGAATTTCTGAGCCATGGAGCTAATAATGGCACACTCATTTTGAGAAAAATCACATGGCACAGCGAAAGCAATATCCGAATTTGAGAGATTTTACTTCGATATTGCAAATTATAAATCATCTTATTCAGCAAGAATACAACAATTATATGCACGTGACTTTATAAACTGTTTATTGGTTTGAATTTATTTTGGTTCTTGTGAAAGTATAAACATTTTATACTTTCACTGTCTGTGTGGAGTTTGCACATTCTCCCCGTGTCTGCGTGGGTTTCCTCCGGGTGCTCCGGTTTCCTCCCACAGTCCAAAAATGTGCGGGTTAGGTTGATTTGGCTATGATAAATTGACCCTTAGAGTTAGGGGGGGATTAAATATGTGAGGTTACGGGGATAGGATGGGATATGTTAGGGGGAATTAAATACGTGGGGTTACGGGGATAGGGTGGGATATGTGTCGGTGCAGGCTCGATGGGGATTCTGTGTGAGAAAGCAGGGACAGGGTATTGGATTTGGATGATCAGCCATGATCGTATTGAATGGTGGAGCAGGCTCGACGGGCCGAATGGCCTACTCCTGCTCCTAGTTTCTATGTTTCTATGTTTCTATTTACTTTTTTGGTGACTTTTCCTCTACAATGCAGTAGATCATCTTAATTCATCAATCCTTTAATTAGAATTCAGAGGTCTTTTCACTTCAAAGATCACAGTTTGAATGCAGCCAAAATTGATGGGAGTAAATTTTCTTCTCCCTGATGCCTGTAAAGATCCAAACTGAAACATGTTTAGATCAGTCTCAGTTAATATTGCCTCCGTTATCCTAGTTCAAAATTAGACAGTGTGGAATAGAGGATGGAATAGAGGAGTAAATAGGGAAAATAATTATTTTTAAGAAACAGATTTTGTGTCTGTGTTACCTATCAGAAATGTACAGACAATCCACTCAGTAATACTAGTCTCAATAGGTCTACAGAATAAAAGTTCCTGCAATTTGGGAACAATAAATGGCAATTTCATTCAGGAAGGCCAAGATAATAGTTGGTTGAGAAAGGAAAGGTTTGCAATGTACTAGAAGATGCTCTTCTGCATGTTGGCGTTAAGCACAACTGAGCAGCTAGTGAGGGTCTCCATTTAGCCCTGCTATGCCTAACTTGAGAGTGACTTGATGCAGAAACAGAGTGCAAAAAAAGAAGGGAAGTAATTGTTTCCTCAGCATTGAGATTCTTTATCTTAAGCACAAAAATCTAAACTATAAAAAAAATTTAAGACTCTAAGAAGCTTTTTAAAATTCCCTTTCAATATTTTAATTGGTCATCGTATAGCAAATGCACTTAGAAATGGTCACCATTAAGAAACATCTGAACTTGTCTACATTCCTTGTAACTACATTTTACATTTGAGAAGCTTATTTTTCTACTTCATGTTTCCTATTTTTCCCTTATCCGAATAAATTGCATTTAAATGTTCCAAAAGAGAAATTAATTGTCAGCAGTGGAATGGTTCAATTGGCCTCAGTGCCCTGAGCTGGATGAGGAGGGGGTGAAAAAAAAAATCACCCAGGCTTTAGTGGTTGATTGCCATCCAGTGCTGGAAAGCATAAGTGTGGCTGTTTGGTGGGATAAGATCAGGCTCAGCTGCAGTGTCCCCTATGGCTAAATAGCCTGCTGACATTTTCCAGCTGATAGTGAAATTGTCCTCAAGTGCAATATCAGGAAGCCACTGTCGCCATCAGATTGTACCTGAGCATGAGTCCTACCCCTTTTATAGGAGGGGAAAGGATGGTCGGAGAGTCCAGAACCAGGGGTCATAATCTAAGGATAAGGGGTAAGCCATTTAGGACAGAAATGAGGAAGAATTTCTTCACCCAGAGAGTGGTGAACCTGTGGAATTCTCTACCACAGAAGGTAGTTGAGGCCAAGTCATTAAATATATTCAAGAATGAGTTAGATATATTTCTTAAAGCTAAAGGTATCAAGGGATATGGGGAGAAGGCAGGTACAGGGTACTGAGTTTGGATGATCAGCCATGATCGCATCGAATGGCGGAGCAAGCTCGAGCGGCCGAATGGCCTACTCCTGCTCCTATCTTCTATGTTTCTATGTTTCAGAAGAACTCCAAGTAAGATATTAGAAATACATTTCTTCAGAATCACCCAACCTGGCAAATTATTACCTGATTATCGTAAACCAACACTGTCTACTATGTTCTATATATCATCTGGTCACCTGATGATACCTTTCACCAGCGCAAATTACAGCAGGGAAGGTATATAAATTTGAAAAATTGTGTATGGAATTTTGTCAGCCATCTATTTCATAAATACATTTAATTTAAATAATTAAATAAATGTTCTAAAACCAATTGCATGCACACTGGAGGAAGAGATTACTCTGATCAGTGTAATCTGAAAAATATTATTTTTGAATGCACTTATACATAGTGCTATACATAGTGATAGAGCAATTTGTTTATTGTTAGAATTAACATTTACCAAAATGGCTAACAAATGCAGTTGTTGTTGTATTACATGGACACAAATAAACATATACTTGTGATAAAAGATCATAAACCTTCTGGTTTCTATAGAGATACACATGAAGATGAGAGGTTTTAACCTATCAAAGACACATTTATTGCAAACACAATGACAAATTAAAATTTTCTACCACTTGTGTGTAAAGAAATGGTAACATTTCTTATAACATTGCCTGCTAACCCTTCTTAGTAGGATGAGTTTATTTAATCTATTAGAATGCAAATACTTAAGACATACATTATATATTAGAAAGTGGTGTACAGAATTGTACTGGATGTAAACTTCCATGCATAAGTCAAGAGTAAAGACCCCTGAACTACTTTTTTGTGCCCGCCTAATCTTCCATCTCCTTCAGAAATGGTGACCTCATCTGGTGAAAATATGGAAGTACTGCTTTTATTAAAAATATACTGAAATGTACTTATAACATTTTTAAATGTTCTATTTTGAAATATATGCTCAATAGCACTTTACATTTATGTAGGATCTTTCAGGTAATGAAATGTCCCATGGTATTTACAGGGTGAATATGTTAGACACCAATGACTATGTAGGGGAGAAAGATTGGGGGAAATGACTGATGGCATGGTCAAAGAGAAGGTTTTTGGAGGTAGGAAGAAAGCTGACAAGGTGAAGAGGTTTAGGAGAGGAATTTAAGATTAAGGTGCTGAAGCAGTCAAAGGCTAAAAATGATTGCAGAGGTAGGATGGAGGAAAGCTATGCAGGGATTTGTAAACAAGGATGAATATTTTGAAGTCATTAGAGAGGAAGACAGAGAGCCACTGGAGATTGGTAATGACAGAGGTAATGGGTAAATAGGACTTTGTGCAGAATAGGATAGGGTCCGTAGAGTTCTGGATGAGTGTGAGCTTGTGTACTGTGATGCTAAGAAGTTGTTGGAGAAGTCAAACCTTGAGGCGACATGGTGTGCATGAGGCTTTCACCAGCAGTAAGGCGGAGATGGGGCTGTAAGCTAGCAATATTCCAGAGCTGTAAGTAAGCTGTCTGGATGGTGAACCAAATGAGGGATTTGAATATCTCAGCACCAACATTTAAGTGACATATCTACAAGTTCAGACTGAATGAGCAGCCAGGGAGAAAGATGGAATCAGCGCTTGAAATTTCTGGCAGGAGACAAACATGGTTAGCTTCAGTCTTGCCAGTGATGAGCTGAAATTCTGGCTCATCCAGCAATTGACATCCAACCGCTAGTTGGACAGTACACCGACACTTGTGGAGTCAAAGCTGAAGGTGGGGAGGTAGAGGTAGTGTCATTAGCATACATATGGAAGTCATGTTTGTGAATGATGCCACCAAAAGGAAGCACATAGAAAAGGAGTAAGGAGGGAGACAACAATGCGCCCTTGTGACACAATGAAAATGAAAATGCAGCCATTGGATTAGGTATAAATGAAACCAGGAGAAGGCAGTGTGACAGAGGTGGGCCATGACAAAAGGTGAATGAAATTATCAATTACATTAAAGACCACAGAGATGTCAAAGTAAAGGAGGAGTAATTCAGGTAATCAAACAGCAAGTGATTAGAGGGGTGGTCTGGAATTAAGAACATGAGAAAAGAACATTAGAAAATCCAGAAAGAGAAAAAGCCATCATGCCCTTTTCATCATAACGTATGCATGATTCTATCATGGAGTTCCCTCCCCCATCAGTTGGTGTTTATTGGTAATGACACAATTAATGACCTTAAAAAGATGAAGGGGAGGTTGGAAACTAGATTTCAATACAAGAGGACTAAGAGGTTGACGGTAACTTTTTTTTAAAGTAGTGGTAATGACACCAGTTTTGAAGGAGGAAAAACAGTACCTTAGGAAAGGGACAGGTTGATGAGGTAGCCAAATATTGGGGCAAGGACTTGAGTGGTCAGGAGCTGGCTTGGAAAGGGATGGAAAGAGCAGTCAGTGGATTTATAGAGAAAATAAGTGTTGAGGAGCAGATGGGGAGAAACTACTGAGAGTTACAGGTTGGAATGAGAGACTAATCAGAAGCCAAGGCAGTCAGAGCTAACTGCATAGTCTGAACTTGGAGACAAGTCCATGAGCCCCATGCATCAGGTGTCAGAAGTGAAGATGGAGGAAGGAGGAGGGTGATGACAGAAGTCAGTTTATACTGAGGAGAGAAGTCTGAGATTGTCTTTGTCCTCCAGGATGATCCTGGAGTAGGATAAGGCTTTGGCTTTAGAGAGAGTCTAGAAATCTAAAACTAGATCACATGCACAAACTCGATCACATGCACAAGATATTAATTAAAATCAGAAGAATAAAGAAAGCTCTGTTTGGATGAAAACTGTGTATAATGCACAATGAATATACAATTTAAAGGCGTGGAAACTTCCACTGTTCTATATTAGAGCTGCTACTAGTAATCTCCGGATTACTCCCGGTGCCACGTGCTAGTGAGTACAGGAATAGGAGGATAGAACAGATGAATGCGTGGCTGCAGAGATGACGCAAGAGGGAGGGCTTTAGATTCCTGAGGTATTGGGATTGTTTTGAGGAAGGTGGGACCTGTACAAGCCGGACGGGTTACACCTCAACAGAGCCGGGACCAATATTCTCGCGGGGAGGTTTGTTAGTGCTATTGGGGAGGGTTTAAACTAGGTTGGCAGGGGGATGGGCACCAGCATATAGGAGTAGAAAAGAGGAATGAGGTACATAAAAGAGTGATTGTGTGGGATAGTTCTAGAGAAGATAATACTAGAGGCAGTAGGAGTACCATATTAGATAGGAGCAGACTAAGAAAGACTACGAAAAATTCAAAAATGGATTTAGAATGCATGTACATAAACGCACAAAGTTTGGTGAATAAGGTTGGTGAGCTACAAGCACAATTAGCCATGTGGCAACGTGATGTTGTGGCAATAACGGAAACGTGGCTTAAAAACGGTGAGGACTGGGCACTTAATATTCAAGGGTACAAGTTGTTCAGAAAAGATAGGGAAGGAAAAAAGGGAGGTGGGGTGGCAGTGCTGATTAAGGAAGACATTAAGGAGGATGTTCTTGAGGGGACAAGGACAGAATCCATTTGGTTGGAGTTGGGGAGCAAAAAGGGTATGATCACGGTATTGGGGGGTATTCTATAGGCCTCCAAATAGTGAGAGGGAGGTAGAGGGGCAAATCTGCAGGGAAATCGCAGAGATATGCAAGAGCTATAGAGTGGTGATATTGGGGGACTTTTAATTACCCAAATATCGATTGAGATAATGTTAGGGTAAAGGGAAAGGAGGGGGTGGAATTTCTGAAATGTGTTCAGGAGAATTTCCTTGACCAGTATGTTCTTGCCCCAACTAGGAAGGAGGCATTGCTGGATCTGGTGTTGGGGAATGAGGTGGGCCAGGTTGACCAAGTGTCTGTGAGAGAACACTTGTGTACGAGTGATCATCGTATCATAAGATTTAGATTAGCAATGGAGAGGAGCAAGGAACAATCTAGAGTGGAACTTCTAAACTGGAATAGGGCTAACTTCAATGAGATGCGAAAGGATCTAGCCAGGGTAAAACGGAACCAAAGACTGACAGGAAAAACTATAATGGAACAATGGGTGATCTTTAAGGAGGAGATGTTCCAAGTACAGGCTAGGTACATTCCAACAAGAGGAAAGGGTAAGGGAACCAAAGCAAGGGCTCCTTGGATGACGAGTGAGATAGAGAAGATGATGAAACAAAAAAAGAGGGTGTATGATGCATGTCAGGTGAATTCTTCAAGGGTGAACCAGACCAAATACAATAAGTTGAGAGGGGATGTGAAGATCAAAATTCGATTGGCAAAGAGAGAATATGAGAGTAGAATGGCAGTTAATATAAAAGGGAACCCCAAAATCTTCTACCAGCATGTAAACAGTAAGTGGCTAGTTAGAGGTGGGGTGGGGCCTATTAGAGACAAAGAAGATGATATATGCTTAAAGGCGCAGGGCAAGGCTAGAATACTCAGAGTACTTTGTATCAGTGTTTACTAAGGAGGTGGATGCTGACAAAATATCGGTAGAAGTGGAAAAGGTAGAAGCAATGGAAGGGGTGAAAATTGATATACAGGATGTACTAGAAAGGCTGGGTATGCTTAGAGTGGATAAGTCACCTGGTCCAGATGGCTTGCATCCCCAGGTTGCTAAGAGAATTGGGGGAGGAGATAGCGGAAGGGCTTGCCATAATTTTCCAATCTTCCCTAGATGCGGGGGAGGTGCCTGAGGATTGGAAAGTGGCAAATGTGACACCATTGTTCAAGAAAGGGTGTAAGGACAATCCTAGTAACTACAGGCCGGTCAGTTTAACATCAGTGGTGGGTAAAGTTTTAGAAACAATAATCAAGGAAAAAATTAATGGGCACTTGGAGAGGTTTAAGCTAATTAAGGAGAGCCAACACGGATTTGTAAAAGCAGATCATGTTTGACTAATCTAATTGAATTTTTTGATGAAGTAACAGAGAGGATTGATGAAGGGAATGCAATGGAGGTTGTCTACATGGATTTTCGGAAGGCATTTGACAAAGTACCACATAGAAGGCTGGTTAACAAAATTGAGGCTCATGGAATAGGTGGGTCAGTGGCAGCTTGGATAAGGAATTGGCTTAAGGACAGAAAACAGCGAGTTGTGGTAAATAGCTGTTTTTCAGACTGGAGGATGGTAGACAGTGGTGTTCCCCAAGGGTCAGTGCTGGGGCCACTGCTTTTTTTGAGATATATAAATGACTTGGATATTGGAATACAGAGTAGAATTTCTAAATTTGTCGATGACACCAAACTTGGGGGTGTGGCAAACAGTGATGGTGATACCAATCGACTGCAACAGGACATAGAAAGGCTAGCAGAATAGGCAGAGAAGTGGCAGATGGAATTTAATACAGAGAAGTGTGAGGTGATGCATTTTGCACTCAATATTTTCAAGGGGAGTTGGATAGGCATTTGAGGGAAATAACCTTGCAGGGCTACAGGGATAGAGAGGGGGAATGAGACTGACTGGATTGCTCTACAGAGAGCTGGCACGGACTCGATGGGCCGAATGGCCTCCTTCTGTACCGTTATGACTCTATGGGCTGGATTTTGATACTGGGGCGGGTTGGGGTCGTGTCATCCACTTTTCGCGTTATCCACCCGACTGCAACTGGATGTGGGAGATTGATGCAATTTTCACCTAATTGGGCAATTGAGTTCCAGCATGTGGGAACCCATGAACCAATTAGTGTTTTCAGTCTGAAAGTCGCCTTTGATGATGTCATCATTGCTGCTGCATTGAAGGTCTTCAAACACTGCCTGGCCTTTGCTGTGAGAGGACCTGCAAAATAAGCAGCAGCCCTAAGTCTGCTCCCAGATATTTTTATGCCACCACTCCCAGATATGTCTCCTCTCCATCCATCCATATATGCATCCCCATAGCCAGCCAGCCAGCCAGCCCGCCAGCCAGCCCGCCCGCCCGCCCGCCCCAAATGTGCTCCTGCCAGGTTTCACAATCGTGGTTCAGAACAGGCGTGCTTCACATAGAACAAGGGTTAAAATCACAAAGGACTTTCAAAATGGCATTATAGAGCCAATTTAGTGCTTGTTAAGGGCCTTAACAGCCTATCCTGCCTCTTAAAGGTGGGATGGAGTCAGGACCAGCAGTCACAATTTAATGAAAATTGCGTGGAGGCGGGATGGAGGCAGACTTGTGCCAGCCCGCCAGTTTTCGCAATTTTAACCCCCGACACGCCTCCAAACCCGCCTCCACAGGTCAATGAAAATCCAGCCCTATGACTCTATGACAAGTGCCAGGCAATGACTATCTCCAACAAGGTCTATACTCATTGGAATTTAGAAGAATGAAAGGTGATCTTATTGAAAGATATAAGATACTGAGGGGCCTCGACAGGGTAGATGCAGAGAGGATGTTTCCCCTCATGGGGAAATCTAGAACTCGGGGGCACAGTCTCAGAATAAAGGGTCGCCCTTTTAGAACTGAGATGAGGAGGAACTTCTTCTCTCAGAGGGTCGTAAATTTGTGGAATTCTCTGCCCCAATGAGCTGTGGAGGCTGGGTCATTAAATATATTTAAAGTGGAGATAGACAAATTTTTGCAAGATAAGGGAGTGAAAGGTTATGGGGAGCGGGCTGGGAAGAGGCTTTGAGCCCAAGATCAGCCACGATCTTATTGAATGGCGGAGCAGGCTCGAGGGGCCAAGTGGCTTATTCCTGCTACTATTTCTTATGTTCTTATGTTATTAAGAGAGAGTCTAACCACCACCCCTTGACACTCAATGGCATTACCATCGCCAAATCCCCCACCATCAACATCCTGGGGGTCACCATTGATCAGAAACTTAACTGGACCAGCCACATAAATACTGTGGCTACAAGAGCAGGTCAGAGACTAGGTATTCTATGGCGAGTGTCTCACCTCCTGACTCCCCAAAGCCTTTTCACCATCTACAAGGCACAAGTCAGGAGCATGATGGAATACTCTCCACTTGCCTGGATGAGTGCAGCTCCAACAACACTCCAACAAAGCAGCCCACTTGATTGGCACCCCATCCACCAGCTTAAACATTCACTCCCTCCACCACGGGTGTTCCGTGGCTGCAGTGTGTACCATCTACAAGATGCACTGCAGCAACTCGCCAAGGCTTCTTCGACAGCACCTCCCAAACCCGCGACCTCTACCACCTAGAAGGACAAGAGCAGCAGGCGCATGGGAACACCATCACCTCCAAGTTCCCCTCCAAGTCACACACCATCCTGACTTAGAAGTATATCACTGATCTTTCATCATCACTGAGTCAAAATCCTGGAACTCCCTCCCTAACAGCACTGTGGGAGTACCTTCACCACAGGGATTGCAGCGGTTCAAGAAGGCGGCTCACCACCACCTTCTCAAGGGCAATTAGAGATGGGCAATAAATGCCGGCCTTGCCAGCGACGGCGACATCCCAGGAACGAATAGAAAAAAAATTAAACTTAAAGATGCACATTCACCTGTACTATAATTCACAGGGTCAGTTTTCGTACTTGGCTTTAAACTTGGACCAAACAACATATAAGATGGATGGATAATTCTTCAATTCAGTTACAGATTATAATTAGTATAAAATATTAAGTACAATGCAGTGTTCAAAAATCACCAAAGTGATATATGAATCACTTCATTTTTATATAATCCCAGTAGGAAATTGAATAGTAACTAAGCCCTTCAAAATATTTAAACACTTACACTTAACAGCCTGCACATTATTTCATAGAAAAAATTCTGTATTTTAGATTAAAAATAATAAAGGGAAAAAGTCTCTGGTGGGCGTAGTCTACAGGCCCCGAACAGTAGCAATATTGTTGGACAGAGTATAAATCAACAAATAATGGAGGCCTGTAAAAAAGGTACGGTAACAATCATGGGTGATTTTAATCTCCATATTGATTGGACAAATCAAATTGGCCATGGTAGTCTTGAGGAGGAGTTCATAGAGTGCATCCGGGATGGTTTCCTAGAACAGTATGTAATGGAACCAACCAGGGAGCAGGCTATCTTGGATCTGGTACTATGTAATGAGACAGAATTAATAAATGATCTCATAGTAAAGGATCCTCTAGGAAAGAGTGATCATAGCATGGTTGAATTTCAAATTCAGTTGGAGGGTAAGAAAGTTGTATCTCAAATCAGTGTCCTGATCTTAAACAAAGGCAATTACGATGGCATGAGGGCAGAACTGGCTAAAATGGACTGGAAAAATAAATTAAAGTTGAAATGCAGTGGCGGATATTTAAGGAGATATTTCATAACTCTCAACAAAAATATATTCCAGTGAGAAAGAAACATTTTAAGAGAAGGGAGCACCATCCGTGGCTAACTAAGGAAGTAAAGGATGGTATCAAATTGAAAACAAAAGCATACAATGTTGCCAAGATTGGTGGGAGACCAGAGGATTGGGAAATTTTTAAAAACCAGCAAAGGATGACTAAAGAAATAATAAAGAGAGAGATGAATTATGAGAGTAAACTGGCAAGAAACATTAAAACAGATAGTAAGAGCTTCTACAGGTATATAAAAAGGAAGAGGGTAACTAAAGTAAACGTTGGTCCCTTAGAGGATGAGACTGGGGAATTAATAATGGGGAACGGGGAAATGGCAGAGACTCTGAACAAATATTTTGTATCTGTCTTCACGGTAGAAGACACTAACAACATCCCAATAATAGATAATCAAGGGGCCACAGGGAGGGAGGAACTAAAGACAATCAGTATCACTACTTGGTAAAATAATGGGACTAAAAGATGACAAGTCCCCTGGACCAGATGGCCTGCATCCCAGGGTCTTAAAGGAAGTGGCTGCAGAGATAGTGGATGCATTGGTTGCAATATACCAAAATTCCCTGGACTCTGGAGAGGTCCCAGCGGATTGGAAAACCGCAAATGTAACACCCCTATTTAAGAAAGGAGGGAGACAGAAAGCAGGAAACTATAGACCAGTTAGCCTAACATCTGTCGTTGGGAAAATGCTGGAGTCCTTCATTAAGGAAGCAGTAGCAGGGCATTTGGAAAATCATAATGCAGTCAAGCAGAGTCAGCATGGTTTTATGAAAGGGAAATCATGTTTAACAAACTTGCTGGAGTTCTTTGAGGAGGTAACAAGCAGGGTGGTCAAAGGTGAACCAGTGGATGTGGTGTATTTGGATTTCCAGAAGGCATTCGATAAGGTGGCACATAAAAGGTTACTGCATAAGATAAGAGCTCACGGAATTGGGGGTAATATATTGGCATGGATAAAGAATTGGCTAACTAACAGAAAGCAGAGAGTCGGGATAAATGGGTCATTTTCCAGTTGGCAAACGGTAACTAGTGGGGTGCCACAGGGATCGGTGCTGGGGCCTCAACTATTTACAATCTACATTAATGACTTGGATGAAGGGACCGAGTGTAATGTAGCCAAGTTTGCAGATGATACAAAGATGGGTGGGAAAGCAAGTTGTGCAGAGGACTCAAAGAATCCGCAAAGGGATATAGACAGGCTAAGTGAGTGGGCAAACATTTGGCAGATGGAGTATAATGTGGGAAAGTGCGAGGTTATACACTTTGGCAGGAAAAATAAAAAAGCAAATTATTATTTAAATGGGGATTACAAAATACTACAGTTCAGAGGGACCTGGGGGTCCTTGTGCATGAAACACAAAAAGTTAGCATGCAGGTACAGCAAGTAATCAAAAAGGCAAATGTAATGTTGGCCTTTATTTCAAAGGAGTTGGAGTATAAAAGCAGGGAAGTTCTGCTACAACTGTACAAGGTATTGGTGAGACCACATCTTGAGTACTGCGTACAGTTTGGTCTCCTTATTTAAGGAAGGATATACTTGCATTGCAGGCAGTTCAGAGACGATTCACTAGGTTAATTCCAGAGATGAGGGGGTTGACTTATGAGGAAAGGTTGAGCAGGCTGGGCCTATACTCATTGGAATTTAGAAGAATGAGAGGTGATCTTTTGAAACATATAAGATACTGAGGGGGCACGACAAGGTAGATGCAGAGAGGATGTTTCCCCTCGTGGGGAAATCTAGAACGCGGGGGCACAGTTTTAGAATAAAGGGTCGCCCTTTTAGAACTGAGATGAGGAGGAATTTCTTCTCTCAGAGGGTCATAAATCTGTGGGATTCTCTGCCCCAGAGAGCTGTGGAGGCGGGGTCATTAAATACATTTAAGGTGGAGATAGACAGATTTTTGCAAGATAAGGGAGTGAAGGGTTCTGGGGAGCGGGCGGGGATGTGGCTTTGAGCCCAAGATCAGCCATGATCTTATTGAATGGCGGAGCAGGCTCGAGGGGCCAAGTGGCCTATTCCTGCTCCTATTTCTTATAATTCAATATTGCATTGATATTGACACATCGCTGGACTAATTAACTGTTGAAAGATCTAAGATGTACAGCTCAACTAGTAAATACGTCTAATAGTATTATTTTGCGTATTTAAATTTCCAATTATTTTAATTAACATCATTCACACAGTGTCGATATGTATTATTGCCCACCTCATTTTATATACTGTTTCCTCAATCTCCCTCTGCCCCATACAATATTATGCAACTCCCCATATAGAGCAGACAGGTGACATATTTCCAGGCCTCTACCTACTTGCTACATTCAAACCAATTGCCATGAGATATGCGAGTGTGGTATACGTTGACTCACCCTAAATTTTTCTTCAGTCTGATTAAGGAGGTATTTCAGCTCCACTCAACATTTCCCAGATGGCACAGGGAATCACTCAGGTTTTGAATTGGATGATAATGTCATACCATACCATTCTATAATGCAGTGTTTATTCTTTCTTGCCAAGTCTCTCAAACAAGCCAAGCACCCTTAAAAACACAGCTGATGGTGGAAAAGATTAAAGGTTTCCATTGCTGTGCAGTCAAACAGAAAAAACAAAATTGTTTTATATAGTTGGAACAACACCATATACGTGGTACCAGTGGAGACTGACAGATTAATTAAACAGAAATCAGATCAGGTGAATAATAATCACATCAACCCAAAATGATTAACTTTTTACACAACATGAACGCATCAATATTATAAAATACCACTGAAAAATCTGATTAAAACATAAATGTTGGAGTTGGAGTGTTTTGAAAGGCTGTGAGGTGCCATCAAACTAATTTGAAAGAGCTAAGATCAAAGTGTGGATTGCCATAAATACTAAATGTTTATAATGAGGTAAGAAGCAAATATAATGCTGCCAATCATTTGATGAGATAACCATTATAATTTCCTAATGTCCTGATAGTTACATAAACAGCAGCATCAGAACATATTGTGCACCCTCAAAATATGAATATGGATTAGTGATGCAGCGGTATGATGCAGTGGTACCATGTACTGGATCAACAATGTGCAGTGCTACAGCAGTGGTCTATCTAATTTTAGTACCAACAGTTCTCCCCACAAGTTCTCAATCTAAGTTACACTACAGCAGGGAGGTGCTGAACAGAAAACAGGCTTCACAAAACAATGCATAGGGACATTAAAAAAACACCAGGCATTACAGGAGAAAAGTAAGAATAAAATAAAAAGTTATCCTCTTAGATGCCTCCTTGTTGCACTATTCTAGGCCTGGGTGCAGATCAGCTACCCATTTTGTGGCCAGTGGATATCCATGGCATAGAGAGACATCTAGATAAAAGAAAACTTCAGGGATAAGAGTAGTATGAAATATAATGGATTTGTAGCAGTTGCATCATTTGTACACCCGATGAACAGTATGCCCTACACGTCTCTTTAAATCCAAGCAAGTTGACAGGATCCACCTATCTGGAATAGAACTGTGATTCCTTTTTGATATTTGTACGCGAAGCAGTCAATGGTGCCCATGTATGAATTTGATGCCAGAGTTGAGCAAATAAACAAAATAAACAATCCTGCATTCCCGTTATCTGATAACTAAGAATGGGTTGTAGAGCTCCATGTTAGCATATGACAGTGTTTTTTTTGTACTATACATGTCTTGAATTTATCTTATGCAATATTTGAAGTTGTACATCATTGTTCTATGTCCAATTGTCATTCCTGGTCCACTTCACAGTTTTCCTTAAGCAAATCTTGCTCTGTATTATTTGGAAGCTGTGTCTTTTCAAAATCTGACTTGCAGAGGTTCCATGATCCGGGGCCAGCACTTGCCCAATGGCAGTAACCTGCATACTGGATATTAGTAGACTTTTCATACTGGAAATTATATACTTTTCAAACAATTTGGTATATTGGAATATCAAGGCACAGATCAGCCTCTTTTACAGCCTACGATAACAAAAGTATTTATTTTCAAATTAAACACAATGAAACATCAGAATTAGACAATACTAGAACAGTCCTATAATCAATAATTATATAAAAATAAAAATCAACAAGGAATTAATTATCCTTTTGAATCTACTGATGAAGATGAACAGTCAATTGTTCTGCAGGATACTGAGAAACTCCAGGATGATTTGGACAGGTTGGGTGAGTGGGCAGAAGCACGGCAGATGCAATATAACGTGGATAAATGCGAGGTTATCCACTTTGGTGTCAAAAACAGAAAGGCAGACTATTATTTGAATGGCAATAGATTGGGAGAAGGGGAAGTGCAACGAGACCTGGGAGTCCTTGTGCACCAGTCGCTGAAGGTAAGCATGCAGGTGCAGCAGGCGGTGAAGAAGGCAAATGATATATTGGCCTTCATAACGAAAGGCTTTGAGTATAGGAACAGGGATGTCCTGCTGCAGTTGTACAGGGCCTTGGTGAGACCACACCTTGAGTACTGTGTGCAGTTTTGGTCGCCTTATCTGAGGAAGGATGTTCTTGCCATGGAAGGAGTTCAGCGAAGATTCACAAGGCTGATACCTGGGATGGCAGGAATGACATATGAGGAGAGATTGGGTCGATTGGGCTTATACTTGCTGGAGTATAGAAGAATGAGAGGGGATCTCATCGAAACATATAAAATTCTGACAGGTCTGGACAAACTAGATGCAGGAAGAATGTTCCCGATGGTCAGAGAGTCCAGAACCAGGGGTCATAATCTAAGGATAAGGGGTAAGCCATTTAGGACAGAAATGAGGAAGAATTTCTTCACCCAGAGAGTGGTGAACCTGTGGAATTCTCTACCACAGAAGGTAGTTGAGACCAAGTCATTAAATATATTCAAGAATGAGTTAGATATATTTCTTAAAGCTAAAGGTATCAAGGGATATGGGGAGAAGGCAGGTACAGGGTACTGAGTTTGGATGATCAGCCATGATCTCATCGAATGGCGGAGCAGGCTCGAGGGGCCGAATGGCCTACTCCTGCTCCTATCTTCTATGTTTCTATGTTAATTTATTGATACATTTCACTCACACTCCAGCACAACCCTTCTCAGAGATGAAATCCCCTCCCAGAATTCAGGGGTAACCACTGAACTGGCAAACCTACCAGTTTTGTAAGCACTACCAGTTTTAAACTATATATTTTTTTAATGTCAGAATCCATACACAAACTAAATTAAGTGGCATATCAAAGGTACATTGGCGCAAGTATTGCAATCTAACATACAACAAGGATGCATAAGCTTCCAAAAATGATACCAAGGAAATTAAATACAGTATTACAAAAAACATTATGTGCTGATATGGATGTCGTAGGTCATCTTACGAATTAGATAGCAGGAACACAAAATTGTTTGCTCAGCTGCAACATCAAATGCATAAATTAGCACTTCACATGAACAACTGAGTACCAAATATGTATCAAAAAGCAACCCCAGTGCTATTCTGGACAGAAGGGTGCTGTCAGCCATCTAGGAATTAAAGAGACATAACAGGACACATGTAATTCCTTACACAGCTCCTGAGGCAAATTAATTTTCATGTCACTATATACATTAGTTTCCAAGGCACTTAATGGCCTGGAATTTGTGGTCAGCGGCAAAGCGACGGCAATCACCGCTGACCACAAAGAAAGCTGCCCACAAAGATCTTGCAATCTCTGTGACGAAAACTTAAGTTTTCTCGACGTTAAATTGATTGTAGCGCTTTCAATAGGGTATCTCCAGTGCAGAGCAGCAATGACGTCATCAAGCTGTCTAAGCAGCCAATCACTGAAGAATTCTCATAGACAGCAAACCAGGAAATAAAAAGCACTGAATCAAATCACTTTTTAAAAATTTTACAGAGAACGAAATAAAGATTGGGACACACAAGGTAGAAGCTGAAAATCATAAACAAATTCAAATTTTTATTATTATTATTTTAAAGATCCAGTAATTTTCTAGCATAATGGAGAAATTTGACATTCCACAAATATAAAATTTGTTTTTCAGGGCCAGAGCGGTTGTTCAGCAGTCCATACGCTGTTAGAACCCCAGTTACACCTATTCCAACAAGGCTTAACTTTTAATGGGGTGTTTAACAGCGCAATTAGATCGGAAAAGCTTAAGTTTTTGTTAGTTTAATTGATTTCATTGATTGCCAGCTATGGGGAGTTCCACACCGCAGCCTGTGACGGAGCAGATAATGACTGACCGCGACTTCAGGATTTCCGTGTTTAGGTGCGCTAAATCCTGAAATTACGGTCAGTTTCAGAGGGGTAATGATGGCAAACGCTGACATTTTGCTGTCATTACCACCGAAAAATACGGGCCATTATATTAGCATGAAATGAACTACCTATAGCAGTTATTATTACTGTATGAAATTCCAAAAGTGATCAATCATAATTTAACATATCAGGAGCATTGAAGAGTTTTCAGGTGTGTCCATCATTGGAACAGACAGCTCGACAGATTGTGTTCAATGCCCACAAAGTTACTCATCACCTAACGTTCATGATGCAGCATATGCAGTTTTGCAAAAGCATTTTTTTATTTTAAAAAAACTATGTACAAAGTTTAAGATATTAACAACACAGCAATCAATGCAATGACAGACACTGCGTGATCAATCAGGTCATCGTGCACTGTTTAGCAACCTGATGATGTATCTTACAAGATACTTTATCAGATAATAGGGCTCCTTTAAAGGTGCCCTGTCTTTATCGTACATTATTATTTAGGCAAATATGTTTTTTCATCAAATATTATAATGCTTGCACTAAACCATGTTGTTGCAATGTTATGGTATGATCCCATCACTTGTAGGCAACATCATTGTAACGCAATGGTTTTATTTCCTCACAATAAAAACAATTGTCCCGAAAATACTAGGGATGGGATACTAGGGTATTAACACTATTCTCCGAAATCCCACTCTCCACTATTCTAATGGAAGCATTAACCCATTGAAAAATAAATGGGTTAATGTCTTGACTACAATAGGTAAGAGATGAATTTCAGAAAAAATGTGTTATGCAGTCATACTTTAATAACCCACGGCATAACTTGAGAGCAAATACCCTTTTACAGCTTCATAACTAATTTCTCATGTTTTCAACTACACTTTTGTGAATCAGTCTTTCATCCACTTGCATAACTAGGCCTTTTATAAAACCCCTTTCACTGACACTGTTGCAGCACTCCTGGCTTGTATTTTTTATAAGATTAGTCCTGATAATGCCCTTTCATTTTAAAAAAAATACCAATTCGGTTTCCATAAAGCCAATGCTCTACATGCTGAATAAGAAATAAAATGTGCTTCCCTGGAGGCTACTAAAAGGCTTTTGAAATAACATTTAATAAGCTTTAAAACACATGCTACTGGTTCAATTCCCCAATTGCATTTGTCCTCTTCTCTGAATGAAACAAAGTCCCAAAAAATGTCCATTTCATTGCATTTCTGTAGCTTCCTGGCGATTGGCAGGATATATATTCTTAATAGAACTCTAATGAGGATTTTTTCAAAAACAATCTGTGTATTTACAATCCAAGATCAAGCAGTGATACCCAATGGATCATCTACAACTTCAGTTAAGTAAATCATTTAAGTGCTTAAACACGTCACCATTTTAAGAACCGTGCTGATTTTCTGGAAAAGTAACTCATTGAACCCTAAACTAATGAGGTTGAACTTGTTTCACACCCTACTGCAATATTTTAATATTAAGAGATAACGATTGCTGGAGATACTCGGGAAGAGTTATGCCCCATTGGCATTGTATAGTTGGCTTTCAGTTAAAATTGAAATTCATTACTCGTTTTTAAGATGCTGCATTTGATGACACGCCCCAATTATTTTCGATTACTCGCAATGATAAAAGGTTGGTTGACTGTGTATTTATACAAATGGCCAAACATTTCAAATTTGTAGTTTTCCTTTTTGATTCATGTAACATTTATGCAACACCCATCTTCCAACTAATGTGAAGCTCTGCGCTTCCACGCTGATTTCTTCGTGGTTCCATCACAAAACGTTATCTCCTTCAACAGTTACTTGATCACAGTGCGATTCCCAAAGGGACTCGCTGGCACTTACGCTTTGCTGAAAGTGCAGGTCGTTTCACTCACCAGTCGTTTCGACGATTCCCTCAAGAATAACGACTATCTCGAATTGCTCCGTTTGCATTGATCGCTGAGAGAGGTCGTAGAAAGGGCTCTTGGTATCAATCACATGGCAGATAGTGAGTGGGGAGACGAGGAAAAGCTGATCTGCCCCTGTGCTAAATCCCACGTCCAGTTCTAGTTGATCGAGGGGCAAGAATTCACCCTCGGGCGTCTGCCGAGACTAGACAAGCGTGGAGAGAAGACATCAACATTGGGCTAGCTACTCGTCAAGACATCCTGAAAGCGCTTTACATCACTGCCAACCCGCTGGACAATTAATAATTTGAGTGAAAACATTTTCTATTCAGGTTCAACGATCCAGATTAAAGAGTGGGGTTTGTGTATAACACGAAGGAATTGTATACATTTAGTACAAATCATAACATTTTATGTCAGGATCACATAAAAGATCGTGCCTAAAAACGTTCCAGGCTGCAACTGGAGGTATCCATCGATCTATTTTGGCATCCAGTTCTATTAAATCCTAAAAGTGTTAACTCACATATGTGCTGTACTCATAAATTATGCGCTCCAGTATATAACGTATTTACTGAGCGATCAAAGATTAGTTTTTGGAAGCTTTCAATTTCTTTAGTTTTAGGTTTGTTCATCTAGTGACCTTGTTTTCTATATTTATTATTATACTACTGGATTTGTAGTTAAGTATTTAGAATAAAGCTGGTGGTAGGTGGCTGTCTTCCCAGTTAAGTCAGACTGGTTGGATAATGCAAGCAATGATTTAATCGACTGTGTGCGTTATATATACCGCTTTATCCCGTCTCTCGGAAAAGTTTCCAGACACACCACAAACAATTAATTACTTCGAAGTTTGAAGTGCAATGGCTGTAGGCAAAGGCGGCAGCGAGACACTAAACAACAGTGAAAGAAACGAGTGGTTCCTCTGTTTTAAAATACCTAGTTCTTTACACAATTTTAAACCATTTCATCTGCACACTCTTTTCCTTCCACGTATCTGAAAGTGTTTTTGGAGAGATGGGAAGGGTCATTTATGGCACTGTGGTGACGTCACCTCTTGCTATAACACAAACCGGTGTAAAGCCGGTCTGTTAAAAATTACACCCCCATCCCAACCCGGGAAAAGGCCCATTAAATGGTCAAAAACTCTCCATTCTCTACTATTGCTCATTGTAGGACCCTATTAAACCGCTCTTTATGAAGATCGCTAATTATTCCATATTTTTAGCCCGTATTACAAAGTAAGAGTAAGATTTTGTGGCACAATGCTTTCAAATCGTCTCCACAAATTAGAGAACGACAGTCAGTAAATGAAACCATTAATTTTAGAACTCGTGAGATTTAAATAGCTATAGAGTGCAGTTTGTGCTAGAAATTAAACATTGGAGTGCTTTTTGTTCAATTTAAGTTCTTTAGTATCTGGATTTTCCCCTTTAAACCCAACAAGTTGGAGTCAAAGTAATCACGACTGTGTTAGCAGCGCGATTTAATCCAAACGCAAAATTATCTTCAATGTAATTGTTACTCTGTCATTGTTACAGTGGCTGCGATGCTTACAGGCAGAATTATATTAATTCGAGTGCTGGATCTATCTGTAACTCTTAATTGGAATCCGGAGAGTTTTTTCAGACAGGCTGTTTATTAATAGTGGGCAGAAAGGCGAGATTTTCAGTGTGGATAATTATTACTTTAATATCTGGATTCATATGTATCCATAGGGACAAGACAGTTACTTAGCCAGTGTTTTTTGATATACGTGTACAAAACACATGGGGCATGTGTGTATATATAAGACGAATAAAGCCAATGGGGGTTCAGGCTGATTTCAGGCTTGTATGTATTCTGATTCGCCAGCCTCCTTCGAAATCATCTCGGTGATTCCGAGCATCATAGAGTCCCAGCGAATTCCCAGTGTACACTCAGTGGGGGAATTTTAACTGGATCTTTTGCAGGCAGGCAGGCTTTTTTGCGGGTGACGCCAATTTTTTTCTCCAACCAGGAGTAATGAATTGCCAGGCAAGTGATTAATGATTTGGAGCGAAAACAATCTGCCCAATACTGATGTAGCATGAACGTGAAACGAAAATGTCTTTGGAAAATAATGATCCACATGAACTGCCGGTAATCTAGATTTGAGATATTTAGCTGGAGAACACCATTCCCTAAAACATCGCACCCCCGCCATATTACAGAAAATTTGCACCAAAATCTCACCCAGATTAAAACAGTCCCTGGCAAGATTCTGTATTATAATTTCAAAAGCACCTTTAAGAAACCCACACGATCCAATAAATCAGCCCCTTCCCAAGTTTTATATAAAACCCTTGCCATGATGTCTGGAACACACGAATAGATTATTGAAAGAAATGTTGTCTTGCAGTGAGCATCACTTACTTTGAGCAATTTACAGCGAATCTGTGCGGACACCATATGGCTGTTGCGGAGGTTTCCCACTCTGAACATCAGAGTCAGTTTGCCATCTCTCATGGAAATAACCGCATGTTCACTGAACATCAGCGTCTCTGCTCGCTTCTTGGGCTGAGACATTTTAATAAACATGCAACCGATCAAGAATGCATCCACAATGGAGCCCAGAATGGACTGAAAGAGAAAAAGAATGATCCCCTCTGGACATTTGTCGGTGATGTACCTGTATCCGTACCCGATGGTGGCCTCCGTCTCAATAAAGAATAAGAAGGCAGAAGGAAAGTTGTAGACATTGGCAACACAAGGGGTGTACTTCTCATCATGAGCTTTGGTGAGATCGCCGCGGATATAAGCGATTAGCCACCACATCGACGCCATAAAAAGCCAAGCCACAGTGTATGTGAGAATAAAAATAAACAAATTCCAGCGCCATTTCAAATCAACTAATGTGGTAAATAAATCCGAAAGATAACGGCTCGTTTCGCCGCTCAGGTTCCCATGCTGCACGTTACAACGCCCGTTCTTGTCTACAAACCTTTGCCTCTTTTTCTTGGGTGGCTGATTAAATCCAGAGCCACTGGATAAGGTGGTCACTACTTGGTAATCGTCACCAAATTTTCTTCGAAGTGCGGACATAATATGGGTAACTGGCCAGATTAATACTCTGACAACCTTAACTTGTTTTCTCTCCACTCGCGTACCTCTTAATGGTTCAGCTCCCAACCACTACCTGACCAACGAACAAGAAAAGGGAATTAGCTTTGTGAGCCAAACAAAGAAATTCCAATTCGTTGCCCTTTTAGAAATGCGCACAAGAGCATTGCTTCCAGTTCTCGATCTGCAGCAAAACCCGTTTCACAGGCAATCGTCCTCCTTTTCCCTCCTCTGCAGGTTGCTTTCACAAATCTAACACTGTGGTCCTTGTGGGATTTCAGCGTCCCTGGGTCTTTTAAAAAAATACAGCCTCCGATCTCCCAAAAAGTTTACCCCGATCTAACATTTCTACTTCCGTACCATCTTACTTTTCTTTTTGTTTCAGCCTAGATCCCCGAGTCCCTGATGCTGAAACCAAGTTAAACCAAGCATTCGCTGTCTCCGATGGTGTTGCAGGGTTCCGCTTCTTTTTTTTTTCCACCCCCCGCCCCTGGCTAGGTCTGGTTCTTGTTCCAGATGAATGTTTGATGGTGATTTTCGCCTGCGATCCGCAGCAGGCAAAAAGAAAATCAGACCCCTGTCCCGTGCGGTCCTGGCGTGTTTGAGGGTGGCAGGCTGCGGCTGAGAGCGCTGCGGGTCGGATCGCTTCCTCGTGCTGCAGGTGAGCGATGACAAGGGAAAGAGTGCGCTGGATCTCCCCGGGATAGCGCGCGCTCCCGCCCACTGCCTGCGCCGCGCGCCCGCGCGTTCCGAGCGGCGGATCCTGCGCACTGCGCGCGCACGTGGGCGGCCGAACGCCGCACGCCAGAGCTTTTTAGGTCTTTTTTTTTAAAAAAAAACCTCGAACTAGAAATTGCATTCATTTTAAATATGATGCAGCAGAACGCGTGCGTCTGTGTGGACCGGGGAAAAAAAGTGCGGGAGCTGTTCAGAGAGTTTCACAAATATAAGTAACCCTCCTTCTTCATGCACTCAGCAAAAGACAAATTGAGTTTTAACCTGTAATTTAAACAGGGGACAGCATCAAAGCGGTAGGAAAATAAGTTCCTTAGGAGTGGAGTGAAAACCATTACCCATTCTGTTTATAAATTCGTTTATAAATTATTTTCTAAATTAGTTTTAGTTGTATTTTTATATAAAGTAGTCTTAATAGGGATTATTATAAACTTTTAATTCAATTTTTTGTGAGCTGCCATACCTGTCTCCAGACATGTTGGCTACGAACTTGGAAACCATCTTAATAGGGCTGAATTATTACATTTATGGAGGAAAGGGTTATTTCAGTTTCAACTATTCCTTCTTTCAAGGTAAATCATTGACCTACTGTAACTTTAAAAAAGGGACTTTTTGAAGCTTTGCCTACAGTGTAGAGCCTCATTGATGGCAGGTGTCAGACATAAAATTGGGATCCACTGTTCAGGTGGTTTCAGACTGCAGAAATGTGATCCTGCAAGTTACTAGCTGTTATTCAGGGAATGTCCTGAAAGAATGATCAGATGGCTGTTAAGAGACCAGGGCTACCCTTTGCCGAAATGGCTGATGATCCCAATTGGATACTCCACTCAGCAGTGGCCCAAGTTTCTGTTGAGCACACCATAGAGATGCTGAAGCAGCAATTCCATTGTTTGGACCATTCAGGTGAGATGCTGCTCTACTCTCTAGCCAAAGAGTCCAAAATCATCACCATTCGCTGCACACTGGACAATTTTGCCATCCAAAGAAAAATCAGCTGATCTCACTGGCATGTTTTCTTTCAAATATGAAATACTGAATTGGGGCACTTTTTAAAACAACTCCCATCATTAATTTGTGTTCACTTACCAACTGGCATGGGACTCTAGTTTGTAATTAGATGTCTTTTCTTTCCTTGAACTGCAATGAAACTGTGTAATTAAGGGCGCTCTATTTTTATGCTTTTCCTTTTCCACAGAAATTTTGTAGATGCTTCAATTAAAGTTGGCTCTTCAGTGATTTGGACCAAATTAGCTACTTTTGTTTCTACTTAAACATTCCCTACATGTTCTAATAGTCCCAAAAATGCAAAAACCTGCACTAAAAAGGCAATGGAAAGCAAATAAAGTGCATAGTGCAATCCTGTCCTAAACAACAACAATTTGCGTTTAATGCCTTTAACGTAAAAAGACGTCCCAAGTGGTCAACAGAGGCATAAGGAAGAAACAGAAACTGAGCCAAAGTAAAGATCAGGAAAAGTGACCAATAGCTTGGTTAAGCAGTTGGGTTTTAAGAAGA
This sequence comes from Squalus acanthias, assembly GCA_030390025.1. Taxonomy (NCBI): domain Eukaryota; kingdom Metazoa; phylum Chordata; class Chondrichthyes; order Squaliformes; family Squalidae; genus Squalus; species Squalus acanthias. The sequence continues at coordinate 32,010,500 of CM059427.1, read as the reverse complement.
GTCCCAAAGGAGGAGATGGAGGTAGAGAGACAGAGAGATGTAGGGAAGGAATTCCAGAATGCAGGGCCTAGACAGATGATGGTGAGGGAGATGCACAAGATGCCAAATTCAGATGAACGGTGAGTTCGGGGGTGGGGATGGATTATAGGACTGGAGGAGGTTACAGAGATAAGGGTGAGTGAGGCCATTGAGAGATTTAAACGTAAGGATGAGAATTTTAAGTTTGCGGTATTGGGGAACTGGGAGCCAATGTAGGTCAGCAAAGATGGGGTGAAAGGTGACCATGGTCATAGTCAGAATGTCATTCATGATGTTGGTTAGGGCAATTTCAGTGCTGTGGGAGAGATGGAAACCTGATTAGAGAATTAAAACAGGGAGTTGCAGGAAAGATAGGCACAGATATGGGAGGCGACAAAATATTCAAGGACCGTGGAGAGAAAGGAAGGCAATGGGATGGTAGATAGTGAAGACAAAGGGGTTGAGGCTGTTTGTTTTGTACGGCCTGATAACAGCAGTTTTCAAAGGGATGGCGGTAGTAAGTGAGCAGAGGGATCCATTTACAATGTCAGTTAGCCTGAGGGCCAGGAAGAGATGTTGTGTGGTCAGCAGTTTAATGGGAATGGAGTCAAGTGATGTGGCGGTTAGTCTCATGATGAGCTTCATTAGGGCACGGGGAAGGAACAAGAGAGAGATGAGGATTCAGGTTAGGGTTTAGTTGATGAGCAACGGGAAGTGGTGGGTGGGGGGGGGGCACGAAGCAACAGAGGTAGCTGAACAGATGGTCTTCATCTTGGCCAGAAAACAGGGCCTTGGTGAGACCACACCTGGAGTACTGTGCACAGTTTTGGTCTCCTTATCTAAGGAAGGATATACTTGCCATGGAGGCGGTACAACGAAGGTTCACTAGATTGATTCCTGGGATGACAGGGCTGTCCTATGATGAGAGATTGTGTAGAATGGGCCTATACTCTCTGGAGTTTAGAAGAATGAGAGGTGATCCCATTAAAACATACAAGATTCTGAAGGGGATTGACAGGGTAGATGCTGAGAGGTTGTTTCCCCTGGCTGGAGTGTCTAGAACTAGGGGGCATAGTCTCAGGATAAGGGGTAGGCCATTTAAGACTGAGATGAGGAGGAATTTCTTCACTCAGAGGGTTATAAATCTTTGGAATTCTCTGCCCCAGAGGGCTGTGAATGCTGAGTCTTTGAGTATATTAAAGGCTGAGATAGATAGATTTTTGGACTCTAGGGGAATCAAGGGATATGGAGATCGGGCGGGAAAGTGGAGTTGAGGTTGATGATCAGCCATGGGCTTATTGAATGACGGAGCAGGCTCGAGGGTCCGTATGGCCTACTCCTGCTCTTATTTCTTATATTCTTAAAATATTCTGCATTGTTTTTGTCACTTTAGTTCTGTATATTAGGCCAAAGTTGTGGCACAAACACAAATACAAAATAGTAATCAGATGTGGGAAATAGCTTATTTGTGGTGTTATACTTCAGTATGATACAGAAGTTATCTACCAGGATTTATCTGACCAGATATAAACAGATTAAAACCCCATTCACACAAATCTACTGAAGACTCAGTCTTTAAGATGTTTATCTTTTTTTCTCATCATTTATGACCTGAATTTGTCCTCGCACCCTTTCAGAGCCAGCCAAGTGAATCCTACAATTACAGAGAGCGCCTGACTTGACCGGAGCCCTGATGCGAAGGTGCATATGCAGCTCTGATTCATCTTTTCAATCTTGCTAAGTTGTTGAATGCACACTGATCAGCTGTTCAGAGCCTAAGCAGCACAGGAGCAACTTATACAGTCGTTTGATTTGCTGTTCAGCAGGGAATTGAGGATTGTACATTTTGCACCTTGATGGGAACATGGAGTTGGAAGAGATTACGGGAGGGGAAGACAGCAGTTGGAAGAGTCTCGAGGTTCCTGGAGTAATAGATAAGGTGCCAGGAGCAGTCAGAGAGTAACATGAGAAGAAAATGCAGAGAAAAAGAGAGAGTAACAGACACAGGAAGAGAAAAAAGCAGAATAATAATGATAAGATAACCACAGAGATAAAGGGAGAGAATAATGGAGAAATGTGAGACAATGAAGAGTAACAGACACAGGGAGAGAACAGAGAGAAAGTGAGAGGTAATAGAGAAATTCAGAAGGCAAGAGCGACAATAACAGACAGAAGGAAAGAGTAAAGAGAGAGAATCACAAAGGGAAATGTGGAGAGTAATTGAGATTGTCACATTTTGGGATTTTTGACCATTGTTCTGCAGAAAGGATTTAAAAAATATAGATTTAAAGGTTGTGCTTTAAAGCAAAGTATTTGCATAGAAGTTTTAAAAAGATACTGAGTTGAAAGGTGGTTAAAATGCTAATGAGCTAAGTTTTGATGTTGTTTCTCCAAAGGCACTGACAAAGCTGCGTTTTTATTGCCCATCCATAGGTACCTTGAGAAAATGATGGCTGGACTTCTTTTAATGATGATGTTCCCAGAATAGTGTTAAATAAGGAATTCCAGGATCTTGACCCAGTAACAAAGAAGGAACAGTAATATATGTCCAAGTCGGGGAGGTGTGTGGCTTGGAGGGGAACTTGGTGGTGACTGTATTCCCATTATATTACTACTCTTCGCCTTCTTGGTGGTAGAGGTTGCAGGGCTGGGTGCAGCTGTCCAAGCAACCTTGGCAAGTTGCTGCAGTACATCCTGCAGATACTGCTTTGATGGGTCAGGAGCAATGTTCCCTGCAAGCTGCACGGCCTGTTTCTTTTAAAGCGCAGTCCCTTTAAATTTCTGCACGTGCACGGTATTTACACTGTAAAAGCCAGTGAGCGGCCTGCGCAGGACCTTTGAGATTACTGCGCGGCCTCACAGCCGCGCACCTTAGTGGGAACATTGGTCAGGAGGTGCTTTCTCTTGTTCAGGGTGGTCATTCCTTGGCATTAAGGTGACGCATATGTTAGCTGCCACTTGTTGGCCCAAGCCTGGTTGTTATCCAGGACCTAAAATTTATGGCGCTGGGTCATTTCAGGTAGCCACGAATATCTGTGATATTACTAAAGATGCATCTGGGCAGGCATTCGTCAGGTGGCCACCTCATTTTTCCACAGAACTAGAGAATTCATCCAGTTTAGCATCACAGCAAGGCAGCAACACAATAGTGTCATCCAGATTTACGGGTTTGCTGGCTTTACGAAGTTGCAGGGTGGTACCCATATGGGGAACGGACAGACGGGCGCATCACAGCAAGCTGGTGACAGAATAGTTTTCCATCTCTCTCAATGACATTGCATGAGTCGCTGATAATGATTCTGAAGCTCTAACAGATGGACTTATGATCATCTGCAATATGCAATGTGCATGTAACCTTGGCCTCACATCTCTGACTCTTTCCTTTACTCCCCCCCAGGACCATCGCAAGCACCCATCCCCACTATCCAGGAGGAAGAGCATGAGCCTCAAGACTCCTCAGAGGAAGCTGCAACCTCTGAGGGCGCAGCGTCAGCAGAATTCAGCGCACCCAGCACCAGCGCAGACACTCACACCTCGGAGGGAACATCGCGAGATAGAGTAGTGTTGTCACCTGGTGTATCACAGCTCACAAGTGAGCATCAGCAGATAGTGGAGACAGGGACAGCGGTGGAGAGTCCTAGTCGGAGGGCGCAGGACTCTCCCAGCTCGGCTCAGCTGCATGTCGACCCTCTGCCTCTGGGTCCATCCATAAGATCAGCGGTGCTGGAACTCCAGGAACAGATGCAGGAGTCTCTGGCAGGTTTTGTCTCCAGGGTCGCTGCGAGTGTGGAGCGAATGGAGGGGCCCATTGCGAACATGAGCAAAGCCTTTGTGGAGCCATTGGCGCATGAACGCATCACCACGGAAAGGATGGCAACCTCCGTGCAAATGATGGCAACCTCCGTCGAAAGGATGGCTACAGTAGACGAGAGGTTAGCTGCGGCCATGGAGGAGATAAGTCGCCAGAGTGCAGAAAACATGGTGAGTGTTCAGAATAGAATGACATCTCTGGAGGAGCGATGGTCATCTATTGAACACAGAAACCAGACCGTCATGGAAGTCCTTCTGAGTAGGACTTCCAGTGCAGATACGGGTCCCCATGGCCCCCCTGATGTGCAACAAGGTGCTCTCAATCCACTTGCAAGCGCTGAGGTGGACCTGACCCATGAGAGGGATGTTGTTCGCAGAGAACAAGGAAGTGGGGGCTCCTCTCCAAGCGCTCACACTTCCATGCCACTGACAACTCCTCGGTCAAAGCCCCACCAGAGTCCGCACCCAACTGAGATCGGCGTCTCAACCCCTGCACAGCCGCAGGAGCAGCAGACTGTTGGCGAGCCCTCACAGGTTCGCAACCCCAGAGGACGCCCGCCAAAGGTGTCGAGACAGGAGCAGCAAGAAAGTGAGCAAGGGGCCTCCACATCTGCTGAAGCCACAGGGGAAGCACCACGTAGGAGCACGCGTAAGAGAAAGATAGTGCACAAATAGTCACAAGGGTAGTCACTTGGGTGAATTTTGATGTTTTATGTTAAAAAGCCATCAGATGATTACCATAAATAAAAAATCTGATGGCTACTGCTGTAGTTGTGGCATGTGTCATTTTGCGAATGGGACTTCCACGTTGAGGGCTTAGGATTACTTGCAATTGTCAGTATGGTGTTCAAATTGCTAGGAATCTGCTGGTTCTTGGCCATTGTCGATGCTCAGGTAAGAAACTGCGAGGCAAAAGTGCTTGATTGGCTAGGCTAAGCAAATCTGGCCAAGATGAGTGCGTTCCTTGCATCCCAGGCAGCAATCTTCTCGCGTACTGCTGCCGCTGGTTGATGGGCCTCTGCAAGATGTTCGTTTTCGCTCTCCTCCTCCTCTTCTTCATCTGAGGAGGATATGTGATGAGCCACTTGGTCCTCAGGAATCTGCAAGCCACGATGCTGTGTCATGTTGTGAAGTGCACAGCAAACCACGACGATTCTGGAGACCCTGGCTGCTGAGTACTGCAGGGCTCCACCTGATCTATCCAGGCATCTGAAGCGCATCTTCAGCAAACCGATGGTTTGCTCGATTATGGCTCTGGTGGACATGTGGCTGGAGTTGTAGCTCTCCTCAGCTTCGTTGGATGGGCTCCTCAACGGCGTCATTAGCCACGTCTTCAGGGGATAGCCCTTGTCTCCAAGTAGCCATCCGTTAAGTTAGTCTGGCGGACTGAATAGCGGAGGCACACTTGACTGGCGCAGTATGAAGGAGTCATGGCAACTGCCAGGGTACTTGGCACAAACATGCAAAATTTCCTTCTTGTGGTCACACACCAGCTGAACGTTGAGGGAGTGGAAGCCCTTGCGGTTGACAAAAATACCTGGATTGCGATGGGGTGCCTTAAGGGCCACATGTGTGCAGTCAACGACGCCCTGCACTCTTGGAAAGCCTGCCAGATTAGCTAATCCAACCGCATGCGCCTTGACACTTGCTTGATCCTTGGTGAAATGGATGTGATTGTGCGCGATGGCAAAGAGGGCATCGGTTACCTGCGTGATGCAAGTGTGTGCGGCCGCCTGGGAGATGCCGCTGATGTCTGCTGCTGATCCCTGGAATGAGCCTGAGGCAAAAAAGTTGAGTGCGGTGGTGACTTTGACGGCCACTGGTAAGGGTTGCCCAGCTGGTCCTCTGGGCTCCAGGTCTTGTTGCAGCATTGCGCAGATGTCACCCACTACCTCTCGCGAAAGTCGGAGCCGCCTTTGGCACTGCTGCTCAGACATGTTGAGGTAGCTGACCCTGTGTCTGTAGACCCTGTTTGGGGGGTATCTCCTGCGCCGACGGGCTTCCATGCGCTGGCCCCTTCTGGTCTGTGCAGCTTCAGGTGGGTGAGCAGCAGCTTGGCGCTCCTGTTGTTGCTGCTGCTGTTGGTGCTGCTGTTGTTCATGGTTCTGCTGGTGCCGCGGCTGGTCTTCGCCCTCATCTGATGTCCAGAAGGGAAGGAAATAAATGGCTCCCATGCTTCTGGTATATGCCTCAGTTGAGGAAGCGCTCAGTCAAGGTGGCGAGAGGGGTTTCCCAGGAGGTCACACTGGAGATGGGTGTCAGGCTCCAAACTTCCACAGCTGTGGTTATGCCTTCTAAAAGTTCCCCCAGACCTGAGACAGCAAAGTCCTGCCACCTGCAAATGATGGCTGATCAAATCTATTTAATGGTTGAGCTGCAGCTGATAGTCAGCAATCCAATTGTGCTACCGCCAGGTTTCACCGTCGTGTTTCAGAACAGGCGTGCTTCACGTGGGAAAAGGGTTAAAATCACAAAGGCCTATCAAAATGGCATTATAGAGGCAATTTAGTGCTTGTTAAGGGCCTTAACGGCCTATCCCGCCTCTTGGAGGCGGGACGGAGATGGGACCAGTAGACACGATTTAATGAAAATTGCTTGGTGGCGGGATGGAGGCGGGGTAGGGCCCGCCCGCCAGTTTTTGCAATTTTAACCACCCACACGCCTCCAATCCCGCCTCAACGGCCCGATGAAATTCGAGCCCCTAGTGTCACCTCTTTTGTGACACTGACATGGTGCTCTGAGGAGGAAAGATACATGCCTACAGGTGCTGCTGTCCTGAGAAATGGCAGCTTTAGGCAGGTCTATTACATCTGCTGGCATTCTGTTTTGACTTGGATCTATGTCCCCGCTGATGAACAAGGTAGCTCGTCTAATGACCGCTATTAAATCCTGAAAGCCAGCAGCCTCCATCTCGGCCTGGAAGCGGATACATAGGGTGCTGGCTAATCTGTCCCGACAGCCACCAGAGCTGCAGTTGTGAAGGAGGAGGCATGGACTGGTCCTGGGCTGTTTCTTAGGCAGGGGCTGCTGCAGATTCCAATGAAGCTGCTAGATGCTTCATTGATAGCTTCAAGAAGAAAATGCTTCCCTGATTTTGCCGCAAATGAGGGCTGTAGATCCGACAGTCATGCTTTTCAGATGCCACACATCAGGAAACTGACCTAATTGCTTCCACGTAGGTGTGATGTTTCTTTTCTTGCGACTACCCATGCGTTCTGTGTCCCATGACTCTGAAGCTGTGGGCAGCCTTCTACTCAACCTCTACTGGGAAGGTGGCACATCTTCCAGCTCCCTCATGCTCTGTGAATTACCTGGTACCACATCTTCACTAACACTTTTTCCCCCGAGGTGAAAATATCTGAGGTGGTGCGTGGGAGTGAGAAAGTAAGTGATGCAGGAGATGAGATGGAAGAGGTTGTAACAGGAACAAGAGGTCTGACCCAGGTCCAATGATTCATCATCAGCCTCCTCAGCATTAGTATAATCCACAAGGACTATTTCACTTCTCTCCTCCTCATCATTATCTTCCTCATTCTCTGTCACCCCCACTGCCCCACCCACTGCTGTGAAGGATCTGCAGAAAAGGAGGGCTTAAGGTAAGAATCAGTGAGCATAACCCCCTTGGGATTATGGAGACAGGGAAGAGTGTGGAAGTTTGTGGCTGTGTGCTGCTTCATAGGGATGATACGGTGACTGTGCAGGTGTGCACCCACTAACATGGCACCAGCACTATGTTACTGACTTCATCATCTCCCAGGAGGCGGGTTTGGCATTTAAATATTATAATAGGCTGCTGCCTCAGATTTAACCTGTCTTCCAGGTTTAACCCTGGCTGGCCCGGCAGATAAAGGGAGGCGAGGACTGCTTTGTGGAAAATGTATGTGTCTTTACAGCACTGCTTGTGGGAAAGGAGGAGCAGGAGTGCTTCCCCCTGGCCCCCCAAACTTACCTTCTTCCCCGCCATCGGACACCATGACCAGGAGTGTCTCACCTCTTGAATCCCCAAAGCCTTTCCACCATCTACAAGGCACAAGTCAGGAGTGTGATGGAATACTCCCCACTTGCCTGGATGAGTGCAGCTCCAACAACACTCAAGAAGCTCGACACCATCCAGGACAAAGCAGCCTGCTTGATTGACACCCCATCCACCACCTTAAACATTCACTCCCTGCACCACCGGCGCACCGTGGCTGCAGTGTGTACCATCTACAAGATGCACTGCAGCAACTTGCCAAGGCTTTTTCAACAGCACCTCCCAAACCCGCGACCTCTACCACCTAGAAAGACAAGGGCAGCAGGTGCATGGGAACACCATCACCTGCAAGTTCCCCTCCAAGTTACAGACTATCCTGACTTGGAAATATATCACCGTTCCTTCATCGTCACTGGGTCAAAATCCTGGAACTCCCTCCTTAACAGGACTGTGGGAGTACCTTCACCACAAGGACTGCAGCGGTTTAAGAAGGTGACTCACCACCACCTTATCAAGGGCAATTAGGGATGGGCAATAAATGCTGGCCTTGTCAGCGACACCCACTTCCCAGGAACTAATATAAAAAAAATCCCTCATCCAAGCCTCCCAACACCCCGGATCTGTGATCAGATCCCCGCCGCCCCGGTATTGAGGATCGAACCCTTCGTCCCAGAATCCAACCCCCACGTTCCCAGTAACACAGCAGCAGGCTCCCTACCTGCGGCTGGGGCCTCCTCCAGAGTGTTCCCAGCCCAACAAGGAGCCAAGCCTGTGAATCAGGCTGGCTTCTGGGCGGGGATCCTGTTTAAAAAAAAATGCACGCTGTGGAGTTTTACGCATCGCTCCCTAGTCACTATTGGGGCCATGGTGTCAGTTCCCCATCGGGCGGATTAGGTTAAAATTACACCTAGAGAGTAGGAGTTAAGGGCATTTTTTCAGAGTAGTTGGAAATGGGTATTGGTGTCCCACAGGGTTCAGTTCTGGGGCCACTTCTGTTCACTGTGTGCCAATGATTTGAACAGGCCCAGAGGGAGTGGTGTCAAAATTTGCCGATGATGCCAAAATAGGAGGGATTGTTAATTATTTAGAAAACAAAGGAAATTACAAATGGATATTGACAAGATGGAGAATGGAATTCGGTGTCAGTAAGTGATGCATTTTGGTTAACAAAATACAAGTACTAATTATACTTTGAATGGAAGTAGGCTCGGTGCTGTGAAAGTACAGAGGTATTTGGGGAACAGAACATTAAAGACAGCACCTCGGGTTGATTAAGACTGAAAAAAGCTAGTAGAATTCTATGTTTTATCTCAAGAGGTATAGAGTATAAAATCCAAGATGAGCCTATATAAAACCTTAACAAGACCTGTGTGCATTATTGAGCTCCGAGGATATTGAGGCTTTAGAGAGGGTATGATGCAGATTCACTCGAATGCTGCCTGTATGAGCAAATACAAATACAAACAGTTTTGAATTTTTTTTTTTGTTAGTACAACACAAGAGAAGCATTTAAAATTATGAAAGGATGGGACAGGGTTCACAGAAGCAGATTGGCTCCAATAGTTGAGGGCTCAAGAACAAGGGGCCATTGATAGAAACATAGAATCTAGGAGCAGGAGTAGGCCATTCGGCCTGTCGAGCCTGCTCCACCATTCAATACGATCATGGCTGATCATTCAAATCCAGTACCCTGTCCCTGCTTTAATCCCCACAGTACACATATCCCACCCTATCCCCGTAACCCCATGTATTTAATTCCCCCTAACATATCCCATCCTATCCCCATAACCCCACATATTTAACCCCCCCTAACACTAAGGGTCAATTTATCATAGCCAAATCAACCTAACCCGCACATTTTTGGACTGTGGGAGGAAACCGGAGCACCCGGAGGAAACCCACGCAGACACGGGGAGAATGTGCAAACTCCACACAGACAGTCACCCGAGGTCAGATTTGAACCCGGGTCCCTGGCGCTGTGAGGCACCAGTGCTAACCACTATGCCACCGTGTTGATACAAGATTAAATGTAAGAGATTTTGAACTGATGGCAGGAGAAACTTCTTTACACAGAGAGTTGTGAGGCTGTGGAATTCACTTCTAGTGTTAGTGGTTGAGGTAGAAACTGTGTCAACATTCAAGATTAGATTGGATTGTTGGATTAAGGAAAAGGGGTTGAAGGGATATACGAACAGGGTGGGTAAATGTGATTAGAACTATTTGCTTGCATGGCAGGTAAACGCTGACATGGACGGGTTGGGCCGAATAACCTGTTTCCGTGTTGTAACTTCTATATAAGGAGAGGAAACCTGGCCGATGTGTTACCCTGTCTTCCCTTGTCAGGTCATTGAATTTCTTGCAGCCTGAAGTTGTGGGGGTGTGAGAGGTGGCACTCAGTGCCAGTGCCACCTTCCTCCATATGGCATGGGGAACATTTCTTATGGCTTCCTCTTATAGGGTACGGTAGCATAGTGGCTATGTTACTGGACTAGTAATCCCGAGACCTGGACTAATGATCTGGACACATGAATTTAAATTCAATTAAATAAATCTGGAATAAAAAGCTAGTATCAGTAATGGTGACTATCAGTAATGAAACTATCGGATTGTTATAAAAAGCCATCTGATTCAATAATGTCGTTTAGGGAAGGAAATCTGCCAGTCAGGCCTATATCTGAATCCAGACTCTTAACTGCCCTCTGAAATGGCCTAGCAAGCCACTCAACTTACCACCACCTTCTTGAGGGCAATTAGGGATGGGCAATAAATGCTGGTCTTGCTGGTGACGTCCACGTGAATGAATAAAAAAAGACCCAGTAACCCGTCTTTCTCCATTAATCAATCTCCTTGAGGAGGGTTTGCAGGTCTGTCTCATTGAAATAGTGTGTGCCCTTCTTTTGTATTCCTGTTTTATGGGATTTGTACTAGAGAACTGCAATGGATATTTAAATGTCATGCCCAGCAAATTAGGGGCTGAAATTCGGATGGCTCCATTGCCCTGATGAGTGAGACAGGACCAAATGCCCAAGGCCCAAGATTCTGACCCTACCCTAAATACAAAGGTGGGTTCACTTGCAAAGTTGGGGCAGGTTACTGGTGCCTGCAAAAGTAATGCCCACAGCCATTAGTCCTTGAAAGGCTTTCCAAAGTAACTGTTGCTTCTGTGACACCCTAGTTCATTCTTCCACCACCCTGACCACTTGCTCTAATTTCCTTGGTACCTTCCCATGCAAACACAAGAGATGCAACACCTGTCCATTCAACTCCTTCCAAACCACTGTCCAGACCAAAATACAGAGCATATAATTATTATTGATGATGCAACTGTAAAATTTCAAAAGACTACACATATTGTGCATTGTAATCTTCAAAACTAAGTTCTGAACTGATCTGTTATATTAAGTGGAATCCAGCTAACGCTGTGGATCTGTAATGCTAACTGAGTCAGGTCATATTAAGTTAAACCCAGCTAATGTTGTGCAATTGGGAATCACAAACTGATTGTGATGATTTATCTGGTAGTTATGTGATCTTTGCATGTATAGCGTTAGAAAAATATAAACTGGGAATTTCCTCAGAGCTGGTTCCACTTCACTGCTGGAACTTTGCCAGAAGTGCAGCAGAAACCCCATTTATGTGCTTAAATTGGGTCTCCGCTGCACTTCCAGTGAAGTTACGGCAGCAGAGTGCAAACAGCTGTGAGGAATTTCCTGGACAGAGTGTTAGATATGCGACTCTATGGCCGGAATTTTTACTGTCCGACGCGCTGGCAGCGGAGGAGCCCTGTAGCACGTGGGGAACCCGGATGTTTCAGCAACGCGTTTGTCAGGGCTTTTTAATGAAGCCACAGCATTAGCATCTGACATCCGGGTTTCCCGACCAATTGGCGTAAGCGGGCGTGATGACGGCATGCATGAGTCTATTTCAGCTGAACTATTTAAAGGGACCCTGCGAAGATGAAAGTTGAAGGATTGTCCAGGGGGGGGGGGAACAGAGGAAGAAACTGCATTAATGGAGTCCCAACGTGGCAAGGCTGCACCTCGCTTAAATGATGCCTCCCTAGAGCTGATGCTGCGTTCTGCAAGGGCCCGCAGAGAGATTCTGTTCCCAAGCCGACTCCAGCACATCACTCCTCATATGTACCTACCTTGCAGGTGCACCCATTCCTATCTGTCCAGGCACCTAAAGTGCATCTTCAGCATTCCGATTGCTTGCTCGATGACCGTTCTCGTGGTCATGTGGCTTTAATTGTATCTCTCCTGGGTCTCATTGTTCAGGTTCCATAGAAACATAGAAGATAGGAGCAGGAGTAGGCCATTCGGCCCCTCGAGCCTGCTCCGCCATTCAATGAGATCATGGCTGATCATTCAAATTCAGTACCCTGTCCCTGCCTTTTCCCCATATCCCTTGATCCCTTTAGCCTTAAGAAATATATCTAACTCCTTCTTGAATATATTTAATGAATTGGCCTCCACTGCCTTCTGTGGTAGAGAATTCCACAGGTTCACCACTCTCTGGGTGAAGAAATTCCTCCTCATCTCTGTCCTAAATGGCTTACCCCTTATCTTTAGACTGTGACACCTGGTTCTGGACTCCCTGACCATCGGGAACATCCTTCCTGCATCTAGTCTGTCTAGTCCTGTTAGAATTTTATAAGTTTCAATGAGATCCCCTCTCATTCTTCTAAACTCCAGCGAGTATAAGCCCAATTGACCCAATCTCTCCTCATACGTCATTCCTGCCATCCCAGGTATCAGCCTGGTGAATCTTCGCTGCACTCCCTCCATGGCAAGAACATCCTTCCTCAGATAAGGCGACCAAAACTGCACACAATACTCAAGGTGTGGTCTCACCAAGGCCCTGTACAACTGCAGCAAGACATCCTTGTTCCTGTATTCGAACCCTCTCGCTACGAAGGCCAACATACCATTTGCCTTCTTAACCGCCTGCTGCACCTGCATGCTTACCTTCAGCGACTGGTGCACAAGGACTCCCAGGTCTCGTTGCACTTCCCCTTTTCCCAATCTATTGCCATTCAGATAATAATCTGCCTTCCCATTTTTGACACCAAAGTGGATAACCTCGCATTTATCCACATTATACTGCATCTGCCATGCATCTGCCCAATCACCCAACCTGTCCAAATCATACTGGAGTTTTTCGGCATCCTCCTCACAGCACACACGCCCACCCAGCTTTGTGTCGTCTGCAAACTTGGAGATATTACATCTCGTTCCCTCGTCTAGATCATTAATATATATTGTGAATAGCTGGGGTCCTAGGACCGATCCCTGCGGTACCCTACTAGTCACTGCCTGCCACTCGGAAAAAGACCCGTTTTATTCCAACTCTTTGCCTTCTGTCTGCCAACCAGTTCTCTATCCAAGTCAATACCTTGCCCCCAATCCCATGTGCCTTAACTTTACACGCTAATCTCTTATGCGGGACCTTATCGAAAGCCTTCTGAAAGTCCAAATACACCACATCCACTGGTTCTCCCTTATCTATTTTACCAGTTACATCTTCAAAAAATTCCAGTAGATTAGTCAAGCATGATTTGCCTTTTGTAAATCCATGTTGACTTTGTCCGACCCTGTCACTGTTTTCCAAGTGCTCTGCTATTACATCTTTTATAATGGACTCCAGCATTTTCCCCACTACCGATGTCAGGCTTATCGGTCTATAATTCCCCGTTTTCTCTCTACCACCTTTTTTGAATAGGTTCCTAATGGGTGTCATCAGTAACGTTGCTGTTAAACAAAGGAAAAACCGTGCATGCGCGGAAATTTGAATGTACCGTGCAGCTCGTTAAAGGTGCCACACACCCAAAAAAACTTAGAGGGAACATTGGTCATCAACCCCGTCTTCAGCAGGTAGCCAGTCGCTAACTCTACTTCAAGGTCTGAAGAGCTCTGGGAGGGTGGACTGACGCAGGATGAAAGCATCATGGCAGCTGCCTGGAACTTTTGCACACATCTGCATGATCATCTTTATGTGGTTGCATATGAGCTGAACAGTGATGGAGTGGAAGCCCTTGCAGTTGATGAAGACTCCAGGGTGATCTGGAGGCGCCTTTATTGACACACATGTGCAATCGATGACTCCCTGGACCTGTGGGAAGCCAACCAGAGCTGCAAAGCTGAGCGCCTGCTCATTCCGACTGGCTTCATCTGTTGCAAATTGCACATAATTGCCGTCCCTGGCAAACATGGCATTGGGCAACTAAGTAATGCATTTACGGGCAGCAGATTGCAAGATTCTGCAGATATCTCCTACAGATCCCTGGAAGCAGCCAAAGGCGAAGAAATTAAGGGTGGTGGTGACTCTGACAGCCACTGGCAAAGCGTGCCCACCAGTTCCACTTGGCAGGAGGTCTTCTTCCAGGAGGCTGCAAATGTCTGCGACCACCTGACGTGATACCCTGAGCCTCCTGAGGCACTGGTGTTCAGTCATGTCCAGGAAGCTGATCCTCTGCCTATATACCCTGTGTTAGGGGTATCGCTTCCTGTGAGCTGCACCCCTGTGCTCATCCCCTCTCTCCTGTGGAGCAGCAGGTCGGTGAGAAAAAGGTTGCTCCTGCTGGTGCTTCTCCTGCTGCTGGTGGTGTTGCTGCTGCGGCTCATCTTGGTCCTCATCTGAGGTCCAAGGAAAAGCTGCATAAGTGGCATCCATGCTGAACTGATGCTTGACAGATGGAAAGTGTAGATCAGACTCACAAAAATCCACGGTAGCAGAAATGACCTCCAAAGTAGTGGAAATCAGCTGTAACGTAGTGAAAGCACACTTTCCAAAAGCCTTTCACTTAGGCAAGGAAGCAGGTGTGAGATATGTACTTCTGGATTGTTTGCCTGTTATTTGGTCAGAACCCTCAATTCATAAGAACATAAGAAATAGGAGCAAGTGTAGGCCATACGGCCCCTCAAGCTTTCTCCGGCATTCAATAAGATCATGGCTGATCATCCACCTCAACTCCACTTTCCCGCCCAATCTCCATATCCCTTGATTCCCCTAGAGTCCAAAAATTTATCTATCTCAGTCTTGAATATACTCAAAGACTCGGCAGCCATAGCCCTCTGGGGCAGAAAATCCCAAAGATTCACAACCCTCTGAATGAAGAAATTCCTCCTCATCTCAGCCTTAAATGGCCTACCCCTTATCCTGAGACTATGCCCCCTAGTTCTAGACACTCCAGCCAGGGGAAAACAACCTCTCAGCAGCTACCCTGTCTATCCCCTTCAGAGTCTTTTATGTTTCAATGAGATCACCTCTCATTCTTCTAAACTCCAGAGAGTTTAGGCCCATTCTTCACAATCTCTCATCCCAGGAATCAATCTAGTGAACCTTCGTTGCACCGCCTCCAAGACAAGTATATCCTTCCTTAGATAAGGAGACCAAAACTGTGCACAGTACTCCAGGTGTGGTCTCACCAATGCCCAGTACAATTGTAGCAAGACTTCCTTACTCCCATACTCCAACCCCCTTGCAATAAAGGCCAATATGCCTTTGCTTTCCTTGTCGCTTGTTGTACCTGCATACTAGCTTTCTGTGTTTCTTGCACGAGGACACCCAAATCTCTCTGAACACCAACATTTAAAAGCTTCTCACCATTTAAAAAATATTCTGTTTTACTATTCTTCCTATCAAAGCGAATAACCTCACATTTCCCATTATCCCTACTCTCTGTTTTCTGTCAGTTAACCAATCCTCTATCCATGCTGATAATATTACCCCCAACCCCATGAGCCCTTACCTTGTGTAATAACCTTTTATGTGGCACCTTTTCTAATGCCTTTTGGAAATCCAAATAGACTACATCCACTGGTTCCCCTTTATCTACCCTGTTAGTTACATCCTCAAAAAACTCTAATAAATTTGTCAAACACGATTTCCCTTTCATAAAATCATGTTGACTCAGCCTAATCATGTTATGTTTTTCTAAGTGCCCTGATACCACTTCATTAATCATGGATTCCAGCATTTTCCGTACTACTGATGCCAGGCTAACTGGCCTGTAGTTCCCTGTTTTCTCTCTCCCTCCTTTCTTGAATAGCGGTGTTACATTTGCTACCTTCGAATCTGCAGGGACCATTCTAGAATCTAGGGAATTTTGGAAGATCAAAGCCAATGCATCCACTATTTCTGCAGCCACCTCCTTTAGAACCCTAGGATGTAGGCCATCAGGTCCAAGGGATTTGTTGGCTTTTAGTCCCATTAGTTTCTCTAGTACTTTTTCTCTACTTATATTAATTACGTTAAGTTCCTCACCCTCATTGGACCCTTGGTTCCCCACCATTTTTGGTATGCTTTTTGTGTCTTCTACTGTGAAGACAGATACAAAATATTTGTTTAACATTTCTGCCATTTCCTTATCCCCCATAATAATTTATCCTGTCTCAGCCACTAAGGGACCATCGTTTACTTTTGCTACTCTCTTCCTTTTTACATACTTATAGAAGCTCTTACGATCTGTTTTTATATTACTTACTAGTTTTCTCATTCTATTTTTTCCCTTTTTATCAATTTTTTGGTCATCCTTAGCTGGTTTCTGAAACTCTCCCAATCTTCAGGCGTACTACTGTTCTTCGCAACATTATAAGCTTATTCTTTCAATCTAATGCTATCCTTAACTTCTTTAGTTAGCCACGGATGGATCACTTTTCCTGTGGAGTTCTTGTTTCTCGATGGAATGTATTTTTGTTGAGAATTGGCTGGGTATTTTGCGGCGAGTGTCTCACCTCCTGACTCCCCAAAGCCTTTCCACCATCTACAAGGCACAAGTAAGGAGTGTGATGGAATACTCTCCACTTGCCTGGATGAGTGCAGCTCCAACAACACTCAAGATGCTCGACACCATCCAGGACAAAGCATCCCGCTTGATTGGCAGCCCATCCACCACCTTAAACATTCACTCCTTGCACCACTGGCGCACCGTGGCTGCAGTGTGTACCATCTACAAGATGCACTGCAGCAACTCGCCAAGGCTTCTTCAGCAGCACCTCTAAAACCCGCGACCTCTTCCACCTAGAAGGACAAGGGCAGCAAGCGCATGGGAACACCAACACCTGCATGTTCCCCTCCAAGTCACCCACCATCCTGACTTGGAAGTATATTGCCATTCCTTCATCATCGCTGGGTCAAAATCCTGGAACTCCCTCCCTGAACAGCACTGTGGGAGTACCTTCACCACACGGATTGCAGCGATTCAAGAAGACAGCTCACCACCACCTTCTCAAGGGCAACTAGGAATGGGCAATAATGCTGGCCTTGCCAGCGACGCCCACATCCCATGAACGAATAAAAAAAAATACAAGATCTAAAATAGCCTGTTCCGTGGTTGGTTCCAAGACGTATTGTTCCAGGAAACTCCCGAATGCATTCCATGAACTCGTCCTCCAGACTACCTTTGCCAATTTGATTTGTCCAGTCTATATGAAGATTAAAGTCCCCACGAAGTCCCCCACGATTATTGCATTACCTTTGTTATAAGCTCCTACTATTTCTTGATTAATATTCTGTCCAGTGGTATAGCTACTGTTAGGGGGCCTGTATACTACTCCCACCAGTGTTTACTGCCCCTTGTTATTCCTTATCTTCACCCATACTGATTCTACTTCCTGATCTTCCTAGCCGAGATCCTTTCTCTCTGCTATCCTTATGTCATCCTTTATTATCAGGGCTACCTCCCCTCCTTTTTCCATTCTGCCTGTCTTTTCGAAACGTCACGTGCCCTGGAACAGTTAGTTCCCAACCTTGGTCACCTTGCAACCACGTCTCTGTAATGGCTATTAGATCAAACCCATTTATCTCTATTTGAGCCACTAGTTCATCTATCTTGTTACAAATGCTTCGTGCATTCAGATAAAGAACCTTTAATCTAATTTTTTTACAATTATTCCCTGCTTTGACCTTATTCTCTGCTGCACTGTTACCATTAAACTCTCTGCCCTTCCTGTCACACTCTGCTTATTTTTACCCAAATCGTTACACTGCTCTATTGTCCTGACCTTTCTCTTTAGATTTCTAAATTTCCCCTCACATTATCCCCCCCCCCCCCTCCACCCCACTTTTTTCGTTTAAAGCCCTATCTTCTGCCCTAGTTATTCGATTCGCCAGGACGCTGGTCCCAGCCCAGTTTAAGTGGAGCCCGTCCTGACGGAACAGCAACTCTTTCCCAATACTGGTGCCAGTGCTTCATTGTGTTGTCATCTCGCCTTGCTTTCACTGGCGAGTGCCAGGAAGCCGGGTAAACCTGTGCACTCAGAGTTAAAGCTCAAATCTGCAGTTCCTCTGCAGCTCCTAATTGCCTCTTAACATCTTTCAATTGCCAACTTGGCTCTCCCATGGGTTTTCTGGAACACAGCTGAAAGCGCTGCAGTTAAAAGCGGAAGTCGACGGGTTTGAGCCGGCTTCCCAACCCGCTGTCAATTTCATCTCTTTTAACCAGTCGCCCGTTCCCAAACACACTTTTTTAGGTAAAAATTCCCCCCATGTCACCAATTATTTCTTGATCTCTGGCAAGCTACTAGGATAGTCAAAGCCTTGAGTCTTTGTCTATGTGCCAGTAATTAGAGTCCCAGACGTTAGATTTAACACATACATTTATTTGAAGAAGTAATGGGCCAGAAATTTGGGTCGGAGGCTTCCCGCGGGTGCAAGCCCCCAACCTGCACTTACCTAGCGCGCCTGCCGTTGTGCTCTGGGCCCGCGTGGAATTCCGATCCTGGGCCTCCTCCAGCTGCCGGTGTGCAGTGCTTGCGTATCCCAGGGGCGCAGTTAATTCGAAGCATCCCCTGGGATCACGTGGGCCATGGAGAGCCAATCGGAGCAGGGAATCTCCATTCATAGATTTGACAGGAAGACCTGTCAAATCTATGAATAGAGATCGGCCCCAAAACCTAACTAAAACTTCAAATACATTTTTATTTAAAAATCACATTTTTAAAATAACTATAAATTACATAAAATAACTATTTTAAACAATAATTTAAATTTTTGAAAAAATTAATTACAGTTTTTAACGGGGCTAAAAATAAACTTACCTTTCTTTAAAGTATTTAAAAATAATAAACCTGTTGAAAAAATGTTTTAATTTTAGTTAATTCACCATTTACCTTGTTAAAAGCAGGCCTTGCGCCTGCTTTTTCCCCGCGCAGCTGCCAGGGACTTACCCTCACTCCAAAACCTGTAAAAAAAACGGAAGTTCGCTGCGTGCGCGCTGCCTCTCCGGCGCACGCGGTTAACCCTCGAACCCCTTCTTTCACGAGACCGGAAGTTCCGGTTTCCCGTGCATGCGCAGTGCATGCGCGAAACCGGCACTTCCAGTGGCCCTACGGGTGAGTACACAGCGCGTGCTCACCCATGGAGACCCGAATTTCTGCCCCATTTACAGACAGCACGTGATGATGCGAAGGCTGCAGAAGTCTTCATGTTAAAGTCACTGAACTCAGCAGTCGGGAGATCAGCCCGTGGATTCCTAACTTTGCATCAAACTTGGAGTTAATTGATATGATCGTTCTAGCTAATGAGCTATTAAGTTGGAGATTTCATCTTCTGAAATTTTAAAGAAATGTTTTGCTGCTATTAGAAAGAAAGAAAGACTTGCATTTATATAGCGCCTTTCACGACCACTGGACGTCTCAAAGCGCTTTACAGCCAATGAAGTACTATTTGAAGTGGAGTCACTGTTGTAATTTGGGAAACGCGGCAGCCAATTTGCGCACAGCAAGCTCCCACAAACAGCAATGTGATAATGACCAGATAATCGGTTTTTGTTATGTTGGTTGAGAGATAAATATTGTCCAGGACACCAGGGATAACTCTCCTGCTCTTCTTCGAAATAGTGCCATGGGATCTTTTACGTCCACCTGAGAGAGCAGACGGGGCCTCGGTTTAACATCTCATCCGAAAGGCGGCACCTCCGACAGTGCAGCGCTCCCTCAGCACTGCACTGGAGTGTCAGCCTAGCTTTACGTGCTCAAGTCCCTGGAGTGGAACTTAGAAACCACAACCTTCTGACTCAGAGGCGAGTGTGCTACCCACTGAGCCACAGCTGACACTGAACTGCAAGAATCTGTAGAAGAATGGCTTAATAATATTTGGCAAAACTTGGGCACGGCAAGCAATTTGTAAATGCCCAAAGTTATTTTTTCAAAATGTTTGCAAGTGAAAAGTCTAAGAAATTAAAAAATTCTATCACATTCTGGCTTGACACATCAACATATAAGTTCAAACTTATAAGTAAGGAGCTTCCCTGGAAGGACACAAAGAAGTGAAATAGTAGTTAGCATAAAGTTTCAAAAAAGGGCGAGCGGATGGTGCCGGGAAAGAATACATGAAAAAGACAAGTGGGATGAATTGGAATTTGCTTGAGCTGAACTTTTTAATTTATGATACTTCTGTCATGATAGATTCAGCTTATAAGGGTTAACTCCCAAGGCTACAGGCAACATGTTTTCTCAACAAGAAGCCAGCAGCCTGAAAAGTTCATTTAAAATGATGTTCTGAGGTGTTAATTAATTATACATAGGCAGGTTTGTGAGGTGCAGTCTCAAACATGTCCATTGTGAGTCGATCACTCTTTGCAACACCTGAGGGCCCAGACATTTGTTCCATTCCATATAGACCCCCGGTGGGCTTAGCTAAGCAGCTGTTTGTAAGCCTTGTGCTCACTCATCAAAGGATAAGTGTTACCTCAGGAGGCGCAGACCACAAAAGATCTTAAATGAGGAATATGAAAATGTTGAAGAAAAATTCCACTACACAGAATGTGAACTACATGTTTCAGTAAGTTTAATGCTGTCAGCAAATACTGGTATTGCTCAGACAGGAAACTGAGTGTGACCAGTTAAGCAAACAGCTCACTGAGGTGAAAATAGAATATAATTAGTTATAGGATGTATTTAAACAAACATAGGAGGCACTAATAAAAAACACAGAGGGTAAGGAATGTAAGAAATAATAATTGGGAGAGACAGTTCAAGAATTAAATTGTATGAAACATAATGGGCCAGAAATTAGGCTTTCCGGCTTCCAGCGGGTGCAAGCATCGCGCGCGTACTTGCCTACCGCGCCTGCAGTTGTGCTTTGGGCCCACGAGGACTTCGGGTCCTGGGCCTCCTCCAGCTGCCGGCGTGCAGTGCTTGTGTATCCCAGGGGCGCAGCTAGTTCGAAGCATCCCCTGGGATCACGTGGGCCGTGGAGAGCCAATCCTAGCAGGGCATTTTCATTCATAGATTTGACAGGAAGACCTGTCAAATCTATGAATAGAGATCGGCCGGCCCCAAAACCACACTTAAACTTCAAATAATTTTTTTTTTAATCACATTTTTAAAATAACTATAAGTTACATAAATTAACTATAAACAAAAATTTAAATTTTTGAAAAAATTAATTATACTTTTTAACGGTGCCAAAAATAAACTTACCTTTCTTTAAAGTATCTAAAAAAGATAAACCTGTTGAAAAAATGTTTAAATTGTAATTAATTAACCACTTACCTTGTTAAAAACAGGCCTTGCGCCTCCTTTTTAAAAGTGCAGCTTCTTCATACATACCCTCCTGGAGAAACCTGAAAAAAAACCTGAAGTTCGCTGCGTGCGCGCAGCCTCTCCCGCGCACGCGTTCGACTTCTGAACCCCTCCCTTCAGGGGAACGGAAGTTCCGGTTTCCCGCGCATGCGCAGTGCATGCAGGAAACCGGCACTTCAGGTGGCCTTTCGGGTGAGTACACAGCACGTACTCACCCGACAACAGCCGAATTTCTGGCCCAATGTAACATATACTTTAATAAGCTAAGCTCACTGAATCTGAGGGAAAGACACTGAAAATAAACTGGGCAATATGCCTCACAAAAGCACATTTGATCCACTAGATTTAAATACTTCCATAACAGAATATTTAATGAAGATTCACTCAAATTTTGACCAGTTAGTTGATTCATCTGCAGCTAACCGGGCTTGGTTTATATCTTTCACTGTGCCCCTGATGTACGAAAATGATTAGGTGCAAATTGAGGTAGATAGCAGACAATTGCAGAGCTGTGTAAGTTATTGAGAAGGGGATAACATAGGTTTACTAATGCAGACAAGCCAATTATAAGTCTTCAATACAAGAAAAATAGAAGCAAATACAAAAATCCTTCTACTGATGCATATACTTTGAAGTAAATGATGTAGTCACACCTGCAAAAAGTTTGCTAGACTTTCGCAGTAATCTGCTTTGAATGTTCAGATAAAACTCTATTTCCAAATAGGTGAAGATTTCTTGAGCTATTCCATTGTGGGGAAAGCACAGGAAGCAGAGATTGCTCCACAGATTTGGACAGCACAGCCCTGTAGCTTGTGCTAATGCCATTAACAGGGTACCTGAATCATTACATCAAGATTAAGCAGAATTGTGGCAGTTAGTAATTTGAATTATAAATCATAAAATCAGGGTGGTGCCCATGGCAATCAACCTTATTAGTCTATAAATCATAGAAACAGAGGATTTCAAAAAATCTGTAATTGCAGTCCACAAAGAAGCAATTATGTAAGTCAGAGATTCCAAAATACAAGTCCCTGGCAGGTTTGGTGACAATATCTGATGGCAGGTTTGATGACAACACCTGAGCCAATCACAGGGTTAAAAGGACAAGATACTAGCAGAAATAGAAAAAATAAATGAAATATTCAAATCAATGTCACAACCCAAGGTACTCCTGTACTAAAGAATATGAGTGTTGTGGTGGGGGGGTTGCTGCATGCAGCAGTGTCCTCCTCCTCCAGCCTACTGAACCCAAATGTTAATGCTTGAGTAGGCCCAAATGGTCTCGTTTAGATAAGGAGGTCTGCAGAGCTAAGAGGCACCGAAGAAGTAGTTGTAAGAGAGAATTCATCAGTAAGAGATGGTGATCGGATGGTTATTATATCTTATATTCAAAATATTTATCACAGTTTTCCAATTTCTCCTAATTTGATAAATGACACTGAGAAACTTAATTTATTGAACTACAAATCTCCAGACTTCCAGTTTTGAGCTATTGAAGATAATTTTGTAAAGTATGAAAGGAAAAGCCCCTAAAGATAAAAGATCATGATTGTTCATTTTATTAATACTTTTGGAAAATTATACTGGATATTGAATATCAAAACCATAATTATATAATGCATTGCATAGCTAGTGTTGTGAATAATGGATCAATATTACTATGTGAAATGCTACATTAATTTATTGTATGCCTTCATATGGTTTTTAAATTCCAGTCCAGTTAATTGACATTTATCTATATGTAATCAATAACCTTGACATTCTAATTTATCTGTCATGGATTTTATACTTGTATTACTCTGCTCTAACCTATGACATAATTTTATTAATTTATTTATGTAACTAGTAGCTTGCTATATTTATGTTCATTATGACCCTATACTATGGCTCAGATTTTGCATTAATAATAATGGTGAGGCTAACAGTGCTCACCCCCGTTATTTTGGAATAAATCAGACAGCAACTTCTGGCGTCTGCACATGTGCATTTAAACGTGGAAATCCGGAAGTTGCTGTCCCGCTCCTCCACAAGGTACGCTGTAACAGTCCTCACCGATAGACTTAACATTGAAAGACATGCAATATTGTGTACTTTCCCACTAGTTCCCCACTAAAGACGCCATAAAAAGTTAGGGCAGGTGCATTCAGGAGAAAGTGAAATTTTAACGGTGTGATAATTGATAATTACTGCCAAACAACCTCTCCCAATGACAAATTAATTTCCCACGGTCCATTTGTCATCAAGATCTGCTTGTCTCTGTGAAATGCATTTAATTGGTGCTTTCGGGGCTTCCAGATGGGGCTAAAAAGAAAAAAACAGATGCTGGAAATGTGAAATAAAAACAGAATATTCTGGAAATATACAGCAGGTCAATCAGCATCTGAAAATACAGATTAACATTTCTAGTAAACAAACTTTGTCAGAAATAGGACCTCTGCTCAACACAAATTTTCCCTTTTCATATGTTGATGAAACTGTTGTATATTTCCAGCATTTTCTGCTATCTGGAAAGTTGTGTGCTAACAAGTGGGGGGAGTGGGGGGTAAATTCGACGGATCAGCTATGCCACCCGTCTCAATCTGGTGTCGGAAGGCTTGAACAATAATTGGGTTCAGGCCAGATTTAAATGTTGCCAGAAAACTGCGGACGCCAAATGGGTGCTCCACTGCAGCTCAACGCTGGTGCGAGGATGGGAAATCGGCCAGCTCCCACACTGAGCTGGCCAGCAGGTTGGGTTTGGAGGGGGAGGGAAGTGATCGTGGGGTTGGGAAGGTCCCTTAAATGGGCTGGAAGTGGGTTATAGTATTTTTATGGGCCCAGGAGAACCACTCCTGCTCCTCCTAGCCCCACAAAAATCAAAATAAAACATTTGTAAGTGGCCTCCAGGAGTAAATTTAAGGACTGCTGGTTAGACCGCTCAACATCTGGTACAAATAGGTGGAGCCTGCGCAGCGCACACTCTTTCCATTTATACCTGAAAATTGCAACCAGGGCCCTACAACCAGTGTGAGACCCCGATTTGCATATTTAAGCAGCCTTACGGCTTCAGGCAGATGGGCTGCTCGCCTGATTTTCAACTGCTGGCCACCATTTTTCAGGTGAGAAACAGGCGGCAGCAGTTAAAAGTTGCCCCACGGTCTTCAATGCTGGGTGGAAATCAAACGTTGACATTGGTTTCCTCACTGTAATTGAATCAGGCTTCCTGCTGGTCAGCCCATGGCTGCTGTCATTTTAGCTCCCTAAAATCTGTGGTCCAATGGTAGAAATCCAATAAATAGGCTGGAACGAGGACATAGGTGATAGTGACTGATGAAATCAGAGTGATGCCATTTTACCACAGGCCAGCTAATTTGCTATCCTGAAGTTGTACACATTTTAAAATTATAAATCTGCCCAGTTTTAGCAGAGCAAAAAAATCATCATCAGTGCTCTGCCTGAGGCAAGATCTGGCTCAATTTTCCCTTCTCCAAAACCTCGGTCTTATGCTTCTCTCTCCAGTTCTCCAAACGATCTCCCATTCTTCAGGTGGTCCAGAAGCATCATTCTTTCCCTTCCTCTTGGTCTTTGTCCTTCCACTTGTCCTTCTGTTTACGCCTATCAATAGACAGTACTTCCTTCTTAATTTAATATTTGTATGTAATTAAGCAGATTTGCAATTAATTATTTTCTTCTTAAGTGAATGGAGACCACTTTCACATCACAGTACAATAATAAAATACTGCGGATGCTGGAAATCTGAAATAACAACAGAAAGTGCTGGAAACACTCAGCAGGTCAGGCAGCATCGAGGAGAGAGAAACAGAGTCAACGTTTCGGGTTAAGGGTTCAACCCCAAACGTTGACGCTGTTTCTCTCTCCTCAATGCTGCCTGACCTGCTGAGTGTTTCCAGCACTTTCTGTTGTTATTTCACATCACAGTGCTTTCTTTGGGGTCATATATAGGGAATTGGTGGATTCTGAAAAACTATCGGAGTGGCATGGGCTACATAATTCACAGCACCCCATACATGAATGACTTAAAAAACATGCAACATCTGATTCATGTTTGGTAATCTCTACTTGTGAAAATGCTATATATTTTGTTTATATCACATTACAAGGATTTTTTCATTTAAGAACTGTTTCTAGATTTCCTGTGGTGTTACTCATGGGTACCCAAGACCTGAAGTAGTTTATGATGTTTATTGCTCTCCCCATATCGCATAAATGCAACATCAAATTGCCAATTACTATAACACAGCAAACTTAATGATATAATATATCATATGACTAACATGAGATAAAAATATTAAACACAGAAAACCTACATGGCTTCTGGGAATATGACTTAGGACATCTGCTCTCAAGACAAGATGGAAGGAGGCGCTGCGATTGGCCCTCACAACCAACACCTGTAACAGACTGAAACAGGTCAACTCACAATTCTGATCCTGCAGAAACTTACAAAACCTGGACAGATAAGTGCTTCCAGAACTGTGGCCAGAAGGGCACACTCCTGTACACATTCTTGTCCTTCTTCAGCATCCAGCCTTTTTGGACAGATGTGCTCGAGGCCACTAAGTTGATTACGGGCCTAACCATCGCTCTGGAGCCAAGATCATGCATACTTGGTTTACTGTCAGCAGGACAAGGAAACTCTACCCCTCGCAAGCTCTCCCAGAATTTGCCTTGGCAGCAAGAAGATGCACCCACTGTAGTGGCACAATCTAACACCTACAATAAAAGTAAAAAGCAAAATACTGTATGTGCTGAAATCTGAAACAAACACAAAAAATGCTGGAAACACGCCAAGTCAGTCAGCATCTGAGGAGAGAACAGACCAGTTAAACTTCCAAGTGCAAACACCTCTTCAAAAACTCCTACAACAAATGTGATCTAAGCACATGCAGGATATCTGCTAGTCAGAGAAATACTGTACTGTACACATTGAGGGACAGGAAGCCAGTGGAATAGGTCCCCACCCACCCAGGTAAAGTCGGGTATATGATGCATCTCCTCGCTTATGGGCGGGTTTACTGGTGTAAGCATACAGAAAATTCAGGGCTGTCTCTACTCATATGGGTTACAATTTCTGCGGGGCTTCTCTCGATCTCAAGCCGTAACTTTTGAGGAAGATCAGTAGAAACCCCAGTGATTGGGCGTAAACAGATATTAATGCCATTTCTCCGGGTTTCCGTTGATCCCTGCGGAGATTCTACCACGATAGATTTTAAAAATGTTTGGGAGAATTCCTGGGGGGAAAAATTTGGTACCTTAGCGCCTCCCGTTAGCACCAGCAGATGGTGCTAACGGGACGCTGGAGCATTATTGCCGGGGCGAGACGAATCCAACGCTGCACACCAAATCCCGCCCGCCGACCCCCCCCCCCCCCCCCCCACAGCGCCGCCGCTGACTGTTATTTCCGGGAGCCTCAACGCCAGGTGGATCGTGACGTCAGTGAGTGTGCAACACTTACTGGCCGCTCGATCTGTGAAATTGATTGTCGCCAGCATCCTTAGTGCCTGGAGGAAACAGCGACAGGGAGAGCTGGCGTGATGCAACAGGAAGCCGGCTCCAGGGACGTTATTTAAAGGGATCATCAGTAATGAGTCACAGCTGTAGTTTAGTGAAGTTTCAGTGCTTTCTTGTCAGCTTCACATAGTGCAACAGTCTCATTCCATAATTTCAGCGTTATTTAGTATAAGGAGTGTTGTGGCAACTGAAAAGTAGCTACATTTATTCTTTAAAAAATCAAACTGCTACCCTTGGTTACATTAATGGGCACTATATTGGCAGTTGATTTCGCCCTCCATGATCTACGGTGGAGGGAACAGAGGCAGCAAGAAATACTGGAACATATGGACAGAGGGAGGAGGAGGGCCATCTTAGAGGGCATTCCGAGAGCACTTCTCCTGCCTTCAATTAAGCAAGAAGCAGTGTATTAGAAGGCTCCGCTTCACCAAGGAGGTGGTCACAGAACTCTGCCACCTCTTGCAACCAGACCTCCAGCCTCAGATCAGGGCGACCACGACTCTCTCGGTGGCAGTCAAGGTCACTGTAGGTCTCAATTTCTTCACCAGCAGATCCTTCCAGTCTGCAACAGGAGACATAGATAACTTCTTGCAGTTCGCCGTCTATCGCTGCATCCGGAAGGTCACAAAGGCTCTCTACAGTAGGAGAAGGGACTACATTTCCTACCCCATCACCAAAGAGAAGCAGGATGAGTGTGCACATGGCTTTGCCAGGATAGCGGGATTCCCCATAGTGTAGGGCGCCATTGACTGCACTCACATGGCTTTGCGGGCACCGCATAACAATCCTGAGATCTTCCGTAACAGCAAAGGCTACCACTCACTTAATGTGCAGTTGGTGTGCGACCACAGACAGCTAATCATCAGTGTCAATGCCCGCTATCCTGGCAGCACCCACGATGCCTTCATCCTGCGGTGTGCCAGCACTCTTCCAGCCACCACATCAAGCTCGCGGCTGGCTGGTCAGAGACAAGGGCTATCCGCTCTCCACCTGGCTCATGACTCCCCTCTGCAACCCCAACACTCCTGCCCAACATTCATTTAAGGAACATCATCGAGCAGACCATCAGCCTGCTGAAGCAACTGGTTCCTCTGCCTTGACCGCTCGGGAGGAGCCTTCCAGTACTCGGCTGAGTGGGTGTCCCATTTCGTGGTGGTCTGCTGCATGCTCCACAACTTGGCCATCATGAGGGCCCAGCCCTTGCCACCAGGGATTGCGGGACCACCTCAGGAGGAGGGAGAAGAGGAAGATGAGGAGGACGATGAGGAGGAGGAACAGGAGCGAGGGAGGAGGCAGCCACTTAATCGACCTTCCGGAAGGGCGGTCTGTGACCACCTCATCAGACTGTGGTTCGAATGAATTAAACCCCAGATTCCCATTGCTCACCACATCCCCATCATTCCATCCCTGTCGCAGGCCATTTCACAGCGCAAAGCTGAAATGAGACACACCACAAAATAATGCAAACTGAATTAATAAATTTATCAAAAATCAGTGAACACATATTTACAACAAAAATATTAACTATTCAACCTTGTACAATCCCTTAGTGACTCTCGTTGCTGTGCCTTTGCCTACTCTAGTGCTCCTATGAAGTGTTGGCCCAGTGGCTGCAGCAGGGCTGGTGAAAGGCTGCTGAGTGTCTGTGCGGGAGACTTCAGATGGCCTTGCAGGATGCCCTCGACCAGCTCTGGGCCTGGAAGGCCCAGCTTTAGACTGTACCACCTCAGCATGGGCGGCAGCAATCTGGGCTGGCTGGATGACAGGCAGCGACAAGGGCAATGCCGGAGTGGTAGTGGTGGGAGCAGGAATGCTGTCATTCTGAGAGAGGATAGCAGGTTCCTGCTCCACTGACCCACTGCCACTCCCCCGGGGCAGCACCTTAGCATCCCTAGCAATCTGTTGGAGCACAGATTACTGGCCTGCTGAGGCACCGTGAAAGCCCCGGTCGACGGTGGTTGACCCAGCCACGATGGCAACAGTCAGACCTTGCGTGGCATCAAGCTGATGAATGCTGCCAAGCATAGACTGTGTTACAGCACTAAGACGTTGCGTCGCTTCCGCCTGTGCTGCAATGGAAGCTGCCAGATCGCCCATCACACGCGGCATCAGGTCTGGGTCACCATGGTCTCTCTGGGAGTCTACCATCCTTTGCAAACTGAAAATGATGGGCTTCATGGTGTGCGCAGAGCCTTGTGCAATGTTGGAGGTGGACTCCTCCACGCTCCTTATCATTGCCGAGAGGCTCTCGGGCACCCTTGCCATTGCACCTATCATCTCCGTGTGCATGCCCATCACCCTTCTTCTAAAGGCCTCCCATCGAGGTCCTCATCTGAATCCTGTGCAGCAGAGCTCGAATGTGAACTCGCCCTCTGGGGAGCTGGCCCACGTGCTACCCTTTCCCCCTGGCCTTGCTGCAGCCCACCTGTCCCCAGTGCCTCACCCTGTGCAGATCCCGCTACTATACTAGCCTCTAAAGAACGTGTAGTGCCAGTATCTGAGCTGGTGCCTGCGGGTGAGTATTGCAGTGACACGGTGTGTTCTTCCATCTCCTCTTCTCCTGCCTCATTCTCTATGGTGTCCTCAGGGACAGGCTGCTCAGGTGCTTGCTCATTGTCTGAAAGCATAAAGGCACAAGAGTCGGGTTAAGGTGAGGGGAGGGGGACAGGAAGGGAGAAATGCATGCATACAGCATGATTAGGTGGAAAGTACGAAACGCTTGTGGGGTCAGGGGGAAGTGGGATGTGAGGAGTTGGGATTATCATACCATTGTTGTCCCCAAGGGGGTCAACGTCGCCGATGGCCACGATGCCCAGCACCTGGCGCCCAATAATCTGCAGCACTCTCTTTTCCAGCACCTGCTGGCAGTATGCATTGGAAATTTAGGCAGCCACTGCCCACTATATTTTTCAACAAATATTCTGATTATTGTGTGCTTGCATTTGTGAAATTTATTGTCAGTGGGTGAGGCTTCCTGCCAGCAGCATACATTTATAAATGGATTTATATATAAACCCTTTATGTTTTTTCCATTAAGAAGATTCCTGCAAATAGGGTGATTATTAACCTTTGAATCACATAACTCTGCAAGGAAAGATTACTTGAAAAGTCTAGCTTTTGGATTGTAAGGCATAGGGTCCTAAGGGCAACTACTGTGAAACCATTGAGAAAAAACAGCCCCATAAAAACCCAAAATCATAAGAGTTTCACACCCATACATAATTATTGATTAAATCAAGTGTAACGATCATTTGTTATTTTTGTCAGTGCTTTTGTTTTTGTCTTCTATCTGTTTTACCTAAAATTTGTATAGTAAAGTCCTTCAAAAAGAGTTCTTGAGGAAATAGATAACATAGTTAGATAGCCATGAAGGCCAGCTCCTCACACCAAGTAATCAGAAAAAGATATCCCTTGTAGCCGTGTTCAGTTTTTTGTGTTTCTTTTGTGGTGTAATCTACTTTTTTCTTTCACCAATGCTTTCCTTGAGGACATCATGTATTGAATGTTTCCCACCACCTAGTATAGTGCTCCTTCTAAGTGTTACTATAGTTTTGATAAGGTCCCGCATGGCAGACTGGTCACGAAAGTAAAAGCCCATGGGATCCAAGGCAAAGTGACAAGTTGGATCTGAAATTGGCTCAGAGGCAGGAAACAACAAAAACAACTTGTATTTATATAGCGCCTTTAACATAGTAAAACGACCCAAGGCGCAGCACAGGAGTATTTTAAGACAAAAAATTTGACAGCAAGACACAAAGGGGGAAAAATTCAGTTGGTTGTGCCTCCCGTTAGCGCCTTAAGAGGGCGATAATGGGGCGCAAAACAACTAGCGCCCGGGCACGGCGATGTTTACGCCGCTCGAAAAATTAACTAGACATTTTGCGGCGGTGCTAAATACTACTGCCACGATCTACTGCGCCGGCAGACCGTGACGTCAGTCGAGTGCGCAACGCCCCGGTAGTGCCCCGGAGTGGATATTGAGCGGCACCCCCTGCCTTACCGCCTGCCGCTAGCAATGACAGGTTGAGGGGAGCGTTTTGCAGTCAGGAAGGGACTGGGGGAGCACTATTTAAAGGTGACCGCTTCCTGCCTTTTATTGTTGGTGACATTTTTGAACCACGCATTCTGAGAGAGAGAGACACTTCTGGAGCGATTCAACTCTGTGTGAAGGAGTTTTGGGTACTGAGCAGCACTTTGCAGGTTCATTTTGATTTGCCCTTCCTTGTATCGATTTAGAAGAGACTGTGGGGGCTGCACTCTGAGCTCTTTCCCTGGGTCTCTCCATTGTTCTTTCCTGCAGATTTGATGTACAGGTATCTCCAGGCTGAGATTCAAGGCTGCAATGAGCAGGATGTAGATGGAAAGCAAGATTAACCCTCCCCTTTAAGAACTGGCAGGCGCCATTGTGTGTGTGTTCCATTGCTGACTGACATCACATGAGCTTCGCCAGTGCTCTGAGGTAGCGCCTCGCTCCTCGGCCTTTGCGCCTTAAGACAGGTGTGCAGCGCCTGATTTAACGCCCCAATCACCTCCAGGGGCGATAAAAGTCAAGTTTGCAGTCGGAGGCGATAATTAGCGCCAGGCGCTAATCGTTGCGCCCGGCCGATAATTGCGCCCCAAATGGGGCGATACTGAATTTCTCCCCCAAAAGGATAAATTAGGGCAGGTGACCAAAAGCTTGGTCAAAGAGGTAGGTTTTAAGGAGCGTCTTAAAGGAGGAAAGAGAGGTAGCGAGGCAGAGAGGTTTAGGCAGGGAATTCCAGAGCTTAGGGCCTAGGCAACAGAAGGCACGGCCACCAAAGGTTCAGCGATTATAATCAGGGATGCTCAAGAGGGCAGAATTAGAGGAGCGCAGATATCTCGGGGGGTTGCGGGGCTGAAGGAGAATACAGAGATAGGAAGGGGTGAGGCCATGGAGGGATTTGAAAACAAGGATGAGAATTTTGAAATCAAGGCGCTGCTTAACCGGGAGCCAATGTAGGTCAGCGAGCACAGGGGAGATGGGCGAATGGGACTTGGTGCGAGTTAGGACACGGGCAGCCGAGTTTTGGATGACCTCACGTTTACGTAGGGTGGAATGTGGGAGGCCAGCCAGGAGTGCGTTGGAATAGTCAAGTCTAGCGGTAACAAAGGCATGGATGAGGGTTTCAGCAGCGAATGAGCTGAGGCAAGTGCGATGTTACGGAGGTGGAAGTAGGCACTTTGTTATGCTGCGGCTATGTGGTCGGAAGCTCATTTCAGGGTCAAATATGGCACCAAGGTTGCGAACAGTGTGGTTCAGCCTCAGACAGATGTTAGGGAGAGTGATGGAGTCAGTGGCTAGGGAACGCAATGTGTGGTGGGGACCAAAAACAATGGCTTCGGTCTTCCCAATATTTAATTGGAGAAAATTTTTGCTCATCCAGAACTGTATGTCGGACAAGCAGTCGGACAATTTAGAGACCGTGGAGGGGTCGAGAGAAGAGCTAGTGAGGTAGAGCTGGGTGTCATCAGCGTACATTTGGAAAGTGACGCTGTGTTTTCAGATGATGTCGCCAAGGGGCAACATGTAGATGAGAAATAGGAGGGGGCCAAAGATAGATCCTTGGGAACACCAGAGGTAATGATGCGGGAGCGGGAAGAGAAGCCGTTGCAGGTGATTCTCTGGCTACAATTAGATAGATAAGAATGGAACCAGGCGAGTGCAGTTCCACCCAGCTGGACGACGGTGGAGAGGATGGAGTGGTCAACCATGTCAAAGGCTGCAGACAAGTCAAGAAGGACGAGGAGGTATAGTTTACCAAGGGTAATGGTCGAAGGGTGTTTTTGTGACTGGAAGGCTATTTCCATTGGGGTTCCGCAGGGCTCAGTACTGGGTCCTTTGCTTTTTGTGGTATAAGAACATAAGAAATAGGAGCAGGAGTAGGCCATTCGAGCCTGCTCCGCCATTCAATGAGATCATGGCTGATCTTCGACCTCAACTCCATTCACCGGCCCTATCACCATATCCTTTGATGCCCTTACTAGTCAGAAATCTATTGACTTCTGTTTTGAATATACCCAATGACTGAGCCACCACAGCCCTCTGGGGTAGAGAATTCCAAAGATTCACCACCCTCTGTGTGAAGAAATTTCTTCTCATCTCAGTCCTGAATGGCCTACCCTTTATCCTGAGGCTGTGGCCCCTGGTTCTAGACTCCCCAGCCAAGGGAAACATTCTCCCAGCATCCACCCTGTCAAGCCCTGTAATAATTTTGTATGCTTCAATGAGATCCCCTCTCATTCTTCTGAATTCAAGAGAATACAGGCCTAGTTTACTCAATCTCTTCGCATACGACAGTCCCGCCATCCCAGGAATCAATCTCCTGAACCTTCGCACTCCCTCTGTGGCAAGTATATCCTTCTTTAGGTAAGGAGACCAAAATTGTACACAGTACTCCAGGTGTGGTCTCACCAAGGCCCTATATAATTGGAGTAAGACTTCTTTACTCCTGTACTCAAATCCTCTTGTAATGAAGGCCAGCATACCATTTGCCTTCCTAATGGCTTGCTGCACCTGCACATTCACTTTCAGTGACTCATGTACAAGGACACCCAGGTCCCTTTGAGCATCTGCATTCACCAATCTTTCACCATTTAGGAAATACTCTGCCTTTCTGTTTTTTCTACCAAAGTGGATAAATTCACATTTATCCACATTATATTCCATCTGCCATGTTCTCGCCCACTCACTGAGCCTGTCGAGATCCCCCTGAAGCCTCTTCACATCCTCTTCACAACTGACACTGCCACCTAGCATTGTATCATCAGCAAATTTGGAAATGTTACATTTAGTCCCCTCATCCAAATCATTGATATAGATTGTGAATGGCTGGGGCCCAAGCACCAATCCTTGTGGTACCCCACTAGTCACAGCCTGCCATCCTGAAAAAGACCCGTTTATCCTTACTCTTTGTTTTCTGTCTGTTAACCAATTCTCAATCCATGCTAGTATATTACCCCCAATTCCATGTGCCCTAATTTTGTTCACCAACCTCTTGTGTGGGACCTTATTGAAGGTCTTCTGAAAATCCAAATACACCACATCTACCGGTTCCCCTTTGTCTACTCCACTAGTTACATCCTCAAAGAACTCCAATAGGTTTGTCAAACAGGATTTCCCTTTCATAAATCCATGTTGACTCTGCCCAATCTTACTATTATCAATGATTTGGACTTGAATGTAGGAAGTATGATTAAGAAATTTTCAGATGATACAAAAATTGGCCGTGCGGTTGATAATGAAGAAAGCTGTAGATAGCAGGAATATATCAATAGACTGGTCAGGTGGGCAGAACAGTGGCAAATGGAATTCAATCCGGAGAAGTGTGAGGTAATGCATTTGGGGAGGGCTAACACGTCAAGGGAATACACAATAAATGGTAGGACATTGAGAAGTGCAGAGGATCAGAGGGACCTTGGAGTGCATGTCCACAGATCCCTGAAGGTAGCAGGACAGGTAGATAAGGTGGTTAAGAAGGCATACGGGATACTTGCTTTTATTAGCTGAGGCATAGAAAATAAGAGCAGGGAGGTTATGCTTGAACTGTATAAAACACTAGTTAGGCCGCAGCTAGAATACTGCGTGCAGTTCTGGTCACCACATTACAGGAAGGATGTGATTGCACTAGAGAGGGTGCAGAGGAGATTTACGAGGATGTTGCCAGGGCTGGGGAATTTTAGCTATGAGGAAAGATTGGATAGGCTGGGGTTGTTTTCTTTGGAACAGAGGAGGCTGAGGTGAGACCTAATTGAGGTGTATAAAATTATGAGGGGCCGAGATAGAGTGGATAGGAAGGACCTATTTCCCTTAGCAGAGGGGTCGATTAGCTGGGGGCATAGATTTAAAGTAATTGGTCGGAGGTTTAGAGGGGATTTGAGGAGAAATTTTTTCACCCAGAGGGTGGTGGGGTCTTGAACTCATTGCCTGAAAGGGTGGTAGAGGCAGAAACCCTCACTGCATTTAAAAAGTACTTGGATATGCACTTGAAGTGCCGTAACCTACAAGGCTACAGACCAAGTGCTGGAAAGTGGGATTAGGCTAGATAGCTCTAATGGTCAAAAGGCCTCCTTCTGTGCTGTAAATTTCTATGATTCTATGGGATGAGGAAGTGAGGTGGCTCACTGCTAGATGTCCCTGATGGGTTCCAGTGATACATGTGGCTCCTTAGCTTTTTAAGCAGGATCATGAACAAAGTCCAGAGTTAGCTCTTGAAGACGCATCAACATCTGGAGGCTTGTGGGGCGAGGGCTTCCAGTTTTCAGTCTCTCTCTTTTGCTATGCGCTTTATTGGCCTGAATTGAGAAGATAGTAATGATGACTGATCACTTCCTGAGGCCTATCAGAGCTAATGCAATTGGGCTTAGTACTTCCCCAAACAGTCGTACAAGAACAGATAGCATGCAAAAAGAGTACTGAGGGTGCCTTTAATGGGCTCATATCTGACATCAGTGAAATGGTTCGAGACAGTGGTGTGTAAAGATAAAAAAGTAGTGTAAAAGATAAGAAAGCATTCTACGTGAGTATGCAGCTCACAAAGATGACAGTGTATATCTGTATTACAAGCATGGCGAGCAAGTCTTTGGCTTAGTGGCAGCATTACTGCCTCTGAGTCAGAAGGTGCAGCGTTCAAAACCTGCTCTAGATAGTCTTGGCGAGTGGAGACCGGAGTTGTGGCTCTGAATTGTGTTGAAGTGCAGCAGGGATACTTATATCTGGTAAGTGTGCGTGGTTCTCCTCATCACATGGGTTGTGGAAGCCCCTAAAAAGAACCCTCCCACCTTATAGGACTAAGTACTGTATCAGCTAATATAACAAAGGTTACAGGCATGGAAGGAGCATTCACCTTGCAGCCCGGCAGACTGTTAATCAGTCTGTGAATCCTTCCACTATTTCACACTATTCTCCAAGAGAAGACTGTGATGATACAAA
The DNA here is from genome assembly GCA_030390025.1 of Squalus acanthias. Classification (NCBI taxonomy): domain Eukaryota; kingdom Metazoa; phylum Chordata; class Chondrichthyes; order Squaliformes; family Squalidae; genus Squalus; species Squalus acanthias. The sequence continues at coordinate 31,974,712 of CM059427.1, read as the reverse complement.
AAAACAACAGGCATGGCAGTACAGATCAGTAGAGGGCTCAATTACCATGGCAACCTTCTTGAGGTTTTTTTTTTCCTCATCTGGAAGGCTGTCCCTTTAACTTCAGCGACTGCATTTACCGGCTCTGCCATCTCTCCCTTGCAGCCATCACTGCATTTTATTGAAGAGGGTGTCCCTCATACTGGCACCTACTGCAACATTACTTCCAAGGCAGGATTCCTGTCTGCATCCTGAGGAATTGATGACTTTGTACTGATTTTCCAAAGCCAAAGCAGCTCTCAAAACCACAGGAAATGCAAGTGCTGCACCTGTACTTTTAAAGGCTCTGCTGTAGAATTTCACCCACTTTGGGATGTAGACAATGCTGGCAATATCTGTGATGGGATGGAAGGCAGGAGAGATCACAGACCTTCCCTTTGTTCTTTCCTCCCCTCCTCCCTGCCCTGCTTCAAAATCTCTCCTCCCTAACCTTTTCCAGTTCTGACGAAGGGTTCGACCCGAAACGTTGACTCTGTTTCTCCTCTCTTCGATGCTGCCTGACCTGCTGAGTGTTTGCAGCACTTTCTGTTGTTATTTCAGATTTCCAGCATCCGCATTGTTTTGCTATTGTACCAGATTTATTGAGTTCTGTTTCAAAATTTACCATGGTGGGAATTGAACACATGACCTCCAGATTGCTAGTCCACTACTATATCTGTTAAACTACTGCATTTCTTACCTTCTAACGAGTCAGGTAAAGTGTAATGGCAGCACAGAAACCATATGCGAATGTAGAGACAGCACAAAGCCTGGGCCCTCTCAATGCACCAGCAGTGCAAAGTGTACTGTGCAGTATGCTGCTGTGCTGGTGGTGCACCAGGAGCACATTATAAGCCCAATACTTGCACTGGTAGTGCCTTATATCTCAGAGGCTAGTCATGTCTCTATTATTACTATGATCTAACGCCATTCACATTTTTTTAGGACGGACAGTAAATTTCTCTTTTATGTTATACTAGTTTCTTGTCAGATTCTTTTGGAAATGCCCGTTGCTAAATTTTATTAAAGGATGATAATTGTTCTCTTGTCAACTCTCACAGCTTCTCTCAACAATACAATAGTAATTGTAACTCACAAGATTCATGATTCAAATTATTTTACTGGTTTCTTTTTATTCCATTAGTGCCCATTATCTTTTGTTGAATCCATGGGGTTCTACATTGCTATCAGTTGCTGAATATAATGATGAGTTTTTTTCAATTACAAGAAACACAATTTAGATGACAGAACACTGTTGTTTGAGTCACTTACACTATTCTCTAATTTAGTACAGGAAACTCTTTATTAACCGGCACCCAAATATCCGGAAATCTCTCTTAACCGGCAAAATTCTTGAGTAGGTAACCGGGGTTTTCCTTCATCTCTCATTTAAAATTAACTTTAAAAAAAACCCCGAGGCGTTTGCCTTGTATCGGAGTGTGTAGATTGGGAGGGGAATGTGCAGCCCGGGTAGGCAGCGGACACGACAGATGGTCAGCTGGCGGTCCCCGGGGAGACGGAGCTCCGAATGCAGGCGCATGTCAATGTGTACGGGGCTCTCGTACGTTGGGAGATATAACTCTCCATTATCCGGACTTTTTAATTAACCGGCACCACGCCGGTCCCGTCGGTGCCGGTTAATAAAGAGTTTCCTGTAACTATTTGTTATTGATAGCTAACATATGGAATAGGGGACAGAGCTTTCTTTAGTTATATCCCATCAGCTGCACCACAAGCCTCATACACTGCTCAATGCGCCACACCCTGAGCACTCACATACCAACAATCTCTACCTATCACCACTCACATCTCACAATCAGAGCTACACTTCACCCTCACAACCTTACCACTGCTGCAACACTCACATCCACATCTCACACCTTGCACACACTGCCAGCTATTCAACCACGGCAGGCAAATCACCCAAACACATTGCACCACACTTACTCACACACTTCTCTTTCTCTTACAAGCCAAGGTCGCGTATAATCGGAGAGAGCAACGGCAGACAGGCGGGGGGCAAACTGCCATCCAGGACCTCAACCAGCTGGAGGAGAGAGTGCTGGAGATCATTGGGCGGCAGATAATAGAGGCCATGGCAACCGTCGAGGTTGAACCCCTTGGGGACAGCAATGGTCTGCTCATTCCTAATCCTTCTTCTCACATCCCACTTCCACCTCATTCCACAATCTCTTCTCACTTTCAAGCTGCTGATGCTGTATGCATGCAAAAGTTGCTTCCCCCCCACCCCCCTCACCATAACCCGACTCTTGTGCCTTTCTGCTTTCAGATAATCAAGAACAAGCACCCAAGCAGCCGGTTCCCGAGGCGATGCAGGAGAACTCATTATATGAGTGCTGGGCACGAGTGTTGGGATTGAGGAGTGGAGTCATGAGCCAGGTGCAGAGCGGATAGCCCTTGTCTCCGACCAGCCACCCTCGAGTTTGATGGGGTGGCTGGAAGATTGCTGGCACAATCGGACTGACACAGGATGAAGGCATCATGGCTGCTGCCAGGATAGCGGGCATTGACCATCAGGAAGCGCTGGGCGTGGTTGCACACCAACTGCACATTAGGTGAGTGGTAGCCTTTGCGGTTACAGAAGATTTCAGGATTGTTATACGACGGCCACAAAGCCATGGTGTGCAGTCGATGGAGCCCTGCTATCCTGGCAAAGCCACATGTGCGCTTGTCCTGCTTCTCTCTGCTCAGAGTAGTCCCTTCTCCTGGTGTAGAGAGAGAGAAAGAAAGAAAGAAAGACTTGCATTTTTATAGCGCCTTTCACGACCTCAGGATGTCCCAAAACGCTTTACAGTCAATTAATTACTTTTGAAGTGTCTTCACTGTTGTAATGTAGGAAACGCAGCAGCCAATTTGCACACAGAAAGCTCCTACAAACAGCAATGTGATAATGACCAGATAATCTGTTTTTTGTTGATTGAGGGATAAATATTGGCCAGGATACCGGAGATAACTCTCCTGCTCTTCTTCAAAATAGTGCCATGGGATCTTTTACATCCACCTGAGGGCAGATGTAAAAGTCTCGGTTTAACATCTCATCCGAAAGACAGCACCTCTGACAGTGCTGCACTTCCTCAGCACTGCACTTGAGTGTCAGCCTAGATTTTTGTGTTCAAGTTTCTGGAGTGGGACTATGAACTCACAACCTTCTGACACAGAGACGAGAGTGCTACCCACTGAGCCACATACGTATGAGACAATTAGGGTTGGGCAACATCCCACACCTGAAGCAAAATACTGTGTACAGAATTAGCACTAAACCTGGTCTAATTATGGTCAGTTATAGTGTCATAAGGTCACAGCATTGATCCTCCAATCAGCATTAAGCAAGCCACCTCAGCTTTTTCTGCTGAGTAACTACCAGAGTACAAGAATCAAAGCTGACCCAAAATGAATCTCCATCGATGAATTTCTACTTGCACTCCTCTTGCAGTAGTTTTACAAAGCACAAGCTCCATTTATATAGCAGCAGGGCCAAGTTACACTTTGTGCTTACAATGCTTGGCGAGCTCCACTAATGTGCATTCAAGTGCACAGTGACTGCCATTTGGGATATACATCTACATTTTGTTTTGATTCAAGGGAATCAACAGGAATGCAAGGTTCCAAAAAAAAAATCCAATCAATTCATGGACTTTGTGCTGGACAACAGAGGCACGATAGGATTAGGCAGGCAAACGTGTGGCTAGAGACATGGTGCAGGAGGGAAGGATTTAGATATTTGAGGCACTGTGTCAAATTGTAGGATAGGAGGAGGCTGTAAAACTGGATTGCCTTCACCTGGACCATACTGGTAGAGAAAATAAATAGAACAGTGGGGATGAATTAAAACTAGTTTGGCAAGGAGAGGGACACCAAGTCAGAGAGCCTCAGTGACCTCACGTGTACAGCGATGTTAGCTATGTCTCCTGCTGCAGACTGGAAGGATCCGCTGGCGAAGAAATTGAAGGCCACTGGGAGAGCCATGGTCACCCTGCTCTCAGGTTGGTTGTAGGAGGTGGCAGAGTTCTGTGACCACCTCCTTGGTGAAGCGTAGCCTCCTAATACGCTGCTCCTCGCTTAAGTGACTATCAGAGAAGTGCTCTCGGAAGACCTTAGGTGGGTGAGGCCTCCTGTTGAGGGTTCACCTGGCCCTTCTCCTCCTCCTCCTCCTCCTCCCTCTGCGCGTATCTTCTCATCTGCCTCCGCTTCCTGTTCCGAAGATACTCGCGTGCAAGGGGGACTGCAAGTAGCGTCCCCATGACTGTGAGCAAATGTTGTGAGCAGAAGCCTTTAAATAAGAATGAAGGCGTTCTTCACTTGCCCCAACACTCCCTGTCACCTTAGAACCTTGAAAGAAGTTTATAAAACTGCTGGAGTTGCAGAAAGTTGCACAGAGCCTTTCAAACTGAACAAACATGTCAGGTGCAAGTAGTTACTGATGATCCCTTTAAATAACACTGCTGGAGCCTCCTTCTAGCTTGTCAACACTTGCTCAGCTCATCGCACTTAAGGCATGTAAATTGAACGGCGAACTCCAAACTCGCAGATCGGGCATCAATTGAGCGTTGCACACTCACTGACGTCACAATCTGCATCATCTACATAATTTTAGCGATCACTGATACCGGCAGCGTTGCCGGCCATCCGAAAATGGCAGCCACCGCGGGACCCGCCGGCAGCGGGCGAAAGAACAGCAGCTGCAATTTTTTCACCCGAATCTGGTGGTAACAGGTGGTGATAAACCCCCCCCCCCCCAATTTCTAGGCCATTGTGCTTTATTTTACATGTTGGAAAATGGAGGAATGTTGATTAAAAAATAAATAAATAAAAATGTTAAAAAGTAAATGGAGAGAAATTATATGGCGGTGGTGAACCTTGCCCATCGGCACTATGTATCAGAAAATTCACAGGCAACATGCTCACTATTCCAGAAGTGAGTTTAGCTGACACCAGCAATAATTTGGAAAATTACCTCCATAGTGTTTAAGTGGAAGACTTATTTTTCAAAATAATGGTCTTCTGTTGGAGTTTGTTATGTGAGAGTGAAGTTGAATGTGTGACATGTGAAAGTTTGTTATGTGCTTGAATTTCTTCTTAATAAGAACAACGTTCCAGGTGATATGTTTAGGAGAAAATTCAACAAGCAGGAGGAACATTTTGTGAAGTTCCGCTGCTGGCAATCCGTAAAGACGTTTGGGTGACTGCAGCGATTCAAGAAATCGGTCCACCACCACCTTCTCAGGGCAACTGGGATGAGGAAAAATGCCAACCTTGAAAGCGATGTCCAAATCCCAAGAATGAATTTTTAAAATGCTGAAAAACCTTCAGATTGAGGCAGAATCCTGAAGGGCTGCTGTAAGCACGAGGAACTCTTATGCTGCATTAGTCATAATCTTGTTAAAGATGGCAGTCAAATTTTATATCTGACTCATTGTAGAATTTTTTTTTTGGTATGTGGGCATCGCTGGCAAAGCCAGCATTTCTTGCCCATCCCTAATTGCCTTTGAGAAGGTGGTGGTGAACCGCTTTCTTGAACCGCTGCAGTCCTTGAGTTGAAGGTACTCCCACAATGCTGTTAGGGAGGGAGTTTGGACTCTGTCATGCAGTAAACGATCTCATCCGAGACACTTGTCAGCATGGGTTTGAAAGGTGCTGAGTTGAGCAGCAAAAGATGTGTTTTTTCTGTAATCTACTTAACCAGCATTACAATATTCAAACTTTGGGAGAATATTGGCTTGTTAGAACACCAATAGTGCCTGTTTTAACACGTAGCACTGGGTGTTCTTAAGCAATCTCACTCTTCTACTGGCTTTTTCAGCCATTTGACATAGCTTGGATATGATTATTAAGCTGAAGGTTTGGATGTTTGTAAGTGGAGTGAGCTTGTCATCTTCAGAGGAAAGTCAAAGGGACAATTTTACAGTCAGGTTTTCTCAACAGAGTTACTGAGGTAGCTTCATCAGCACAGAAAATGACAAACCATTTGACAGCTCACTGTACATTTCTGTCCATGTTTACCTGAGTGATTTAGTCACTGCTTGTCTTTTCAGATGGAGAGTTAACCATTGTACACAATAATGGAAAAGGACAATGTCACATTTGACAACATTTACTAGGCCATTGATACAAAGAGAAAATGAAAAGCAGGGGATGAAAGTCCATTGAGGTTGCACCAGGCCTCCACCATTTCTGGGAGCTTCTGACTCACCTTTAGACTTCCACTCTCCCTTTACGAGGCAAATGTGATCAGGTAGGTGGAGTTGGGGCAAGGACTCACACCACTGGTTTAACCCAGGTGTTAACCCTTTTATTTAAAAGTTCGGAAGCCCTGGCATATTCGTGAACATTGCTTGTCAATTACATGTTTGTATGATGATCCGAGCAATAGATCAAGGTCATGTGTCATCACCTGTTGCTGTTTCTAATGGTGCCAAAAAAGGTTGTATTCTTACCCTAACGAGGTGTGATGGAGGGCAGTCAGAAAGATTTACTGTAGTCATCTGACATTGTACGCTACACAGGCATTGTTCTCTGTCTATATATGCTTTGCTGATTTGTATTCCTTCACTTTACCTGACGAAGGAGCAGCGCTCCGAAAGCTCGTGATTTCAAATAAAACTGTTGGACTATAACCTGGTGTTGTGCGACTTCTCATTTTTGTCCACCCCAGTCCAACACCGGCATCTCCGCATCATACCCTAACCCTGTTCAGCATACTATTTGCTGTGTTACTGGTCGAGGTATTCAAGAACTGAAAGAAGGGAATCTATATTCAATACCACACAGAAGGCGGCATCTCCAATAGTGAATAAAATAAAAACAGAAAATGCTGGAAATTCTCAGTTGGTCAGGTAGCATCTGTGGAGAGAGATGCAGCTTGATGACCTTGCATCAGAACTGGCAAAGGTTCGAGGTGTAAAAGGTTTTAAGCAAGTATAGAGGCAAGAAAAGTGGGGGAGGGAGGAAAGAACAAAAGGTAAAGTCTGTGAGGGTCAAAGGAAGGAGTGATTAAATGACAAAAGGGATGATGGTTTAAGGAAAATGGGGGTGGTAATGAGACAAGTAAAGAAACAAAAGATGGGTCTAGAAGAGCTGTAAATGGCAACAACAGAACCATTATCAGCATCTGCTGTCCGAAAAAATGGGAGCAATGGTTACGATCTGATAATATTGATCTCAGTGTTGAGTCCGGAAGGCTGTAAAGTGCCTATGAAAAGATGAGGTGCTGTTCTTCCAGCTTCCGTTGAGCTTCGTTGGAACAGTGTAGGAGGCCGAGGACAGAGAGGTCAAAGTGAGACGGAGAATTAAAATGACAAGCGACCGGAAGTTCAGGGTCATGCATGTGGACTGAATGGAAGTGTTCACCCAATCTGCGTTTGGTCTCCCCAGTATACAGGAGGCCGCATTGTGAGCAGCCAATATAGTATACTAAATTAAAAGGAGTACAAGTAAATCACTATTTCACCTGGAAGGAGTGTTTGGGGTCCTGGACGGTGGGAAAGAAGGAGGTGAAAGTGCAGGTGTTGCATTTCCTACACTTGCACGGGAAGGTGCCGTAGAAAGGGGAGTGGGAGTTGGGGGTGATTGAAGAGTGGACCAGGGTGTTGCGAGGGAACGGTCCCCATGGAATGCTGAAAGGGGAGGGGAGAGGAAGATTTTTTGGTGGTGGCATCATGCTGGAGGTGGCAGAAATAGCAGAGGATGATTCTTTGAATGTGGAGGTTAGTGGGGTGGAAGGTGAGGACAAGGGGAACCCTATTGTGGTTCTGGGAGGTAAGGGAAGGGGTGAGAGCAGAAGTGCGGGAAATGGGACAGACATGGTCGAGGGCCCTATCAACCACGGTGGAGGGGAATTCTTGGTTGAGGAAAAAGGAAGACATATCAGAAGCATCTTTGTTGACTGCGTGCATAAATGAGAGCAATAACATACCACTTAAAGACAGACAAATTCTGCAACCTCAGTAGCATTATCTCGCAGAATGCCATAATCGATGACAATGTTGCCCTTAGCCTCCCTATTAAATTTAAGAACATGCTAAACTCACTGCAGAATGTTAGGGCTGATAATTAAGAGTGTAAGTACTCTTTTAACGATGTGATAATAGTTAATGCAATGGCAATAAATCTCTCCGGCCCTGAAAGGGAACAATTTAAACTATTCAGTCTCATTCCTGCATGCAGTAAATTCTTCTTAGCGATTTAAAACATTTCAAATTTTAAATTTTTTCTTACTTTTCCTTTCTCTTTTTTCTCTCTTAATCCAATCTTTATTTCTCTCTCTCTACCTGATTTGACGCCAATTCACGTACTCTAATTCACCCTCCTTCTCCATTGTTCCTAAATCTCATTGGGTAAGGAGACAGACAGTTGGTCCCACTGTTCACTAAGGTCCCAGATGCCCTGTTGCTTTCGGCATGCAGTTATCAGCTCGCACTCCCAGCAAGTTACGGCGCAAACATTTTTTGAGCTGTAGGGTGCAGGAAAATGTCTAACTAGCAGTGTACGCCACGAGGTGGCCCGCTCCAGCAAGATTTGGCCCAATGCTGATGAGAAGTATGGTGCATATTTGAGCACTGGAGGAAGAAGCAGCAATGAGCGTGGTTGATGAGGAGCCTGATGGTGCAGGACAGATACTCAGCATACATTTGCCCTATTGAATTATATGTGGATAGAGATTTTAGTTGACCTCCGCTGGTTTAATTATATATGTTTACAACACAAAAGGCAGTCATTTGTCCCATCGTGTCTGTGGCAGCTCTTTGATAAAACAATCCAACATTAATCCCACTTTCTTGCTCTCTTCTCTTAGTCCTGTATCTTCCTCTGCTTCAAATATTTATCCAATTTTCCCGAAACAATGCAATAGTTTCTGCCTCAGCCATTCCCAGTGACAAATCATTCCATGCTCCAACAACCCTATGGTTAAGAAATGTCTCCTTACCACTCTTTCACTCACTTATTGAAATTGATGACTCCTCATCACTAACTCCCCCACCAGAGGAAATAGTCTTATTAAAAGCCTTCATAATTTTAAAGACCTCTTTTAAATCTCCTTTTAACCTTTCTGCTCCAATTGAAATAGTCCCTGGGGGCAATTTTGGCCGAATACTTTAGGCGGTAAAGAGGGGGCCAAGATGGGGTCTTAAGCTGCAATGCCAGTTTAGCCCGCGTTTAGCGTAAGACGTCATCTTTGTAAAGGAGTTGAAGGAACAACCGCCGGATGATCGACAATTAAATTGCCTGCTAGCGCTCATTAAAGAGGCTGCATGCCATTTTGGTGGATAACGCTTCATTTAACAGCCTCTCCTAACACAGACCAGCTGAACAGGAGTAAACAAGTCGTTCCTGAGGATTTTGAGCGCTACTTAAAGCCATGCTCAGCTTTCAATGTTCACTTGCTGATTGAGATTGACTGACTACACTGCGTTTGAAGAGGACTTTTGAGACACATCGGGAGACTTTCTGGGACACATTGTCAAGACTTGACCAACATTCTATAAACATTTTTCCCGGATATTCTCTCAGGACTTCACCTAAAAAGGGTGCGTGCGGTGCTTCTCTACCTAATTGGACAACTTATAGAAGTCACCAGGAGAAAGGGAGTGCCTTGGTCATGGGCATCTTGCTAGGGTCCCACTTGCTCTGCATGAGGAATTGGAGCAGGAGATAAGGGCAGGCAGCGCAGCATCAGCTGCTGCAGGAGAGAGGGAGAGGAGGGTGAGGACGGATCTCAGCAGGAGGCCCTATCCACCCAGGATATTCAGAGAGCAGTAGTCCTACTTTCACATGACCCAAGACCAGTGCATGAGGAGGCTGTGCTTTACCAAGGAGGTCATCACAGAGATCTGTGGCCTCATGGAATGAAGACTCAGACGTCGCAGTGCAGCCAGGACTGCATTCCTGTGGCAGTCAAGGTCACAGTAACACTTAATTTTTATGCTATTAGAACCTTCCAGGCTGCCACAGGTGATACAAGTCACATCTCACAATCCTCTGTGCACTTCAGCATAAGGGAGGTCTCTTCAGCTCTATACGCTCTGAGGAATGACTATATATCATTTACTATTGTCATAGAAGACCAGAGGCAGAGAGCTCTACGGTTCGACAGGATTACAGGATTCCCCATGGTCCAGGGAGTCATTGACTGTACACATGTGGCAATATGAGCCTCTCATTTAAACTCGTAGGTGTTCAGGAACAGGAAGGGATTCTAATCCCTCAATGTACAGCTTGTCTGCGACCACCAGCAGCGCATCATGCAGGTGAATGCCTGCTATCCAGGGAGATGCCATGATGCATTTATAATGAGACAGTCATCAGTCCCACAGATCTTTGAATCTCAACGCAATGGCTGGCTACTAGGTGACAAGCGATAGCCTCTGATGCCATGGCTCATGAGTCCCCTGAGAAACTCCCGGACACCAGTTGAGCACTCATATGAGAGCCACTCAGCCACCAGGAATATCATTGAGCAGATCATTGGGGTCCTCAAACAGGTTTAGATACTTTGACCGGTCAGGAGGTGCTCTGCTAAACTTGGCCGAGAAGGTGTCCAGATTTGTGGTGATTTGCTGCATGCTTTACAATCTGGCAATCATGAGAGACCAGCTGTTACCATCAGCAATTGTGCCAGAGGGTCAAGCTCAGGAGCCACAAGAGGAGGAAGAGGAAGAGGAGGGGGACCAGGGGGAGCACCAGAGGCTTCCAGGTAAACGGCCTGAACCTGGGAGGGATGCTCGCCGCCATCTAATTGAACAGAGATTTTGAGAGACATGTTCACCATCTGACTCCGGAGCACTGTTGCCACATGATGTACCTTCCATGACTTAGGATCCATCAGGCAGTCCATTATCTGCACTCAATCCTTTCAACCCCTTCCCCACGAAGATCACAATAAAAAAGATCACCGATGCCACCACTACCCAATTACCATAATCACTGTTTATAATACATCAAAAACAAGCAATGTAAACATGACACAGCACTTACAAATATTTAACTATTCATCCTGGTGACAAATATTAAACTATTCATCCTGGTGACAAATATTAAACTATTCATCCTGGTGACAAATATTAAACTATTCATCCTGGTGACAAATATTAAACTATTCATCCTGGTGCTTACCCATAGTGGCTATCTAGAAGTGCTGTTGCATAATCTAGTGCTTCTACGAATGCAACCCCAGTGGCAGCAGCAGGCGAGGTGGATGGTTGCTGAGAATCTGAAGAGTGCAGTTCAGATGTCCTCCTGGGTCGGCCATGAGAGGCTGTGGGCCGTGATGGCCCCGCCTCAGACTGCACCATGTCAGCACAGGCTTCAGCAGTCTGGGCCGCCTGGCTGACAGGCAACGGCAAGGGCAACGGTGGAGTGGCGGGGGAGGGAGCAGCAATGCTGGTATCCGGAGAGAGGCCAGTAGGTTCATGCTCCATGATTCACACACCACTACCTCGGGGCCTCTGTTCAGCCCGTCTAGTGATCTGCTGGATCTCATTGGAGACACTCTGCAAGCCCCTTTCAACCGAGGAGCCCAACGCCACCATGGCAGCTGCCTGAGCTTCCATTGCAGCAGTTTGCCATTTCATGCAAGCTGCAATGACTGCAGTGGAAGCTGCGACCTGAGTCATCAGACGTTGCATGATGTCAGGCTGCACGTTGGAAGTTACCAGCCTCTCCACGCTGAAGAGGATGGGTTCCAGGCTCTGCGTACAGTCATAGACCAAGGTGGAGGCAGACTCCTCCATCACCCTGGCCAAGACCCGTAGGCTTTCAGGCAGGTTCTCCATTGCACCAAGCATTTGGTTTGTCACACCCATCAGCCTTCTTCTGAAGCTTGTACTGCGAGGTCCTCATCTGACTCCTTTGCAGCAGAACTAGTATGCGACATTGCCCCCCGGAAAGGTGGCACCTATTGTGTCCCTTCCACCCTGCATGGCTGCTGCCCACTAGTGCCTGGCGCGTCCCAACTGTGAGGATCCCTCTTCTAAGCTAGCCTCTAGGTTACGCGTGGTGTCGGTCTCTGAGCTGGTGCCTGCACCCGTGGTAGCCAGTAATGCAGTGCATTCTTCCTCGCTCTCCTCCTCCTCTTACTCTGCAGTGATAAAGCTGGAAGGGTTAGGGTGCAGCGTGTGTGGCCCCTATAGGAGGATATGTGTGACATGGAGCTTGGGAGTGAGGATAGCTTTGAGTGATTAAGGATCAGGAATAGTTGTGCATCTGCAAGGAAACTGGAGTGGCCACATACCTCTAGGCAAGATGCCCCCTGCTCTGCCTCTGGCCATGGCGTCTCCCACTCCCCTCCCGATCACGGCCAGCACTGCCTCCTCAAGAGCAGTGATGTCATGCAGACGTGGTTGACTTATCCTGGTCAGGTCCTGCTGACGCCTGTTATGTGTTATTTTTTCCTGGAAGAGAAAGAGTGGTGATTGTAAATGAGTGTATTGGCAGGTATATTTGTGTGTGTGATGCCTCATGTGGTTGAAGAGCTGTGAGATGTGTGTGAGTAGTGCATGTGAAGAATGTAATAGTGTGGAGTGCGTGAATGTCAGTGTATAGTTAGACGGTGGATGAAGTGTGTTGAGGTTGTGATGCTGGTGGTGGTGCAATTATTGAGAAGTGTGTTTGTGAGATGGGATCTTACCTTGTCCAGTTGTATCAAGTCATTAGATTTCTTGTGGCACTGGAGCCATGTCCTGGGGCCAGGGCTCCTGGCTGTGAGCCTCCGGGCGATCTCCTCTCACTTGCGGGGTATTGGCCTCCTTCCCCCCTGCGGGCAGAGGACATCCTCCACCTCTATACCTTCTCCACCAGGACCTCCAGTGCCACCTCGGTGAACCTGGGCGCCCCCTCTCTTGCTCCTTCAGACATCCTTCCACTCCTAGCCATTGCACTCCACACCTTCAGTGGAAGTGGGTGAGTGCAGGCTACAGATACAGCTCCAGGAAGATTGCATATAATCAGGGCTTGAGTGCTAATACCTGCAGTTGTCAGTTTCAGCGCCTGCAGGCATGTTCCCATCATGATAATCATCAATTAACCCGAAAATTGCCTGCTAAATTCAGACTTTCAAACAGGCGTTTCTTATTAGCACAGCACCCATTGAACACCTGTTTTCACCCCTTGGCCAAAATAACCCCCCCCCCCACCCCCCGCAGTATCTTAAATCTCTCCTCTTAACTATAGTTTCCCATTTCTGGCATCATCCTGCTGAATCTATGCTGTACACTATCAATGGCTTTAATGTCCTTTCTATAACAGGGTCCCCAATACTGCACACAGTACTTTTAAGTTTGTACAAGATACTGGTATTGGTTAGGCCACAGTTATCATTATTTCTTTATACTTGCACTCTGTGCCCCTATTTATAAAACATTAAATTCTGCTTGCCTTTTTTATGGCTTTTTCAACCTGCACTTATACTTCCAGGGAATTATGTATTTGAACCCCTAGTTCTCTCTGTTAATTCACAGTCTTAGTATCTTTCCATTGAATGTATACTCAGATTCATTTTTTTTACTCCCAAAATATATCTCACACGTTTCCACAAATAACTTCATCTGTCACCTGTGTGCCCATTCCACTAACCTATCTATATCATCCTCATTGTTTGCTGAACTCCCTACTTTTGTATCATCAGCAAATTTCCAGATTTTACTCCAAACCATCTATATATACCGAGAACCAAAGCAGACCTGGCACTGAGCCCCAAGGAAGACTACTTCTCACCCTTCTCCAATCTGAGCAACACTCATTTACCCTGTCTATATTGTCCATCAACCAGTCATTTATCCATGCTGCTGCATAGCTTGTTATAGTATACAGCTTCATTTTTGCAGCGAACCTCCACTGAGAAACTTTATTAAATGCCTGTGGTTCTAAATATATTGGTGAATTTTTGTGCTCCTCATGGCTGTGAGATGTCGGTGCTGTGATCCAGAATAGTTTTCCTCTTTTAGCACCCAATGTCAAAATTAAGCACCTCCAAGTTAGCCACAGTATGGACATATACAGAGTAAAGCTCCTTTTAGTCTGCTCCAACAAACTCAATATTAACCTCAGAGGAGCACCTTCTATGATACCTGTGTAATACTTTCTATTTCCCATGCCAGCCTTCTTTATGATTTTTTTGAGACAGATAAGCATTTGTGTGAATTTGTGCTAACTTATTATCAGTTTTGTGCTGTAGCCCCGCATAAACAAGGTTTATTTCAGGTAAGTTCAGATGATGCAAGTTTATTTCAGGTAAGTCTCTTTCAATTCACACAGAGAGAGAAGACCTTCAGTCTGGGAACCAAGACCTAAGGGTGAATTTTAACGTGGTGGTGCGCATGGGTTTGGGTACAGGTGGGGGCTCAAAACCGGGGAAATTCACAGCACGTCAGGAAGCCGGCTCCAACCCGCCGACTTCCAGGTTCCACTCCAGCGCTGACAGTCACAGACCTGTAGCTGCACACCACAGAGGGCAGCACCAGAGAGGGGACCAGCAGAGAGGTGCCGCTTGCAAGAGGCACTAACGGTGAACAGACAGAGGCTGCGTTTCCTTGACATGTCTGAACAGCAGTGTCTCAGGAGGCTCAGGTTGTTGTGTCAGGTGGTGGCAGACATCTGCAGCCTCTTGGAAGAGGACCAGCTCCCTGCTGGACCAGGTAGCCATGCATTACGAGTGGCTGTCAAAGTCACCACTGCCCTCAACCTTTTACCTCTGGATCCTTCCAGGGCTCTGCTGTAGATATATCTAGGATCTCCCAGTCGGCAGCACACAAATGCATAAGGCAGGTGACTGAGCGGACACTCGGCTTTGCAGCTCTGGGTGGCTTCCAACAGATGCAGGGCATCATCGACTGCACACATGAGGCAATCCAGGCACCCCCAGAACAACAGATGATACAAAGATGGGAGGGAAAGTAGTGAGTGAGGAGGACATAAAAAACCTGCAAGGGGACATAGACAGGCTAAGTAAGTGGGCAGAGATTTGGCAGATGGAATACAACACTGGAAAGTGTGAGGTGATGCACTTTGGCAGGAAAAATCCTAGAGCAATTTATTATCTTAATGGCAAGAAACTGGAGAGTACTGAAGTGCAAAGGGATCTGGGGGTCCTGGTGCACGAAACTCAAAAGGTTAGTATGCAGGTGCAGCAAGTGATTAAGAAGGCAAATGGAATGTTGGCTTTCATTGCTAGGGGGATAGAATATAAAAATAGGGAGGTATTGCTTCAGTTGTACAAGGTATTGGTGAGACCGCACCTGGAATACTGCATACAGTTTTGGTGTCCTTACTTAAGGAAAGACATCCTTGCTCTCGAGGCAGTGCAAAAAAGGTTCACTCGGTTAATCCCGGGGATGAGGGGGTGGTCATATGAGGAGAGGTTGGGTAGATTGGGACTCTACTCATTGGAGTTCAGAAGAATGAGAGGCGATCTTATTGAAACATATAAGATTGTGAAGGGGTTGGATCGGGTGGATGCGGGGAGGATGTTCCCGATGACGGGTGAGACTAGAACTAGGGGACATAGTCTTAGAATAAGGGGCTGCTCTTTCAAAACTGAGATGAGGAGGAACTACTTCACTCAGAGGGTGGTAGGTCCATGGAATATGCTGCCACAAAAAGCTATAGAAGCTACAACATTAATTAAATTTAAAACAGAAATAGACAGTTTCCTGGAAGTAAAGGGCATTAAGGGTTACGGGGAGCGGGCAGGAATTTGGACATGAGTCTAGGTTCGGATCCGGTCATGGCCCTGTGGGTAGTGGAGCGGGCCCAGGGACCGTGTAGCCTGATTCTGCTCCTATTTCGTGTGTGCAATTCTGTTAGATGCAGGAGATGGTTCTGTGATAGATAGTAGATTGGCGGTTAGGATCAGATCAGCCATGATCTTATTGAATGGCAGAGCAGGCTCGAGGGGCCGATTGACCTACTCCTGCTCCTATTTCTTATGTTCTTATGTAACCAGGAGTATTCGTCAACCGCAAGGACTTCCACTCCATCAATGTGCAGCTGGTGTGCAACCACAAAAAGATCTTTATGCAAGTGTGCGTAAGATTCCCGGGCAGCTGCCATGATGCTTTTGGCGTGTGGCAGTCCAAGCTCCCTGATGTTTTTGGACCTGCAAGCAGACTTAAGGGGTGGCTGCTAGGCGACAAGGGATACCCACTTCAAACTTGGCTTATGACACCCGTCAGAAACCCAACCACTGAAGCCCAACATCTACAATGAATACCATATTACCACCAGACCTGTGATTGAACAGGCTATCGACATGCTGAAGATGTGCTTCAGGTGCCTAGACAGATTTAGAGGTGCCTTTCCATATGCACCAGCCAGGATCTCCAGAATGGTCATGGTTTGCTGCATTTTGCACAACATTGCGCGACAGCGAGGCTTGGACCTGCAGGAGGAACAAGGCAAACAGCTCCGATCCTCCTTGGACAATTTGGAGAGGAAGAAGGAGGGTGATGAGGGCAATGCACCCCTTGCTGCTCACATTGTTGCTCAGGATGCCCTTATTAATGCAAGATTCACTTAGCTTGTGCCAGTGGACCTATGTCACAAGGAAATGCAACAGCCACTCTTCCTGCCACCTCTGCCCCAATTCCACTGACACAAAGCAGTCCTGCAACCAACCAACCACCCCTTGAACACCCGCCCACCACCCCCCCCTCCCCCCCCACATTGGTCCCCATCAATTGATGTCTTCCTATTCATCATCAAACAAGTTAAAAGGTGACTTACCACCCAGCACCCAAGAATGGACAAGATGGGAATGTGGTGAAAAAGAATAACATTTATGTGAGCTAAATAAAGAACAAAAACTTATCAACAAAACATTTTCAAAGACACCCATGTGCATACCCTTGTGCAACTGTAAAATCTTACTCTTCATTTTCCTGCTACTCCTACGTGTTGCAACCCATGTGGCTTCAGCAGAGGTAGAGGCAAGCTGTTCAGATCCCTGCTGTGACTGCGGAGATGCTCGTGGTCAACGTCCTCTGGGTTTTGGAGCCTGGCAGGGCACCGCCAAAGACTGGCCCACCTGCACCTGTGCAGGGGCAGACTCGGCCATCGAGAGATGAGGCAGCATGTAGGCTATAGACTGAAGGGGAGCAGTAGGTGAGAAGTGGACACACTTTGAGTGGATTCCCCACTTCATGTCCCCTTTCACCATCATCTCTCTCATGGGCCAACCGCACTTCACTGCTACCACTGTACTGGAGAATATGTTGGTGCAGAGCAGTGCGGCTCTATAAGGCCAAGACTAAGGTATCTGTCAACCTATTTAAGATGGCAGACATCTTGGCATCCAAAGTCTGCACGATGGTAGTCAAGACATGCATAGACTCATTTGATTGGAGCGTTTGATGCTCCACAGGGCTGGCCACTCTATCCATGGAAGAACACATCATCTCATTGGCCTGTGACATCAACCCATTCATGCTTGAGATGGACTCCTCCATTCTCTCTGCAATTGTGCTGAGTCCACTTAGAAGGCCTGTCACTGCATCATGCATTATCTGCTGCTCAATGATTCTCCTTTTCATTGACGGCCCCCGGGGTATCTGTGTCGAGCTGAGCAGAGCTTGGAGAGAGCTGCACCCTCCGATGCAGACTCTCCACTGTTGTCTGTCACCACCTTCTGCTCTTGCTCGTAAAATGTGAGTCACCAGGTGAAAACCCAACTTTCTGCCTTGCTGGTCCCACCAAAGTGTGAATATCTGAGCTGGTGCATAGTCTGCATGAGTCCTATGACAGTGCACCCTCAGAAAGACTCAACTCCTCTGAGGATTGATCGGCATAAACCTGCACCGGCTTCTGCTGTATGCCTGAAAGTCCTGTCGGAGATAAAAAGACAGACATGAATTAATCCTGGAGATAAAAAGACAGACAGGAATTAATCCTGGCAAGGTAAGAATATATCACAGATTGAAGTCCTTCTGCAGAAATGTTCCAAAACACTTGCCCCTTTTAAATTATTTATAAACAGTTAATTAAAAGAAAATCAAAATGGTTGTCCTTCTTCACATAGCACTGAATTTTAATGTGGAAGAGCGTATGGGGAGTTAAAACCGGCAAAATTGACAACGCGTCAGGAAGCCAGTTCCAACCTGCCAACTAATGCATTTGACTGGAGCGCGTTGGCTGCGTGCACGCAACCCCCTTGGGAGAGGCAGGTTGTCAATTTCCATATGTTAATAGCTCAATTAGAGTGCTATTGGCACACTGTTTTCAGTTTAACGTCGTGTCCACGGGTTTCCCGGGCTTCCTGAAACTCGCCAGTGAAACCAAGGCGAGTACACAGCGGCATTGAGGCGGCTGAAGCAATCTCAGGCAAAGATGACAATAAATACTCGGGGAGAAATTCGGTCTAGCCCCTTTGGGGCGCTAAAACTTTAGTAGTTGAAAAATTAGCACCTGTTGCTAATCATTCTCGCCTCCCGCGAAATTCAGTTTTAACTCCAAGAGGGAAGTGGAACACTAAATCAAGCGCCAACCACTTCTCTTAGGGCGCTAGCGGCAGAGCGTTAAACAATTTCGAACACATTGTAAACGGCACTCTTTCATCACAGAGGCTGCTTCCCTCGCTTAAAGGGAAGGACCAATGATGCTGCACAAGCTAATTGTCGTCAGTTCTGTTTTGCAAGGCGACCTGGGCGACTGCCATTACAGCCCCAAACACTCTCACAAAGTGGAGGGCTTGGACATCTTGCACCAATGAAACATTAAAAACTTTGCACAGACACCAGACTGGTGCAAATAATAAAGGTTGTGCTAGCTGAAAAGCATTCCCTTTAATTACCACTCCCGAAGCAGCCAGCCGAGTTCACAACCCCTCCTCTTGCTGGCTTGTCAGCGTGAGGCGATAAAGCAGGGTGCGAGAGTCAATTTTCCATCCGGGGCGATAACAGGATGCTGCGCACTTTATGATGTCACGATCTACGAGGCGCTAGAGGCCCAGGCGCTAAGAGTTAGCGCCAGCTGACACTGAAGTTTGCGGGAGTTTCTGCATTTGCCGCACCCGGGTGCTAACTCCTTACACCAGGGCACTAGCCCCTTACAACCGGGCACTAACCCCTTACACCCGGGCACTAACCCCTTACACCCGGGCACTAGCCCCTTACACCTGGGCACTAGCCCCTTACACCTGGGCACTAACCCCTTACAACCGGGCACTAACCCCTTACACCCGGGCACTAACCCCTTACACCCGGGCACTAGCCCACTTACACCCAGGCACTAACCCCTTACACCCGGGCACTAACCCCTTACACCCGGGCACTAACCCCTTACACCCGGGCACTAACCCCTTACACCCGGGCACTAACCCCTTACACCCGGGCACTAACCCCTTACACCTGGGCACTAACCCCTTACACCCGGGCACTAACCCCTTACACCCGGGCACTAACCCCTTACACCCGGGCACTAACCCCTTCCACCCGGGCACTAACCCCTTACACCCGGGCACTAACCCCTTACACCCGGGCACTAACCCCTTACACCCGGGCACTAACCCCTTACACCCGGGCACTAACCCCTTACACCCGGGCACTAACCCCTTACACCCGGGCACTAACCCCTTACACCTGGGCACTAACCCCTTACACCCGGGCACTAACCCCTTACACCCGGGCACTAACCCCTTACACCCGGGCACTAGCCCCCTTACACCCAGGCACTAACCCCTTACACCCAGGCACTAACCCCTTACACCCGGGCACTAGCCCCTTACACCTGGGCACTAACCCCTTACAACCGGGCACTAACCCCTTACACCCGGGCACTAACCCCTTACACCCGGGCACTAACCCCTTACACCCGGGCACTAGCCCACTTACACCCAGGCACTAACCCCTTACACCCGGGCACTAACCCCTTACACCCGGGCACTAACCCCTTACACCCGGGCACTAACCCCTTACACCCGGGCACTAACCCCTTACACCCGGGCACTAACCCCTTACACCTGGGCACTAACCCCTTACACCCGGGCACTAACCCCTTACACCCGGGCACTAACCCCTTACACCCGGGCACTAACCCCTTACACCCGGGCACTAGCCCCTTACACCTGGGCACTAACCCCTTACAACCGGGCACTAACCCCTTACACCCGGGCACTAACCCCTTACACCCGGGCACTAACCCCTTACACCTGGGCACTAACCCCTTACACCCGGGCACTAACCCCTTACACCTGGGCACTAACCCCTTACACCCGGGCACTAACCCCTTACACCCGGGCACTAACCCCTTACACCCGGGCACTAACCCCTTACACCCGGGCACTAACCCCTTACACCCGGGCACTAACCCCTTCCACCCGGGCACTAACCCCTTACACCCGGGCACTAACCCCTTACACCCGGGCACTAACCCCTTACACCCAGGCACTAACCCCTTACACCTGGGCACTAACCCCTTACACCCGGGCACTAACCCCTTACACCCGGGCACTAACCCCTTACACCCGGGCACTAACCCCTTACACCCGGGCACTAACCCCTTACACCCGGACACTAACCCCTTAGTGCCCCGCCAGGTGCTAACGGGAGGCGCTAACATACCAAATTTCACGGCCTCAGTATTCACAGCTTCTTTCTTACCTGCTAGTGGGAAAGGGTTTGTTGAGAGTACTTTTGCTGAGAGGTTACTTTGTACAATTTAGGGGTTACTTTGTACACTTTGGAGATTTGCTCTATCACACCAGGATGGCTGCTGCTTATGCTGCCTTAGATGGTACCTCAGATGAGGATCAAGATGCCTCGCAACAGCACCTGCAGCAGCCTGCTGTTCACAAACCTGTAGCTGCACAGCAGAGAGGCGACCAGCAGAGAGAGGAGCAGCAGAGAGAGGAGCAGCAGAGAGGGGAGCAGCAGAGAGAGGACCAGCAGAGAGAGGACCAGCAGAGAGAGGGCCAGCAGAGAGAGGGCCAGCAGAGAGAGGGCCAGCAGAGAGAGGACCAGCAGAGAGAGGGCCAGCAGAGAGAGGGCCAGCAGAGAGAGGGCCAGCAGAGAGAGGGCCAGCAGAGAGAGGACCAGCAGAGAGAGGGCCAGCAGAGAGGGGACCAGCAGAGAGGGGACCAGCAGAGAGAGGACCAGCAGAGAGAGGACCAGCAGAGAGGGGACCAGCAGAGAGGGGACCAGCAGAGAGAGGACCAGCAGAGAGAGGACCAGCAGAGAGAGGACCAGCAGAGAGTGGACCAGCAGAGAGAGGACCAGCAGAGAGAGGGCCAGCAGAGAGAGGACCAGCAGAGAGAGGACCAGCAGAGAGAGGGCCAGCAGAGAGAGGACCAGCAGAGAGAGGACCAGCAGAGAGTGGACCAGCAGAGAGGGGACCAGCAGAGAGAGGACCAGCAGAGAGAGGACCAGCAGAGAGTGGACCAGCAGAGAGACGACCAGCAGAGAGAGGACCAGCAGAGAGAGGGCCAGCAGAGAGAGGGCCAGCAGAGAGAGGACCAGCAGAGAGAGGGCCAGCAGAGAGGGGACCAGCAGAGAGGGGACCAGCAGAGAGAGGACCAGCAGAGAGAGGACCAGCAGAGAGGGGACCAGCAGAGAGGGGACCAGCAGAGAGAGGACCAGCAGAGAGAGGACCAGCAGAGAGAGGACCAGCAGAGAGTGGACCAGCAGAGAGAGGACCAGCAGAGAGAGGGCCAGCAGAGAGAGGACCAGCAGAGAGAGGACCAGCAGAGAGAGGGCCAGCAGAGAGAGGACCAGCAGAGAGAGGACCAGCAGAGAGTGGACCAGCAGAGAGGGGACCAGCAGAGAGAGGACCAGCAGAGAGAGGACCAGCAGAGAGTGGACCAGCAGAGAGAGGACCAGCAGAGAGAGGACCAGCAGAGAGAGGGCCAGCAGAGAGTGGACCAGCAGAGAGTGGACCAGCAGAGAGAGGACCAGCAGAGAGAGGACCAGCAGAGAGAGGACCAGCAGAGAGAGGAACAGCAGAGAGTGGACCAGCAGAGAGAGGACCAGCAGAGAGGGGACCAGCAGAGAGAGGGCCAGCAGTGAGAGGACCAGCAGAGAGTGGACCAGCAGAGAGAGGACCAGCAGAGAGAGGACCAGCAGAGAGAGGACCAGCAGAGAGAGGACCAGCAGAGAGAGGACCAGCAGAGAGAGGGCCAGCAGAGAGAGGACCAGCAGAGAGAGGACCAGCAGAGAGAGGACCAGCAGAAAGAGGACCAGCAGAGAGAGGACCAGCAGAGAGAGGGCCAGCAGAGAGAGGGCCAGCAGAGAGGAGACCAGCAGAGAGAGGGCCAGCAGAGAGAGGACCAGCAGAGAGTGGACCAGCAGAGAGAGGACCAGCAGAGAGAGGACCAGCAGAGAGAGGACCAGCAGAGAGAGGACCAGCAGAGAGTGGACCAGCAGAGAGAGGACCAGCAGAGAGAGGGCCAGCAGAGAGAGGACCAGCAGAGAGAGGACCAGCAGAGAGTGGACCAGCAGAGAGAGGACCAGCAGAGAGACGACCAGCAGAGAGAGGGCCAGCAGAGAGAGGACCAGCAGAGAGAGGACCAGCAGAGAGAGGACCAGCAGAGAGGGGACCAGCAGAGAGGGGACCAGCAGAGAGAGGACCAGCAGAGAGGGGACCAGCAGAGAGAGGGCCAGCAGAGAGAGGGCCAGCAGAGAGAGGGCCAGCAGAGAGGGGACCAGCAGAGAGTGGACCAGCAGAGAGAGGGCCAGCAGAGAGAGGGCCAGCAGAGAGAGGAGCAGCAGAGAGAGGACCAGCAGAGAGAGGAGCAGCAGAGAGAGGACCAGCAGAGAGAGGGCCAGCAGAGAGAGGACCAGCAGAGAGAGGACCAGCAGAGAGAGGACCAGCAGAGAGGGAACCAGCAGAGAGAGGACCAGCAGGGAGTGGACCAGCAGAGAGAGGACCAGCAGAGAGAGGACCAGCAGAGAGAGCACCAGCAGAGAGAGGGCCAGCAGAGAGAGGACCAGCAGAGAGGGAACCAGCAGAGAGAGGACCAGCAGAGAGTGGACCAGCAGAGAGAGGACCAGCAGAGAGAGGACCAGCAGAGAGAGGACCAGCAGAGAGAGGGCCAGCAGAGAGAGGACCAGCAGAGAGGGGACCAGCAGAGAGGGGACCAGCAGAGAGGGGACCAGCAGAGAGGGGACCAGCAGAGAGAGGGGACCAGCAGAGAGAGGACCAGCAGAGAGAGGACCAGCAGAGAGAGGGCCAGCAGCGAGGGGACCAGCAGAGAGAGGGGACCAGCAGAGAGAGGACCAGCAGAGAGAGGGCCAGCAGCGAGGGGACCAGCAGAGAGAGGGCCAGCAGAGAGAGGACCAGCAGAGAGGGGGCCAGCAGCGAGGGGACCAGCAGAGAGGGGACCAGCAGAGAGAGGACCCGCAGAGAGGGGACCAGCAGAGAGGTGCAGCTTGCAGGAGGCACTAGCCACGAAACAGGGTCTACAGACAGAGCCTCAGTTTCCTTGTCATGTCTGAACACCAGTGTCTAAGGAGGCTTAGGATGTCGCATCAGGTGGTGGCAGACATTTGCAGCCTCCTAGAAGAAGACTTGCTGCTTGCTGGACCTGGTGGCCACACGTTACCGGTGGCTGTCAAAAGTCACCTCCACCCTCAACAATTTTTGCCTCTGGATCCTTCCGCAGACATATGCAGGATCTCCAAGTTGGCTGCCCACAAATGCATAAGAAAGGTGACTGATGTGTTGTTTGCGAGGGCTGGCAATTATTACTTTGCCACCGATGATGCCAGTAAGAATGAGCGGGCGCTCAGCTTTGCAGCACTAGCTGGCTTCCGACAGGTACAGGGCACCATCGATTGCACATTTGTGGCAATCCGGGCACCCACAGAACAACCAGGAGTATTTTTCATCTGCAAGGGCTTCCACTCCATCAATGTGCAGCTGGTGTGCAACCACAAAAGGACGTTTATGCAGGAGTGCGCAAGATTCCCGGGAAGCTGCCATGATGCTTTTGTCCTGCAGCAATCCAAGCTCCCTGATCTCTTGAGACCTGGAAGTAGACTTAAGGGGAGGCTACTATGCGACAAGAGATACCCACTGCAAACTTGGATCATGACACCCGTCAGAAACCCAACCACTGAAGCCCAACAGCGCTACAATGAATGCCATATCACCACCAGATCTGTGATTGAACAGGCTATCTGCATGCTGAAGATGCGCTTCAGGTGCCTAGAATGATCTGGAGGCGCCCTTCAGTATGCACCAACCAAGGTCTCCAGAATGGTCGTGCTTTGCTGCACTCCGCACAACATGCGAGGCTTGGACCTGCAGGAGGAACAAGGCGAATAGCTGAGATCACAGAATCCCCACAGTACAGATAGAGGCCATTTCGGCCCATCGAGCCTGCACCAACACATATCCCACCCTATCCCTGTAACCCCACGTATTTAATCCCCCTAACACTAAGGGTCAATTTATCATAGCCAAATCAACCTAACCCGCTCATCTTTGGACTGTGGGAGGAAACCGGAGCACCCGGAGGAAACCCACGCAGACACGGGGAGAATGTGCAAACTCCACACAGACAGTCACCCTAGGCCGGATTCGAACCCGGTTCCCTGGCGCTGTGAGGCAACAGTGCTAACCACTATGCCACCGTGCTGCCCAGATCCTCCACAGACAATTCGGAGGGGGAGGAGGAAGAAGAAGAGGAAGAGGGTGATGAGGGCAATGCACCCCCAGCTGCTCACATTGCTGCCCAGAATGCCCGGCTGCCCTTATTAATGTAAGTTTCAGTTAGGTTGCACCAGTGCACCTATGTCACCAGAAAATGCAACGGCCACTCTTCCCCTTCTGCCCCCTCCTGCCATTGGCACAGACACAAACCAGTCCTGCAACCAACCACCCACCCCTCCAACATCCCCCCATTGGTCCCCATCAATTCACATCTTCACATTCATCATCAAACAATTTAGAAGGCCACTTACCGCCCAGCACCCAAGAATGGAAAGACGGGAAAGTGGTGAAAAAGAATAACATTTATGCAAGCCAAATAAAGAACAAAAACTTATTACAACAATATTTTCTCAGACACCCCTGTGCATAACCTTATGCAACTACAAAGCCTTATTCTTCCTTTTTCTGCTACTCCTATGTGGTGCAACCTGTGTGTCTTCAGCAGAGGTAGAGGCAGGCTGCTCACATCCCTGCTCTGACTGCTGAGATGCTCTTGGTCAACGTCCTCTTGGTGTTGGAGCCTGTGAGGGCCCCGCCAAAGCCTGCTCCACCTGCACCTGTGCGGGGGCAGATTCATCCATTGGGAGATGAGGCAGCATCTGGACTATCGATTGAGAGGTGGGCTGTGGGTGAGAAGTCGAAGCACTTTGAGTGGAGTCCCCGCTTCCATGAGACCCTGATGGAATAGGCAAGGAGGTCTTCAACAGCATACTTTCAAAAAGCAAGCAACTGAACTTCTCTCTTCCTTATCTCTCCAAAAGGTAGATTGAATGGAACTCCAGAATATCAATCTAAGCTTGAAACCTGCTAATTCATTTTCATCCTCAGCAAGATCTTTTATTTGGCATGATATTTCCATAGTCTCTGCAATTTAAGAATAATCACTTTCCAAAGAGTTCTTGATCATATCTATCCATATTTATCTTTATAAACTTCAACTCCATTCACAACCTGATATTTATCTAGCTCTTTTTTTAAAGAGCTAATTGACACAGAATTACTTGCATTTGGCGAAAGTCAATACTGCATATTTCCTTGGGAAAAGGAATTAATTCCAATCTCATGTCTTGTTTGATTGTATGCTCATGTTCTCTAATTCACTCCCAGCCAAAGTTAAATTATCTCTTTGTGCCTGTTTATTATATGTACAGACACAAGCAGACAGGCTAAGCAACGTCAATGCTGGAACAAGAAACATGTGCAATTAGCAAATGTGAAAATGGAAGAAGATTTGATAAGTGATTATTCACTTAAAGCATTGTAATGAGGCCCTTGCCTGCCTGCAGCAGTATCCTGAGTACGGAGTCAAGACTGAGGGAAGTACGCTGCCTCTATTTCAACCATGCCCCATTCCTGTCAGGTGTTTGGGGGGGGAGGCGGTGGGGGTATTTAATCGGCTCATATTTCAGGGATGTATTGAGTGTGGATGTGTGCCATAAGACTGGACAGTGGCCGATGTAGTATTCATTTTTAAAAAGGGAGAAAGAGCTAACCATAATTACAGGGCAGTTAGCTTAACATCTGTGTTAGGGAACATTTTTGAGTTTTTAGTTTATCTAGATATGTGGTAATTTCACAAGAAAATAAGCAAGAAGTAGCCAGCATAGATTTCAAAAGGGATGACTGTGTTTGACAAACCACATAGAGGGGGAAAAATTCAGTTGGTTGCGCCTCCCGTTAGCGCCTTAAGAGGGCGCTAATGGGGCGCAAAGCATCTAGCGCCCGGGCACGGCGATGTGTGCGCTGCTCGTGAAATTAACTAGACATTTTGCGGTGGTGCTAAACACTACCGCCACGATCTCCTGCGCCGGCAGATCATGACGTCAGTCGAGTGCGCAACGCCCCGGTATCGCCCCGGAGCGGCTATTGAGTGATGCCCCCTGCCTTACCGCCTGCCGCTAGCAACGACAGGTTGAGGGGAGCGTTTTGCAGTCAGGAAGGGACTGGGGGAAGCGCTATTTAAAGGCGACCGCTTTCTGCATTTTATTGTTGGTGACATTTTTGAACCATGCATTCTGAGAGAGAGAGAGAGACTTCTGGAGAGATTCAACGCTGTGTGAAGGAGTTTTGGGTACTGAGCAGCACTTTGCAGGTTCATTTTGATTTGTCCTTCCTTGTATCGATTTAGAAGAGACTCTGGGGGCTGCACTCTGAGCTCTTTCCCTGGTACTCTCCATTGTTCTTTCCAGCAGATTTGATGTGCATGTCTCTCCAGGCCGAGATTCAAGGCTGCAATGAGCAGGATGTGGATGGAAAGCAAGATTAACCCTCCCCTTTACGAACTGGCCCGCGCCATTGTGTG
Source organism: Squalus acanthias (assembly GCA_030390025.1). Lineage (NCBI taxonomy): Eukaryota > Metazoa > Chordata > Chondrichthyes > Squaliformes > Squalidae > Squalus > Squalus acanthias. Next base: position 31,947,741 of record CM059427.1, on the reverse strand, counting down.
TGTGTTCCATTGCTGACTGACATCATATGAGCTTCGCCAGCGCTCTAAGGTAGCGCCTCGCTCCTCGGCCTTTGCGCCTTAAGACAGATGTGAAGCGCCTGATTTAGCGCTCCAATCACCTCCAGGGTCGATAAAAGTCAAGTTTGCAGTCGGTGGCGATAATTAGCGTCAGGCGCTAATCTTTGCGCCCGGCCGATAATTGCGCCCCAAATGGGGCGATACTGAATTTCTCCCCCAGAATTCTTTGAGGAGGTAAGGAACGTGGTGGATAGGGGAAATGCAGTGAATATAGTGTACATGGACTTTAGGAAAGCCTTTGACAAGGGTCCACATGGGAGATTAATAGAGAAGATTAAGGGGTATGGAATTAGGAAGAGGATAGAAAACTGGATTAAAAATTGGTTAGTCCATGGCCATCAGTAGTAGGCTGCATGGAGTGGGCACAGATGTTGCTGCTTCTCATGGCAGTGACAATAATGCAGACCCTTCTAAAACCAGCACATGAGAGAACTTTTGTGAAGCAGAGAGTACAGGTATAATGAAGTAATGATAAATTTTGTAAGCGGTTTTGATCCTAGCCCAATTGCTAGATGGACGGTTCGAATCGCCCCCGCCTTACGAAAGTTCTATACCTGGGAATTATTATTCAGAGTGTAAATGAAATAAGTCACGGACAGGAAGGCTTCGGTGAAAAATCAAACTTATATTTATTTGGTCTAACATACACTGGCTAAAACATGCACTACTAAATGAAATCACTGTCTCTGTGGAGAATAAAATCCAGGTTACAAACAACATACATACAGTACAAAACTGGGGACTATGACAAGCAGTAATTCCCTTGTTGCTATGGTGGACTCTAATTCCACCCCTACCAACGAATTACCCAGTCGCATAAGCCCCTTTGCCTGGCTGAACCAAATGAAGCTCCCACCCCGGAATAGCCCAAAAGCTTCACTTCTGAGAAAAACTCTGAGCCCTCTGGTTACCGGCTTGGGACACTCGAGACCATGCTTACCACCACACGCAGTCGGTCTCGATCGCTCCGCTTAGCTGCTTCTTCCTCTGGTACTACTTCTTGTTAGGTCGATCTTGGTGCAGCGAGAGCGAGAGAGAATGGTGGGAAAGGGTCTATCTTTATAGGAGTCTTGCTACCCCTATCTTTCCCGCCAATCTTTAAAATCCTTTTGTTTCTAAGCACTCTGGTGCTTAATCAGTGATGGGTCATCCTCAGACTCATGAGTATTCCGTGATTGGACTAATGGCCCTAAGTCTGGGACATATTTCGGTCTTTGTGTTGGGAAAAAACTGGCTCCTCTTTGGCTGGCTAGGCTAGTGGGTCCATTGTTCTGTTTCTCTTCTGAGATGGAGGTGAGAAGTGCTTTTGCATATTCTGGATGACTGACAGTTCTTTTGTCACAGCCAACTGCCATGCGTTCTCTGGAGTTTTAACAAACCAGTTTTTCACATATCTGCACAGGGTGATCCCATCACAGGGAAAATACCCTCAGAAAAATCCCATAAAGTCCACAAAATATTCTCGACTGAGTCCATTCTTCAAACAGAGACTTTGCGATCTCTTCAATTTGTACAAATAAATTGCTAGGCCACACTTAGAGCATTGTGTACCATTTTGGGCACTCCATTATAGAAAAGTTATTAAAGTCATAAAGCAAGTACAGTGTAGATTCATCAGGATGATGGTATGATAGGAAATTACTGTTTTGAAAAGAGACTGAAGTAGAGAAGGTTAAGAGGAGATTTAATAGGGTTTAAAAAAAATGATGACATTTTGAGAATGAATAGTAAAAGACAATTCCTCTGGTTAAGGATTCATTAATGGGGGTCATCAATTTAAACTTGTCAGTAAGAGAGTGAGAGAGATTAGAAATTTCTTTATGCAGAGGGTTGTTGGAGCATGGAATACTTTACCACAGGGAGTGATTTAGGCAGAGATCATTGCATCTTTTAAGGGAAAATTGGACGAATATTTGAAACAAAGGAAGAGACAGTGGAGAGAGGATAGTTGGATTAGTTTTGGATTGCTCTAGCAAAAGACATTTCACAGACCTGATCGATCAAGTGGCCTCCTTCTGCATTGTAAACTTATATGGTTGTCTGGGATTTAGCATTTGTTTATCTTACAAGAGACAGCCATTTATTCCAATTCCTGACCTTCTGGTTGGAAGGCAGATGTTCTATTGCTTGAGCTACCAAGCTGTCCATGAGAATTAATTTCATTTCTGACATATAATAAAGGAGTACAAAATGTAAGGCGACTCTCATCACATCTCTCTGCGTTTGTTTTAATCTTAGGTCTTCAGAAATTAAGACAAGTGTCTAAAGCCAGTGTGCAGTATTCTGCTCCTTCTTTGTAACCTGTTGTGATGAAAAGGACAGTGCGTTTTGCCAAGTTTCTGCCAAGATCATCTATCATGTTAGCAGACTACTGTTTAATAGCTTCATTTGTTCACAAGCTATGTCAATATTATTCTTTATTGTGTAGTTTACACTTGCTGGGACTGTTAAAATATCAAAGAGATCACAGTAGCATTTCTGAAATAGCTTGTAAATTGAGGCTGGTGTAAGAGCAGAGTGGCATCGTTTTTTTCCCCAAGCAAATTTGCGTGTAACTGATTTATGCCGGTACATTGCTATTCGTAAAAAAACCTACGTTTGCTGCGTGCATGCAGCCTCTACCGCGCACGCGGTTCACCTCTGAACCGCTCCCTTCACGAGACCGGAAGTTCCGGTTTCCCGCACATGCGCAGTGCATGCAGGAAACTGGCACTTCAGGAGGCCTTGCGGGTGAGTACACAGTGCGTACTCACCCGGCAAGTGCCGAATTTTTGGCCCATTATTTCCTTCTACATAAATAATTTTAACTGTAAATAGAAGCTGCATTGTCTGCCCTAAAAATTCAACTTCTCCTCCAGTGCACCATCAACCTTTTTCAAATGAACATTCAACTGGAATACATAAATTACAAAATCCAGCATATTATCCATCGAACTGTATTGGTGCACATGTGTAATTTCTAAAGAACTGTGGTCATGAAATTTCACTCTACCAACTATGATCTGTCAATACTAAGGGGTCAATTTTAATCTGAGTGTGTTTCGTGTGGCGAGGAATGGGGCGTTGCTCACTGGTCTGTTTCAGGCCTGCAGTATTTTAACTCCCGGGTCTTATTTAAATACCACTGGTCTACTTACTACCCAGAAGGGATGTGAAGAGGGCATAGGGTGGCTACCAGCAGGTGAACATCAGGTGACTGCAGGTTCTAGGAAAATGGCAGGGAGGTGGTTTTGGAAGGGTCACGTGGGAGGAAAGAAATATACAATGAAGTAAAAATGTTAGCATACAGGTGTATAGTTATGATCATCTTTATTAGGACATGACACACAGACATTAATTTAAACCATTTAGAATATAGAAATTAGAATGCGAGATAATACAGCTGAATTTGTGTTTGTTTTTATGTTCTGATGTAGGCAAATTAACTCAGTTGGGAATATGGGCATAAGTTCCTGTTGGCAAAATCGGCACAAAAACTAACCTGTGTAAGTTTTGGCATAACTTACCAGTAAATTCCAGGCCTAAGTGCTTCTATTTTATCTTTCTATATGTCATTCATATCTGGATTAACATTACAAAAGAAATTCAGCACTGATATGTGAACTATCTCTCATATTACTTTTACTTAAATGATTATTTTAAAGTATATAATACACAGCTGCTAACAGTTTGCATCTTTCCTCACTGCTGAAATTGATTTTAAAGCCATGCAATATGGGTGCCATATTCATTAGAATGGAATAAAAACAGAAAATGCTGGTACTCAGCAGGTCAGGCAGCATCTGTGGAGAGAGAAACAGAGTTAACTCCTCAGATGCTGCCTGACCTGCTGAGTAGTTCCAGCATTTTCTGTTTTTATTTCAGGTTTCCAGCGTCCACACTATTTTGCTTTTTCATTAGAATAGAAACTGACTGGAAATTGCAACAGGTTAGATGTTCTACTTTTTTAAATGTACAACTTAATGAGAACTTTTAGGTTAAGTAAAGGGCACATTGATATCAATGTCATGCAGCCAGACTACCTTGGCACTACCAACCCAAAATTCAGTCTGATAATCTTTGCTTTGAAAAAAATGAACTACACTTCAAACACAAAAATATTTGCAATGTAATGGAATTGAGTTTAAATGATGTAGTAGATTCTAGGTTCATTTTGCCCAAATTGAACTGTAAATATGTTCTTGGTTTGCTTGTTAACTGTAGTAGAATATGAGGCAACAATATTTAAAATGCATGTGGTTTCTATTCTATATAAAACTATTGCAGGTGCCATTCATTACTATATTGCAGTCCACATCTCATTTGTGCTAATTTCTTGAATTTCTACATTCTGCTATTGGGAGATTTCAATATATTGCATTCTATTGCAGATACAGCAGTAGCAGCATTGGTACAATACATTATTTTATACATACATAATAAATATATTGCATTGTGGAGGAGACTAAATGGAAACGTAGGCTAAAATCTTTCATTGAAGTTTAAATCCAATCCAAACATGGAATATACATAATCACTCTCTCTGATAGTTGTTGAGAGTCTAAAAATAAGTTTAGGTCATTTGAATATAATTTGAAGTAAATATGAATGCATATATTTACTTTAAATTACTTATAATTCACTATGGACACAGTTCAGAAAACAACATACCTCTGTTTATCTTGCAAAATATTCCCACAAATTTTTGAGCTGATTAAATACTTGTTTTTAGAAACTAATCTTCAATAATTTACACTTATGGATCAAATATTAAGTACCCATTGTTTAAAGTATGGTTGACTTTTGCTTTGTAATATTTATATTTGTTTTCATTTTGATAATATGGTAGAAAGAACTTGCATTTATAATATAATTAGTGACCACTTCTATTATTGGAAGAATCATTTTCATGTATACAAAATACATTGGTTTAATTGAGCATAAAGCTAGATCATAAAAACTCAGTAAACATTAATAAATGCAGATAGGTCTCACAGAATAACTTGACTTTCTTATGCTAATTTTTTTAATTCATTCACAGGATGTGGGCTTCGCTGGCAAGGCCAGCTTTTATTGCGCATCCCTAATTGCCCGTGAGAAGGTGGTGGTGAGCTGCCTTTTTGAACCACTGTAGTCCGTGTGGTGAAGGTGCTCCACAGTGCTATTAGGAATTGAGTTCCAGGATTTTGGCCCAGTGACGATAAAGGAATGGCGATATATTTCCAAGTCAGGATGGTGTGTAACTTGGAGGGGGACTTGGAGGTAATGGTGTTCCCATGCACCTGCTGCCCTTGTCCTTCTAGGTGGTAGAGGTCACGGCTAGATCTGGAGCACAAGTCTTCAGCACCACAGCCTTTGCTGTATCCAGTGCACTCAGCCGTTTCTTGATATCACGTGGAGTGAAACAAATTGGCTGAAGCCTGGCTTCTGTGATGGTGGGGACCTCAGGAGGAGGCCAAGATGGATCATCCACTCGGTACTTTTGGCTGAAGATGGTTGCAAACGCTTCGGCCATGTCTTTTGCACTCACGTGCTGGGCTCCACCATCATTGAGGATGGGGATGTTCATGGAGCCTCCTCCTTCTGTTTAGTTGTTTAATTGCCCACCACCATTCATGACTGGATGTGGCAGGACTGCAAAGCTTTAATTTGATCTGTTGATTATGGGATTGCTTAGCTCTGTCTATAGCATGCTGCTTCCATTGTTTAGCATGCATGTGGGACTGTGTTGTAGCATCACCAAGCTGGCACCTCATTTTTAGGTACGTTTGCTAGGCCATTTCAGAGTCAACCACATTGCTGTGGGTCTGGAGTCACCTATAGGGCAGACCGGGTAAGGACAGCAGATTTCCTTCCCTAAAGGACTTTATGGATAAGCATTGAGATGATTTATCTCTACTCAATTTTTTTAATTGAAAGTTCAGTTTATATCAAGTTTAACAATCAATGGCCTGGAATTTGCAGTCAGCGGCGAAGCGACGGCGCTCGCTGCTGACTTCAAAGAAAGCTGCCCACAAAGATCTAGCGATCTCTGTGTCATGAATTTCAGCTCTCCCGACCTTAGTTTGAATCTGGCACCAAATCAAGCGAATCTCCAGCGTCCAGCAACATCGATGTCATCAAGCAAGCTAAGCAGCCAATCACAATGAAGAATTCTCACAGAGCGCAAACCAGGAAGTAAAATGCACAGATTATAATTTACTTTTTATTAATTCTACAGAGTGTGAAATAAAGATTGGGACATACACATAGGATTAAGGTAGAAGTTGAACAAACTTTAAAAAATATATATTAAAAGCCATGCAAGACTTATCATATTAATGGAAAAATTTGACATTCCACAAATATAAAATTAGTTTTTCAGGGCCAGAATGGTTGAGCAGCAGTCAATACGCATTTAAAAACCCAGTTACACCTCTTTCAACGAGGCTTAACTTTTTCGGGTGGGGGGGGGGGTGGGGCGGTTAACAGTGCTATTCCAGTGTAATAGACTAAGTTCTCGTCAGAAACTGTGATTTGAATTGATTGGCGGCTTTGGGGAGTTCCAGAGCGCAACCTGTGGAGGAGCAGGGAATGACTAAAAGCAACTTCTGGATTTTTGCGTTTATCTGCGCATGCACTGATTACAGAAGTTGCTGTACTTTCAGAAGAGTAATGCTGGCAAACGCTGACAGTTTCGCCATCATTACCACCGCAAAATCCATCCAAAATTCTGTCCATGTTTGACATTCAAGTCAGTCAAGTTTCCTGATTTAAATATAACTAATTGATTAATTGCTTGTAGAACATTGATGGTCACTGACTTTATAGTTCCTTTACTTTGCTTTTTTTGGCCTTCACAAATGTTCCCATGGATGAGATGGTTCAAAAATGCATGTCAGTTGTATTTTATTAGTGGAAGTAATTGAAACTGACTGCTGCAACACAGGGATTTACATGATTCTATTTTACACTTGTCATTAACATTCTATCACATTGAATTATACACAGTCTTGGATATTTTGCTTGTGATCGGAATAGTTACAGGTGTTGGATATGGAGTCTATAATGTTTCTGAGGTGACTTGCAGGGGATAATTTTAACCTAACCGGCCCAGCGGGAAGCTGATGGGATCGGGTCAGCCGTCCGTTTTACACCCAGCTCGATTTTACTCTCCACTGAAATCAGGCAGAGTATATAACAGGGGACCGAAACAATCCTGTCAGTATTCCGGCAGTCGGCTTAGGTTAAAATGACCTCCACAGATCCAACATGTGACATTTAAGCATGGCCACACTTCATGAACAATTGTTGAAATAGCCCATGTTTTGCAGAGCCATTCCATCAATCCTGATTTTATCCCTTGTCTTCCACCTTTTAGGAAATTATTCCCTTTTGGGCTCACACAGTGGGGGAGATTATAACAGAGTGGGTTTCGGTTGGGGTGAGTATCAACCTGCCCAACGTCATTAGTTTAATGCCTGTGCTATTTTAACTGAGGGTATGGTAGCATAGTGGTTACGCTACTAGACTAGTAATCTAGAGGCCTGGACTAATGATCCGGAGACATGAGTTCAAATCCCCGGCAGCTGGGGAATTTAAATTCAGTTAATTAAATAAATTTGGAATTAAAAAGCTAGTATCAGTAATGGTGACTGTGAAACTACCGGATTGTCGTAAAAACCCATCCTTTAGGGAAGGATATCGACTGTCCTTACCTGGTCTGACCTATATGTCACTCCAGACCCACAGCAATGTGGTTGACTTGTAAATGGCCTAGCAAGCCACAGAGTTGTACCAAACCGCTATGAAAAAGATCTTCACCCTGCAGCGGTTTAAGAAGGTGGCTCATCACCATCTTCTCAAGGGCAGTTAGGGATGAGCAATAAATGCTGGCCTTGCCAACGACGCCCACAATCCGTGAATGAATTTAAAAAAACTCCCAGGCCTCATTCGGGTCAGATCCTACATGTACTAATATTAATTTAGAACTGCTCAGGTCTGACCTCAGCATCGTCACAGGTCAATTAAACAATTTTTACTCAGTTGCAGAGCTGTGTCATGCTGCCTATTATTTATAAATCCAGATTAACTGTAACCTACCAGGTTGGTTGCCAAGAAAAAGTGGGGTCACTCATCTCATATCTGGAGGTGATACAACTGTGGAGGTGCTTGTGGAGCAGGAAGGAGGGCCTTTTTTCTTTAGGTGGATGACAGCTATGCCAAATTAGCCAGCAGCAGTAGAGAGTTGGCTGGGCAGGTCAATGCCAGAAGCATAGTTCCTAGGAACTGGCTGCAGTGTAGGAAGATATTTAATGACCCTACCAGGTTTGTCAAGACTTATCTTCGCATCTCTCTCGCTCTCCACACAGCCGTGCAACACTCTACTTTAGCCACAGCACAAGCAATATTTCCCTGCCCCACTTCACAATCCTCTCCTCCAATCACAATGGGACTCTTCACTACACCTCCTTCTGCTTGCACTCACACACAACAGCTGCTACTATCCTCACAACTACTTCCCTCTCTTGTCCACACTTGCTGCTTCTCCCTGTCAGCATGCGCACTATGCTAAGCTGCCTCACCCATCCTCAAAGCACTTCGACAGTAATGGTGACCGTGAAACTACCGGATTTACTCACACTCTTCTTACAATTTTCATATTAAAAGGACCTTGACTCAGGCGGGCACTCAGGCCGCCCTGTGGTAGGCCCTGGAGAAGATAGGGATGGCCACATGGTTGCCAGGAACAGGGCGCTATGTCACATCCCACCATTTGAGGAGCTTACGCTGGCTGGAGACCTCTATATCTCTCCCAATAGTTGCATTCCACAGCCAAGTAACAGCTTGAAGCATTTAATATTAGTTCTAACTTCAAATGTTCCAGCTATACTCATCTGGGGGGCGCGGTGGATAAAATGTTATTTTAGAGCCTCTAAATACATATATTCATGAAACTAAAAGGTCCTCTCCACTTAATGACATGCAAGTCATAAACGGTCCTTAAAGACATCCACCACACTGCACTGTTTGGAAATTGCATGTTAACTCAGCTCTCTACCACCAGGAGAAAACACACAAGGGTGGAGTTTCCTCAACACAGTGCATGGTGGGATGTCTCTCTTCCTCCACACCCTCACCCTCACTCTGTACTTTTTGCACCATTACCATCCCCGGCTGAGAGGATAGGTTTGAAACTAGTTCTCTGTCAAGGATACACATGAGTTGACTGCTACAAGGTGCTGGAGAAATACCTTATTAACCTGCCCTATGATTTTTTGTCCCCTACATTTGCGGAAGCACCCAATCTCTGCTTGTAGTGCCTCAAACTGAAGTGCCAAACTGAAGCAAAAGTTGAATTAAACCAAATTGATCGTGGATTTGTCCCTCGTGGTAGCTACCGTTTTTTTCTGTTTAGAGAGCCTAAGCTGAAAAGTAGCTGCTTCCCTTCATTTTACTGCAGAAAAGAAAGATTTTATAATAAAACTTTTAAGCATTCACTCTTGCATTTCATTGTAAAAATTCAAATGCATATAGGCCATTTGCAGCCAAGTTCTGTAAATGATAATTATTAAAACACAATGAAATTATACTGGAATTGTTCATAAAATTTAATTTCTACAAAAATGTACAAATGGCTCAATTTACAGCAAAGAATACAATTACACCATCTGCAGGCTATTGCTAAAGAAGCAACAAAGTACATATGATATGAACACTGGCCAAGCTTTTCAGTTTAGCTGCTATGGCATCAATTGATATTACACATGCTGTATAGATTGAAACGGCTTCATCCTACGGCCCCCTTAGGAAACCAACCTTTTAAAAACCAGCTGTCAACCAGCTCCAAAACACAGCACATATGAGTCAGGTTACATCATAAACATTCCAAACTCAGACTTAATGTGACATCAAAACAAAATATGCAAAGGATGGTTTTAGTCTATTACCTACCATAGTTGGCCAATGCCAATGGTGTCACTTAAAAATAGCTATAACTTTTTTTTGGCCAATTCAGTTTTATTACACCACATAGTCAGTTGTCCTAAAATTCTTATGTTTCTTTTGAAAATGTAATCTTAAAATCAGAAATGTTGCTACATTAATACCAGGATTTACAACCTACAAACAGGGATCCCACTTAAAAATATAAAACTGTCAGCAATACATTCTGATATATTCTATTTTCCAATAATCTATGTTGTGATGTTTGAATATTCTCACTAACCAGACTGATATTCAAATCGCATTTAGATGCAAATTAATTACTTTCTATACAGTTTATTTATTGAATATCTGACCAGTTCAGCATGGTCTCTAATTTGTTTCCCTATATTTACCCATGTAGGATACATAATTGTTACTCACATTTCCAAAAGTATCAATAATATATTCCCTGTAGCCACAAAAGACTGCAGTAACATTAAATCAGGTATGTTAGCTTTATAGCTGTAAAAAATCAATGATGACTCATTCAGTTTCTGGTACTGTACCATTTAAAACCTACCACAAGGCAGTAAACAACATTCAGATTGACTTCAGTGAAGGGCTAATCCAAACATTTAGAACAGTAATTGGATTTTTTTCTGTTCTCCTAGAATACCTTTATCTTATTTGAACTATTCTTTTAAGGCATCTGTCCACATATCAATTTCCAATTGATTCTGTACTGATATTATTGGGTAATCTGGTTTTCAGTGCAGTTGCTTTTAAGACTGTGAGGACATTTAGCAACTGATGCATTTGAAGTTTTTATAGTATTAGCAATAGCACTCATCATGCTATTTATAATTTCTAATGTGCTTTCTACCAAAGTAAATGCAAATTAAGAGTGGGCATGTGAAGTCATGCCATGTTGTTGAGATAAGAGCAATCCCTAATGTATTTCCAACTGTTCACTCAAAAGCTCCCAAAATCCGTTTTAGTTCACTCAGGATCACAGAAGGCCAAGATTTCTTCATAGATTTTATATTAAAAGAAATACAAAGTGAAGATTAGCAGTAGGAATGCTGAAGAAATTGATGCATCACAGAATTTTCTTCCATCTTTAGGCATTCAGGGTCATGTTGCGGAGCACCCACTGTTGTGATCGGATTCCACTGCAGTCCCTCATGGTAGGAACCATCTTATCTTCCTCAGATGGTTCATCCAGACACTGATTACTGTTTACATGTCGCAGAGTTAATCTCTGGTGGATTGAGGGGGGGAGAAGAAAGCAATGAGCTGAGAAATGTATTTAAAACTGCATTTACTTTATAACAACAACAACAGCTTGCATTTATATAGTACCTTTAACATAGTAAAATGTCCCAAGGCACTTCACAGGAGGGTTATCAAACAAAAATTTGACACCGAACCACATAAGGAGATATTAGGACAGGTGACCAAAAGCTTGGTCAAAGAGGTAGGTATTTAGAAGTGTCTTAAAGGAGGAGAGAGGGGTAGAGAGGTGGAGAGGTTTAGGGAGGGAATTCCAGAGCTTAGGGCCTAGGTAGCTGAACGCATGCTTGCCAGTGGTGGAGCAATTAAAATCAGGGATGCGCAAAAATTGGAGGAGCACAGAGATCTTGGAGCTCTGCAGGAGGTTACAGAGGTAAGGCCATGGAGGGATTTGAAAACAAGGGTGAGAATTTTAAAATCAAGGCGTTGCCGGACTGGGTCAGCAAACACGGGTGACGGGTGAACAGGTAGCAGGGTTTTGGATAAGCTCAAGTTTACAACACCAAGGACACCTGTAATGGCCAACAGCTGTGCATTCTATTTTACTATGATGGAAGGGTTCCTGTACAGTGGCACATAACAATAATTCTTCACAACTTTAAGTTTCAGGTTCAAAAATGTAACCATTTTATTTTTCCTTCCATCCTGTGAAGAGATCTCATTTTTTCCCTCCATTCCAGATTTTTAATAAAGCACATTAATTTGATTTCTGTAACCAGGACTGCATTTTTCAACTTTACAGCAACTACTGGTGTCCAGATGAATTATACTATATTCCATTATATTGGCAGTATGTCCCTAAATTAAATTTCAAGAAAACACACTTACCTGGAACTTATACCAAAAATACAAAAAAGTGTTACATACATTAGCTGCTAACAATTTCAAAACACCTCCATTTATCAGTTAATTTTCCAATACATCACTGATTGGCACATCACTGCAGCTTCTGTCATTTCTAGTACGTCTCAGGAAATGTTCAGATTGGTATTTGTAATAGAGCCACCCGGTGGACTACTGATGTATATAATAATAAAGCCATGTACAGTACAGTTCTTACCGGAAGCCATGTTGTGCTGTTGTATATATATATATATGTTGTGTCTCAAGATATTACAGAATTGGCAGGTGAGGATGCGACTGCGGATTCCCTAGCTGAAATTTTTGTTGACGGATAATCCTGCCAACCGATGGAGGAACTGTTAGAGGTTCTTCGTTTTGCAGAAAAACTTAAAAATCTGAGGTAAATTTCGAGTACACTGTCGATGTTGCCAGAGTCCAGATGGCCGCGCCTATGGGAATAATAGGGTGCTTGGGTAAGTTCCATTGTGACCAAGAGACTTTCGGAGCGTATGTGGAGCGCCTACAAATGTTTTTCACCGCGAATAATATCGTCGAAGTTCCCGATGATGTAAACCTTAACCGGGTGGTTTTAGAAATGAAATGGGCTATTTGTTTGACTGAAGCAGGCCCCGAGGTGTATGAAGCCCTGAAAAATTTGCTTGTTCCTGCCAAGCCGAAGGACACGCCACTGTAGGAGATCCTAACCAAGTTAGAACAACACTACAGTCCTGAGCCCCTGGATATTGCTGAAAGTTATCGTTTTGGAACACGTGATCAATTAAATGATATGGGTCTCTGAGTACATTGTAGCTTTAAAAAAGCTATCCATTCGATATCATTTCGGAAACATTCAGGACTGAGCTTTGTGTGACTGCTTTGTTTGTGGGTTGAAAAATGAACGTATCAGAAGTAAATTGTTGACAACCCCTAACATGACTTTTGACTTAGCTTGTCAGACAGCTATGTCGATGGATATGGCCGACCGATACTCCCGAGAGTTCCGCGCCATTTCTAGTCATTAGACAACCGAGGTGAATCGGCTGCAGGCTCACAGTAAAAGGCAGTTGGGCCCCAAGGCCTCAGCAACTGGCCAAGGTAACAGTGCATTGAAGTTGTGCTAGTGGTGCCTGGGACAACACATCGCTCAAAGCTGTCCATATGTGAAGGCAGAGTGTTTCTACTGCAAGAAAACTGGGCATCTTGCGAAGGCGTGCCGACAGAAGAGTAAACCGACTGTCAATGCTAGAAGTAGAAATCGGCAGACACTACATACCGTTGAAGAGAAGCAGCAGGACGAGGAGTTTCTGGAGATTCACGCCATCAGGAGCACGAAGATACCTAACAGCGATTCGCGAGGTATCGTCATCCAAGTAGATGTCGCAGGAAACAGGATACCCATGGAAATCGACACTGGTGCATCCGTGAGCGTAGTACCGGAATCACTATATCGCAACAAGTTGCGTGATTATCGACTAGAGAAATCGAAGGTAGAGCTGCGAGGTAACTCAGGAGAGCAAATCCCTGTAGTAGGAAGTGCCACCATACCAGTGAAATTCCAGGATCAGTGTCAGAGTTTGCCTCTCATAGTAGTGGCAGAAGACAAGCCTGCCTTGATAAGTAGAAATTGGTTGGGATCACTGAAGCTGGATTGGAATGAGATTTTTCGTGTGGAAGCAAAATTTGCATCAAAAGATGATGTCATCAAGCAGTATCCGAAGGTGCTCAGCGAAACGGGCAGTCCGATCCAAGACTCCAAGGCGCGTGTCAGAGTGCAGAAGGACGCAAGACCAGTTTACTGCAAGCCACATCCCGTACCATATGCACTCGAGGAGAAAGTTCAGCAAGAACTCAAAAGACGAGAAACTGAGAACATTATCTCTAAGGTAGATCTGAGTAATTGGGCTACGCCCATTGTTGTTGTACCCAAGTCAGATGGTAAGGTAAGGTTGTGTGGTGATTATAAGGTAACCGTAAACCAGGTTCTAGGGTGTAATCTACCCAATACATTGCTAAATGTGGAAGATTTGTTCACAACGCTGACAGATGGCCAGATCTTTTCGAAGTTAGATCTAACAAACGCCTACCTACAACTTGAGTTAGATGAAGAATCCAAGTCATGCTTGACTATAAATAATCACCGAGGCCTATATCAGTTCAATAGGCTACCATCTGGAGTGTCTTCTGCCCCCGACATATTCCAGGGGGTGATGAACCAAATATTGCAAGGGATTGAAGGGGTAGTGTGTTATTTGGATGACATACTCATTTCAGCCCCAAACAGGCAAATCCATGATGAGATGTTGAATGAAGTGCTCAAACGGCTAGAGAAGCACGGAGTACGAGTGAGAGCTCACAAGTGTGAGTTGTTTCAAAACTCAGTGGAGTACTTAGGGCACAGAGTAGACAAAGATGGTTTACATCCAGCCAAGGGAAAGCTGGATGCAATCAGAAATGCACCCACTCCCAATAATGTCTCTGAGCTTTGATCATTTTTGCGTCTTTTGAATTATTATGAAAACTTACTCCAAAATTTGGCTACATTGTTACATCCACTGAATGAGCTGTTCAGAAAAGAGGTCCCTTGGAAGTGGTCAAAAGAATACGACACAGCATTCGAAGAGTGTAAAAGCCAGTTAATAGAGAGTACCATGTTAGTTCACTATGATGTATCTAAGGAGATCAAGCTAGCTTGTGATGCCTCTTGTACGGAGTTGGGGCAGTGATCTCTCATGTACTAGATAGTGGGGAGGAGAGACCAATTGCTTTTGCTTCACACACTCTCAGTACCAGTGAGCGGAATTATGTGCAGATCAAAAGGGAAGCTTTGTCATTGATTTTGGGGGTCAAGAAGTTTCACAAATACTTATTTGGTCATAAATTCACCATGCTTATTGACCATAAGCCCCTGGCAGCAATCCTAAGAACATAAGAAATAAGAGCAGGAGTAGGCCATACGGCCCTCGAGCCTGCTCCACCATTCAATAAGATCATGGCTGATCATCGACATGAACTACACTTTCCCGCATGATCTCTGACATGAATCTTGTCATTCATGGGAAATGACTTATGACATAATACTGGGCAGCCTGCTGGTGGCGCTGTCTAGGGAGAGTATAAATACTCGGGCATGGGCCCAGCTTGCTCAGGACATTCTTTAACAGGAACTAAAAGGACAACTAGATCTCCATGTTGTTAAACAGTTGATTAAAGATTTGTTTAACGCTTAGACCAAGTGCCTAGTAGTTTTCTTACGTCAATCTCCATGGGGGAAAATTTGAGTCGCGCCCTCTTTGGGGCGCTAACTTTGCTGGGGCGCTACCCCGAAATAATTAGCGCCCCCATGGCTGAAGTTCATCAGTAGCACCCCAAGAGGGAAGCGGGGCGCTACTGGAAGTGCCCCGCCTCCCTCTTGAGGCGCTGCGAGGGAATACACGTCGCGCCGCGGTACTGCAGGCCTTCCTCCCCTTCTTAAAGGGATGGGCCTTGCGCAGCGCGACCCAGGGCCCAGCTGGGCCACCGGGGATCGGAGTGCCGGCAAAAGAGTCCGGCACTCAAGAGAAGTGCCAGGCTCACGGAGCGCAGCCGGCACTCCACGGGGGGGGGGGGGGGGGGGTGGGGGGGAGCTGAGGAGGCCAGGGACAGCAACAGAGGAAGGTGCTGGCAGGTGGCCAGCAACAAAAATGGCCCCCCGGCACCTCGCCTTTAATTAGCGCCACCCCGGCCGCAAGTAGGCCCCCCCTGACCCCATCGGACATAGCGTCCGGCGGTAAGCCAGGGGGCGCTACCGAAGATCGCGGCCGGGGTGCGAGCGGGGTGCTACGCACGCCAATGACGTCATCGCCGGCAGCGCAGCACCGCGGGGCGCTAACGGTTACCGCCGCCGCTAACCTCCCGCTGAATTTCGTGGGAGGTGTTGGCAGCGCCACACCCAGGCGCTAGTTGCTTTGCACCCCGTTAGCGCCCTCTTAGTGTGCTAACAGGAGGCACAAAGCAATCAAATTTCTCCCCCCATATCCCTTGATTCCCCTAGAGTCCAAAACTCTATCTATCTCAGCCTTGAATATACTCAAAGACTCAGCATTCTCAGCCCGCTGGGGCAGAGAATTCCAAAGATTCACAACCCGCTGTTGTATATATATGCTGTGTCTCAAGATATCACAGTACTCTTGTTTCAAGACTCCAAAATTGATGAGTTACTTTTTGATGCACAGCACAACTTTATCATTTTCTTTTGAATGGATAATATGGCAAAGCTTCACATTTCCCCTCAATTTGAAGAAAAACCATTAGTGTCCCTTGGGAACATGCTACTGTTGATAATAAGTATCTCAGTTAATGTACTACGGAACACTGCAGACACTTTGTATCATTGGAAATGTTTGAGCAAGAGCAAATAAATATTCCAGAGCTTCAAATTTACTTTTTTTTTAATACAGCAAAAGAAATGGGAAGGATCTTTTTGCGCAAGTCTTATAACACACAAGGGCTGATTTAAGGAATGTGTGCACCTGATACAGGGCTTCAACTGCCAGAATGTTGAGAATTTACAGGCACAACTCCATAGTTTTCTCTCCATTTATTTTACTGGATGTAAAATTGTGGGGAACCCACATCTGCAACTTCCTGATAGACCCTCCTAGGAATCTAGGCTCTGCACCAAAAGCATGCATTTGTAAAATTAGCCCCAAAGTGTATTCGGGAAGGATTTGGCAGGTTCAAAAAGGAAATTATTACAGTATTCAAGATAGCACTTGCATTACCTTTCAGAACATCAGGGCAACCCAAAGCACTTCACAGCCAATTAAGTACTTTTGAAGAATAGTTAATGTTGTAATGTAGGGAAACGTGGCAGCCAATTTGCATATATTTAAGAAATTAAGTCCATATTCTCTTATAATCTCTCTGCTTACCTGAACACAAATTAGTTTGACTCAGCTTAAATAAATATTGCTATATCATGTGGTATTTACCCACACTGCTGCATTAATCCATACTGTATGCAATGACATAATTCTTTGCTCCCATGCAATTCAGAAAAATCCATCCTAAAATCATTATTCAGAAAAAGTAGCATCCCTTTGTTGCTACACAATGAACAGAAAAAAGATAAATCTATTATTAAAAACCTTGTGTGTGTAATATTGGGCGACTAAGTAGCTTCTAATGTTGCTAATACAAAAGCAAAATACTGCGGATGCTGGGAACTTCTGACAAAAGGTCATCGACCTGAAACGTTAAATTTGTTTCTATCTCCACAAATGATGCCTGACATGCTGAGTATTTCCAGCATTTTCTGTTTTTATTTCTAATTTTGCTAATTGGTCGATGCCATCCACATGCTATCAAGGACTGATCAGATTTTGGAAATAAAATCTATTTTCAGCTGCCATAATAAGTTTCTCATTCTCTCCTCTGTTAATCTTACACCTTGGACATTTTATCTGCTTCTTCCCTCATTGAGTGCTCCAGGTCTGCCCTGCTCAACTCCCTCTCTTTCAGACAAACTGTAGCTGCTCCTACTCTGTTCTTTACAGCTACCCGCAGGGACTTCAGCCACCACTTTCCAGTCCCATGCCCCCTTCCAGATATGGCAACTACTAGACCTTCAGCCTGAAAATTCCTCGTGTCTGAAACTGGGACCATGTATAAAACTGCAAGATCCCCTCGTGAAAAAGTAATGACATTGTTCTAATTATGAGTTGCCGTGACATTGGACCCATTTTCTTCCAGAGAGAGCAATGACTCATTAAGCTGCTTATAATAATGACAATGTACACTCAAGCATCATAGTATAATGCTGGCTATTAGTGAAGTTGTATATATTGTTATCTTTTTCTGAGTGGGTATACAAAAGAAGAAAATATATACAAATTAAAATTTCCTCGCAACAAAAGGATGCTAATAGGCAACACTCAAGAAATGTTTTTTCAAAGTTATTAAGTTTTACATTGAATACAACAAATACACTGTGCACAATAACTTTTCACTTTTGAATTCTAAGCTTTATTCAGTGGATGTTTCTCAGAATTATGGGTTATGGTATGAAGTAAAATGTATTATTTAACATTATAGTTTAGTTCTAGATCAAGCAATTCACTAGGGTGAAAATCTAATAAAGATGGAAGAAAACCACTTGCTGGTCAAAATTTAAATTTTATTTCACATGAATGCCTAATAAACCTTACCAAACCTTGTTAAGTTGGAGCTTTCCTGGCCTATGATGCAAAGTTAACCATCCAGTAATCAGGAGCTCCAATCCTTTGACTATTTTTTTAAAAATTCATATTTATTTTGCTTTCCTTTTTCTCTCGCCATCTTATCAGATATTTTGAAACCATTGGGTAGGAGGGGGTTTGGGCCATATTAATAGTACACTGGACGGTGTCAAGACAGGTTTTTCCCATCACAGAATTCCAGTGTAAAATTTAAATGTCAACAATTCCTCTACATATCTCTGCGATAGCCAATACATTAAAATATAGACAGCACAAAATATAATAAGTATATATAAAAACATAAAAGGTAGGCCTATACTACAAAATCCATGCTCACTTATGAAAGGCAACTGCTCAATACTTAGAAATCAACAGACAAAAACCTGGACTGGGATAAGAACATAAGAAATAAGAGCAGGAGTCGGCCAAACGGCCCCTCGAGCCTGCTCCGCCATTCAATAAGATCATGGCTGATCAACTGGGATATCGAACTGGGACTGCAATCAACTGCTTTGGTCCTACTTTAAATACATCCTTCAAGTACTGAGAAAATTGAGGTGCTCAGAGATATTTTAAATACAACAGTCTATAAGATCTACTAACTTTTATATGGAAAAAAAACTCACAGAAGAAAGCAATTTCTATTCACCTTATCTCCTTTTCTCTCCTGCTCCTTTAAATGACTTTACTTTCTGGCAGATAATTTCCATGGCAGAACTTGCTCAATTTTTTGGATTGAAGTTGAACTGCCATCACTTTTATTGAAAAAAAATTGGTGAGCAAACAGCCACTGAGCTTCCTTAATAAGATTTAACCGTCTATTTACTTTTAGGAGAAAAGGCTGGTAGATGCGATTATTCTGTATATTAACGTACTGTAATCTACAAGTGTTAAATATTTTGCTTCACCATTTTTAATTGTTGCAATTTATTTTCTCTCTCCACTTATGTTTTATTATGTCATTTACTATTCTTCAGCCAATTATGTGGCCAAACTTTTAAGCGAGAGAAATGCCAGGCCTCTACTCTCCTACTAGTTAGTAATAAAGCATTGGGAACATGCCATTGGGGGAAATGTCAAGAACCTTCTGTTCCACCATGCTGCCCCAAGTGTTATACATTTGGAACTCTACTATTTATTTTAAGCCTGTATAAAGACATATTAACTACAAATCTTACCAAAGAATCAATATAAGCTTCAAAATAAAGGCTAAAATATCAAAAAATAATATATTTGTAACTTAGAACTAAGTGTGCAGAAAGTATATCACAGAGCAGTACACAGATCTCCAAATTTTCCTTCCACATGCCATTCAATCCATAATGCTCCTTCCTTCCATAAGCCACTGCATCCCACTCTATCACAAACTCTAACCAACCCATGACATTGCTCTCAGAGAAATGACTGCAAAGTTTTCTCCGCTCCCACATCCCTACCAAAGATACTTCAAGAAAAACTTGAGTGCAGCTAACTTTACCTCCGACATTATTCATCCTTATCATGGTCTTTCTTGGAATAACAGATCCATGGTCCCAGTCGCTGAGAAACCACCTTCCACAGAGTAGTCAATCACCTTTACCTGTACTTAACCTTATTACAGTGATTTGCAAACTTGTCTTTGTGGAAGACTCCCTGCAAATACTAACATGCTCGCAAGGACTCTCTGTCCTAATTTCAAAAAGACTATATAGGGCCTGAATTTGCTGAAAACATGCACCACAGTAATAACACATCTACAGCGTATGCCATTATGATGCAGAAATTCCAGGAAATTATGGTGTGAGTGAATTATACTATTACGTATGCCATGCCATAATTTGCTGTGATTTTTTCCACAGAGACCTCCGCTGAAAACGTTGGAACAGCTAATTAACATCATTCCACCCCTGAGGTGAGGTTAAGTTTGCTGAATTAACAGCACTGTGATCGCCACAGGCACTTGGACCATTACAGAACGGTGCTGGAGGGCTCAGAATCAGTAAAGTATTCAATCACTCTGCATGTTGCCTGAAGGTAACATCTTTACTGACTTCTTATAGGATCTTCAAAACCTCAATTAAGTAATAAAGTAAGTGTTTTTACAGCCAGGCATGTATTAATTTTTCCTTGACTGATGTTATATTTATATTAATATTTAGTGAGCTTGTGTGCTAAGCATCAATTGAAACTGGTAATGAAATATGGTTAGGGAATCGCATGCAGTTTGGGGGGACAACCCCATGTATATAAGTCCCTTCTTAATGCCTTTTCATATATTTATAAATTCATCAATCAAATCAAACCTGACCTGGACATTCTCTCTATACATACTGCGACCCATCCCCACGTTATCAGATCAGAGCCATTGCTTTTAAACATGTTCCTGTTAAGTAACCTGTTGTTCTGTTGTGTCGGGCCCCGGTACCTTCGATGTGCATCAGATATTGACAGCACCATTCCTGATCCACCACTATGCTCGTCATGGAGTATTCTAATTATTTTTTGCAGCAAATTGGCATGGCAGATGAAATTTAATGCAGAGAAGTGCAAAGTGATGCTTTTTCAAAGGAATAATGAGGTGAGGCAATATAAACTAATTGTACAATTTTAAAGGGGTGCAGGAAATGAGAGACCTGGGGGTTGACGTACACAAATCTATGAAGGTAGCAGGACAAGTTGAGAAGGCTGTTAAAAAAGCATATGCGATCCTTGGCTTTATAAATAGAGGCACAGAGTACAAAAGCAAGGAAGTTATGCTAAACCTTTATAAATCACTGGTTAGGCCACAGCTGAAGTATTGGGCTGGATTTTGAATGACCCATGGAGTCGGGTTTGGAGGCGTGTGGGGGGTTAAATTTGTGGGGTCGGGGTTTCCGACCCCATCCCGACTCCATCCCGCCTCCACGCAATTTTGACATAATCAGTCGCGGGGTTCCCGACTCCGTCCCGCCTCCAAGAGGCGGGAGAGGCCATTAAAGCCCTTAACAAGCTGTAAATTGGCTCTGTAATGCCATTTTGAAACACTGTAGCTAGTTTAACCCTCTTCTGACGTGAAGCACGCCTGGTGTGAAACACTCCAGTGAAACCTGGCGGGAGCACAAGTGGATAGCTGACTATCGGCTGCAGGTCCACTATTACAACGGAGATGTGATGAAGGTAGTAGTAGTATTAGGTCTGAACGTCGCCTCTGATGCTGCTGCATTGAATGTCTTCAGAGACTGCCTGGGAGGACTTGCTTGGGAAAAAAAATTCTCTCTCTCTCTCTCTCTCCATCCACACCCCCTTTTTGCATCCAGGGCCACTCACATCAAAAGCCAGGCAGGTCCTCTCTCACCCCAACAGTCTCTGAGACTAGGACTAGGCAGTCAGCAATGATGACGTCATCAGAGGCGACTTTCAGACTGAAAACACTAATTAGTTCATGGGTTCCCACATGCTCCAACTCAATTGCCCAATTAAGTGAAAATTGCATCAGGCATCCACATTAATCTGGAGTCGGGCGGGGAACACGAAATGCGGATTACACGACCCCAACCCGACCCCAAGACAAAATCCAGCCCATTGTGTCCAATTCTAGGCACTACACTTTAGGAAGGACGTCAAGGCCTTGGAGAGGATGCAGAGGAGATTTATTAGAATGGTGCCAAGGAAGAGGGACTTCAGTTATGTAGAGAGACTGGAGAAGCTGGGATTGTTCTCTTTAGAGCAGAGAACGTTAAGGGGAGATTTAATAGAGTTGTTCAAAATTTTGAGGGGTTTTAACAGAGTACATAAAAAGAAACTGTTTCCACTGGCAGGAAGGTCGGTAACCTGAGGACACAGATTTAAGGTTATTGGCAAAAGAACCAGAGTGGAGATGAGGAGAATTTTTTTGATGCAGCGAGGTGTTATGATCTGGAATGCACTGCCTGAAAGGCTGGTGGAAGCAGATTCAGTAGTAACTTTCACAAGGGAATTAGATAAATACTTGAAAAGCAAAAATTTGCAGGGCTATGGGGAATGAGCAGGGGAGTGGGATTAATTGGATAGCTCTTTCAAAAGAGCCGGCATAGGAACGATGGGTAGAATGGTCTCCTTCTGTGCTGTATCATTATATGAATTTTCCACTGAAGGATCGTGGTGCACAACATTCTAACTCATGGGGGGAAAAATTCAGTTGGTTGCGCCTCCTGTTAGCGCCTTAAGAGGGCGCTAATGGAGCGCAAAGCAACTAGCGCCCGGGCACGGCGATGTTTGCACCGCTCACGAAATTAACTAGACATTTTGCGGCGGCGCCAAACAGTACCGCCACGATCTCCTGCGCCGGCAGATCGTGACGTCAGTCTAGTGTGCAACACCCCGGTAGTGCCCCGGAGCGGATATTGAGTGGCGCCCCCTGCCTTACTGCCTGCCGCTAGCAACGACAGGTTGAGGGGAGCGTTTTGCAGTCAGGAAGGGACTGGGGTAGCGCTATTTAAAGGCGATCGCTTCCTGCCTTTTTTTGTTGGCGACATTTTTGAACCACGCATTCTGAGTGAGAGAGACTTCTGGAGGGATTCAACGCTGTGTGAAGGAGTTTTGGGTACTGAGCAGCACTTTGCAGGTTCATTTTGATTTGCCCTTCCTTGTATCGATTTAGAAGAGATTGTGGGGGCTGCACTCTGAGCTCTTTCCCTGGGACTCTCCATTGTTCTTTCCAGCAGATTTGATGTACAGGCCTCTCCAGGCCGAGATTCAAGGCTGCAATGAGCAGGATGTGGATGGAAAGCAAGATCAACTCTCCCCTTTAAGAACTGGCCGGGGCCATTGTGTCTGTGTTCCATTGCTGACTGACATCACGAGCTTCGCCAGCGCTCTGAGTTAGCGCCTCGCTCCTCGGCCTTTGCGCCTTAAGACAGATCTGTAGCGCCTGATTTAGCGCTCCAATCACCTCCAGGGGCGATAAAAGTCAAGTTTGTAGTCGGAGGCGATAATTAGCGCCAGGCACTAATCTTTGCGCCCGGCCGATAATTGTGCCCCAAACGGGGCAATACTGAATTTTTCCCCCATGGTGGTGTCGGCAGTATTGCCATTGATGTGAATTTTAGGCCAATATCAGCTACCCAAAGGAACACTGCAGAAAGTGTTTTATTTATATAACAACAGAAATAATGTAATACAGATAAATATATACCAAAGTTCAGAAATATGATGATATCAGGGACCTCCTAGGATATCGTCAGTTTGAACATCTATGCTTTATTATCCTGAATCTTTCCCACACTCCATGCTTGAACCTCTCTAATTAGGTTTTCGTCCCTACGCAGCACTGAAACGGCCTTAATAAAAGTCTTAAATGACATCCTCTGTGGCCGTGACCATGGTGCTCTATCCCTCCTTATCCATCTTGACCTCTCTGCAGCCTTTGACACGGTCAACCACGCCATCCTCCTCAAACGCCTCTCCTCCATTGTCCAGCTAAATGGGACTTCACTCTTTTGCTTCGACGCTTACCTATCTAATCGTAGCCAGAGAATCTTCAGCAATAGCTTCTCTTCCTGGACCCACACCATTACCTCTTGAATCCCCCAAGGATCTATCCTTTCTCCCTTCCTATTCCTAATATATATGCTGTCCCTTGGCTACATCATCCGAAGACATGACGTCAAGTTCCACATGTACACTGACAACACACAGCTATCTCTGTCCACCACACCTCTCGACCCCTTCACTGCCTCTATATTGAGAAGTCGCACAACACCAGGTTATAGTCCAACAGATTTATTTAATTTTACAAGCTTTCGGAGCTGTCGCTCCTTCTTCAGGTAGGGTAGCTGTGAGAGAATCTCCCAGAATTCACAATATAAACACAGAAAAAATTTATTCAAATCTTTCCCTACATCAAAGACACACTAAGAGCACAGCCAAGACAATGAGATGTGTCCCATGGGGTCCAACGTGTCAAAACACCTGCTGGCTGCATATCCTCTCCATTTGTGTTGGTTCTTGTGTTAGTTTTTAAAAAAAAACCTGGAAAGACCGGCCATGATGTCAAGTCACGTTCTGTATCGTGACATGAACCCGATATCGCGATTGAGGCCATCCTCATGAGTGCGGAACTTGGCTATCAGTTTCTGCTCTATGATTTTGCGCTGTCGTGTATCCCGAAGGCCGCCTTGGAAAACGCTTACCCGCAGATCTGAGGCTGAATGCCCCTGACTGCTGAAGTGTTCCCCGACTGGGAGGCAACCCTCCTGCCTGGCGATTGTTGCGCGGTGTCCGTTCATACGTTGTCTCAGTGTCTGCATGGTCTCGCCGATGTACCATGCTCTGGGGCATCCTTTCCTGCAACGTATCAGGTAGACAACATTGGCCGAGTCACATGAGTATGTACCATGTACCTGGTGGGTAGTGTCCTCACGTGTGATGATGGTATCTGTGTCCATGATCTGGCATGTCTTGCAGAGACGGACGCCTCAGCACTTCACTCTACCGCAAGCCCACGGACAACCTCACGATGCTCCACTTCTCCAGCTTCCACCCTAACCACGTTAAAGAAGCCATCCCCTATGGACAAGCCCTGCGAATACACAGGATCTGCTCAGACGAGGAGGAACGCGATGGACACCTACGGACACTGAAAGACGCCCTCGTAAGAACGGGATATGACGCTCGACTCGTCGATCGACAGTTCCGACGGGCCACAGCGAAAAACCGCATAGACCTCCTCAGAAGACGAACACGGGACACAACCAACAGAGTACCCTACGTCGTCCAGTACTTCAAAAGTACCATCGTTCGCAGCTGATTACCCATCTTTCAGGAGAACAGCAACCACGACACCACACAACCCTGCCACGGCAACCTCTGCAAGACATGCCAGATCATGGACACAGATACCATCATCACAGAGGGTTGCCTCCCAGTCGGGGAACACTTCAGCAGTCAGGGGCATTCAGCCTCAGATCTGCGGGTAAGCGTTTTCCAAGGCGGCCTTCGGGATACACGACAGCGCAAAATCATAGAGCAGAAACTGATAGCCAAGTTCCGCACTCATGAGGATGGCCTCAATCGCGATATCGGGTTCATGTCACGATACAGAACGTGACTTGACATCATGGCCGGTCTTTCCAGGTTTTAAAAAAAAAAACTAACACAAGAACCAACACAAATGGAGAGGATATGCAGCCAGCAGGTGTTTTGACACGTTGGACCCCCTGGGACACATCTCATTGTCTTGGCTGTGCTCTTAGTGTGTCTTTGATGTAGGGAAAGATTTGAATAAATTTTTTCTGTGTTTATATTGTGAATTCTGGGAGATTCTCTCACAGCTACCCTACCTGAAGAAGGAGCGACAGCTCCGAAAGCTTGTAAAATTAAATAAATCTGTTGGACTATAACCTGGTGTTGTGCGACTTCTCATTTTTGTCCACCCCAGTCCAACGCCGGCATCTCCACATCATGCCTCTATATTGTCAGCCTGCTTGTCTGACATCCAGTCCTGGATAGGCTGCAATTTCCTTCAGTTAATTATTGGGAAGATGGACGCCGTTGTCTTTGGTCCCCACCACAAACTCAGTTACCTTGCCACTGATTCCAATCCCCACGTTGGCCACTGTGCAAGGCTGAACCAGACTGTTACAACCTCAGCGTCCTCTTTGACCCCGAGCTGAGCTTCCTAACTCGCACTAGGTCTCGTTCACCCATCACCCCTGTGCTCCCTGAGCTACATTCGCTCCCGGTCCCTCAACACTTCAAATTAAAAATTCTCATCCACGTGTGAAAATCTCTTTGTGGTCTTACCCCTCCCTATCTCTGCAACCTCCTCCAGCCCTACAACCCTCCGAGAACTCTGCTTTCCTCCAACTTTGGCATCCTACACATCCCCCACACCCTTCGCCCTGCCATTGGTGGCTGTGCCTTCAGTTGTCTAGATCCCAAGCTCTGGAATTCCCTCCCTAAACCTCCCTGCCTCTCCACCTATCTCCTCTTTAAAAACCCTCCTTAAAACCTACCTATTTACCAAGCTTTTAGTCACCACTCCCAATATCTACTTCTTTGATGTTGTGTCCATTTTTCTCTCATTACAGTTCAGTGAAGTGCCTTGGGACATTTTCCTACATTAAAGGCAGTGCATAAATGCAAGTTATTGTTGCTTTGCATTTAGTCCCTATTTTGCTTCCTGTCTTTTTACTTAAACTTTCTGCTTAACATACTCAAAGGCCCATTTTCTCCCAGCCGATCAACTTCTTTATTCTGTCATTGCCCATGCCTTTTCCATGGTGACCACTCTGGCTTTTGTCAAGTTCAACATTTCCAAGCTCCATGTGCTTGACTTGTAAAGTTAAGGCACATGGGATTGGGGGCAAGGTATTGACTTGGATAGAGAACTGGTTGGCGGACAGAAAGCAGAGAGTAGGAATTAATGGGTCTTTTTCCGAGTGGCAGGCAGTGACTAGTGGGGTAACGCAGGGTTCGGTCCTTGGACCCCAGCTATTCACAATATACATTAATGATCTGGATAAGGGAACTAAATGTAATATCTCCAAGTTTGCAGATGACACAAAGCTGGGTGGGCGTGTGTGCTCCGAGGAGGATACTGAGAAACTCCAGGATGATTTGGACAGGTTGGGTGAGTGGGCAGAAGCGTGGCAGATGCAATATAACGTGGATAAATGCGAGGTTATCCACTTTGGTGTCAAAAACAGAAAGGCAGACTATTATCTGAATGGCAATAGATTGGGAGAAGGGGAAGTGCAACAAGACCTGGGTGTCCTTGTGCACCAGTCGCTGAAGGTAAGCATGCAGGTGCAGCAGGCGGTGAAGAAGGCAAATGGTATGTTGGCCTTCATAGCGAAAGGGTTTGAGTATAGGAACAGGGATGTCCTGCTGCAGTTGTACAGGGCCTTGGTGAGACCACACCTTGAGTACTGTGTGCAGTTTTGGTCGCCTTATCTGAGGAAGGATGTTCTTGCCATGGAAGGAGTTCAGCGAAGATTCACAAGGCTGATACCTGGGATGGCAGGAATGACATATGAAGAGAGATTGGGTCAATTGGGCTTATACTCGCTGGAGTATAGAAGAATGAGAGGGGATCTCATCGAAACATATAAAATTCTGACAGGTCTGGACAAACTAGATGCAGGAAGAATGTTCCCGATGGTCGGAGAGTCCAGAACCAGGGGTCATAATCTAAGGATAAGGGGTAAGCCATTTAGGACAGAAATGAGGAAGAATTTCTTCACCCAAAGAGTGGTGAACCTGTGGAATTCTCTACCACAGAAGGTAGTTGAGGCCAAGTCATTAAATATATTCAAGAATGAGTTAGATATATTTCTTAAAGCTAAGGGTATCAAGGGATATGGGGAGAAGGCAGGTACAGGGTACTGAGTTTGGATGATCAGCCATGATCTCATCGAATGGCGGAGCAGCCTCGAGGGGCCGAATGGCCCACTCCTGCTCCTATCTTCTATGTTTCTCTTTGCCTTCACACCTTTGTTTATAGCAAATTAGTTTTGGTACAATCTATATGATTATCAAAGCATCTGAGTAACAGCCCCAAACATACCACGTGTAATCTTAGTGTATTGATACTCTGCCAGTGCCTGCAGGATCCTCGAGGCCTCCTACTCACCTTGAGCACAAACCTCTAGTAAGTTATTGTTTTATTTATTTTTTTTAAATCATGATTTATTTGCAAAATTGCATTTGTTTTTGCTCTCAACATGTAAGCAGTTCATCTTCAGTCCCACAGGAAGTGATTCTTTCAGCCAAAATTAACAACCATAAAGTAATAAAGCTTAAAATATACATAATGACTAAAAATGCAAGCAAGCATTTGTTACAACTTCACAGGGAGAAGTTTAGTAAGTGCTCAATTATGCTGTAATGGATATGGGATTACATCCCAGTACAGGTCAAAGGGCAAACTATCAGAACAACATCTCTGTATGTGATTTTCATATATTATCACTTGCAACATGCTTTAGCAAAGGGAATCATGGTGTAGACATGAGAATTAAGTGTCGAAAGTTTAGCTGAAAATATCCATCCCAGCTGTTGGATACGTAACTCTCAAAAGAATCAACAGGGTAAAAATTGGCTATGGGCAGTTTTCCGGTGCATATCCAATGGCGTGTATTGAGCACGCGCCCCAACCGGGAGGCCCGAGGCTTGATCTGAAATTGGACCTTGGGTTTCATTTCAGTAATTGGGCTGCCTGTTGCGTCGCCAGAGGCAGCTCGCCCGCTGCCAGTATTCCAACTTATGGGGCCGCCTGCATCGGCAGCCCTTATATAATTTTTGGGGGGGGGAGTGGGGGGGGGGGGCGGGGGGGGGGAAGGACAATGGGAGGGGGGCTGATCATGGGCTGGCAGAGGCCCTCAGGATTCTTGTGGATCCAGAAGGAGTACAGGGATCCTAAAACAGGGGTTAGGTCCCTCATTTACATATGTAATAGGCCTAATGCCAGTTTCGGGCAAGCGACACAGGAAGCCGCCTATGCCAATATGACATTGCCTACACACCTGCCGATGATCGGGAGTGGGATATTGCTCACCAAAAATGTCACCATCTTTGTGATGAAAAGCAGCACAAAATGTTTTGACTAAAATAAACTAATTGCCATGATGTAATATTCCTCAAAAATTAATTTATTCCAGCACATTACCAAATGTAATCTTTACAAAAGGTAACTCTGAGCCTCTGACAAGGATTATGTTGTGAGCATCAAAAACAACAGCTGAATCTCGTCCTATAGTTCTTTTTAATATTTGTATGACAAAGGAGTTTTAATATGTAGTCTGTTACATTGCAATCATTCTTAGAATAAATTTTGATTTCTCAGAGAAAGTCTTTTTAAATTTTACTTTAATTCCGAACTGTAAGCAAATCTAAATTGATGTAACACCCTGAATCAGTTAAAGGATCTGAATATGGTAGCAATACAGCTTTTTTACATACCTGGTTTCAGTCTTGGTTACATCTGACTCGCTAGCTGAGAATAGTTTTCTGAAAGGAATTTTTTCCATTAAAAACAAAAAGTACATACCACAAACCTGGTTAGAATATTGCCACTCCTACATCATTGATTTTATTTTGAAAATAGGCTCTGAGAAAGACAAAACCTATTTTGAAAAAGTGGAGAAGAAAATAGAAAGCCCATTTTGAATAATATTATGAAAAGGGTCAGTCAGATGCAGTAAAAGACTATTAATAGTGTTATTTATCTTACATTGCCAGCTGCGGAGTCCGCTAAAGAATCCTGACTCAATGCCTACCCCGCTCATTGCCAACAAATTTTGAAAAGGGGACCTGTAACAGGCATTAGGCCCTTGGGACTAACGCCTGTTTTAGGCGTCCGCCTGGGACCCATAAAAGGACTCCACGAATTTAGCAGTGGGACCAACGCCTGTGCAGGTTGGGCGTAGACCATCACACTACTAAATTGGTATGCTTTGCGCCTGTTTTAACCAATCAGACCCAACCCTACAAAATCTGACCCATCTCTTGCTTGAAATTAAATAAAGAAAGCGAGAGAACACAAGAGAGAATGAGTAAAACCTACGTATCAATGCAAAGGAATGAATCACACATTAATAAGATGAATTGACATAAATACCACATTCAAGAAGGAGCACCACTGTTTGCTATTGTACCTGTTACATGAGATTCAAATTCTTAAATGCTAAAATTTATCAACATTGGAAACAAACAAACAAAACTAGCTCTTGCTTACATGATAAGAATCAGGGCACATTTTTATCTACCTACAAACAAGTTAAAAATACTTCACAGGTCTCACAATTACTTTAAGCTGAAGGACTCATCCCACCACAAAGGAAATTCTATGGCCTCGAGATTCCTTGGATGGGGAGGTTGGGTCTATCTTTGGTGAATTGCCAGCAAAGAGTGGGGGGGGGGGGGGGGGTGGGGGGGGGCGGACGTCAGATTTTGGGGTGGATCCTAGATCTGTTAGAATTTGTTATGGAGCACAAATCGGGCGGTAATCTATCAAATTGGGTGCATGCACAAGTAGTGCCTGCTTCCTACTGTTAGACATAGGAAACTGATGGAATAATTATGTTGTCCATCATAAATTCAGCCATTTCGGCAAAGTATGGGTGTATAAAATAAATTTGCTTGTCAGGACCTGCTGCGAACAAGACAGTAGGCTATTAAAGGGGAAATATTTGGGTTAATTTGGAATAATTATTTTTTTTTATCTGAACCACCTGAAACCTTGGCCCTCACTTTGGCAGCAACTTGGAGTAGGTGGGGCCACAAGGGAACTTCTCAGATGACTATAGAGACTGAAACCTGGGGACGGTGGGGGGTAGAAACATGTATGCACTGCAAATTGGCTGATGTTACAAAGTTACCTGTCGCATTTGGAAAGATCCAGGTATGTAAAAGTTGAGGGCATATGTTAATGACAAGCATAACTCCCGTTTTAGGACCCCTCTGGGAAATTAGTTTGCGATGAGCGAAGCAGATCCTGAGACTTACCATTGGGCTCCCCCCACCCCCCCGCCCCGGGGTAGAAATTGGTATGTGCTGTGCCTATTTTTTGGGCATAAAACAAGCATAATAATGACAAATTTAGCAACGGGAAGGCCTGCACACGATCTGTGCATGTGTTTCGGCCATGGCTAAAAAGGGGCCCTTTTGCTAAGTGTTCCGGGTGGCTGCCTAAACAGGCTGTTAGGCCCATTGCATATGTTAATGAAGTGCCTAATGTCTGTTTCACTACACCTCTGGGAAATTAGATTGCGATGAGCGGAGCAGATCCTGGGACTTAGCTTTGGGCTGCTGGCGAGCCACTGGCAGCTTGTGCAAATAATGTTAATGAAATCTAATTTTGGGCCAGCCTTGGGCCTCCCGGTTGGAGCACGTGCTATCGGTTGATCATTGGTTATGCACCCGAAAATGGGCCATAAACAATTTCTGCCCGTTTCCTATGAGAATCCCAATATACTTGGTCACATGGTGAAGGATGAAATGGAAGAAGAACAAGAGGCACTTCATGAAGCTAGGCATGTCTGCCAACCACAGTATCCAGGTACTAGGATTTAGGATATTAGCCATATGCTGTGCTCCTTCTGTATTATACACACAGTTGAATAGTGTGTTTTCCTGCCAGCCCCACTAAGTGTAAGATTGCTCCTTTAATATATTTCAGTTAACAGTACCTCCACATCATGCTTGGAAAAGTTTGCAGACCTGTTTTGCAATTGGTTCAAATGCCAATTTAATTTTGAGTCTACATACTGTAAACTACTGCAGGTAGCACTGAGTCTGGGCACTCCCCGCCCCGCCCCACCCACCCCCACCCCTCAATGGGTTTTCTGGGCTCGCCTGGTGCAAGTAACCAATTACTGGCAGGACTTATGTCCTTTTGCCACCCAACAACATTCAAATTACCAGACCCCAGGATTTTTGATGGGGTTAATGTTGGAATCAACTGGTGGCTGGAAATCCCTCCCCACTGGACTTCCAGCAGTGGATCCGGGACCCAAGAATATTTGGGGCCCATATCTTTTTAGTAGGTCAGTAAGATTTTGAAACAACTTAAATAAGTTTGTAATCTCAAGCAGTTCAGTGATCCATTAGAATGGGATGTATAGTCTACAGCTGCAAAGGAAAAATGAAGTGCAGATTAAATAGGATCTCTCCAATTTAATTATTTCATAAGTTCACATATCTGTATTTTACTGGAGTTTCT
Source organism: Squalus acanthias (assembly GCA_030390025.1). Taxonomy (NCBI): domain Eukaryota; kingdom Metazoa; phylum Chordata; class Chondrichthyes; order Squaliformes; family Squalidae; genus Squalus; species Squalus acanthias. The sequence continues at coordinate 31,915,767 of CM059427.1, read as the reverse complement.
CAAAATTCCTGAAGCATCCTTTACAGTCATACTTGTTCATAAATGGAATCCTTTTAATTGTAAGAAAACCTTAGTCTAACTTTTGGATTATTTTGTGATATTTGATATTCTGTGACATGGCCCTGTGTGTTGTTTTGCTATTGAGAAATAGAATGAGTACTTTTTATACAATACATGTAACCTTCAAAATTGCTTAATTTTTTACGCTTTCCACAAGTGACCAGTAGAAGTTTTTTGGTGATACTTCAGCATCACAGGATCAAACATACAATCACCACATGCAACAAGAACATATCAACTGCTCACTGTATGCATCATTCCACAGCAAGCATACAAATTGGGAGTGAAATTCCTCTTGTAACAAAAAAAATTGGAGAATGCCCTTTACTCTCTGTAACTAATGATCCACCGACAAAGTTGCAGGAATGCTGCTTTTGAAATGTGTAAGTTCTGAGAATATGATTTTCTTGTTAATTATGGAGAAAAACAGGTGTCTGTTATTTGCTAAAAAAAATGATTTTCAGTCCCCTTAATATAGTGAAAATAGATGAACATTGGGAATTGGTGGATTAGGGAAAGCAAACACTTATTATTGGCAACATAACTTTTGATTAATGCAGCCAGGGTCACTGAGTGATTTATTTTCTACCAACCAACAGTTCAACAGTTCCTGACATGCATATTCTCCATATGTAATCAAAATAGCAATGTAAAGATACACATGGCGCAATTCTAATCAGTACTATAACCATAAATACTAATTAGCTACCACAACACAATTTTACAAAGCATAATTAAATTACTGACCTCTACCTTTTAGGTTATGTTAAAGAAAATAATCAGTTGGACTGTAAAAAATATTCCTGAAAACTTCTTGACGAGTATAGTTTCTTAGGATCCACAGATGCAAAGGGCTGTCAGTGCAGCTCTCCACAGCCGGAACATAGCTCCCATTGTCCAGTTTCCTAGTTGATAGGCATAATTGGCTATCTATATGAACAAATATGTGCTTCTGTGTGACAGAAAAGAAATGAAGAGCTAGAGCATGCAGAAATATACAATCGGAAAGGCAAAGCACTAAACCATTTACAATGAGAAATGGATAAACATGAATTTAAATTTAACCTAAGTGTAGAGAGCCAATCTAATAATAAACTATATTTCATCCCTCTTATTTATAATGTGACATATAAATGAAAAACAATGGTCACCAAGATTCCTCAGGAACGATCCCAGAGGATATGCTGAAATTGCGCCTGTTACCTCCAGCGCTGGGCCTGCTGGATTTTGCTGGGTCAACAGATGACAACTCATTTTCATGGGCCAGGTGACTACAAGAGCCATTTCGGGTGCTCCTCTAGTCTCTGGTGCCTGCCTGCCCATGGTAAGGGGAAGAGGGAGGGTTGCATAGGCTCCCACCCCCCTATGTTCCTATAGGCCCTCAAGCAAAGGGGCTGATCTGTTTACTTTTAAAAAATCTCCAAGGCGGGGGGTGGGGGCGGTGTGGGCAGGAGTACAGGCTGTTTGCCTGGGGGGGGAATGTGTCCTTGTGGAGGCCAGTACACCTCTAATCACTCAGAATACAGGTTGCCACACAAATGACTGGTCCCAACTGAGGAGCAGGAACAGGAGCAGTAGCTCTGGCTGAGGGAGACCCTGCCTATTATTTGCCTTAGTAAAGATCATACAGAGGCTCTGCCCTTCGAAGGCAGTAGGGAAAATCCTGGAAATGGCAGAAACCTAGTACTGTATAACTCCCACAGAATTTCAGGGCTAACAAAGAAAGAACTTGCATTTTCTAGTACTTTCACGATCTCAGGGTGTCCCAAAGCGCTTCACAACCAAGGTGTATATTTTCCATATAGCAGCCAAAGATTCTCACTACACACTCCAAAATTCTTTCAGCAAATATTCATCTGATGTTTTTAGTACTTACAGTGAAACCTGTATTATCTTAACTACTTTATTATTAGATAAAGGTTGCGGAGAACCTATTAGATTTAATGGGATCACTGTTGATAATTTGTGTCTCATGCAGTCTATGCATAGTATTCTGATATTCCTAATTATAACTCATTTACTGCAGTCCATCTGCACTATCTTGCTGTTCTGAGGCATCAGGCACTTTTCACGTATAGTGAGTCAATCACTGGCAAAAGCTTACTGAATGTGTAATGATAGCAAACTTTTTTTTATAGCACACAATTAATTTCCAGAAATACAGCCATTGCCACAATGAACAGAAGTATATTGCATTAAACTATAATCAAAATAAACAAAGTCCATATATTTCTTCCATAAATAGTAGACAAACAATAAACCAGTTATCTATGTACTGCACAATACTAGTGTTGGCCATCAACCTGAAACATTGGCCTGGATATTAACCCACCACGATCAGTGGGAGAAGGTCGGGGGGAGGGAGTTAAAAAGTGAAATGTGCGGAATGCAACCTCAACCTTCCGCACACGTGCCTGCTGCCATTTTTATGCCGGCGGATATCAGGGCGTCCAAGTGTCCCACCGTGAAGCAGCGAGACATCTCATTAACATATTTAAATTGGGCTCCAACAGTATAATTGAGAGCCCAATTTGAAATTTACTGTTGCTGCACGGATTTCCCGGGGTTCGGAAACTCGGCAGTGAAATAAAGGCGGGAGCAGTTGGTCCCCAAGGTAAGTGGCTGTTTCAGCACTCCTTGAAGGGCAGGAAGAGCAGAAGTGCTCCCCCCAGGCCCCTCAAGGAAGCCTTCGGCCCCACCCTACCCCAATCACCAGCCTCCACCCCACCCCCCTCCCTAGCCCCAATCACCAGCCTCCACCCTACTTCCCCCCCGCCAGCCCCGATCACCAGCCTCCACCCTATCTCCCCCCTCCTCAGCCCCAATCACCAGCCTCCACCCCACCCCCCTTCCCCAGCCCCAATCACCAGCCTTCATCCCACCCCCCTCCCCAGCCCCAACCACCAGCCTCCACCCCACCCCCCTCCCCAGCCCCAATCACCAGCCTCCACCCCCCCCCCCCCCCAGCCCCAATCACCAGCCACCACCCCATCCCCTCCCCAGCCCCAATCACCAGCCTCCACCCTACCTCCCCCCTCCCCAGCCCCGATCACCAGCCTCCACCCTACCTTCCCCCTCCCCAGCCCCAATCACCAGCCTCCACCCTACCTCCCCCCTCCCCAGCCCCAATCACCAGCCTCCACCCTACCTTCCCCCTCCCCAGCCCCAATCACCAGCCTCCACCCTACCTCCCCCCTCCCCAGCCCCAATCACCAGCCTCCACCCCACCCCCCCCAGCCCCGATCACCAGCCACCACCCCACCCCCTCCCCCAGTCCCGATCACCAGCCTCCACCCTACCTCCCCTCCCCCAGCCCCGATCACCAGCCTCCACCCCAACCCCCCCCCAGCTCCGATCACCAGCCTCCTGATCGCAGGCCTCTGCACCCCCTCCCAATTGCCAACCTCCACCCCCTCCCCGATTGCTGGGGACTGCCCCCAAGGGCTCAGGCTGCAGGCAGGAGACGGAGTTACAAGATGTTAATGAGGTCCTGCAAGGTTCTTCGGCCATTTTCGGCCTCACTCGCACCCTCCCCTCCTCCCTGTAAATACCAGGCCCATTAACTCTGTTTCGCTGCCACTGATGCTGCTTGGCCTGCAGAGTGTTTCCAGCATTTTCTGATTTTATTTCTGATATTGTTTAGGACTGATCTATTAAACTTTGTAAATAGTCTGTGTTCCAGAGGTCTGATACAAGATAACACATAGATGGATAGATTCTCTTCTCACGTAGTAGGATTAAAATTCCTCTGGTCGCTATGTGTAGCATTGTAAATGTATTGTGATAGCTGCCTCAGTACAGTATTTATAGAAAAACGGACTTGTTCTAAAGATGTCACTACACATCTTTTAGTACTGATGTATCACAAAGCAACAAGAGGAATTCTTTCCATGGGTTTTAGATATAAATTTTACAGTTGATATTGATAGTGGTTCACTACTTGCATATGTAAATAAATACTAAAGTTAGTAAACCTCAGACACAGCTTTTACAGCAGAACCCAAACTAATTGAACATGAATGAGTGGCTACATTGAGCAATATAGAATTTTCAAAAGTCATGTACTCTATAATAAACCTTCACACAAATAATTTAATTGTTTAAAAAAATCTGAATAACATTTCAGAAAATGTTTAAATTTGGTCTATCAGCTGGATAGCATGCATTTCTGTTGTATTACAATTTACATAAAATGATATATTGCAGGAATAATAACAGTCACTACAGTGTAGATATTGTACGTGTAAAAATAGATGGAGGATTACCGACAAGAGCAATTATTGCAATAGACAGACAGTGCTCACAGATAATGGGAAAATGACAAAATCTAAAATAGTTTTGGCATAAAGCCATGTAATTTCACTACCAAACTAATCTAATTGCTACAGCTAAGTGCCAGCACACATTATGAAGCAGGCCACAGTATTATGTTATGAGTTGAGTAAAAATAAAAAAAAGGCCACTATATAATAAATATATTTTATTATTCAAAGAGACATGTTTTGATGAGTTGAGTTTGCCAATTTTATAAAGGCTTCATGCTCTTGTGGATAATATGGTATATTCTGAATAAATATATATTTTAATATTTTCATTTATGGACCTGAATGTATCTCTTAACAACTTTTTTCTGCACTGGCAGTGTGAAAATAGTAAATTAGATTGATCAATGGGGATTTTAATCAAAACTTCTTATTACAGTCACGGTTCTCTATGATTTTCATGGACTATACTTGGATACACTACATTTGCCAGATTATGCTGAATGCTAGTTACCAAACATAAAATATTCATGACTGTATGAATAAATCACACAAATGCTTATTGGAAATGAGTTTGAATAAAGTCATTATTAGGATACTTGAAAAAATATAAAATGGTGGTGAAGTGTGTGTGTGCTCTAGTGCTTCAGTGCTGTGCAGAGTTAAAGGTACTGTGGAACATTCAAACAGATATTCAGGTAATAGGGGTGATTTCACAACAAACTTACCTCAAAATCATATTCCCATGTGCCTCTGTTCTATTAGTGAAGAAGCATAAAGACTCAATCATTTCAAATGTTATCACTCTCCTGGTCAGAGATTGTCCTCTCTACAAATCCTAAGCAGACCAGAGCTTAGTACATATGTCGTATCAGTTAAATTATACTTACCAGAAGCAATTACTTTGGCATATGTTTAATAATTTCAATGACCCGAACCCTCTCTAGGGACTCACTCAATGTAAGGTAATTACCTAGTCATGCAATCAATGTGTTATTCAAGGCGCTGCCCTTAAATTAATTCAGCCATATGCTTTCCTTAATGTTTTGTAGTCAACATTCACTTTAAGGACAGTAGCTGAAATAAGACGCCTTTAAACTAAGCGTACGCTTCTGCAGATTTAAATCGAGAATATGAGCACAGTTTCACTGTCACAGATTACACTCAAGTGATCATCTGTAACAATTAAAAACATGAACCTAGCTCAAACATGTAATCTTCAAGCTTCAAACTTTGAAAACAAAAGATTGTGACTATGAGCATGTTAACCAAAGGATAAATGACAGTGATTGGTAGGTTACCCAAGTGGAAATGACAGACTGACAGTAGCTGCATTGACCATGAGTTGTGAGATATTTAATTCCCGCGTGCTTTTCTGTATATTTGTAAGGTTCAATAAAATATGTTGATAGTTTTGAGCTAAATTTATGAAGCAGTTCGTTGACTAATTCTGAGATTGTTGCTGTCACATCTCTGTGACTGAAGTCACTGCTGGAGGTGCAGTGCCTATTTGGCAGATGTAGCCTCCATCTTATAGTGTAATGGACTTTTGAAAATCAAATCACTGTGTTGACTCTTGTTCTGAGAAAGAGTGAATGGAAATATTTTTCCTATGAATTAAATTCTCATCTGTCATTCTTGAAAAAGTATTACCAGCAATCAGTTTCACTATTTGTTGTCTGAGAATTTTATTTTAGAATATATTTACAATGATTGGAGAGCACATATCAACAGTGGGTGTTTGAAAAAGTTAAATCACTTTTGTCCCAACAGTTGCACTTGTGGCTTGGTGAAGACAACATAGCAAAGGGGCAAGCCACAAGTCAACACAAAATGCCTGTTGCATAAAGACTCTTTTACTTATGGCCTAATATTGTAGATCCTACAAACTATGATCATTAAATAGTAGTTACTTTTTTTTTAGTAAGTTAATTTGTATTTTATCACCTTTGTATCTCATGCATCATTCTCCCAGATAAGAGGAAGGCTAAATAATGTCTCCACAGGCCTTTGCCAATGCTGCAGTGCTTCTGGTTGCTAGGTTTACTGCAATGACCCACCATTTGATTTCCCCCTTCTATCCAATTTGAACCGGTTTCCCATTTGATGCCATACTCCCAATGGAATACGCAAGTGATTTCCATTTTTTAATTCAAAGCACCAAATATATTCATCTACCCTTTTAGTTCGAAAAAAAAGTTAGAAAAATCTGATCAGTAAAAATTACTGAGGTTATACTCTAGAAAACAATAAAGATATTTAAGAATGAAAATTTACACAAACCATCAGTATAAACACAACACGTTTGAAATAAAACTCCTAATGTATAAATATTGACTATAGGCTGTCACAGCTCACATTCAGGAGTCCATTTTATTAAGTCAGAAGACAAACGGAATAGACATTCTTAACCAGAGAATTTTCAGTTTCCATAGCAACCTCAGTCCTGCAACAGATTTAGAGCTTGTTTCTAGTACCTGAGCACATTTTCAATATTTATTTGGATGAATTGCTTTGTATGCATCAAAGAAAGGAATACGAATGCTGGAGAACAGAACATTTTCCAATTCTGCCAGCCAGTGCTCAAACAAAGCATTCCCAGGCCAGGTATCATTGAGAGTTACACGTGGCATAATGTTTCCTTCACTTTACACCAACCACATACTTTAACCGCAGCCTCAGTAGAGTATTCCCTCCTGCCACATGTGATATTTTTTATTTCCCACACCAGCCATCCTTTTTGCTTGAGTGAGACGTTCAATTTATTGCTAATTGCTGGTAAACTGTGGACAGTTCAGTGCTGTGTTCTCTTCCCTTTTGGAACCAGGTAGAGAGGAGATTTGGCAGAGATAAAAGAAGAGTGTTGTACCCATCGAGCCACCAAATCCATTTTATTAATTTTTTTAAAAAGATTTATTATATTGCATCAGGGAACCACTTAACTCCATGCTGAAAATTCCTTCTGACTATCACTTCCATAAACAAGAATTGCTCAGCTAATACCTCATAGTCTGCAGTGCGGGAGAATGTTTGAAAACAGAGTTAAGAATTTCAGCGCAGGGGTGTTTTTCAACTGTGGTGCAAATCAGGTGGGCAGTGGGTGGGGCGTCCACTACACTTGCCCAATGGAATCAGCTGCACAATATATATTGATGAGCTACCAGCACGCAACGAATGCTGACAGCTTGCTGATCGGGGGAGGGGGTCGGGCAGGAATTGCAGTGGATTCTCCATGGAGCCACGCCAGAAATGCATGCTTAAAAGAGGATCGGCAATCTCGGTAGAAAGGGCAATCGGACGGGGGGCGGGCACAGGGTACAGAAGGACTGGCAGCAATTCCGAACATACAATTAATATTGATTTAACTCGTATTAACAGCAAAAGCGCTAAACTCTATGCAAGAGGACTGAACAGAATGACATACTTACTTGATGATATATAATGTAATTCTGCATCAACACCATCACAGCAGTGTGTTTACAATACAGATATTATTTTTGTAATTAACAATCACTGATAATACTGTGCATGAATTTTGGAGATGATTTTTGATATATATATATATACACATCATCCAATGAATTAATTTAAATAAAATAATGAACTAACATAAAATTTCAGCATGGAAATGTGAAATTAACTTTTGCTTACCAATATTTTACTGGAGATCAGCTCAAAGATCAGAATGGATGTACGTGTATAACTAGCTCCATCTGGTGGTGGAATAGAATACTTTCCCTGTTTGATTTGCAACTGCAATTCATTCCTCATTATGGCTGTAAATAGCTTCAATGACAGCAATAGTATGCTTGCCATATAGTCAGCTAATTAGTTTTAACCTTGTAGGCAACACAGAAGCCAAACAATCTTAGAAAAAAAATAGACTCAACCATGTAGTTTGCAAATGGATGGATCAGTAAGCTTTTTGTAACTGCATATTTACAGCATTTAAAATGCATATAGGCATATCTCCTGTGTTGCTGCTCCTGGTGAGTAAGAGGTTATGCTCTGGCACTGGGTGAGGAGATTTGGAATAGACTGGGGTATGTAAGGGTTTGCAATGGGAGCACAGGTGTTGTTGGGACAATTGGAACTCTGGGATAGGGGTTTGAAGTATTTAAGGTGACTGGGGATGAAAACATTGAGGCGTGGGAGCTTTACTGATGATATGTAGACTTGTAAATACCAGTAGATCTTTTGCTACATTGCTCACACTAAGTCCTGTCCTCACCTGTCCTTTATACAGTATCTACCTTATTCTGTTGCCACGGTCTCTCTGTACCTCTGTCTCTTTCTTGCCCTAACCCCTCTTGTTTTACTCATCCATCTGTGTTCTGCAATGCCACCAATCTCTCTGACCCTAATCTCTTAGTCACCTGATCTTTCTCCCTCAATTTCCCTCTCCCTTTTCTCACTATCTTTCTTTGTCACCCTGTTCTCTCCCTATTCAATCTCTCTCTGTCCCCCTGATGATCGTCTCTCTCCATCCCGGTGTGAAATTGAGAGGGAGAGCCAGATGGCAAGAGGACTGGAAAAGTTATACTTACAAAAATTAAAATTTCAAAATATTAAGAATTTGGGGAAAAGGAGGCTAAAAGTATATTTTAAAATATTTTAAATTAGATTACATTAGATACTCGTCAATCTCCCAAGGTAATGCACATAGGGAGTCATGGCCATGGTTACTTTTCAGATCAAGCAGGGTTAGAGGGCAAGGAAATTACTAAACCAAGGTGGGGAAGGCGAGAGGAGGCAAATAGGAGCAGAGGGAGGGAAGGAGAAGGGAAGTGGGAGAGAGAAGAGGGGGAGGGCAGATGGAGAGAAGGATTGGGTATAGAGTGGGTGGACAGGAGAGGAGAGGAGGGGGAAGGATAGAAGGGATAGGAGAGGAGAAGAGGGCAGTGGGCAAAGAAGGAGGGAAGAGTGTGAGGACAGGGGATGGGGATGTGGGATGCAGTGATGCGGAGAGGAGGGCAGAGAGGAGAGGGAGGGAGACTGGGGATGGGGTGAGGAGAAAGGAGAGGAGAGGGAAGAGTGGCAGGAGAGGGAGACAATTAGATAGAGGGGAGAGGGGCTAGAGGGGAGAGATGGAAGGGAGCACAGGGCTTAAGAGAAAGAGGGGAGACAGGTGAGGGGAGAGCGATGGATGGAAAGAAAGAAGGGATGTGGAAGGGGAGGAACAGATGGAACGGAGAAAAAAGGGAGAAGGAGGGGAAAAAGAGGGTGGGGGCGAGAGGGAGATCAGGCAGAGGAAGAGGGGATGAGAAGGGAAGGGGCAAGGAGCAAGGGGAGATGGAGGAAGGGAGAGATAAGGTCAACAGTTACCTTAGTAGGGGGGATGGGGGTCCAGCGGATGATTCAGCCTCAATGAGCAGGGGCAGAGTACAAATGTTGCTCAGTGGGGTAGGGGTTGCAGGATTTCAATTTTTGAACTGAAACTGTAAATCTGTAGTTTAATCTCATACATTTTATAGAAGCCCTAGGATAAGGTAGAAGATGGCAAGGAAAATATTGCAGGTCATCACCAAATGGTAGGGTGTAGGAATTACATATAGGAGTTGTGGAGAGTTGTAATAAGGGGTATGTGAGTTGGTAGTTTTGGAACATGGCCCTGGAGTTTGGGAGCGGGAGGTGCGAGATTTGGGACCATTGGGGAAGGGAACGTGGGGTGTCTGAGAGAATGGGGGGGGCGGGGGGGTGGGAAAGACACACTGCAGCCACGGTACGCTGGTGGTGGAGGGAGTGAATGTTTAAGGTGGTGGATGGGGTGCTAATCAAGCGGGCTGCTTTGTCCTGGATGGTGTCGAGCTTCTTGAGTGTTGTTGCAGCTGCACTCATCTAGGCAAGTGGAGAGTATTCCATCACACTCCTTACTACTGCCTTGTAGATGGTGGAAAGGCTTTGGGGAGTCAAGAGGTGAGACACTCACCGCAGAATACCCAGCCTCTGACCTGCTCTTGCAGCCACAGTATTTATGTGGTTGGTCCAGTTAAGTTTCTAATCCAACTACATTATGACAATGGCACAGCAAAATTGAATGGGAAATGTTGATACATTTAAGCAATTTACAATGGTAAATGTTGAGAGAAAAGCATGACCAAAAATCAAACACAACAACAGAATATTAAAGGTGATACAACAACATGGATTGAGATATGGCTAAAGGACTGAAATTAGACAAGGAGTAAATAAATGTTTTTCAGTCTGGCAAAATGTGGGTATTGCTGTCTCTCAGGAATACATTTTGGGACCTCTTTTGTTTTACATTACTATAAATGATTTGGACAGAAACGTAAGAGGATTGATATTGATGGTTGTTGATGATTTACAAGAATTATACCAGAACTCAGAGGTTATAGCTGTCAGGATAGATTGAACGGGCTGGGGCTCTTTTCTCTTTAAAAAAAAGAGGCTGAATGGGGACCTAATAGAGATCTTTAAAAATATGGAGGGGCTTGATAGGGTAGATGTAGAGAAGATGTTTTCACTTGTGGGGGAGTCCAAAACTAGGGATGATCAATACAAGATAGTCACTAATAAATCCAATAAGGATTTCAGGAGAACCTTCTTTATCCAGAAATTAGAATGGTTAGAATGTGGAACTTGCTACTACAAGGAGTGGTTGAGGTGAATAACAGAGATGCATTTAAGGGGAGGCTAGATAAGTACATGAGGGAGAAAGGAATAGAACGATATGCTGATAGGGTTAGATGAAATAGGGTGGGAGGAGGCTGGTGTGGAGCATAAACACCGGCATAGACCAGATGGGGCGAATGGCCTGTTTCTGTGCTATAAATTCTATGTGATTCTACGATTCCAAATTAGGGAACATGGCAAATTGAAGAAGAATGCAGAAGATTGCAGGAGGGCAACGACAGATTAGTGGAGCTGGCAGATGTAATTCAATATGGTGAAAGATGAAGTAATACATTTAGAGGAAAAAGACCAGTGAAAGGAAATCTAACCTAAATTGATCCTTAAAAAAGTGGAGGGACAGAGAGTTAGAAGTGTAGATACATAGTTCTTGAAAGGTGACAGTGAGAATAGAAAAGTCCATAAAAATGGCAAAACGATTTCTCAATTTTAGGTACAAGGACATTGCATAAAAAAAGTAAAGATGTCATGTTGAATTGAATAGGTCACAGTTCAAGTATTACATGAAGTTCTAGGCTTTCCGTCATTGATTGGATATTTAGAACCATGGAAAGGGTAAAATGAAGACTCACGAGAATGAAATGGTATAGTTATGAAGAAAACTGGGGCTTTTTCACAGGAACGGGAGAGGTTAACAAGTGATCCAATAGAGATTTTCAGGGTAGGAATGTTTTTGAGAGAGTATTGTTATAAAGGAGGTGTAGACCCAGAATTATCACTAGAAGTGAGGAGTTACAAGAAATTTGTTTTCATACAGTAGACTGTTAAAATATGGAATATCCGATCAATGAAGGAATGCCCTACAACAAGTGGCTATTGAGGTAGAGACTTTAAACATAATTTAAAATGGAATTGGCTAAGTCATAGAGTCATACAGCACAGAAAGAGGCCCTTCGGCCAATCGTGTCCGCACCAGCCATCAAGCCGTCTATTCTAATCCCATTTTCCAGCACTTGGTCCGTAGCCTTGTATGCTATGGCGTTTCAAGTGCTCATCTAAATGTTTCTTGAATGTTGTGAGGGTTCCTGCCTCTACCACCCTTTCAGACAGTGAGTTCCAGATTCCAACCACCCTCTGGGTGAAAAAGTTTTTCTCAAATCCCCTCTAAACCTCCTGCCCCTTACCTTGAAACTATGCCCCCTGGTTATTGACCCCTCTACTAAGGGGAAACGTTCCTTTCTATCTACCCTACCTATGCCCCTCATAATTTTGTACACCTCAATCAGGTCCCCCCTCAGCCTTCTCTGCTCTAAGGAAAACAACCCCAGCCTGTCCAGTCTCTCTTCATAGCTGAAGCGCTCCAGCCCAGGTAACATCCTGGTGAATCTCCTCTGCACCCTCTCCATTGCAATCACATCCTTCCTATAGTGTGGCGACCAGAACTGCACACAGTATTCCAGCTGTGGCCTAACTAGCGTTTTCTACAGCTCCATCATAGCCACCCTGCTCTTATATTCTATGCCTCGGCTAATGAAGGCAAGTATCCCATATGCCTTTTTAACCACCTTATCTACCTGTCCTGCTGCCTTCAGGGATCTATATGCATGCACACCAAGGACCCTCTGATCCTCTGTCCTTCCTAGGGTCCTACCATTCATTGTGTATTCCCTTGCCTTGTTAGACCTTCCAAAATGCATCACCTCACACTTTTCAGGGTTAAATTCCATTTGCCACTGTTCTGCCCATCCAACCAACCCGTCTATATCGTCCTGTAGCCTGAGGCTTCCCTCCTCACTATTTACCACTCCACCAATTTTCGTGTCATCTGCGAACTTACTGATCATACCTCCTACATTCATATCTAAATCATTAATGTACACTACAAACAGCAAAGGACCCAGCACCGATCCCTGCAGTATACCACTGGACACAGGCTTCCAGTCACAAAAACAACCTTCGACCATCACCCTCTGCCTCCTGCCACTATGCCAATTTTGGATCCAATGTGCCAAATTGCCCTGGATCCCATGGGCTCTTACCTTCTTGACCAGTCTCCCATGTGGGACTTTGTCAAAAGCCTTACTGAAGTCCATGTAGACTACATCAATTGCACTACCCTCATCCATACACCTAGTCACCCCCTCGAAAAATTCAATCAAATTGGTCAGACATGATCTCCCCCTGACAAAGCCATGCTGACTATCCTTGATTAATCCTTGCCTCTCCAAGTGGAGACTAATTCTGTCCCTCAGAATTTTTTCCAATAATTTCCCTACCACTGATGTTAGGCTCACTGGCCTGTAATTCTCTGGTTTATCCCTACTACCCTTCTTGAATAATGGTACTACGTTAGCTGTTCTCCAGTCCTCTGGCACCTCCCGATAGCTCCGAAAGCTTGTGATTTCAAATAAAACTGTTGGACTATAACCTGGTGTTGTGCGACCTCTCAATTTTGACCTCCCCTGTGGCCAGAGAGGTTCTGAAAATTTGTGTCAGAGCCCCTGCAATCTCCTCCCTTGCCTCACACAGCAGCCTGGGATACATCTCGTCAGGGCCTAGGGATTTATCCACTTTTAAGCCCGCTAAAACCGCTAGTAACTCCTCCCTCTCAATACTAATTTGTTCAAGTATATCACAATCTCCCTGCCTGATTTCTACGCCTACATCGCCCTTCTCCATAGTGAACACAGATGCAAAATATTCATTTAAAACCTCACCTACATCTTCCGGCTCTACACACAGATTGCCACTTTGGTCCCTAATGGGCCCCACTCTTTCCCTGGTTATCCTCTTGCCCTTAATATACTTATAAAACACCTTGGGATTTTCCCGCCAGTGTTTTTTCATGCCCCCTCTTCGCTCTCCTAATTTCATTTTTAAGTACCCCCCTGCACTTTCTATACTACTCTAGGGCTTCCACTGGTTTTAGTCCTTTGTATCTGCCAAAAGCCTCCCTTTTTTTCCTAATCCATTCTTGTATATCCCTTGACATCGAGGGTTCCCTGGGTTTGTTGATCCCACCCTTGACCTTTATGGGAACATGTTGGCGTTGTACTCTCTCTATTTCCTTTCTGAAAGACTCCCACTGCTCTGATGTGGATTTTCCTACAAGTAGCTGATCCCAGTCCACTTTGGCCAGATCCTGCCTTATCATATTAAAATCGGCCTTCCCCCAATTTAGAACCTTTATTTCCGGTCCATCTTTGTCCATTTCCATGACTACCTTAAATCTCACCGAATTATGGTCACTGTCACCAAAACGCTCTCCTACTGACACTTCTACTACTTGCCCGGCTACATTCCCTAGAATTAGGTCCATTACCGCCCCCTCTCTTGTAGGACTTTCTACATGCTGGCTCAAAAAGCTTTCCTGGATGCACTTTAAGAATTCCGCACCCTCTAAGCCTTTCACACTCTGACTATCTCAGTTAATATTGGGGAAGTTGAAATCCCCTACTATTATTACCCTATTATTTCTACACTTCTCTGAGATTTGCCTACATGTCTGTTCCTCTATCTCCCCCTGACTGTTTGGGGGCCTATAGTACACTCCCAGCAAAGTGCTTGCCCCCTTTTTGTTTTTAAGTTCTACCCATATGACCTCATTAGAGGAACCTGCTAAGATAGCATCCCTCCTTACAGCAGTATTTGAAATAGAATATAAAAAGAGTACAGGGAAAAGGTAGGGAAATGGACTTAGAGTTCCATCTGAAAACCTAGCACTGGACAGAATGGCCTCCTTCTGTGCTATAATTTCTGTGACTCGATGGTATGAAAATGGCTGTATAAAACATCATATCTGGTGTGCCTGTATTGTTAATTGGTGCATTCTTGAATTTTAAGCAGGTCACTTTTTCCTCAGCGCACGAACTTAAGCACTTTTACCATGATTAAGGATACATAATTTTATAGCACAAATACATAGATTGTGGAAAATACTGTGATTAATCTTATGACCTTTATCTAGCCTGAATCTTATAAAATATAATGAATAAATGTCAGGATTTAAAGCAGCATTTTGATCCCGGTTGCTGTATACAATACTTTCCTTCAATAGTATTGATTTGAAATGCAGTGGCAATAAAAATATTAGTTTTTATACGACTTAAATGCAGGTTAAAAAATGTAGTGAGTTGCAATGATTTAAACAGGATATTTGTATTCCACTGAGGAAGAAATTTTCCCTTTTTCTGTGTTATTTGCATCACTAATGTTTAAACATTTCCGAATGCATGAAGATGATGATAAATGTGCGACTCTGAACCTGCTTTATAAATCATGATTGAGTAAGTAACGAGCGTACCTGTACATCGTATTCCCACAGCTGGTTCCCCCTCATGTGATGGCACTTCAACATCACAACTGGACCGTTTAACCTTGACACATCCAGACATAGATCATCTGTCCTGATCTCTTTACCGGCTGTGTAGGAGAATACCTGGAGGGAGGGAAAAGTGACAAAATTATACACAGCACACACATCGTTCATCTGCTTTAAACAAAGAGGTCCCTGCAGCTTTTACTCTAAAGACTTGCATTTATATAGCGCCTTTCATGTCCACCGGACGTTCCAAAGCGCTTTACAACCAATGAAGTACTTATTGTAATGTAGGAAACAGGGCAGCCAATTTGTGCACAGCAAGCTCCCACAAACATCAATGTGATAATGACCAGATAATCTGTTTTAGATGTTGATAGTGATAGACAATCATTAGATAGTCTATCATTAGACTGTCTTAAAAACTTAGGTATTCATTTTTACAGTTATAGATATTACATGTCCCTCAGTATGTATTTGAAAAAAGAAATACAATTGTGAAATGTTTTTACAAACTTTAAAGCACTGCAAAGATTCAATTTTTAAAAAATCCTTTGATTGTTCTCCCATAGTGAATGTAATGGAAAACAGGTACTTTATATTCAGGTATCCTTCAATTTCTCTAAACTATTTTTCCCACTTGTACGTATTATAAATATCTCATCGAAATAGTCAGGACTATCTCTGGAAGGATGCTTGAAATGTGATCTTCCCATTGTGCTCCATGCAGTTTTCAAGCCACTTGGAAAGCAATTGATCCATGCTGCACCCATTTTCCAGCGGAAAATAGACGCAAAAAGTACTAATTTCTGGTGCCCTGCGCCCCAAGGATATCTGCATCCAACCCCATATTGAGTTGCCGATTTTTCAGGTGTTAGGCCCCTCCAATGTGCAAATGAGGGGCCTAATGCCTGTTTAAGGACCTCTTTGCTAAATAGCCGACACTCAGCAAGGCCTGTTGTGCTTAGAAATCTTCAGTAGTCGATGCGGTTAAGCAGCGACTGTGAACAAAGTCAGTTCTTCTTTTAATGCTTGATGTGGAGCCGGAAGGAGCAGGAGTGCATCATCATGCTTACTCATAATTGTTCGTTCCAATTTTGTATACTTAAAAATTTTGAACAGATAAGTACATTGCATACAGTAATCATAGGCATGTTTTATCAAAAACCTGAAATATGTACATTTTTGCCTGTTGACATGTACTCTTTATGGTGGGCCTGATTGTCATGAAACAGCAAACATGCTTCATGAAGCAGTTTGATTCATAACAAGGAAAACCTCTTTTTGATCCTAAACTCAGAAAGATTGCAGTGATTTTCATCATATTGTGTGTTCTGTGCATTTTCTATTGCCTTATAAACTCCTTTACCAATGTCCCTTTAGCAACAAATTGTAAATACAGTTACTTAAATGATAAAAATGCTAAGAGTCTTTTTCAGTACCAAAATTATGCAATATTACCTATTTTCAGTAGCTAAAGCTATATTTAATTTCTTACATGGTATAAGGGCTTTAATGAATGTACATAACAAACTACTATCTGCTTTTAGTTTAGTTTTTTTATGCTGATTGCCCTATGCTTGCGACATAAAAGTAACACAATACCTTCTTTTGCCTTTACTAGAATACCACAAGGTGATATACAATGGAATCTGAAAACTAAATAGGACTAATAATATGATCCCAGCATAGCACCACTGAGTTCAATGCTCCTTAGGTGCTGTGTGGAACTGTGCACAAATAAACTAACCTCACACAATAAAGCAAGGACAGCTGATTAGAATATTTTAACGCTGCTTCCATTGCTTTGGCCATAATATTCTGGGAGAGGGCCAAAATCGCTGGGGCTAGACCCCCAGTGTCAGCAGCACATAAGGAGCTGCTGGTCTTGAAGGGGATAAAATCAGCCTCATGACCTAACAGTGTAGCCGAAGGCAAGCTGGGTGATCATTGTGGAAGGTCAGGGCTATCCAGGGGGAAAAACATAGAAAAGTTTTCCTTTGGCCCTTCCTCCAATTGGCCATTTGAAACAGGCACCACGTGACTTGTCTCAGGTGCACTAGCCACATTACGGGGAACAGCCCTCCCTCCCATACTGGCCTGTACTCAGTGCATCAGATGCTGAGTAAGGCCTCAGACCCAGTAATATTGAACCCTAGTGCCTGATACGCAATAGAGCTGTGAGCACTGCATGTTGCATTATCAGCCCTGATGTTTCCAACTCACCAGCTCCACAATAAAGATAAAGTGAACAGTCATATGATGCAAGATACTCTGGATTTCATTCAGTAAAAGGTGCTCAGTAATTTTAACAAATGCATTGCACTTTAGAGTAATTACATCAGTCCTTACAGAGACCTCACTCAAATGTGTGTATAATCAAATTGATCTTGGATGACATTTCAGTTTAGGCAAGAGAACTCACATTGTTCTTTAATTTACCTTTCTTAATTGATTCAACGTATTCTAATCAAGACTTTGAACAAAGCTTAATGTCACTGCTCCCACTACTGTTACGTAGAAAAAGATTAAGTCTCAAGATAACACAATACCTGCAGGAAACTGTACACACTAAAATTAAAATTGATCATATTATTATTAAGATGAACATGTAAATCTAAGTCCGTTGCTGATTGAAACATACAAGATCAAGAAAATAATGTGTAACTTATCCAGTTTCTTTTAAACACTACAGGGTAGACTCAGCAGGAAAACTATGGCCAAAGGGAGCATAGCTCCCTGTATGGAAAGTGGTATCAGTAAATTTAGTACTCTCCTCCACATCACTTTTGAGTAATCGAAAAAGCAAGAGAGACTCAAAGTAAATTCCCTCACCCAAACCAGAGAGGCACCCATATCCTTGCAGAAAGGGTAAATAGGGCAGTAGGGAAAGATTTAAACCAGTTAGGGGGGCAGGAGGGGAAAATCCATACAGTCATCAAAAAGTGAGAGAAAAAGACCAGGACATATGGGAAGGATGGAGACAGTTACCCAAATAAAAGTTCTGTACACAAATGCAGGTAGTACAAGAAATAAAACAAACAAGTTAGAAGCACAAATTCAGCTTGGAGTACTGTGAACAGTTCTGGTCTCCATATTAAAAAAAGGATATAGAAGCACTGGAAAAGGTGCAAAAAATATTTACTAGGATGATGCCAGAACTGAGAGGTTATACCTATCAGGAAAGACTGAACAGGCTGGGGCTCTTTTCTCCAGAAAAGAGAAGGCTGAGGGGTGACCTGATAGAGGTCTTTAAGAATATGGAAGAGATTGATAGGGTAGAGGTTGAGAAGATGTTTCCACTTGCGGGGGAGACCAGAACTAAGGACCATAAATATAAGATAGCCACTAATAGATCCAATAGTGAATTCAGGAGAAAATTCTTTACCCAGAGAGTGGTGAGAATGTGGAACTCGCTACCACGGGGAGTAGTTGAGATGACTAGCATAGATGCATTTAAGGGGAATCTAGGTAAGTACATTAGGGAAAAAGAATAGATGGATATGTTGTTGGGGTTAGATGAGAAGGGTGGGTGGAGGCTCATGTGGAGAATAAACACTGGCATGGACCTGTTGGGCCGAATGGACCGTTTCTATGCTGTAAATACTATGTAACTATGATTGGAAGCTAAATATCCCAGTCTATAGGATCTTTAGAAAGCACAGGGAAATTGGGGAAGAAGTAATAGTAGTAATATTGATAAAAAGACAATTACAGCTGCTGCAAGAAAGGATTTCAGTGAGGGTGATCCGGCAGTGGAAATATTATGGGTAGAGTTAAGGAACAGCAAAGAATGCAAGACTCTGACAGGAGTTGTCTACAGACCTCCGAGAACAATGTCCTGGATTTTGCGGTGGGTAATGACGGTGAACTGTCAGCATTCGTCATCATTACCCCTCTGAAACTGACCGTAACGTCAGTATGTAGCGCATGCGCATCTAAACGCGGAAATCCTGAAGTTGCGATCATTCATTCACTGCTCCCCCACCCCATAGTCAGCAATTTGCAAAATTAGTGGAACTGACAAAAACTAAAGCTTTACCGTGTTAATATCACTGTTAAACACCCCATTAAATGTTAAGCATTGTTGGAATAGGTGTAACTGGGGTTTTAACAGCGTATTGACTGCTAAACAACCGTCCTGGCCCTGAAAAACTAATTTTATACTTGTGGAATGTCAAATTTCTCCATTATGGTAAAAATTACTAGATTTTTTAAGTTTGTGCATGATATTTCAGCTTCTACCTTAATCCCATGTGTATGTCGCAATCTTTATTTCACTCTCTAACAGTTTTAAAAAGTGCAGCTAATCAGTGCGTTTCATTTCCTGGTTTGCTGTCTGTGAGAATTCTTCAATGTGATTGGTTGCTTAGACAGCTTGATGACATCACTGCTGCTCTTCACTGGAGTTCCCCTTTTGACAGCGCTACAATCAATTTCACATCAAGGAGGCTAAAGTTCTCGCCACAGAGACTGCGAGATCTCTGTTGGCTGCTTTCTTCAAGGTCAGCGGCGATCGCCGTCACTTCGCCGCTGACTATAAATTACAGGCCATATTAGAATTAGTGATGAGTAACGAACCAGAATTAGCTAACAATCTGACGGTAGACGGTAAGGAAGCATCTTGCAAATAGTGAGCATCTGAATTGAATTTGATATTAGGTGTGGGAAGGGAAAGATTTTAAAATTAACTAAGGCAAATTTTGAAGGGATGAGAAATAAATTGACTGCAGTACACTGAGCTGAGCTGTTAATGGGTAAACCTGCACAGTAAACAGTGGGAGGTGGTCAAAGTATTCAAAATATTTGGTATGAAACAAAACCAGTGCATACCCCCAAAAAGCAAAAGCTCCACTTGTGTAGTTACGCAACCATGGCCACCAAATGAGGTAAGAAACAGTATCAAGCTAAAAGAAGAGGTTTCCAACAATGCAAGGAAAAGTGGAAATCCAGCAGTCTGGGAGAGCTATAAAAAGGAACCAAGGGATACAAAGAAAGTAATAAGAGGTGCAAAAAGGGACTATGAAAAAATGGTAATGGAGAAAATAACGGGACTTAATGTAGACAAATCTCCAGGACATGACGGTTTCCTCCCCAAGAACTAAAACAAATAGATGAGAAAATTGCAGATGTGTAGGTCATAATTTTCCAAATCACTCTAGATTCCAGAATTGTGCGTTTGGATTAGAAATTTTCAAATGTCGCCCCATTATTTAAGAAGGGAGCGAGGGAGAAGCCAGGTAACTACAGTTTGTAAAGGGTTAAACAATTGAATTAGTCAGTTGAGTTTCTTTTGTATGGTTTTCTTTGCAGATCTCTCAAGCAATAGATAAGACAAATACTTCTCAAAGAAATATTCACCTAATCCCTAGTCTTTTTGTAGATATCTTGCTAACAGAGCCACATTTTGCTTCCATATGTGTTTCAGTAGGTCAAAATTGTAATTAACTAATACATCAAAAGTGTCTGATCCTTACACCCATAAAATCCTTTGAATTACAGTCAATCTGTAAGACAGATCTATAGCCACCCACTACTCAAAACATTCACCATTTACAAAACAGGGCAAAAAGGTCTGGTACCACAGGTCACGAAGAGGGCATTGCAAATTAACAGGTGCATGGCCTGCAATTTATTTGTCCATTGATTTCAACTTGAAGGAAGATTGCAACCTGCTGTGTTTGTTAAGAATTGCAAATAGAAATCACATGTGGTGTAGGTCACTGATGCATTCTGATGACACCCAGTTCAAAGCTAGCTGACTCTCTGATTAGACTAAGTGAATATAATTTGTTTTCATGACTATGCAATCAAAGTATTAGCAAATTGAGGATTATTTGGTTTAGCAGAGTTTTTATTGCTATTCCAATGTACTAGCTAAATGAATGTCAAGCTTCCAGTTTGGGCAACACGGTGGCATAGTGGTTAGCACTGGTGCCTCACAGCGCCAGAGACCCGGGTTCGAATCTGACCTCGGGTGACTGTCTGTGTGGAGTTTGCACATTCTCCCCGTGTCTGCGTGGGTTTCCTCCGGGTGCTCCGGTTTCCTCCCACAGTCCAAAAATGTGTGGGTTAGGTTGATTTGGCTATGATAAATTGACCCTTAGTGTTAGGGGGGATTAAATATGTGGGGTTATGGGGATAGGATGGGATATGTTAGGGGGAATTAAATACGTGGGGTTACGGGGGTAGGGTGGGATATGTGTACTGTGGGGATTAAAGCAGGGACAGGGTACTGGATTTGGATGATCAGCCATGATCGTATTGAATGGCGGAGCAGGCTCGACGGGCCGAATGGCCTACTCCTGCTCCTAGATTCTATGTTTCTATGTATATGGTACTTTTAAAGACATATTTTAAACTAAAAAATATTGTAAATAAAAGGAAGAAAAATAAACCATGTACAAAATACTTCATTTTTATCACAGTATGTATTTAGAAGTATCATGTTACCTACAAAGCAGCACATACTCTATTATTCTCTATTTTACCCTAACTCAAGAAAGCATGAAAATTCATATACAACACAATAATAAAAAAATGGGGGAAAAAAAAAGCTTATGGCAGAGAGCCAGCATGGACTCGATGGGTCGAATGGCCTCCTTCTGTGCCATAACGACTCTGAGAATATATTTGCAGTTTGGCAGGGGCCCAAACTTAATTCTATACTTAGGGATGTCACTGGCCAAAACTATGCACCTTTTCAGCACAAAGCACTGATGAGCTTCCTGCTGCTTTCCTGCTAGCACCATAGTAGCTCTAAGGTTAGCAGCGTTATCTACAGGTGAATGCAAACAATCTCAGCTCCCAGTGAGAGGTCCGGCCTCTAGGTTGCATTGATAAGCTAGGCTGGCTGGTCAAGCTTCAAAAAATCCAAGAGTACGAAGTTAATTCAGTTCAACTCTCCCATCACAAGATACATCGGCCAGAATTTTTACTGTGGGGTCGGGTGCGTGCGGGTGGTGTAGCGGGTCGGGAACGCAATGTTCTGCTCAGCGCGTTCTTCAGGGCAATTTTAACTTAATGGCCTACTTAAAGCAGTCATGTGCGTTTCCCGGCCCAATTAAATGGAGTGGGTCTGATGACGGCATCGATGACTTGTTTCCAGCGCCGATATTTAAAGCAGTCTTGCACACAACTCACTTGAAGGTTGCTAGAGGAGTGTGGAAGGTGAAATAGAAAGGTCTGAGTACCGTTACAAACTATAAATGATGGATACTCAAAGGCAGAGGGCTGCACCCCGATTTTCTGACGCATCCCTGCATATTCTGGTGGAGGCAGTGAGAGCACGCAGGGGGGTCCTATTCTCTGTAGATAGGCGCAGGAGACCTCCCAAAGACACCAAAAGGGCCTGGCTGGAGATAGCAGAGCAGGTCAGCAGCAGGGATGTGGTCAGGAGGACCTGTATCCAGTGCAGGAAACGATTCAATGATCTCATGAGGTAAGGAAAGGTGAGTGCAATGCCACACTCACCTTCATTCCTGATGTGCCTGTCACCACATCCCCATCACTCTGCCTTCCCAAGCCTGCTCCTTCACATCATTCCTCACACCATCATACCTTGCACATCCACCCATCGCTCTCTTTCTATGTACATACTCACATCCCCATCTGACTAACCACCGCTGACACCCCGCCTCATCCTAATGCAATCATAGCAAGTAACACTACAGAAGGAGGCCATTTGGCATTGGCACCCCACTCCCTCATAATCACCCTCTACAGATGTAATCCATCCATTCCTTACACTTATTCCATCACTCTCACTCAAAGTTCTCTTCTTTCCCTCCTTGCAGGAGAAAAGAGCCCAGAACACGCGGGAGAGGCAGAGAACCAGAGGTGGCCCTCCAATATTCACGCAACTGACACCAGCAGGGGAGGGGGCCCTGGCGATATTGGGAGTTGCAGAGCTGCTGGAGGTGGGAGACGGACATCCCAGCAACCTGGTGACAGAATTACATTTCATACAGCCACATGGCACACAAAAGTCACTCATATGGTGACTGATATCAGTAGCCAGTGAAATGTCATCATGTGAATAATGGTAACGTTACCCATTCTTATTATAACACTTCTAATTCATCTCTTTACTCTCCCACAGGTCCATCAAGTGCCCCCACCATTGTCAAGCCGGAGGAGCAAGATGACTCCTGAGAGGAACCTCCAGCCTCTGAGGGTGCACCGTCAGCAGACCCAAGCGCACCCAGCACCAGCGCAGATACGAACACCTCAGTGGGTCCTGTGCGAGATAGAGTAGTTTTGTCACTTGGTGTCTCACACTTCACAAGTGAGCAAGAGCAGACGGTGTTGACAGGGACAGCAGTGGAGACTCCTCACCGGAGGGCGCAGGACACTCCAAGCTCTGTTGAGCTGCATGCAGACGCTGAGCCTCAGGGGCCAACGAGAAAGAGGGTGATCTTGGAATGGCAGCAATAATTTCATGAGGCTCTGGCAGCTTTTGCAGCTGCGATGTCTGCAAATATGCAGAGAATGAAGGAGTCCGTCTCCAACATGAGCACCAACATGTCGCAGGCGATAGCGACGATGTGCGGTTCCATGGAAAGGATGGCCACCTGCATGGAGCAGCAAATGTGCCAATCACATGAGCATATGATAGCTGTGGACAACAGATAGACCTCATCTCTAGGAGGGATATAAACGTAGACTTGAGCGTTCATTGCCCCACTGCTGTGCAGCAAGGTGCTCTCCAGCTCCTTGCTAGCAGGGAAGTGAGGTGGCCCGTGAGAGAATGATGCTGAGAGGGGACATGGAAGTGGGGTCTCTTCTCAAAACGCTCCCACTTCTCCCTTATTGCCTACCCATCAGTCAGAGCCCCACATGCTTCCCCGGATCCCGATGACCGAGTCTGCCCCCGTACAGTCGCAGGAGGAGCAGACTTTGGCGGGGCCATCACAGGCTCCAAAACCCAGAGGACATCCGCTAAAAGTGTCTAACCAGTCGCAGCAGGGAAGTGAGCAGCCTGCCTCTACCTCTGCTGAAGCCACAGGGGTTGCACCTCATAGAAGCACTCAAAAGAAAAATGACACAAAAGTAGATGCACAAGGGTATGCACATGGGTGTACAAACAAATGTTAGTGTTAAGTTTTAGTTCTTTTGATGACACAGATAGATGTATTTCTTTGCACCACTTTCCGGTCTTGTCCATTTTTGCCTGCTACCTTGGAAGTGGCTTTGCCACTTGGAGTGAATGGTGAGACATTACTTACCCTCGAGCAAGGGAGTTTGGGTGAGAGGAATGGCTTGTTCATTGTAGGGATGCTTTGTGGTGTTGTTGGGGGGTGGGGGCAGGGAACTTAGTACAGCATGTGGTAGTCATATGGGTGCAGTGGAGCAAGTTAAGTAAATCTGATCATGATGAGGCTATCCCGGGCCTCCTGGGCAGCAATGTGCACCACTGCTGGTGCCATCTCTACCTTAGGTTCCTCCTCCTCTTCCTAGTCTTCCACCTGCTCCTCTTCCTCCCCCTCTGAAGAGGCTGTGTGCTCTGCGTCTTGCTCCTCCTACAGCTCCAATCCTCGCTGCTGCACTATGTTGTGCAGCAAACAACGTGATTCTGGAGAACCTGGCTGGTGCGTACTGAAGGGCTCCTCCAGATCTGTCAAGGCATCTGAAGCGCATCTTCAGCATGCCTATTGTTTGCTCTATGACACATCTGGTGGACATGTGGCTCTCATTATAACGCTCCTCAGCCTCCGTACTCAAGGGTATCATGAGCCACGTCTTCAGTGAATAGCCCTTGTCTCCAAGCAGCCAGCCGGTAAGTCTGTTTGGAGGTGCGAAGAGCTAAGGGAGGGTGGACTGGCGCAGCATAAGAGTCACGACAGCTGCCAGGGAATCTGGTGCACACATGCATGATGATCTTTTTATGGTTGCAGGCGAGCTGCACATTGAGGGAGTGGAGGCCTTTGCAGTTCACAAACACTCCTGGGTGATGAAGGGGTGCCTTCATGGCCACATGTGTGCAGTCGATGTCACCGTGCATCTGTGGGACGTCAGCCAGAGCCACAAAGCCGAGCACCCGCTCAGTAACACTGGCCTCATCAGTGGCAAAGTTGATATAATTGGCTGACTTGTGAAACGTGGCATCGGTCACCCGGGTGATGCATCTGTGGGCGGCCAACTGCGAGATCCCGCAAATGTCTGCTGCATATCCCTGGAAGGAGCATGAGGCGAAGAAGTCGAGGGTGGTGGTAACTTTGACAGCCACTGGTCAGGAGTGTCCACCAGGACCTCTGGGCAGCAGGTCTTGTTGCAGCAAGCTACAAATGTTTGCGATGACCTGGCACGATAACCTGAGCCTCCTGATGCACTGCTGCTCAGTCATGTTGAGGAAGCTCATCCTCTGCCTGTATACCCTGTGTTGGGGGTATTTCCTCCGGTGTGCTGCACCACTGCGGTGCCCCCCTCTCTCCTGTGGAGCATCAGGTTGTTGAGGAGGAGGCTGCTATTGTGGTTGCTGCTGCTGGTGTGGCTGGTGTTGTTGGTGGTGGGGCTCATC
Source organism: Squalus acanthias (assembly GCA_030390025.1). NCBI lineage: Eukaryota > Metazoa > Chordata > Chondrichthyes > Squaliformes > Squalidae > Squalus > Squalus acanthias. The sequence continues at coordinate 31,890,014 of CM059427.1, read as the reverse complement.
TTGGTCCGATTCTGAGGACAAGGTGAGACAGTATAAGCGGCACCCATGCTGATGTAGTAGATGGCAGGTAAAGTGGCGATCAGAGGGCCAATCCCTTAATGTTGTGATACTGAGTAGCAATGTGGTGAGAGTGGCTTCCGAGGTTTCAGAAATGACCTGCCAACTGCTGACACCTAAATCTGTGGACAAAATGAAGTCAGCAAGAGCCTTTCATGAGGCAAGTAATGAGGTGTAATGTTGGCATATTTATGTGCTTTTCCCAGCTCTCAATGAATGGACTCGCCAACAGCCACTGAGCTTCCGCCTCCCCTTCAAAGGCGAGGTACCCGAGCTGCGTGAATCCCGTACTCCTGCAGTAAAAGTCAAAAGCTGGTGTTAAAAACCCTCTTAAGGGTCTCTGAAAAAGCAGTTAATGACTTGAATGAGGTCGCCCGCCTCTACCGATTGGGTCCGTATCGCACCTTCAAAGCCGCCCAAGTTAAAAGCACGAGGCGGTGGGTTCCTGACACGCTCGCAATTTCCGGGATTTTTACAGCCAACCCGCCCCCAAACCCGCATGCTCGGCAATGGGAAAATTCTGGCCCTCATCTCAGAGCCAGCCGCAAAGAGACCCACTTGTTGTCCCCCACAAGACCAGTTAATAATGACCGTCAGACAACTAACAAGTGTGCATGTGGCCTTCATTCAGTGGACAGCAGTTACCAGGAACTCCTCCCGAGTGGAGTACTGCGCAGCAAACCTCACCACAAAATGCATCACTGCATTGCCACCTTCCTCCTGATCACAGCATGGATACACACTACACCCCATCAAATGGTAGTTCCAACAGCCAATGGGCCTAGGTATAGTTGCCTCTATGCAACGCAATCATGGTAGGCACTGTACTGTGGATATATGAGCATAATCACTCACCCAGCCTCCACCAGCTGTCGTTTCCGCCTCATGGTGACCCCATCAGCTATCTCATGAACGTCTATTTTTAGCATGGTAGAAATTATCAACCCAGTACCAAGTTAAATTACTGTTAATATGATTCACTTATTTTAGGAAGGTTCTATTGTATTCTACAGTACCTTTTTCGTAGGTTTTTTTTACTTTATTTTTCAAAGTCAGTTGTGTGAGGATTATAATGTAACATTTCCTATTTTTAAAAGCAGCCTGCTACAAATCTATATATGGGAATGAACAGGTTCAAGATCAAGGAATGAAGCAACATTGATAGTCAAAAGGTGGCTACAAATACTGGTACTCATCCAGGTCTTCAGAACAATAAGCCACACTACATTGTCCGCTGCAGTCCATCATCACAGTGCTATCATCTGTTCTTGACGCTTGTCCTCAACACCCAAGTCTCCCACACCACTGTAGAAATCCTCTGCATTTATCCAATATAATCACCTTTCATTTTGCCAAATACTTACACATTTCAGATATTTCAGATTTCAATAAGGACCGAAAATCTTTGGGCGTTCCCACAACCTTTGCCCTCAAAGAGACCTGGCGTATTTTTGGTGGTGGAATGACTGACGAGAACAGGTGCACCAGCTGCCTCCGTGGTAGAAATGGGACCACCTGGGGTGCAGGCATGGGCTGCAGCCTGGACCCCTGAAGCTTGAAGAGGTAGAATTTAAAATGAAATAATTATCAGCCTACTTACGAAGGGAACGGTAGGACCAGAAATTCTTCTTTCATGGGGAGGAAACCCAACGCCTCCTCCGGATCCAGTCACCTCTGTTGCAGTATGCAGATTCTCTGGCAGGCAGACACTGCAGATAAGCCCTAGGGGTGCAGGTGCCCGCCCAGGTCATTCGAATTAGTTGACCTCCCACTGCCCCTAAAAACTCTGGCAAGGCCAGAGGCAGAAGTAATCAGCAGGCAGATTTACGACGGGCTCAAAGGCCCACAGATTTTCAGCCCCAGAACCACGAACTATACAAATTATGATAATTGTATAGATTACTTTGCTGGTGTTGTTTTATTTACACATAAAATTGCCAATGGTACCCAAACCCTTTTTTAAATCCGCAGTATTAATTGTGTCCACCCTGCTTTTTCTATGGTGTATGCAAAAATCCAAGAATCTGTTTATAAAACACCAAACTCATTGGGGTAGATTTTCAACTTGCTGACCAAGCGTAAAACTAGCATTAGAGATCTGCCGCCCATTATAGAAACTGCTTGATTTTCATTTCCATTCAAATCAATGTGAAAAAAAAAATCAGGCAGTTTCTATATCAGCCGTCCGATCCAAACCGGCAGTTTTATGCGTGGGTGGCAAGTTGAAAATCTACCTCCCTCGGGCTGATTTCACTCGGCTTTGCGCCCAGGAAGACTTGTTTACGGAGTACAAAGCAGAGGAAATAAGGGCAGAGGTTGTGACGCCAGGCCTTTGTGTTGCCTGGGGATTTCCTAAAGGGAGGATGGATTGCTTGTACCTACTACAGGCAGGAGCAAGGAAATACGATGCAAATGAGCCGGGATGGATATAATGTCACCTCCTTCCTCATTTTCATGTCACAAAGTGTCAGGCGCCTATAAGGAAGGGTGTCCAGCAGAAACAGGCCTAAGATCTTGCTCTTGACCACCGCTCCCCCTCAGAATGCAGGAGCTGAGAAGGACAGGCCGCAAAGCCATGACAGACCTGACAAGATAAGTGGCTCTCCTATTTTCTCATTCCACCATTCTTCGTTGCTGGAGGCTTTCTAGCTCCTGTTTTTGTACAACAGCCAGAATACCCCATAGCTGGTGGTCATCATCAGTGCTGCAGGCCTCCATTTCCAGGTTCAAGGCCCTACCAAGGGACATATTTGTGCCTGGGGTACATTGGGCGTAAGATCATGACCTCAACCCGCAAATTGGGGTGGGTACAGGTCAGGTCAGGTGGAGCACATTTTAGGTGTGTCCCACCTGACATGCAGCCTTACAGGGGGAGGGGGATGGCAGGGCGAGGAAAAGCAGCTCCATTAGGTTACAGATTAGAGTTGCACCACATTTTCATTTAGTTACGCTTCATAAATCCCAAAATATATTATATTATTGTAACATATATAGAAATGATTTTATAAAAGTATCTAACAATTTGGACTGTGCGTCATGTGAACTGTGATTCTAGAACCAATAGAGCTAACTTACATAAACTTGGAAATAACCTCTGACATGTAGGCCTCGATATTAACCCTCCCATGAGGGGCGGGAGGGGGTCGGGATTAAAAATGTTTAAACGGGGAAAGCGTCCCCTACTTGCCGCGTATGTGCCTGTTGCCATTTTTACTGCGGTAGGTTTTGTGGCGTGCGAGTGTCCTGTCGTCGAGAAGCAGGAGGGTTCCTAGCATGCGAGTCGAGGTGGGACACTTCATTAACATATTTCAATTATGCTCCCTCAGTGCAATTAGGAGCCTGATTTAAATGCAACAGTTGCCGCGCGGGTTTTCCAGGGGTTAGGAAACCCTGCAATAAACAGGAGGCGGCGGCTGCTGGCTCAAGAAGGTAAGTGCCTTTTACAACACTCCTTGTGGGCCAAAAGAAGCAGCAGTGCTCCCCCAGCCCTTCAAGGAACCTACGGCCTCCTCTCTGCTGATTGTGGCCTCTCTCTCTCTTTCCCCTCCGCCGCGATCGCAGACCTCCCCCCAACCAGCCCCGATCTCTCGCTCCCTCCCGTGATGGCCTCTCTCCTGCCCCCCCCACCCCCTCCACCCAGCCCCAATCTCTCGCACCCACCCTCTGACGATGAACTCTGTCCTCCCCAACACCAGCCCCCCTCCAAAGTCCTGATCTCTCCCTCCCGATTACCGGGGTCCATCCCAAAGGTTCCATGGCTGCGGCCTCCTGCCGCTGGTTTTCCCACCCGGCAACTGACCAGCCTATTTAATTTGCCCGGCTGCCGGGCAGGAAACACAAGAAAAAAATTATAACGAGGTCCTACCATTACATTCGGCAGGGCCGCCATGTCCCCGGCCTTGCCAGGTTTTCCCCGTGCTACCGCACTCCCCGTAAATATCGGGGCCGTAGTGTCTTACCTGATTTCCCCCCATGCCGTGGCAATTGAAGATACCAACTTTTTCATTTTCCTTCCGCCCCATATTATCGAGGCACTGGTTTGTATCAACATTTCTAATCTGAAAATAACCAGATATGAGTGGTTATGGACAAACGCATTCTTGCTGAAATCACTGTAGATTCATATTTTCTAGAAATTTGAAATACATATATATTATATATACCCAGGTACACAGAACTGGAGGATACCAGTACAAAACTAGCCTCAATCAAAACTAGATCAGAAGAAATTCTCGTCTCCACTCTTTCCTCTCACTGGAGTAGTGGATATGTGGAATAAACACCCATCTAATGTAAATAACACCTTTAAAAAAGGACAAATATGATGATTAGGAACAGGATTAAAAAGATTGAGGGCTAAAAGGAGAAATTCTGACACAGATAATAACATGCTGTGTGGAATGTCATGGCTTCTCAATTTGCTTTTGCCCCTTTGATATCGGAGAAGAGGGGGAAGGAGTTGCTGCTTTTTGCCTACACTGCTTGTAGTGCTTTGTGTTACAGGTAGATATTTAATTTCAGTACCCTTAACTTAATCTAGATCAAGTAAGTAGTCAAGAAACTACACTGTAAACTAAGTTATCTAAATACAAATTTAATTAAATAAAACAAGGTCATATAGGGATGGTAGTGCAGGTGGTGTACCGCAACTGCAGCATGTGGGAGTTTGTGCAGAGCATTGTGATCCTGGACAACCACGTTTGCAGTAAGTGCCTGCATCTTGAGGAACTTCAGCTCAAAGTTTTTGAGCTGGAGTCTGAGGTGCAGACATTGCGGAGCAGCAGGGATGGGGAGAGTTACCTGGACATTCTGATCCAGGAAGCAGTCACACCCCTTAGGTTAGGTAGTGGTACAGGTCTGGTTAGTGGTCAGGGACAGGAGTGTGTGACTGCAACTCAGGAAGGTAAGGGGACCCCAGATGCAGTGCTGGAGGAGCCTCAGCCTTTGTCCTTGTCCAAGGGGTTCTTGCTGCCTGTGTGGATGAGGGAAAAGCCTGCAGGGTGGATGAGCAAGCTGACCATGGCACCATGGTGCAGGAGGCCATTCAAGTGGGGGGAGTGAAAGGGAATGCAGTTGTGGTAGGGGACAGTATAGTCAGGGGGATAGATACTATTCTCTGCAGCCGCGACCGAGAGTTCCGAAGGTTGTGTTGCCTGCCCCGGTGCCAGGGTTAAAGACATCTCCTCGCGGCTGGAGAAGAACTTGGAGTGGGAGGCGAAGGGAAGGATCCAGTTGTCGTGGTCCACGTAGGAACTAACGACATAGGTAGAACTAGAAATCAGGTTCTGCTGAGGGAGTTTGAGGAGCTAGGATCCAAATGAAAAAGCAGAACCTCAAAGGTAATAATCTCTGGATTGTTACCTGAGCCAAGCGCCAATTGGCATAGGGATAAGCAGATTAGAGGTTTAAAAGATTGGCTCAAAGAGTGGTGTGGGAAGAAGGGGTTTCAGTTCATGGGGCACTGGCACCAGTACTCGGGAAAGAGGGAGCTGTTCCATTGGCACGGGCTCCACTTAAACCGGGCTGGGAAGAGTGTCCTGGTGAACCGAATAACTAGGGCAGTAGACAGGGCTTTAAACTAATGAACAGGGGGTGGGAGGATTCAGGGAAGAGTAAATTTAAAAGCAGTGAGATAAATATCAAGGCTCTAGAGCAGAGTAGAGTTTTGGGTAAAAATAAGCAGAGTGGGTCAGGAAGGAACAGAGAGAGTAACAAAGGTAATAAGGAATCAGTGACTAAGGTGACATCAGGGAAAAATAGAAATAAGTCAAAGCTAAAGGCACTATATCTGAACGTGCAAAGCATTTGCAACAAAATAGATGAATTAATAGCATAGATAGAAATTAACAGGTTTGATCTAATAGCCATAATGGAGACGTGGTTGCAAAGTGGCCAAGGTTGGGAACTAAATATTCCAGGATACTTAACTTTTAGAAGAGATAGGCAAAATGGAAAAGGAGGAGGGGTAGTCCTGATAATAAAGGATGGGATATAGACCGGAGAGAGAAAGGATCTTAGCTCGGAAAATCAAGAAGCAGAATCAGTTTGGGTGGAGCTAAGAAACAGCAAGGGGCAGAAAACATTGGTGGGAGTTGTTTATAGGCCCCCAAACAGTAGTTGTAGGGCAGAGTATAAATCAGGAAATTAGAGATGCATGTAACAAGGGTAATACAGTAATCATGGGGGCTTTTAATCTACATATATACTGGGCAAACCAAATTTGCAGTAATAGTGTGGAGGACGAATTCATGGAATGTATGCAAGATAGTTTTCTAGATCAGTATGTTGAGGAACCAACTAGGGAACAGGCTATTTTAGATCTAGTATTGTGCAATGAGAAAGTTAATTAATAACCTTGTAGTAATGGGGCCTTTAGGGAAGAGTGACCATAAAATGATAGAATTTTATATTGAGTTTGAAAGTGATTTAGTTAAATCTGAAACTAGGGTCTTAAATCTAAACAAAGCAAACTACGTGGGTATGAGGGGCGAGTTGGCTAAGGTAGATTGGGAAACTACATTAAAAGGTATGATGGTAGACAAGCAATAGCTAGTATTTAAAGAATTAATACAAAATTTACAACAAATATACATTCCTTTAAGGCACAAAAACCCCATAGGATAGTGCAGGAAAGTGGAGATGAGGTAGAAGATCAGCCATGATCTTACTGAATGGTGGAGCAGGCTCGAAGGGCCTACTCCTGCTCCTATTTCTTATGTTCTTATGTGTTGACTGCCATTTACTAGTTTCTTTTAGGGCAGTTTGTTCCTGATAACAGATTCAATTTTTTTGCAAGTTTCTAATGTAAGTTTTGTTGCAATGTCTTTTTTGAATGTAGGTGCCAGCATAGTCTGTTTCCAAACAAAGGGATCTTCCCTGTTTTCATTACCTCCAACATGAGGACTGTCAGCTCTTTGTAGATTCTTTCCCCAGTCTCACTTAGCACCTCAGCTGTATAGAATCACAGTTAACATTCAACCCTGGGGATTTATTGTCTTTGAACCCTTTAAGCCTATCTAGAATTTCTATGCAAGTAGTATCAAAGACATTCAGTTTATTACTTGAGCCTCCTATGATTGGTGGTGCGCTACTAAAGCCAAAATTGTGACGTGAACAAAATTGGTGCATATGTGTCTGTTTTGGCAGCTGGAAGGGTTGGTCTTGCAGAATGTTTTGAAGCTAGCCCCTCCTCTAATTGAGTAAATAAATTACATACAAATTACAACGAGTCCATGCTGGTGTTTATCCTCCACATGAGCAGTCGTCTTAATACCATGTGCCTACCCTGTTCCCACCTCCCTTTTCTTTCAACCATCAATCTGACCTATTCTTAAATATTGACATGGTTTCTGCTTCAATCACTAATTGATTGTTATTGCATTCCATTAATTGATTGGTATTGCATTCCACAGCCTCAAAACCTTCTTTGTAAAAAAGATTTAGAGGTGTTCAAAATGATGAGGGGTTTTGATTGAGTAAATAAGGAGAAACTGTTTCCACTGGCAAGAAGGTCGGTAACCAGAGGACACAGATTTAAGATATTTGCCAAAAGAACCAGCGGGGAGATGAGGAGAATTTTTTTATTCAGTGAGTTGTTGTGATCTGGAATGCACTGCCTGAAAGGGTGGTGGAAGCAGATTCAATAGTAACTTTCAAAAGGGAACTGGATGTATACTTGAAAAGGAAAAAATTGCAGGGCTATGGAAAAAGAGCTGGGGAGTATGACTGATACAATAGCAAAATACTGCGGATGCTGGAATTCTGAAATGACAACAGAAAATGCTGGAAACACTCAGCAGGTCAGGCAGCATCATGGACAGAGAAACAGAGTTAACGTTTCAGGTCGATGACCCTTTGTCAGAACTGGAAAAAGTTGGAGAAGTAACAGATTTTTAAGCAAGTGTGGGGCAGGGAAAGGGAGGAGGGTGGGGAAAGAAAAAGGGAAGGTCTGTGATAGGGTGGAAGGCAGGAGAGATTAAAATACAAAAGGGATGATGGTGCAAGGCAAAAGGAGATGGTAATGGGACGGTAATGGGACAAGTTAAGATACAAAAGATGAGTCTAGATGAGGTGTAAATGGCACTGGCAGAATCATCAACAGCTGCCATGTGAAAGAAGCAAACATAGGGGCCGAGGTTATAGTCTGAAATTGTTGAACTTGATGTTGAGTCCAGAAGGCTGTAAAGTGCCCATGGGGCAAGAACAGGCTGAAACGATGGGTCTACCAGGGTCCCGCACTTCTGCTCTCACCCCTTCCCCTCCCTCCCAGAACCACGATAGGGTTTCCCTTGTCCTCACCTTTCACCCCACCAGGCTCCACATTCAATGGATCATCCTTGTCATTTCTGCCACCTCCAGCGTGATCCCACCACCAAACGCATCTTCCCCTCCCCCCCCTTTCAGCATTTTGAAGGGATCGCTCCCTTCGTGACACCCTGCTCCACTCCTCCATCACCCCCAACACCCCTTCCCACAGCACCTTCCCATGCAAGCGCAAGAGATGCAACACCTGTCCTTTTACCTCCTCCCTTCCCACTGTCCAGGCCCCAACCACTCCTTCCATGTGAAACAGTGATTTACTTGTACTTCTTGCAATTTAGTATACTTATCTATCTAATCGTAGCCAGAGAATCACCTGCAACTGCTTCTCTTCCCGCTCCCGCATCGTTACTTCTGGTGTCCCCCAAGGATCTATCCTTGGCCCCCACCTATTTCTCATCTACATGTTGCCCCTTGGCGACATTATCCGAAAACACAGCGTCAGCTTCCACATGTATGCTGACGATACCAAGCTCTACCTCACTACCCCTTCTCTCGACCCCTCCACGGTCTCTAAATTGTCAGACTGCTTGTCCGACATACAGTTCTGGATGAGCAAAAATTTTCTCCAATTAAATATTGGGAAGACCGAAGCCATTGTTTTTGGTCCCTGCCATAAACTCAATTTCCTAGCCACTGACTTCATCCCTCTCCCTAACATCTGTCTGAGGCTGAACCACACTGTTCGCAACCTTGGTGTCATATTTGACCCTGAAATGAGCTTCTCACCACATATCCGCAGCATAACAAAGACCGCCTATTTCCACCTCTGTAACATCGCCCGTCTCCGCCCTTGCCTCAGCTCATCCGCTGCTGAAACCCTCATCCATGCCTTTGTTACCTCTAGACTTGACTATTCCAACACACTCCTGGCTGGCCTCCCACATTCTACCCTACGTAAACTTGAGGTCATCCAAAACTCGGCTGCCCGTGTCCTAACTCACACCAAGTCCCGTTCACCCATCACCCCTGTGCTCGCTGACCTACATTGGCTCCCGGTTAAGCAGCGCCTCGATTTCAAAATTCTCATACTTGTTTTCAAATCCCTCCATGGCTCGCTCCTCCCTATCTTTGTAATCTCTTTCAGCCCCACAACACCGCCCCCCCCCCCCCCCACCCCGAGATATCTGCGCTTCTCTAATTCTGCCCTCTTGAGCATCCCTGATTATAATCGCTCAACCTTTGGTGGCCGTGCCTTCTGTTGCCTAGGCCTTAAGCTCTGGAATTCCCTGTCTAAACCTCTCCGCCTCACTACCACTCTTTCCTCCTTTAAGACGCTCCTTAAAACCTACCTCTTTTACCAAGCTTTTGGTCATCTGCCCTAATTTCTCCTTATGTGGCTCGGTGTCAATTTTTTTGTCTTATAATACTCCTGTGCTGCGCCTTGGGACGTTTTACCACGTTAAAGGTGCTATATAAATACAAGATGTTGTTCTTGTTGTTATTACTGTATTCGCTGCTGATGATGCGTTCTCCTCTACATTGGGGAAACCAAACACAGATTGGTTGACCGCTTTGCGGAACACCTCCATTCAGTCCGTAAGCGTGACCCCGAGCTTCCGGTTGCCTGTCACTTTAATTCTCCGCACCACTCCCACTCTGATCTCTCCGTTCTCAGCCTCTTACACTGTTCCAATGAAGCTCAACGTAAGCTTGAGGAACAGCACCTCATCGTTTGATTAGGCACTTTACAACCATCTGGACTCAACATCGAGTTCATCAATTTCTGACTATAACCTCGGTCCCTATGTTTTCTTTCTTCTCTCACATGGCAGCTGTTGATGATTCTGCCAGTGTCATTTACAGCTCATCTAGAGTCATCTTTTGTTTCTTAACTTGTCCCATTACCATCTCCTTTTGCCTTGCACCATCATCCCTTTTGTCTTTTAATCTCTCCTGCCTTCCACCCTATCACAGACCTTCCCTTTTGTTCTTTCCTCCCCTCCTCCCTTTCCCTGCCCCACACTTGCTTAAAAATCTGTTACTTCTCCAATTTTTTCCAGTTCTGACGAAGGGTCATCGACCAGAAACGTTAACTCTGTTTTTCTCTCTACGATGTTGCCTGACCTGCTGAGTGTTTCCAGCAATTTATGTTGTTATTGGGGAGTATGACTAATTGGATAGCTCTTCCAAAGAGCCAGCACAGGCATGATGGGCAAAATGGCCTCCTGCTGTGTTGTATGATTCTATGCTTTCTGTCTTAAATCTCTTACATTTAATCTTATATCTATGTCCCCTTCTTCTAGACCCCTCAATCATTGGAAACAGTTTTTTCTAACAACACTGGCCTATTCCTTCATAATTTTAAACATCTTTATAATATCACCTCTTAATCTCATATATTCAAATGCTAACAGTTGACATTTTTCAAGTCTGTCTTCATATTTGTATTTCCTCATACCAGGCAGCATTCTAGTGAGTCTGAGATTAATGCCGCGAAATTCCCGTGCTTCGCGCCGTCTGTTGTGGCCGGTTAAAAGCAAAAAATGGCGCTCACCACACTTCCGGCGCGGCCTGCACTGGTTGTCATCTTGGGAAGGGCGACAGCGTGGCCGTTGCCTGCGTGCACCGGAAGAATTCAAATGAGGCAGATTGTGACGTCAATCAGCGTGTAACGCTGATTTGATGTGCGACCTGCCATTTTGGACGTCACCCTTCCATTGTATGCCCTCTCCTAAACACACGCAGCAGAACGTGCATTCAGCTGCATGACGGACCCCCCACCAGTGCAATTTAAAGCGACACATGCAAATTTGAGGTAAGTTGTTTTCAGTTTTGTACTGGTTCCTGTACAGTTTATTTGAGTAGTGGCTTGGTGTAAGACATTTAAAAAGTTGTTAAAGCGTGCAGGGAGTGCTGCTGGACGTTTGCAAGGCGTTGGCTCTTAAAGGAAGGCCACTTGCTCCCAGTCCTAGGGGCTCTAGTTGCAGTCCCCCTTGGGCTGCAGCATGACATGGAGATGGAGCAGAGGCAGCAAAGGGGACAAGCTGCTCACAGAAGGAGGTGGAGGAGGAGGGCTCTTAGCAAGAGCTTTAAATAAAGCTAGCCTCGCGCGAACTTCGGCCCCCTGCTGAGCCCACAGCCAGTCAGCAGCGCGCTCAGCACTGGGCTTTGCACTGCTATCATTATAATTAGCAGGCAGCACGAAATTTACATGCTGCCTGCACTCCTTTCAACGGGTGCAGGCCGATCATGCATCGTGATCCCCATGCCCTTTTTCGGGCCTTATAGAATTTTTCCCCCATACTGTTTCTTTTGCCTCAAAATCCTTCCTATAATGTGTAGCCCAAAACTACACAATGCTCCAACCGTGGTCTTACTATGGGTATGTAGAGGGAGAGGTATCCAAATAGGCTCCTGCGTATGAAAACATGCATATAAAGCTGGGCCAGGAGCACAATTGGCTGGAGGAAGGGATATCCAGCATGCAAGAGATCTTTAAATCCTTGTCCTTAAAGGGGTAGAAGGGTTTTGACTGAGAACAGCTATGCTTTAAATGGAAGAACACTGACAGTCTTTGGAAAAAGTTGGCACAAATGTATGGAGCTAATTACAAAATGATACTTTGCAGATCTAAGTATCCATATTACCCATGCCGCACACATCACAGGGGGAGATTTTTGTCCCATTTTCATACGAGAACGGGGCAAGTAGCACTCCAGAAATTATGGGGCTGAACTTCATGGCCTATTCCCACTCCCAATCCACACAGTGGCATTTTAGTTGGGGCCTTCACACGGGTGGCCCAGGTACCCAGTCTATTTATAATATGCAAATTAGGGCCCTACGTGGTTGGAGGACCCCCATGCAATTTTGAGGTGCCAATAGGTGTAGTATGCACTGTGCATGTTCCGGCCACTGCTATTAGGTGTTGAGTGGCCTACCCAGCAGTCCTTAAAGGCCCCATTGCAGGCCGCTCTAAATACATTAAGTTTCTGCCTTTTAACAGATTTTTGAGGGGCCAGTAGGAGCATGAATGGCCCACTGCTGGCCCGTCCACATCTCCCTTCCTGGCAACTTCCTTCACACCTTTAACACTGAAATTCCGGTTCAGCTTTCAGGTTGGAGCTACTGGATTTCACGTAACTCACACCACCCCCCCATCTGCAATGGTGACTGGATATGTCTGGATAAAAAAATGTAGAAATGTCTACTTTGCAAGAAAAAAGAAAGACTTGCATTTATATAGCACCTTTCACAACCTCAGAAACTACAACAGATGTGAAAAGAACATGTGTAGAAAAGCTAACATCTGGTACAGTCTATGATTCTCTGGGCATTTCACCGTCGCAGATACAAAAGCCTTACGCCGACATCTTTTCGGTTTTCACTGAAGAGGCTGGAAATCGGCAAGCTGCGAGTGGCTCGTTACAGGGGGAGAGAGAGAGACAGAGAGAGAAAATAATCTTTCTTCAGGCCTTATCGTGCACAGCGGGCAAATCACGTTCGCACGAACGTGCCCATTATAGACAGTGGGGGCTGCACATTTTAATTAACCAAACCCTTACATCTACATTTTTTAAAATTCATTCACAGGATGTGGGCGTTGCTGGCAAGGCAGGCATTTATTGCCCGTCCCTAATTGCCCTTGAGAAGGTGGTGGTGAGCCACCTTATACTACTGAGTGGCTTGCTAGGCCATTTCAGAGGGCAGTTAAGAGTCAATCACATTGCTGTGGGTCTGGAGTCACATATAGGCCAGACCGGGTAAGGATGCCAGATTTCCTTCACTAAAGGACATTAGTGAACCAGATGGGTTTTTACGACAGTCTGGTAGTTTCATGGTCACCATTACTGATACTAGCTTTTTATTCCAGATTTATTTAATTAATTGAATTTAAATTCTCCAGCTGCTGTGGTGGGATTTTAACTCATGTCTCCAGATCATTTGTCCAAGCCTTTGGATTACTAGTCCAGTAACATAACCACTGCTACCGTACCCACTTTGTGAACTACATGCCGGGGCTTATGGGGAAATTGGCATTTTCTCAATTTTCATCAAGCAATTTTTCACAAATAAAATGTATGCCACAGCTAGATTTCCAAATTTGTCATTTGTAGTGGTTAAATGGCAATTTAGCTACTTAAGAAATGTAGAAAGGATTACAGGTGCACGGTAACCGAGTAGTACTTTGCTATTCCCACTAACAAAACTGCAATCCCAAAACAAAAACCAAGTCATCATACATTAGGTTGTCTCAGTTGGCAGCACTCTAACCTCCAACTCAAAAGGTTGTTGGTTCAATCCTTAATCTAGGATTTAAGAGCAACAGGAACAGATGGTGGAACATCCGGACCATTGATCGAAGTATGAAAGAGAAATTTCTATCTTTTCATTAGAAATAATTTTTTTTAAACAGAAATTATGTAATTTTTTAAAACTTACCTGTGCTCAGGCAGAGAGGCTGTGACAGGGGATGTGTAGCTGTAGTAGGGTGTTGCGGAGGCTCTACAGCACCACTTGGTGGTAGAGTTCCACCTGTAGGTGTGACAGGGGCCATGACAGCTCATTGCTCAATTTGGAATGAGAATCCTACTTAGGACCACCTACAGGCATGACAGGCAATGGTGACAACTGTTGACATATTACCATTGAACAATACCATAGGAAATGCTGGTACCCACTCACTCATCCTGCAAACCACCAGCATCGCATCCTGTGAATTTTCAGGGGCCCGTGTCTTTTTTTCTTTTCTTTATAGATGATGGAGATTCATTAACGTATTGATGTCTACTACGTTTCAAGAATAAATAAATGCAAATAAAAATATCTAAATTCAGCCCACTTGTGGAAGTCGCTACCACAGGGAGTGGTTGAGGCGAATAGCTTAGATGCATTTAAGAGGAAGCTAGATAAGCATATGAGGGAGAAAGGAATAGAGGGTTATGTTAATAAGCTGAGATGAAATAAATAGAGTGGGAGGAGGCTCGTGTGGAGCATAAACACCAGTTGGGCCGAATAGTCTGTTTCTATGCTGTAAATTCTATGTAATTCTATGTTTTTCAAGCCAGAACACTAATCAAGTACAAAACGTGTCCTGGGACAAGCGTGCCAGATCAGAACATTATTAGTGTTTTGCCTGAATTCACAGAATTAAAAAAAATAAATCCTTATTTATTACCAGAAACAAGTTATGATTACCAAGGAGAAAGAAAAATGCTTAAGATTCCTACCTCACCAAGTAAGTAGTAATGCCTTGGGATTTGGGAGTCAGGATAAATATTTTCCAAGTACCATGAGAAAGATTTACACTTCAGTCTTTCTCTCAGGCCTCTTCTGGCTGACACATCCCCATAATCCACTTTAACAACACCTGGAAGTACAAAGACACAGATTGTATAAATGTACTGGTGTTGGTTTAAAAAGTGTTACTGTAATGGAAAGCACATCTGTGTCCTACGACTATAACCTGTAATTAGGAAGAAATACACAAAACCAGTCAAGTTAGGGAGGAATAAAATGAGATGGAAACTTTAGTTTGAGACTAGTGAATCCACAGAACGAAAAATACAAAGATACAAAGAAATAAAAAGCAGATGTCCCCATTTGTAATGAGCTGGTACTGAACATAAAAAAAATCACCTGGCATTATTCAAAGAAGAGCAGGGAGTTCTCTGGGTGTCTTGGCCAACATTCCTTCCTCACCCAACACCACCAAAGAAAAATCCAGTTTCACTGATCATTCATCTGATTAGCTGCTTGCTGTGAACAATTGGTTCCCACAGTTCCAATTTTTTGGTGAAATAATTTACTTTTTCCAGCCAGACTTAATTCGTTAGCTCAGCAATGTAAGCTGAATTAAAACAGAACCATTTGGGGGTGGTAATTTGAATTAACCAATAATTCAATTTAAGAGGTTCAAATTACGCAGCAAACTTTCAACAGGACATATTGGGCCGTATTTTGCAACCCCTACGGGTGCGTACGCGTCCGTAGGGGCCGCGCAAGTTCCAGGTTTAGGCATCCGAAACGCATGCGCTAAAACCCGGTGACGTAAGAAAACTACTAGGCAATTGGTCTAAGCGTTAAACAAAGCTTTAATCAACTGTTTTTCAACATGGAGATCTAGTTGTGTCCTTCACTAGTTCCTGTTGAGGAATGTCCTAAGCAAGCTGGGCCCATGCCCGAATATTTATACTCTCCCTGGACAGCGCCACCAGCAGGCCACCCAGTATTACTTCATACATGAATGACAAGATTCATGTCACCCGGCGCTTGCGATCTGTCAAGAATTCTCTTGACAGATCCTCCGCATCCCCAGGAGATGGGCCTCTGCGAGTGGAGAATTGCGCTATTTGCACAACTCCCGCCCGCTGAATGCCTGTCAAATTCTTATGCCTGGTAATAGCACATGTAAGAGTTTTAAAAAATAGAAAAATAAAATTTTATCACTCATTTATAAATTAAAAATACTCTTCAATAAGGTAAGTTTATTTTCAGCCCCGTAAAAAAACATAATTTTTTTTAAAATTAAATTTTTGTTTAAAATATTTAATTAAATGACATTTTAAATATATATAATTTAAAAAAAAATTATTTAATGTGTTGGTGTTTTTTTTAAGTGAGCCCCATTCATACTTACGGAACTCCAATAAGTATGAATAGGGATTCCCTTCTTTTATTGGTTGGGCCGGCCCACATGATCCCGGGGCGCCTATGAACCACCTGCGTCCCTGGACCGGGACCTCTGCCCGCACGGACCCAGAGAGGCCCAGGATCGCAATCCTCCGTATCTCCCGGACCACTAGGTACATTCGTAGATTATTTGGAGGTCGGAGGCACCTGCCCGCAGGAAGCCTCCAATCGCAAATGTTGGCCCATTGTTTGCATGATTCAATTCGAATTAACAGATAATTTCAAATGGAAAGAAGTGGACAGCAGAGCAGATTGAACAAAATTCAGCAATGGCAGTGGAAGGCAAAAGAGTCATAATGCAAAACCACTGAAGACAGCTAAAAGGCAGCAAAACAGAAGTTGCACATCTAGGTGTTATAGCACTAATTTGGTGTGAACTGAAAATTCACAACATGGGAACAGATGATACAATATACAGGAAACTTTCGTTTATCCGGCACCCAAATATCCGGAATTCTCGCTTAACCGGCAAAAATCATCCTCCGAAAACTCCTCTCAATTAACCGGCAATGTTGCCGAGTCGCAGTCGAGTCTCCGCGAACGCCGAGTGCTCTGAAAAATCCTCTCAAATAACCGGCAATGTTGTCGATCCCGAGTCCGCGAACGCCGATTTAGTCAGTAGGGGTACTTTTCAAAAGTGCCACTACTCGGCCTCCTGGCGCTGTCGCAAGTCCGAAACACTGCAGTAGCATGAGTAGATTCTCCCGTGCTGCTTGGAGTCTCTTTGTTAAAAATAGCCTCGGTAGATATAACTCTCTGTTATCCGGTACTTTCGATAAACCGGCACCACGCCGGTCCCGTCGATGCCGGATAAACGAAAGTTTCCTGTATCAGCAAAGAAGTGTCAAATATAATAGGCTCATTCTAGTCCACCACAGTAATCTCAGTGAACTAAATGCCAAATACTGTAGTTGCAGGAAATCTGTGAATTGACTGTAGAAATTGCAGTATTGAAATTTTAAAAAAGATTGCATACCAACAGGAGTAGGCCAATTTAGGTCCTCGAGCCTGTTCCGCCATTCTATTAGATCATGGTTGATCTGTACCTCAACTATATTTACCCACTTTTTCTCCATATCCCTTGAGATCCTTACCTAATAAAAATCTATCAATTTCAATCTTGAAAATTTCAATTGACGCAGCATCCACAGCCTTTTGGGGGAAGTGAGTTCCAGATTTCCACTACCCTTTATGTAAAAAAAATGCTTCCTGATTTTACTCCTAAATGGCCTGGCTTTAATTTTTAGATTATGGCCCTTGTTCTGGATTCCCTCACCAGAGGAAATAATTTCTCTGACTTTTTTCTTATTGAATCCCTTTATCATTTTAACACCTCTGTTAGATCATCCCTCAACCTTCCAAACTCATTTTTTGCAATCTGTCCTAATAATTTAACTCTTTAATCCTCAGTATCATTCTGGTGAATCTGCGCTGTACTCCTTCCAAGGCCAATTCATCTTTCCTGAGATGCGATGCTCAAAACTGAACACAGTACTTCAGAGTAGGTTGAACAGTACTTTGAAGATTGAAGAGTACTTCTCTGAATATTTTCCAGTTCTGATGAAAGGTCATCGACCTGAAACGTTAACTCTGTTTCTCTCTCCACAGATGCTGCCTGACCTGCTGAGTATTTCCAGCATTTTCTGTTTTTATTTCAGATTTCCAGCATCCGCAGTATTTTGCTTTTGTATTTCAGATGGGGTCTGACCAAGGTTCTGTACAACTGAAGCAACACTTCCTCACTTTTGTATTCAAACCCCTTTGAGCTAAAGGTCAATATTCCATTAGCCTTTACAACTTCCAGGTAAGTAACTTGTCATTTACATCTTTAACAATGATGTTAGGTGGTCTGCACAGAGCGGGATTAAACGGAGTGGACTTGAACAGAGTGTTTTATTTGGGAATTTGGAAAGAGTGGGAATTTCTGGTAAATATAAGCTGTAAAAAGTGAAATTTAGTTTACGATTTTGATTTCAACCTAGAATTTTAAAAACTGTAGTTAATAGAAGCTGACTGCCAGCGGCAGTTAACTGTCAATCAGCTGTAAGTGCTTGTCTTGAATAGGCGCTAATCACCAGGAGCAGGGTAGCTGAGTCAACACTTGTAAATTGGGTGAGGCTCCTACTGTATAACATTTCTGCAGAGCACAGAGCGGGATTCAACGGAGTGGATTTGAACAGAGTGTTTTATTTGGAAATTTGGAAAGAGTGCGAATTTGGAGAAGAAAGGGAAGGAGTTGTTGCTTTTTGCCTACACTACTTGTAGTGCTTTGTGTTACAGGTAGATATTTAATTTCAGTACCCTTAACTTAATCTAGATCAAGTAAGTAGTCAAGAAACTACACTGTAAACTAAATTACCTAAATACAAATTTAATTAAATAAAACAAGGTCATATAGGGATGGCAGTGCAGGTGGTGTGCCGCAACTGCAGCATATGGGAGTTTGTGGAGAGCATTGTGATCCCGGACAACCATGTTTGCAGTAAGTGCCTGCATCTTGAGGAACTTCAGCTCAGAGGTTTTGAGCTGGAGTCTGAGGTGCAGACATTGCGGGGCATCAGGGATGGGGAGAGTTACCTGGACACTTTGATCCAGGAGGCAGTCACACCCCTTAGGTTAGGTAGTGGTACAGGTCTGGTTAGTGGTCAGGGTCAGGAGGGTGTGACTGCAACTCAGGCAGGTAAGGGGACCCAAGGTGCAGTGCTTGGAGGAGCCTCAGCCTTTGCCCTTGTCCAACAGGTATGAAGTTCTTGCTGCCTGTGTGGATGAGGGAAAAGCCTGCAGGATGGATGAGCAAGCTGACCATGGCACCATGGTGCAGGAGGCCATTCAAATAGGGGCAGTGAAAGGGAATGTAGTTGTGGTAGGGGACAGTATAGTCAGGGGGATAGATACTGTTCTCTGCAGCCGCGACCGAGTTCTGAAGGTTGTGTTGCCTGCCTGGTGCCAGGGTTAAAGACATTTCCTCGCGGCTGCAGAAGAACTTGGAGTGGGAAGGGGAGGATCCAGCTGTCGTGGTCCACGTAGGAACCAATGACATAGGTAGAACTAGGAATTAGGTTCTGTTGAGGGAGTTTGAGGAGCTAGAATCCAAATTAAAAAGCAGAACCTCAAAGGTAATAATCTCTGGATTGTTACCTGAGCCATACGCAAATTGGCATAGGGACAAACAGATTAGAGGTTTAAATGCATGGCTCAAAGAGTGGTATGGGAGGAAGGAGTTTCAGTTCATGGGGCACTGCCACCAGTATTGGGAAAAGAGGGAGCTGTTCTGTTGGGACGGGCTCCACTTAAACCAGGCTGGGACCAGTGTCCTGGCGAACCGAATAACTTGGAAAGTAGACAGGGCTTTAAACTAATGAAGGGGGTTGGGAAGATTCAGGGAAGAGTAAATTTAAAAGCAGCGAGAGAAATGTCAAGGCTCTAGAACAGAGTAGAGTTTTGGGTAAAAATAAGCAGAGTGGGTCAGGAAGGGACAGAGAGAGTAACAAAGGTAATAAGTCATCAGTGACAAATAGAATTAAGTCAAAGCTAAAGGCACTATATCTGAATGCGCAAAGCATTCTCAACAAAATCTACATATAGGCTGGGCAAACCAAATTTGCAGAAATAGTGTGGAGGACGAATTCATGGAATGTATGCAAGATAGTTTTCTAGATCAGTCTGTTGAGGAACCAACTAGGGAACAGGCTATTTTAGATCTAGTATTGTGCAATGAGAAAGGGTTAATTAATAACCTTGTAATAAAGGGTCCTTTAGGGAAGAGTGACCATAATATGATAGAATTTTATATTCAGTTTGAAAGTGATTTTGTTAAATCTGAAACTAGGGTCTTAAATCTAAACAAAGCAAACTACGTAGGTATTGGGGCGAGTTGGCTAAGGTAGATTGGGAAACTACATTAAAAGGTATGACGGTAGATAAGCAATGGCTAGCATTTAAAGAATTCATACATAATTTACAACAAATATACATTCCTTTAAGGCACAAAATCTCACAGGAAAAGTGGTCCAATCATGGCTAACAAGAGAAGTTAAATATAGTATTAGATCATAGGAAGAGGCTTATAATGTTGCCAAAAAGAGTAGTAAGCCTGAGGATTGGGAGGATTTTAGAATTCAGCAAAGGAGGACCAAGAAATTGATAAAGAAAGGGAAAATAGAATATGAGAGTAAACTAGTGAGAGACATAAAAACAGACTGTAAAAACTTCTATAGGTATGTAAAAAGGAAAAGATTAGCAAAAGTAAATGTGGGTCCCTTACAGGCTGAGACAGGAGAAATTATAATGGGGAAATAAGGAAATGGCAAATAAATTAAACAAATACTTTGGGCTGGATTTTGTCTTGGGGTCGGGTTAGGGTCGTGTAATCCGCATTTCATGTTTCCCCCCTGACTCCAGATTAATGTGGATGCCTGATGTAATTTTCACTTAATTGGGCAATTGAGTTGGAGCATGTGGGAACCCATGAACTCATTAGTGTTTTCAGTCTGAAAGTCGCCTCTGATGATGTCATCATTGTTAACTGCCTAGTCTTAGAGACTGTTGGTGAGAGAGGACCTGCCTGGCTTGGGGGGGAGGGGGGGAGGGAGGAGGAGAGAGAGAGAGAATTTTTTTGCCAAGTAAGTCCTCCCAGGCAGTCTCTGAAGACATTCAATGCAGCATCAGAGGCAATGTTCAGACCTAATACTACTACTACCACCTTCATCACATCTCCGTTGTAATAGTGGACTTGCAGCCGATAGTCAGCTATCCACTTGTGCTCCCGCCAGGTTTCACTGGAGTGTTTCACACCAGGCGTGCTTCACGTCAAAAGAGGGTTAAACTAGCTACAGCGTTTCAAAATGGCATTACACAGCCAATTTAGAGCTTGTTAAGGGCTTTAATGGCCTCTCCTGCCTCTTGGAGGTGGGACGGAATCGGGAACCCCGCGACTGATTATGTCAAAATTGCGTGGAGGCGGGATGGAGTCGGGATAGGGTCAGAAACCCCGACCCCGCAAATTTAACCCCCCACACGCCTCCAAACCCGACTCCATGGGTCATTCAAAATCCAGCCCATTGTGTCTGTCTTCACGGAAGAAGGCGCAAAAAACTTTCCGAAAATAGTGGAGAACCAAGGCTCTAGTGAGAAATAGTAATAAAAATAGTAATGGAGAAATTAATGGGACTGAAAGCCGATAAATCCCCTGGACCTGATGGCCTACATCCTAGGGTTTTGAAAGAGGAGGCTGTAGAGATAGTGGATGCATTGATTGTCATTTTCCAAAATTCCATAGATTCTAGAACGGTTCCAGTGGTTTGGAAGGTAGTAAATGTAACCCCACTATTTAAGAAAGGAGGGAGAGAGAAAATGGGAAACCACAGACCAGTTAGCCTGACATCAGTAGTAGGGAAAATGCTAGAATCTATTATTAAGGACGTGGTAACAGGGCACTCAGAAAATACTAATAGGATTGGGCAGAGTCAACACGGATTTATGAAAGCGAAATTATGTTTGACAAATCTGTGACAGTTTTTTGAGGTTGTAACTAGCAGAATAGATAAGGGGAACCAGTGGATGTGGTGTATTTGGATTTTCAGAAGGCATTCGATAAGGTGCCACACAAGAGGTTATTGAACAAAATTAGGGCTCATGGAATTGGGGTAATATACTAGCATGGATTGAGGATTGATTAACGGACAGAAAACAGAGAGTAGGAATAAGCGGGTCATTTTCGGGTTGGCAGGCTATAGCTAGTGGGGTACCGCAAGGATCAGTGCTTGAGCCTCAGCTATTCACAATCTATATCAATGATTTGGATGAGGGGACCAAATGTAATATATCCAAGTTTGCTGATGATACAAAGCTGGGTGGGAATGTAATTGTGAGGAGGATGCAAGGAGGCTTTAAGGGGATATAGACAGGCTAAGTGAGTGGGCAAGAACATGGCAAATGGAATATAGTGTGGAGAAATGTGAAGTTATCTACTTTGGTAGGAAAAATAGAAAAGCAGAGTATTTTTTAAATGGTGAGAGATTGGGAAATGTTGGTGTTCAGAGGGACCTGGATATCCTTGTACACGAATCACTGAAAATTAACATGCAGGTACAGCAAGCAATTAGGAAACCAAATGATATTTTGGCCTTTATTACAAGAGGATTTGCGCATAAGAGTAAAGACATCTTACTGCAATTATATAGGGCCCTGCTAAGACCACACCTGGAGTAGTGTGTACAGTTTTGTTCTCCTTACCTAAGGAAGGATATACTTGCCATAGAGGGAGTTCAACGAAGGTTCACCAGACTGGTTCCTGGGATGGGGGATTGTCCTAAGAGGAGAGATTGAGTAGACTAGACCTATATTCTCTAGAGTTTAGAAGAATGAGAGGTGATCTCATTGAAACATACAAAATTCTTACAGTGCTTGACAGCGTAGATGCAGGGAGGATGTTTCCCCTGGCTGGGGAGTCTAGAACTAGGGGTCACAGTCTCAGAATAAGAGGTTAGCCATTTAGGACTGAGATGAGGAGAAATTTCTTCACTCAGAGGGTGGTGAAACTTTGGAATTCTCTACCCCAGAGGGCTGTGGAGGCTCAGTTGTTGAGTATATTCAAGACAGAGATCGATAGATTTTTGAATATTATGGGAATCAAGGGATATGGGTTTAGTGCAGGAAAGTGGAGATGAGGTAGAAGATCAGCTATGATCTTACTGAATGGCAGTGCAGGCTCGAAGGGCCAAATGGGCTGCTCCTGCTCCTATTTCTTATGTTCTTAATGAAGGCCAGAGGTGGGAAACTCACACATACTGGCCCCGACATTAGCTCGGAGGGAGTGGGGCGGATGTTTTGCAATCAGGTCAGGTCCTGCCAAATTTAACTGCAGGAGCTGAGGAAGGGGAGGGGGGTGGGGCAGGGGGGGTGGGAGGGTGGCGTGGAAGCAGGTAAGCTGGGTCTAGCAAGTGAGTAGAAAGACACTTACCTGCTGGATCCAGCAGTCCTCGTCTTCCTTTAGCTGCCGTGTTTCCCGAGGCCCAGGAAACCCAGCCGACTAGGGTTAAATTTAAAAGGG
This sequence comes from Squalus acanthias, assembly GCA_030390025.1. Classification (NCBI taxonomy): domain Eukaryota; kingdom Metazoa; phylum Chordata; class Chondrichthyes; order Squaliformes; family Squalidae; genus Squalus; species Squalus acanthias. The sequence continues at coordinate 31,866,952 of CM059427.1, read as the reverse complement.
ACATTAAATCTGAGGCACGCAGCCTCATTGTAATATTTAAATGACCAAACCGCCTCCTGCGAGCGGGTTGATTGCCCGCCCCTCGTCCTGCTTCCGTTAAAACCGGAAGTAGGCGGGTTGGGTTCAGGTTTGAGTTTGAGATTTTTACATTTTAACATCCCACCTGACCCAAACCCACCCGTTTTGGGGGTTAAAATTCCCCTCACTAAGTTTAAATGGATGAACAGTACTAAAACAGTGAGGAGAAGAATAACAATGGTGGAATTTATTATGTGACTACTTTACATAGGATTGATTGAAGTTGGGGGCTTTAATGAGGCCCATACATGCTGTGGGTGTAGCCTCCAATACCAATACATGTCTTTGGACCTTACAAATCCCCTGTTCAGGTGGTGCACTGGCAGAATGTGCGGGTATGTTAGATGAGCACACCATTGCAAATTGGCCCTATAGACTACAACAAACCAAGATCTTCTGTATTTCAATTCGCAACATCAGGAAAAAGTAGATAGGAATGAAATACAAATACTGCACTTACACTGTCATTTCACTTTGTAAGAGCTGCTCTGGAAATACCATGGGCTGGATTTTCATTGACCCGTGGAGGTGGGTTTGGAGGCGTGTGGGGGGTTAAAATTGCGAAAACTGGCGGGCGGGCACAAGCCCGCCTCCATGCAATTTTCATTAAATCATGTCTGATGGTCCCGACTCCGTCCCGCCTCTAAGAGGCGGGATAGGCTGTTAAGGCCCTTAACAAGCACTAAATTGCCTCTATAATGCCATTTTGAAAGGCCTTTGTGATTTTAACCCTTTTTCTACGTGAAGCACGCCTGTTCTGAACCACGAATGTGAAACCTGGCGGGAGCACATTTGGATAGCTGACGCTGGCTGGCTATGGAGGTGCATATATGGATAGCTATGTGGATGGATGTATATATGGATGGATGGAGAGGAGGAGATATATCTAGGAATGGTGGTGTAAAAATATCTGGGAGCAGACTTAGGACTGCTGCTGCTCATTTTGCATCCAGGTCCTCTCACAGCAAAGGCCAGGCAGTCTCTGAAGACCTTCAATGCAGCAGCAATGATGACATCATCAGAGGCGACTTTCAGACTGAAAACACTAATTGGTTCATGGGTTCCCACATGCTGGAACTCAATTGCCCAATTAGGTGAAAATTGCATCAATCTCCCACATCCAATTGCAGTCGGGTGGATAACATGAAAAGTGGATGACACGACCCCAACCCGTCCCAGTATCAAAATCCAGCCCCATGAGTTTCTAGTAACTCAGCCCTTACAGCCATTGCATCATGTGATGAAACCTCCCAGAATATGTCCGACTAGAGTTGGCAACGCTAAGGGCCATATCTGGGAGATTTCTTGGGCTACTCTGGGAACTCTGCCCTTATAAGGCCTCAGTGGTACTCTCCAACGAAGAGCCAGCACGACTTCTGTTTAGGTGTGCAAGAAGCCTCAAACCCTTAGCAGGCAAAGGTAATCAATCTCAGAGAGAGGATCGATTACCTTATATTACAGGAGTTCTAGCTCCTGCTGGAGCTGAAGATTTTCATTTGCTGAATTTTTCTTTCGCCAGGAATTGCCTCGGATCACAGAAAGCGCAGCGGCAATGGGCCTCTTCACCTTTCAAGGGCAGATCAAGGCAGGCGACGCTGAAGCATCTTGCAAGTGCCGGCAGCCCTCTCGCCCGTTATAATGACCATTTCCCCGCAACTTGGGAATGGAGTCTGTGTCCACCAGCATGGGTGAACAAAGGTTCCCACTCTGCCGCATTTGTGCTTCCAGGCCTATATTATCCAAGATATTCTAATATGGTTTAATTTCATTCGAATTAACTAAAGTTGTACATTTCTTAGCAGTTCAACTGATTCCTGGATAACAGTAACATACTGAAACTCATACATATTCATTATACTTCTGTATTTTCATGTTTTAAGTGCATTAGTTTCATTAGTCATGAAACATGAAAAGTAACCAATGCTTAATACATCAGAACTGAATCATTATTTCATTCATTAATTACAAACAAGAAAGCAGAACATTCAGCATTAAGATTTCAATGGGTTTCATCTCCACTCTACAAAACAAACTGAACTAGGTTTCCATTTGGCAATGTCTTTATACATTACTGTAGTAATGCTCAAAGGAGGTTAAAAATTTAGATCTCAACAGTCAGCCAGTATGCACTTGGATACGTACTTTTAAGAATGCTGCTCAAATCGTATATATTGCAAGAAGATAGAACTTTGAAACCTAAAACAACAGTGAGCTGCTGGTTGAAAAACTGCAGGCCTATGATGTTGCACCCTCTCTTTCAACTGCTTGTACTGCTGCTCCTTGCTTCTGCGGCACAGGCACACCTGCTGTTTCTGTTGCTTATGCTCCTTCATTGCTGCTGATCTGGCTCTTCTGCTGTTCCCCTGGCCCAACGACCTCTGTCCCAACCTCTGATCTCCACACAGACCCTGAACTCACTCATATCATCAGAGACCCCAGTTTTTCTGATCTCCACATGACCTTGTTACCTCCAAGCTCCTGGGAAATCATGATTCCTCTGTAGCCAGTTGTTTTGATGCACTACAGGTCCTTTCCTCACCAAATTCTCCTCCTTGTAGTGATCGCACTCTCCCCATCCATACCAACATCTTTGCCCTCTACACCACGCTCAACTATACCCCAACTCCCTCTTGCATTCAAACTTCCTCCAACTCCTGCAAAAAAGATTTACAAGAATGATACCAGAACCACAAGGTTATATACTTTGATAAGAAAAATAAGGAGGTCACATATTACTTGGAAAATAAGAATCAAATGGGGTAGAGGAGCAAAGGGATGTGGGAGTACAAATACATAAATCACTACAAGTTGTGACACAGGTCAAGAAGGCCATAACAAAAGTAAACCAAGCACTAGGGTTTATTTTTAGAGGGATGGAATTGAAAAGTAGAAAAGTTATGCTAAACTTATATTGAGCTTTGGTTGCACCACACTTGGAGTAGTGTGTGCAGTTCTGGTCGCCATATTATAAAAAGAGTATAGAGGCACTGGAGAGGGTGCACAGAAGATTTACAAGGATGATACTAGAAATGCGAGGGTATACCTATCAGGAAAGGGTGAACAGGCTAGGTCTCTTTTCTCTTGAAAAGAGAAGGCTGAGTGGTGACCTAATAGAGGTCTTTAAAATTATAAAAGGTTTGATAGAGTAGACACAGAGAGTGTGTTTCCACTTGTGGGGAAGAGCAAAACTAGAGGCCATCAGTATAAGAGAGTCACCAAGAAATCAAAGAGAATTCAGAAGGAACTCCTTTACCCAGAGAGTGGTGAGAATGTGGAACTCACTACCACAGGGAGTAGTTGAGGTGAATAGTATAGATGCATTTAATAGAGGGTTATGCTGATAAAGTTAGATGAGGAAGGATGGGGGGATGGAGGCTCATTTGGAGCATAAACGCTGGCATGGACTAGCTGGGCCGAATGGCCTGTTTCTGTGCTGTATATTCTATTTAATCCTATGTAACTCTAGTTGGTGATGACAATGATGTCTCCATTAATCCCCAGCAAAATTTCTCACCCTTCTTCCCATTAGATTTTGGATGGTCTTCCACCACCACTGTTTCCCCAGTACAGCAACTACTTCCATAGCCTCAAGTCCACAGGCCATAAACTTGTGTACAACTGGCCTGGCTGTCCATCATCAAAAGTGGCTTGTCCACATTAAGTTGTAGTGTTGCTCGCTTTTCACAGCCAAATTCTTATATGACTCTGAGATTACTCTGGGCAGTCGGAACAAATCCAAACTTCCCTTCACAACTAACCATCTCCTCTGATCTTTCCCACTGCACTCGCCATCTTTACTTCGAACACCAAATGTGAAGAGATTGTGGACTTTTTGATTGCCTAAAATCAAGATAATCTGTTTTGCTGCTTATTTTCTCCTCTGACCCCTTCCCTCTTCTGAGTCACAGTACTCCTCTGACTGAGGCTGCAGCTCCCTTACTCCATCATTTCCCCCCATTTCACCTCCAGCCCTTGCTAAACCTACCTTGCCCATGAAGCCTACCACCTGCTTCCTCAGCCCCATCCCAACTCCAATCACTCATATTCATTAGCTTTATACTTACCGACTTCATCAACTTGTTCCTATCGTCTGCCACAAACCTATATCATTTAAAAGCATCGTCCTCACCCTCATCCTCAAAAAAACCTCTGTATCCACTTGAACTGCTACTCCATCTTCTACCTTCCTTTGTTTTGAAAAGTACTGGACTGGATCATTGCCTTGCAATTAGGCTCCCGCCTCTCCTACCATTCCTTGTTTTAGTCCCTCTGGTCAGGCTTCCACAGCACTGAGAATACACTAGTGAAGCCACAAGCAACAACCTGTGTGACTATGACAATGGTTCACTGTCCTTCCTCAACTTCTCCGCTGCCTTTGGCACTATTGACAACACCATCATCTTTCAATGTCTCTATCCATAGTTCACCTTCATGGCACCACTGTTTCCTACTTCATTATAGGCATTCTATCATCTCCAATGAATTCTCTGATGCCCACATGGTCAGCTGTGATATACCCCAGGGCTCCTTAGTCTCCTCCTCTTCATCATTTATATGCTTAGAGACATTATCCAGAAGGACAAAGTCAGCTTCCATATGCATGCCATTGATACTCATCTCTATCTCCCTGCCTCCTCTATTGAGCCCAAGGCTGTTGCTACTCTCTCCAAATGTCCGTCTAAAATTAAAGCCTGGATGAGCCAAAACTTCCTTCAGCTAGGTGTCAGCACAACTGAAGCTATCTTCTTTGACTCCTACCAGCACCTATGTATCACTGATCTTAACTCCATCAATGCTGTCTGCCATTAACTCTGGCTGCCACTTCAGGTTAAGAACAGGACTACAAGACTTGGGGGTAGAAATTAGGTCGCGCCCCATTTGGGGCGCAAATATCGTCCGGACGCAAATATTAGCGCCTGGCGCTAATTATCGGCACTGACAGGAAACTTCACTTTTACCGCCCCGGGAGGTGAGTGGAGCGCTAAAGCAGGCGCTGCACACCTCTCTTAAGGCGCAAAGGCCGAGCAGTGAGGCGCTAACTCGGAGCGCTGGCGAAGCTCATGTAATGTCAGTCAGCAATGGAACACACACACAATGGCACGGGCCAGTTCTTAAAGGGGATGGTTAATCTTGCTTTCCATCCACATCCTGTTCATTGCTGCCTTGAATCTCGGCCTGGAGAGACTTGCACATCAAATGTGCTGGAAAGAACAATGGAAAGTACCAGGCAAAGAGCTCAGAGAGCAGCTCCCACAGTCTCTGCTAAATCGATACAAGGAATGGCAAATCAAAATGAACCTGCAAAGTGCTGCTCAGTACCCAAAACTCCTTCACACAACGTTGAATCTCCCCAGAAGTCTCTCCCTCTCTCTCTCAGAATGCGTAGTTCAAAAATGCCACCAACAATAAAAGACAGGAAGAGGCCCCCTTTAAATAGCGCCCCCCCCAGCCCCACAGCGATTGATAGCGTTCCAGTCTTCTGGTCGTTGGAAGCGCCAGGCGGTAAGGCAGGGGGCGCCACTCAATTTCCGCTACGGGGCGCCACAAGGGCGTTGCACCATGGAATGACGTCACAATCTGCGCGCGCAGGTGGTCGCAGCGGTAAGTTTTAGCGCCGCCGCACAATCTCAAGTTAAGTTCTCGAGCGGCGCAAACATCGCTGCGCCCGGGCGTTAGCGGCTTTGCGCCCCATTAGCGCCCTCTTAAGGCGCTAACGGGAGGCGCAACCAAGTGAATTTTTACCCCTTGGTGTGTTGCTCCACTCAAAGTTCAGCTTCCTCCCCCACATTCATTGAGTTATCAAGACTTTCTTTTACCTCCATGATATTGTCCACCTCTACCTCTACTTTTACCTCTCCCCCTCTGCTGCTGAAACCCTTATCCCACCTTTATTGTCTCAAAGTTACCCTATCTCCACCCTCCACAAACTACAACTTGCAAAAGGTCACGGCTCACATCATTGCCCGCATCCTCATCACCCCTGTCCTCAGAAGCTCCATACCTCACTAGTTCCCTGTGCCCAGTAAACTTTCTAATATCTTCACCTTTGCTTTCAAATCCTACTGTGGCCTCATTCCTCCACAGTCATCTCCTCCAGCCATATGGTCCTGCACACAGCTCCCGCTTGTCTGATACTGACTATCGTCATTTCTTGCTTCCTTCACTCCAGTATCAGTGGCTATTCATTCAGCTACTATGTTCTGCTCCCTGGAATTCTCTCCGCAACACTGCTGTCTTGGCGCAACTCTGCGCGCCTTCAAAAGTCTCAGTAAGGCAACCTTACTTTCATCTTGCATCCCTCTTTTTCCACCTTGTGCTCTGTGTCTAGATATACAGTCAAGACAGGGAGTGACGTGACAGAGGTGCTGGGGAGAGAATTCCAGAGGTCAGAGCATAGTAATTTTCCTCTTGCAATATAACACGTAACTTCATACATGTAAAGTTTCTAGAAATGGACATAAGCACTGGTACTTCAGCCGCGCAATTGCAAACGTAATCTCTGTTGCCATAATAACAAAACCCTTGGGTGGTTTAAGTAACAACAATCAATTCCACAATGTTTGGAAAGTCCACATTCATCAAAGAAAATTTAAATTTCAAATGTTACTAATTTATATATTATATCATATATTTTTCATACTGTTCGCTTTCAATGTTTATGGTAAATATACAGGCGAAATTAGGAGTTAGAGATTTATAACCCAATAATAAATCTCAAGCAATGAAATCATATGTTAGTTATGGTTAGTGCCATAATTAGGATATAAAGCAACCTATCACTCATCATCTATTATAAATTATTAAAAAAATTAAGCATGAACTATATTGGCCCATAGTTGACAATAACAACAAAAACTTGCATTTATATAGCGCCTTTAACGTAGTAAAACATCCCAAGGCGCTTCACAGGAGCGTAATAAAACAAAATTTGACACCAAGCCACATAAGGAGATATTAGGGCAAAGAGGTCGGTTTAAAGGAGCGTCTTAAAAGGAGGAAAGAGAGGCGGAGAGGTTTAGGGAGGGAATTCCAGAGCTTAGGGCCTCGGCAGTGAAGGTACGGCTACCAATGGTTGAGCGATTAAAATCAGGGATGCTCAAGAGGCCAGAAATGGAGGAGCGCAGATATCTCGGAGGGTTGTGAGGCTGGAGGAAATTACAGAGATAGAAAGGGGTGAGGCCATGGAGGGATTTGAAAACAAGGATGAGAATTTTAAAATTGAGGGTTTGTTTAACCGGGAGCCAATGTAGGTCAGCGAGCACAGGGGTGATGGGTGAACAGGACTTGGTGCGAGTTAGGACACAGGAAGCAGAGTTTTGGATGACCTCAAGTTTACGTAGGGTAGAACATGGGAGGCCGGCCAGGAGTGCATTGGAATAGTCAAGTCTAGAGGTAACAAAGGCATGGATGAGGGTTTCAGCAGCAGATGAGCCGAGGCAGGGGTGGAGTCAGGCAATGTTCCGGAGGTGGAAATAGGCGGTCTTAGTAATGACGCGGAGATGTGGTCAGAAGCTCATTTTAGGGTCATATATGACACCAAGGTTGCAAACAGTCTGGTTCAGCCTCACACAGATGTTAGGGAGAGGGATGGAGTCGGTGGCTAGGGAAGTTTGTGGCGGGGACCGAATACAATGGCTTTGGTCTTCCCAATATTTAGTTGGAGGAAATTTCTGCTCATCCAGTGCGGGATGTCGGACAAGCAGTCTGGCAATTTAAAGACAGTGGAGGGGTCGAGAGAAGTGGTGGTGAGGTAGAGGTGGGTGTTGTCAGCGTACATGTGGAAACTGATGCTGTGTTATTGGATGATGTCGCTGAGGGGCAACATGTTGATGAGAAATAGGAGAGGGCCAAGGATAGATCCTTGGGGGACACCAGAGGTAATGATGCGGGAGTGGGAAGAGAAGCCATTGCAGGTGATTCTCTGGCTACAATTAGATAGATAAGAATGGAACCAGGCAAGTGCAGTCCCATCCAGCTGGACGATGGTGGAGAGGCGATGGAGGAGGATGGTTTGGTCAACCGTGTCAAAGGCTGCAGACAGATCGAGGAGGACGAGGAGGGATAGTTTACCTTTGTCATAGTCACATAGGATGTCATTTGTGAATTTGATAAGAGCCGTTTAGGTACTGTGGCAGGGTTGGAAACCTGATTGGAGGGATTCAAACATGGAGTTCCGAGAAAGATGAGCACGGATTTGGGAGGCGACAACATGTTCAAGGACTTTGGGGTCAAAGGTTGGTTTTTTGAAGAGAGGGGTGATGACGGCAAATGTGAAGGAGAGGGGGACAGTACCTGAGGAGAGAGAACCGTTAACAATATCAGCTAACATGGGAAACAGAAAAGGAAGTTGGGTGGTCAGCAGTTTATTGGGAAATGGATTGAGGAAGCAGGAAGTGGGTCTCATGGGCAAGATGAGCTCGGAGAGGGCATGAAGGGAGATCGGAGAGAAACTGGAGAAAGATGCAAGTTCAGGGCTAGGGCAGGGGGGAATCTTAGAGGAAGTTTGGCCTGGTGGGCTAGGAGAAGGAAGAGAGTGGCAGAGGCAGCTGATCGGATGATCTCAATCTTAGAGACAATGAAGTCCATGAGTTCTTTGCACTTGTTGTTGGAGGTGCAGGTGGAGGAGATTGGGGAGAGGAGTTTAAGAAGATGGTCGGCAGTAGAGAAAAGAAGCCGGGGTTTATCTTTGCATTCCAGAATGATCCTGGAATAGTGAGCAATTTTGGCAGACGAGAGCAGGGCCCTCTTTAGTGCTTTATGTGGTCCAGCCAGATCTGGTGGTGAATGGCTGAACCAGTTGTCCGCCATATCCGTTCAAGTCTGCGTCCCTTGGACTTAAGGGAGCGGAGATGAGGGCCGTACCAAGGGGAATGGCCAGTGTGAGAGAGAGTAATGGTTTTAACGGGGACTAGGGCATCAAAGGTGGTGGTGAGGGTGTGGTTGAGCAGATCGGTAGCTGCAGAAATTCGTGGTGAATGGAGGGTCAAAGGCTGGATAGTTGGGATTTTGAAAGTGCATTTGTGAGTTGGGAGAGAGTTTTTTCAATATCACTGTGAAACTCCTTTCATCTCCAAAAACAGCATCTATCTTCATTGGAACTTTACCTCCATGAAATACAAAAATATTTCATGGAGATGACAGCTTCTATTTATGCCACACATCATCATATCTCATTAGGAGTGAATACCAAAGTTAGTGAATTAACTTTATTTTAAAGCACAAATGAAGGGCATTTGGAGCTCACAATTACTAATAAGATTGTCTGTACGCATTGCGATCTGGATCCTGATGGAAACAAAAGTGCGTATTTAAAATAATTCTCAAACACCATGCATTACTCTCAAAGTGTTAACGATGGATTTTAACTATTGTGTGGTCAGCCACGCGATCCCTCACCCGGGCAGCCTGGTCCATTTCCTATTCTCATTACAATACATGCGCCGAGCTACACGCCCCAAATAGGCGTACGGATGCAGTTCTCCGGCTCCAGACCGGGTGGCCTGCAAGTTGACCTAGCTGCTCTTCCTGGCCCCACCAAAATTAATTTAGTACTTATTTTCTCCCGCTTTACTGCCAGATTACACCGAGCGAAGCGTCCACGGTGGTGGCTCTGCCCCCAGTGGGGCATTCAGTTGGCAGCGGGGCCCTACATACATCGTAGGAACCCAGCTCACATGAATCCAAGAGGCTCCCGTTTTATTCAGACGGGCTCCTCAGCTGCCCATGAAAACAACAGAGGGAATATGGCAGCGGATGGGAAGCGAGGTGGTAACTCCATTGGTATGATTTTAAATCCGCATGGTTTCGACTGGTCCGCTCAGCTTCAGCTGGCGCGGATGCAGCCTTGGAACCGGCTGCCACCGAAAAGGTACATTTTGATTTTGTTTTCAATTCATGTGGAGTCAGGAGCAGCAGGACTGTTCCCCTAGCTCCATAGCACTCATGCCACAATCAGCCCCCTCTCCCACTCCCGATACCGACCTGAGGGGCTGCTGCTGGCGAGGCAGGCGGACCGAAATTCGTTCCTGCAGAATCATCTCTGCGCTGGAACAGGTAAGCCCGATCAAAACTGGGGCCTCATTTTAAATTAGACCGGCAAGCAGCGGACGCATGCTGTACATCCCCAGGCAGCTCGCCAGCAAAGCGGACATCAATCTTGGATTGCTGTGACGCTGGTAGCGGCCCTCAGATAGGTTCTGGGAGGGGTGAGGGAGGTGTTCCGAGGTGGGGGGGTGGGAGACAATCGGGACTTCGGGACTGTCATGGAGCACTCTTGCAAGGGGCCCGTTAATAGGTTTTAGGCCCCTTGAAAGGGTAAATTAGGGGTCTAACACCAGTTTTAAATGCCTGCCCGGGACGCCTAAAAAATGGGGCCCATGAATTTATCATTGGAACCAACGCTTGTGCAGATTTGTCACAGGCCATCCCACTGCTAAATTGATATGCTTTCCCCCCGTTTTAAGCTCAAAAAAGAGGCACAATGCCTACAAGTTTCTACCCATATATCTCCTACAGTTCAGAAGCTGTACCTTTCTGTAATTTGCCTTTGTAGCATAGCATGGGTCATCAGATTAACGACTACACTATTTGCAGTAAACTGTATTGGTCTCGTGCTACAATTCCACTCTCTTTAGATTGGCAAAATATCAAACACAATTACAGGTTTTATGGATAAAAGCAACTAAAAATATTGATTCATATTTTAATGAAAATGTAAAGCAGAAAACAATTGAAGTTCTATTGATATAATGTACCACAGAAATACAATGAGTAAAGTGCAAAATGGATTTATTGGTCTTTTGAAGAACAAATTTTAGAAAATAACACAATCTCTAAATTGTCACATTCTGCCCATCTTGAACCTCTTGACCCTTTCAATCTCAGCACTAACTGGACTTGAATCATGATGATGTGCATAATGCAAACCTCATGTTATGAAATTCTCTTCATCTGAAATCACCAATTATTCCTATTCCAGCTAGAGAATATGACTCATTAGCATATAAGGTGGATTTCCAGAGAAACAAAGTTAGGAGCTTAAAGATGTTATGATTCAAAAATACTAATGGCTTACAAAAATATTCCGTTTTTTTTTATTAGTTTATGGGATGTGGGCGTCGCTGGCAAGGCCAGCATTTATTGCCCATCCCGAATTGCCCTTGAGAAGGTGGTGGTAAGCCACCTTCTTGAACCACTGCAGTCCGTGTGGTGAAGGTACTCCCACAGTGCTGTTAGGTAGGGAGTTCCAGGATTTTGACCCAGCGATGATGAAGGATTGGCGATATACTTCTAAGTCAGGATGGTGTGTGACTTGGAGGGGAACTTGGAGGTGGTGGTGTTCGCCCTTGTCCTCCTACAGTAGTGAGCCACAAGCCACTATCCATTTTAATCTAAACGTGTGGAGTCAGATTTTTGCTATCTTTTGCTCATGAATTGTGGGTTACAGGGTCCAATGGACTTCAAGTTTGAGCAATTACAAAAGAAAGGTATATAGGAAAGAGCATCACATGGAGACTGCAGGCAACAGTTTGAGCATTACACTCCTGGGACTCCTAACTCAAATGTATGTCAAGTTATCTCAAGCTTATTTAAGTAACACCATAAGTCATCACACAGAAATGTTCATTAGTGACGCATTTGTTCCAACTATTAAGAGTACATTGTCATTGCATAATAAATTGCTTGTCATCTGGCAGATATGTGTGATAGTTCCGTGCCAAGTATAGCACCACTGATGTGAAAATCTCACTGAATTCTTAACTGCTCTACAGTGATAAGTAGAAAGCATTTAAAAATATATATATTCTGCACTTTTCAACTTCAAAGTCCATGACACAGTAGCTAAGTTACTTAAAATCCCTGGGGCCAAAAACCTGGGGCTGAGATTGGCGGGGTCAGGGCAGCTCACTCCATTATTTGGCGCATGTACCACTAGGGAAATTAAAATCAGGCAGTTTCTATAATGCCCAAGCAGTGAAGATGAAAACTACCCCCAAGACCTTTAACAATGCAGCACTCCCTCAGTATTACACTGGAGTGTCAACTTAGATTATATTAAAATTCTGGAGTGGGACTTGAGCCTACAATCTGCTGACTCATGCATCAGATAGAGGGCAAAAAAAGTAGAAATTAACACCACAGCAGATGTGTCTCTAAAAGACAATACATCGTCCACTACGTATAGTGGGCTGATCGCATTAACACCAACGGTGAGGACTGTATTTTAAATTTGGAAAAGCACTTGTGTCTGTAATACCACCAACTTTCACCAGATGGAAATGTAAACCCTTTGTAAAACTTATACTCTGCGTTATCATTTAAAGTTTAAAATGATCTTTGATACATATTCACAAGTTATCCACCAGATTCAAAACTATTTTCTCAAAGTTTTAGCAGTGAAATTGTACAGAACTCTTGCCTATTTTAGGAGAGGGGGTGAGGTAGGTATACTTATCCTAAAATTACTGGAGTCACTTGTTGCACATCTCAATTGTTAACTGTAAAAACTTAAAAAAGATCCTTTAATGCTCTAGATGATAAATCAAATTTAAAGTAATGAGAATTCTAGTAGCTTGTTTTAAGAGTGGATTCAACTCTAGAGCCTGCAGGCAATGGTCAGAGCACAAGAAGCTCTTTGTTCAGGAAAACAATGGGCCGAAAATTGATCCCGGGACGCGAGAGTACGCACTGCGTACTCTCGCGTATTCCCACTCCAATTGCCGGTTTTCTGCATGCCCTGCACATGCACTGAAAACCGGCAATTGCTCTTCTGAAAAGGGGGCGGGTCCTGGGTGCATCGCGTGCGCGCTACAGGCTGCGCGCACGCTGTGCACTTCATGCTTTGGACGCGCAGGTAAGTAGGGAAGATTTTGGAAATGTAAAAAGGAGGAGTAAGACCCGCTTTTAAGAAGGTAAGTAGTGAATTAAGTATTTTTTTGAATTTTTTTTTACAGGTATATCTTTTTTAGAGACTTTAAAGACAGGTAAGTTTATTTTTATAACTTTTTAAAAGATATTAAATTTTTTCAAAAATTTAATTTTTTATTTAAAATGGTTAATTTAATTAACTATACTTATTTTATTAATATGATGTTTTTTTTTTTAATTTAATTGAGGTTTAGCTGTTATTTTGGGGGGGTGTAAGATTCATAGATTTCACAGCAGGTCTGTGAAACTTATGAATGGAAGATGGTGTGCTGCCATTGGCTCTAACTGAGTCACGTGATCCCACAGCTCGCACGAATTCACTACGCCGCTGGGATACGCAAGCCCAGCACAGCTGATGTCTGGAACATCAAGTTCGTGCGAGCTGGATCTGAAAAAGCACAAGCGAGGTGAGACATCGCGGGGAAGGCTTACCCCCGCGGGAACAGAGCGAGATCAATTTCTGGGCCAATGATAGGATATTATAATCTTATTCCACAATGAAGTCAAGCCCAGGGATTTCCTAGGAGCTGCTGCCGTAACTTTGCGAGAATTGTGGTGGAAATCCTGTTTACACGTATAAATGGAGTTTCTACAGTACTTTCGGCAAAGTTATGATGATGGAGCGGGAGCACCTCTGAGGAAATTCTCAGCCTAAGTTTTAATCAAAGCACTTATAACATACCAAAGCTAATAATAAGTGATTAGTTCAATCTTCTCTCTCCTACCAATCCACTTGTCACTCTGTTTCTCTCCAATTGTGCCCTTAATGAATCTTTCTTCGCCCGGTTGTGTTGCAGTGTACCAAAATCTTTTCTTCCCATTGGTTCTGTTATGCTACCTCTCCAGATCTGTTGCTTTCTTCCACCTTTATTTTAGCCCTTTTCCCTCCACCCAACCATACAGGCACTTCAGAATCTCTTACCATTCTCTTACCCCTTGTTCCAACTAAGGAATTAGGTGCTTAAAGGTGAGTTAATCACACAGTTCTACTTTGAGCATCCCATTAGAACACTTAAGATACTGCATACATACAGGGTAAAGGTGGAAATCACTTTCACTATTATCTAACTATTCAATTCTATCCAGCTGCAAGGTAGCTGTATGGTCTGTAATATTTTCCTTAGATAAGTAGTTAAATTAGAGGATCTGATGCATATACCATAGGCAACAATAAGTATGTATTTACATACCTACTTACAATCTACAAAACAACTCCTCTGCAATGGCAGCACTTTTTCCAATGTTTATAGGTTAGGGGCTGAATTTCTGCTCTGGGCGGACTGGCAGTGTCAGCATATTTGCAATGGTGCAGTTGGCCCTGCCGGTGCACTGAGGGGACTTCCCAGGTTATTTTGCTGCCACCATAGTGCTAGTACACTGCCAGCATGTTTTGCATCCTGCGCTGGGAGGAGCAATATTTCCTGGGCATGAGCATGAATGTGAATATACAGCTCCTTAAATCAACATCTGCACTCCCTGTTAGCTGCGAATTGTTGAATTCTGCTTTTTCTTGTTTGTATTGTGCTAAGAGAAGCCAGGTGTTTGCCAATTCACAGCCGGGAGGTAGCAGAGCTCCCTTTTCTAAAAACAGTTCTGCGTGTCGTGCCATGTTTGAGTGTGAGGGCCACACTCGTCAGCAAGTTGCAGCCAGGGCTGCCTGGGAAGAAGTGGTCGAGCAGGTCAATGGACTATCTGTAGTATAGAGGTCACCCTCCCATATGAATAAGAAATTCAATTTCCCGGTGAATTTTTCATAGATCTTATCTTTAACTTATCTCTTAACGTTCAGAAATGACATGCCTGAAACACACATACTTTGCCCTGAACCATCTGCATACTCAACATGAGATGCTTTTTTTATATATATCCCCTTGTCCTTCTATCATAAACACAAGGCAACTTATTTCATGCACGACACACCTTTCACCCTCACAGGAAACTTTCACTGATGGTGACTAGGGCCATTAAAAACTTCCCCAATGCCCACTTGCATATGGATGTTCTTTCACTCTTTTTTTGGGGACAAC
This sequence comes from Squalus acanthias, assembly GCA_030390025.1. NCBI lineage: Eukaryota > Metazoa > Chordata > Chondrichthyes > Squaliformes > Squalidae > Squalus > Squalus acanthias. The sequence goes on along the minus strand of CM059427.1, from coordinate 31,851,920 downwards.
AGTGGCCAATTGAATAGTTCTGAATAGGTTTCTGGGAACATCAGCAATTCATTGCTCTGTTTATGATTGCTGGCAAAGAAAACCCACAATAGAAGGGAGTGTTTGCAAATAGGAGGGGCCATTCCAAATTTCAAGACCTTGACACGCCATATAACAAGAAAGCTATTGTACGTTGCTTTTTTTTTTACAATCGTGCATTAAACATCACGGGGTAAAAATTCACTTGGTTGCGCCACCCGTTAGCGCCTTAAGAGGGCGCTAATGGGGCGCAAAGCCGCTAACGCCCGGGCGCAGCGATGTTTGCGCCGCTCGAGAACTTAACTTGAGATTGTGCGGCGGCGCTAAAACTTACCGCTGCGACCACCTGCGCGCGCAGATTGTGACGTCGTTCCATGGTGCAACGCCCTTGGGGCGCCCCGTAGCGGAAATTGAGTGGCGCCCCCTGCCTTACCGCCTGGCGCTTCCAACGACCAGAAGACTGGAACGCTATCAATCGCTGTGGGGCTGGGGGGGGCGCTATTTAAAGGGGGCCTCTTCCTGTCTTTTATTGTTGGTGGCATTTTTGAACTACGCATTCTGAGAGAGAGAGGGAGAGACTTCTGGAGAGATTCAACGTTGTGTGAAGGAGTTTTGGGTACTGAGCAGCACTTTGCAGGTTCATTTTGATTTGCCATTCCTTGTATCGATTTAGCAGAGACCGTGGGAGCTGCACTCTGAGCTCTTTGCCTGGTGCTCTCCATTGTTCTTTCCAGCACATTTGATGTGCAAGTCTCTCCAGGCCGAGATTCAAGGCAGCAATGAACAGGATGTGGATGGAAAGCAAGATTAACCATCCCCTTTAAGAACTGGCCCGTGCCATTGTGTGTGTGTTCCATTGCTGACTGACATTACATGAGCTTCGCCAGCGCTCCGAGTTAGCGCCTCACTGCTCGGCCTTTGCGCCTTAAGAGAGGTGTGCAGCGCCTGCTTTAGCGCTCCACTCACCTCCCGGGGCGGTAAAAGTGAAGTTTCCCGTCAGTGCCGATAATTAGTGCCAGGCGCTAATATTTGCGTCCGGACGATATTTGCGCCCCAAATGGGGCGCGACCTAATTTCTACCCCCACATTTCCCCGGAATTAAATTTGTCAGAAAACCCCAAATGATAAGTCAATATAAGGAGTTGCAGTGATATTATGGCCACTATTTGATCTGTGTTTTATCTCCATATCTCATCCTGACAACGAAAGGGATAGTACAGTATAAAATTCTAACTTGACTCCACCTGGTAAAAGATTTTATTGCGCACAAACTCCAGGGTGAAGACAGTACTGTTTACTTGTAATCTCGCTTCAGCTCTGAGCATTGGGCCAGGCTTCTTCAGGTGACTCAATATAGTAGAGATGTGATTGGACGTCAGGCTTGTATTACTGCTATAGTGTACCCATGAATGATCCAAAGGAGCGGCGAGACATTTTCTGCTGTGATATGTTTGCTATTCTTCCTGTGTTAATAGCTCCTGTCTTTTTCAAATGCTTTAATTGGATTTTTTTTCAAACCATAGTTCTCCAGTACCGTTCTGATGGCTTCAACTCCACTCAGTGCAATTGTTTCAGGAATGCTGCAAAGTCAAATACAGTTGGCCATCAGAATTCCCATCCCATTTCTTTACAGTATTAACACTAAAAGGCTGGAGTTTGAAAGTTTCCTTTTACAGTCCCTTATTCCTGGCCCTGTCACTCCACTCCCTGCGTCCTCTTGTCTTGCTCCCAGTGCTGCAGCTTCTGCTGTAGGATGGCCTGAGTCAGCATGGCAGCCCCTGCGTTGCTTTGTCTGTGGCCTCTTTCCACCAGCAGGGCTAAACACGCTGGGAATGAGCTGGGGAAGGGGGTGGGAGTTGGAGGGTGCAGCTGTAGGATTTCTCGGGGGAGGGCTTCCACATTTACTAATTCCTGCTCACAGGTGGTGGGATATAACAATTCTTAGTCAATGGCGGTTGATGCAGATTTACGATAATTTGACCCAGAAATGAGCTTCCAACCACATATGCGCGCTATCACTAAGACCTCCTACTTCCACCTCCGTAACATTGCCCGACTCAGCCCGTGCCTCAACTCGTCTACTGCTGAAACCCTCATACATGCGTTTGTTACCTCTAGACTTGACTATTCCAACGCACTCCTGGTCGGACTCCCATCTTCCACCCACCATAAACTTAAGCTCATCCAAACCTTCGACAGCACCTCCTAAACCCGCAAATTACAACACCTAGAAGGATATGGGCAGCGGGTGCATGGAAACACCAACACCTCCAAGTTCACTTTCAAATCACACACCATCCTGACTTGGAAATATAACGCCGTTCCTTCATCGTCGCTGGGTCAAAATCCTGGAACTCCCGAACAGCACTATGGGAGTACCTTCACCACACGGACTGCAGCGGGTCAAGAAGGGGGCTCACCACCACCTTCTCAAGGGTATTAGGGATGGGCAATAAATGCTGGCCTTGCCAGCAACGCCCATATCCTGTGAATGAATAAAAAAAACTTTGCTGCCCATATTTTAACTCGCACCAAGTCCCGTTCACCCCTCACCCCTGTGCTCACTGACCGACATTGGCTCCCAGTCTGGCAATTTCTCAATTTTAAAATTCTTATCCTTGTTTTCAAATCCATCCATGGCCTCATCCCTCCCTATCTCTGTAACCTCATCCAGCCCTACAACCCTCCGAGATATCTGCGCCCCTCCAACACTGGCCTCTTGCGCATCCACGATTTTAATCGCTCCACCACTGGCGGCCGTGACGTCAGCTGCTGAGGACCTAAGCTCTGGAATTCCCGATCTAAACCTCTCCGCCTCTCTTTGCTCCTTTAAGACACTCCTTAAAACCTACCTCTTTGACCAAGCTTTTCGCCATCTGCCCTAATATCTCCTTATGTGGCTCGGTGTCAAATTTTGTTACAGAGCATTACATAGGATATACAGCACAGAAACAGGCCATGCGGCCCAACCAGTCCATGCCGGCGTTTATGCTTCACTCGAGCCTCCTCCCATATTTCCTCATCTAACTCTATCAGCTTAACCCTCTATTCCCTTCTCCCTCATATGCTTAGCTAACCGCCCCTTAAATGCATCTATACTATTCGCTTCAACCACTCCCTGTGATAGCCAGTTGCACATTCTCATCACTCTCTCGGTAACGGATTTTCTTCTGAATTCCTTGTTTGATTTCTTGGCAACGCCAGCATGTGGGAGTTTGTGGAGAGCATTGTGATTCCGGATAACCACGTTTGCAGTAAGTGCCTGCATCTTGAGGAACTTCAGCTCAGAGTTTTTGAGCTGGAGTCTGAGGTGCAGACATTGCGGGGCATCAGGGATGGGGAGAGTTACCTGGACACTTTGATCCAGGAGGCAGTCACACCCCTTAGGTTCGGTAGTGGTACAGGACTGGTTAGTGGTCAGGTACAGGAGGGTGTGACTGCAACTCAGGCAGGTAAGGGGACCAAAGGTGCAGTGCTGGAGGAGCCTCAGCCTTTGCCCTTGTCCAAGGGCTTGAGGTTCTTGCTGCCTGTGTGGATGAGGGAAAAGCCTGCAGACCATGGCACCATGGTGCAGGAGGCCATTCAAGTGGGGGGGGAGTGAAAGGGAATGTAGTTGTGGTAGGGGACAGCATAGTCAGGGGGATAGATACTGTTCTCTGCAGCCGCAACCGAGAGTTCCGAAGGTTCTGTTGCCTGCCCGGTGCCAGGGTTAAAGACATCTCCTCATGGCTGGAGAAGAACTTGGAGTGGGAGGATCCAGTTGTCATGGTCCACTCAGGAACCAACGATATAGGTAGAACTAGGAATGAGGTTCTGCTGAGGGAGTTTGAGGAGCTAGGATCCAAATGAAAAAGCAGAACCTCAAAGGTAATAATCTCTGGATTGTTACCTGAGCCACGCAAATTGGCACAGGGACAAACAGAGGTTTAAATGCGTGGCTCAAAAAATGGTGTGGGAAGAAGGGGTTTCAGTTCATGGGGCACTGTACTGGGGAAAGAGGGAGTTGTTCCATTGGGACGGGCTCCACTTAAACCGGGCTGGGACCAGTGTCCTGGCAAACCGAATAACTAGGGCAGTGGACAGGCTTTTAAACTAATGAAGCGGGGTGGGGGGGGGGCGGTGGGAGGATTCAGGAAAGAGTAAATTTAAAAGCAGCAAGAGAAATGTCAAGGCTCTAGAGCAGAGTAGAGTTTTGGGTAAAAATAAGCAGTGTGGGTCAGGAAGGGACAGAGAGAGTAACAAAGGTAATAAAGCATCGGTGACTGAGGTGACATCAGGGAAAAATAGAAAAAAGTCAAAGCTAAAGGCACTATATCTGAATGCGTGAAGCTTTCGCTACAAAATAGATGAATTAATAGCGCAGATAGAAAGTAACAGGTTTGATCTAATAGCCATAACAGAGACATGGTTGCAAAGTGGCCAAGGTTGGGAACTAAATATTCCAGGATACTTCACTTTTAGAAGAGATAGGCAAAATGGAAAAGGAGGAGGGGTAGCCCTGATAATAAAGGATGGGATAAAGACAGGAGAGAGAAAGGATCTTAGCTCTGAAAATCAAGTAATAGTATCAGTTTGGGTGGAGCTAAGAAACAGCAAGGGGCAGAAAACATTGGTGAGAGTTGTTTATCGGCCCCCAAACAGTAGTTGTAATCTAGGGCAAAGTATAAATCAGGAAATTAGAGGCGCATGTAACAAGGGTAATACAGTAATCATGGGGGACTTTAATCTACATATAGACTGGGCAAACCAATTTTGCAGTAATAGTGTGGAGGACAAATTCATGGAATGTATGCAAGATAGTTTTCTAGATCAGTATGTTGAGGAACCAACTAGGGAACAGGCTATTTTAGATCTAGTATTGTGCAATGAGAAAGGGTTAATTAATAACCTTGTAGTAAAGGGGCCTTTAGGGAAGAGTGACCATAATACGATAGAATTTTATATTGAGTTTGAAAGTGATTTCGTTAAATCCGAAACTAGGGTCTTAAATCTAAACAATTCAAACTACGTAGGTAAGAGGTTGAGTTGGCTAAGGTAGATTGGGAAACTACATTAAAAGGTATGATGGTAGACAAGCAATGGCTAGTATTTAAAGAATTAATACATAATTTACAACAAATATACATTCCTTTAAGGCACAAAAACCCCACAGGAAAAGTGGTCCAACCAAGGCTAACAAGAAGTTAAAGATAGTAGTAGATCAAAGGAAGAGGCTTATAATGTTGCCAAAAAGAGTAGTAAGCCTGAGGATTGGGAGGATTTTAGAATTCAGCAAAGGAGGACCAAGAAATTGATAAAGAAAGGGAAAATAGAATATGAGAGTAAACTAGCGAGAGACATAAAAACAGACTGTAAAAGCTTCTATAGGTACGTAAAAAGGAAAAGATTAGCAAAAGTAAATGTGGATCCCTTACAGGCTGAGACAGGAGAAATTATAATGGGGAATAAGGAAATGGCAGAGAAATTAAACAAATACTTTGTGTCTGTCTTCACGGAAGAAGACGCAAAAAACTTCCTGGAAATAATGGAGAACCAAGGCTCTAGCGAGAATGAGGAACTGAAAGAAATTAGTATTAGTAAAAATACAGTAATGGAGAAATTAATGGGACTGAAAGCCAATAAATCCCCTGGACCTCCTGGCCTACATCCTAGGGTTTTTGAAGAGGTGGCTATAGAGATAGTAGCTGCATTGGTTGTCATTTTGCAAAATTCCATAGATTCCAGAACGGTTCCCGCGGATTGGAAGGTAGCAAATCTAACCCCATTATTTAAGAAAGGAGGGAGAGAGAAAATGGGAAACTACAGACCAGTTAGCCTGACATCAGTAGAAGGGAAAATGCTAGAATCTATTATTAAGGACGTGGTAACAGGGCACTTAGAAAATAATAATAGGATTGGGAAGAGTCAACACTGATTTATGAAAGGGAAATCGTGTTTGACGAATCTGTTAGAGTTTTTTGAGGTTGTAACTAGCAGAATAGATAAGGGGGAACCAGTGGATGTGGTGTATTTGGATTTTCAGGAGGCATTCAATAAAGTGCCACACAAGAGGTTATTAAACAAAATTAGGGCTCATGGGATTGGGGGTAATATACTATCATGGATTGAGGATTGGTTAACGGACAGAAAACAGAGAGTAGGAATAAACGGGTCATTTTCAGGTTGGCAGGATGTAACTAGTGGGGTACCGCAAGGATCAGTGCTTGGGCCTCAGCTATTCACAATCTACATCAATGATTTGGATGAGGGGACCAAATGTAATATACCCAAGTTTGCTGATGATACAAAGCTGGGTGGGAATGTAAGTTGTGAGGAGGATGCAAGGAGGCTTCAAGGGGATATAGACAGGCTAAGTGGGCAAGAACATGGAAAATGGAATATAATGTGGAGAAATGTGAAGTTATCCACTTTAGTAGGAAAAATAGAAAAGCAGAGTATTTTTTAAATGGTGAGAGATTGGGAAATGTTGGTGTTCAGAGGGACATGGGTGTCCTTGTACATGAATCACTGAAACTTAACATGCAGGTACAGCAAGCAATTAGGAAAGCAAATGGTATGTTGGCCTTAATTACAAGAGGATTTGAGTATAAGAGTAAAGGCGTCTTATTGCAATTATATAGGGACTTAGTGAGACCACACCTGGAGTATTGTGTACAGTTTTGGTCTCCTTACCTAAAGGAAGGACATACTTGCCATAGAGGAAGTGTAACGAAGGTTCACCAGACTGGTTCCTGGGATAGGGGGATTGTCCTATGAGGAGACATTGAGTAGACTAGGCCTATATTCTCTAGAGTTTAGAAGAATGAGAGGTGAGCTCATTGAAACATACAAAATTTTTACAGGGCTTGACAGGGTAGATGCAGGGAGGATGTTTCCCCTGGCTGGGGAGTCTAGAACCAGGGGTCACAGTCTCACAATAAGGGTTCGGCCATTTAGGACTGAGATGAGGAGAAATTTCTACACTCAAGAGGGTGGTGAATCTTTGGAATTCTCTACCGCAGTGGGCTGTGGAGGTCAGAGATTGAGTATATTCAAGACAGAGATCGATAGATTTTTGAACATTAAGGAATTCAAGGGATACGGGGATAGTGCAGGAAAGTGCAGATGAGATAGAAGATCAGCCATGATCTTATTGAATGGCAGAGCAGGCTCAAAGGGCCAAATGGCCTACTCCTGCTCCTATTTCTTATATTGTTATGTGACTATCTTATATTGATGGCCTCTAGTTTTTCTCTACCCCACAAGTAGAAATACACTCTCTGTGACTACTCTATCAAAATCTTTTATAATTTTAAAGACCTCAATTAGTTCACCCCTCAGCTATCTCTTTTCAAGAGAAAAGAGACCCAGCCTGTTCATCCTTTCCTGACAGGTATACCCTCGCATTTCTGATATCATCCTTGTAAATCTTCTCTGCACCCTCTCCACTATATCCTTTTTATAATATGGCGACCAGAATTGTACGCCGAGTGTGGTCTAACCAAGGTTCGATACAAGTTTAGCATAACTTCCCTACTTTTCAATTCTATCCCTCTAGAAATAAACCCTAATACTTGGTTTGATTTTTTAATGGCCTTGTTAACCTGTGTTGATACTATTAATGATTTGTGTATTTGTACTCCGAGATCCCTTTGCTCTTCTTTTTCCCTCTACCCAGAGTGTCATCTGCTGTAATGAAATAGCAGTTCTAACTCAACCTGATGATATTTGTGACAACTGTCAGTATCCCAGAATAACGAACCAGTTGCAAATCTGCAAACCAGTTGTAATCTCTCCTGGTATCCATGTACTCGAAAAGTGCAATATCTTATTTTCCCCCACTGGTAAATTGTAAGCAGATTTTGAGATCCCCATTAACACATAAAGCCAATCCCCCTGACATGCCAATTAAAATTGGTCCCTCCTCCACCCCATCCTTAAATCGAAGTCCCATCTCCCCCCGTCCCCCACATTTAGATTCTTATTTTCCAAAAATGTGACCTCCCTATTTTCTTACCAAAATGTAATACCTCACATTTATCTGCGTTGAATTTCATTTGCCAATTATATGCCCATTCTGCAAGTTTATTAATGACTTCATGTAATTTGTTGCTGTCCTCCTCAGTATTGACTATCCCCCCCATTTTGGAGTCGTCCGCAAATTTAGAAATTGTGTTTTTGATTCCAAAGTCTAAATCGTTAATATAAATTGTTAACAACAGTGGTCCCAGCACTGACCTTTGTGGAACACCACTTCCCACCTTTTGCCACTGTGAATAGCTACCCTTTTCCCCCTACTCTCTGCTTTGTCTTGAAGCCAGCTAGCTATTCAATCTGCTACTTGTCCCCTGACTCCGCATTCCCTGACCTTATTCATTAGTCTAGTATGTGGTACCTTATCGAAGGCCTTTTGAAAATCTAGGTAAATTATATCTACTACATTACCCTTGTCTACTCTCTCTGTTACCTCTTTAAAAAATTCAATTAGGTTGGTCAAGCAAGACTTTCCCTTTTGAAATCCATGCTGACTATTATTACATTTTTGGTTTCTAGATGTTCTTCTATTTTCTCCTTGTGTAGGGATTCCATTATTTTTCCTACCACCAATGTTAAGCTGACTGTTCTATAGTTCCCTGGACATGTTCTATCTCCCTTCTTAAATATAGGTATCACGTTAGCTATCCGCAGTCCTCTGGCACTACACCTTTTTCTAATGAATTACTAAATATGTGTAGTAATGCCTCTGTTATCTCTTCCCTAGATTCTTTTAAAATGCGCAGATGTAATCCATCCGGACCAGGGGTTTTATACTTTTTGAGTTTCATTAGTTTATTTAATATATCTCCTCATTTTATTTTAAATGCAGTTATCTCATTACTAATCTCATCATCCGATGCCATCTTCACCTGTTCTATCTCTATGTTTGATAACATTCCTGTGAAGCGCCTTGGGATGTTTTACTATGTTAAAGGTGCTATATAAATGCAAGTTGCTGCTGTTCAATTGGGGAGGGTTTGCCCTCAACTTGATTTTATACTTCATGGGCTGAGGAGAGAGGTTGTGTCGAGAAGTTTGATTTATGGCTCTTGGGTGGTGGCGGGTGGGGTTGGGGGGACGGGAATGAGGAGGTGCCCAGAATTGTCTTTTCATCTGTGCGAGAGGGGGGTGGTTGTGTAGAATGCTACACCTTGCGTCACTGTGGGGGACGGGGGGAGGTGGGACTTCGCTTTAAGGATGGGGTGGAGGAGGGACCAATTTTAATTGGCGTGTCTGGGGGATTGGCTTTATGTGTTAATAGGGATCTCAAAATCTACTTCCAATTCACCAGTGGGGGAAAATAAGTTATTGCACTTTTCGAGTACATGGATACCAGGAGAGATTACAACTGGTTTGCAGATTTGCAACTGGTTCGTTATTCTGGGATACTGACAGTTGTCACAAATATCATCAGGTTGAATTAGAACTGCTGTTTCATTACAGCAGATGACGCTCTGGGTAGAGGGAAAATCCAGGATTAGTTCAGCCTGTTATATTTTGCACAGCAGGCGCACATGTTCTTCATTTCACTTTACCACGTTATGAGTACAATTCATAAGTGTTAGTGTTCTTCCTCCGGGGTGATTATCCTTGGGGACGGAGATGGCGTTAATGCTATTGGCAAGGAATGTGTGCCATGGCTCAAGTCATGGGTAGGCCCACTCATCACTGCTCTGAAAACACTTGGAAGTTTAATTAGTTTCCATTCGCTGACATAAAATAACTACTCCATATAAAACCTCATTTACTGTAGTAACCAGTTTGGAACTGGCAATCTTGCTCAGACAGTCAATAAAGACAGCTGTATTAGTAAATGGACACACTGGTGCAGTAGGTGGTGCTCTTCTAATCTGTTACAATTACATTGTTGGAACACAGTAGGAGGTGTAGGAGTAGAAATTGGTATGTGTTGCACCCGTTTTTCAGGCGTAAAACAGGTGCAAAAAATACAAATTTAGCAATGGAATGGCTTGTGTCCTATCTGTACAGTCGTTATTCCCACTGCTAAATTCGTGGGACTTTTTTTTTTAGGTGTCCCAGGCTTACAACTGGCGTTAAGCCATTTAAATATGTAAATTAGGGGCCAAACACCCATTAAAGGATCCCTGTTCAAAATTCATCGGCAATGAGTGGGGCACGCAATGGGCTCTGTTGATCAAACAGAAGTGTAACAGATCAAGCCAACTTTATTGAGCAGTACCATTGGACTAAACTGTAGGATTTTAGTGTCCTTTTGTACCACTGATTAATCTGGAAGAATTCATCACTTTTTTGGAAGGAATCTGAACACACTCTGATTTTAAGCTTTCATTATTAGAGTGCTTTTCATCTTCTGTTAATGCTTATCTCATTATTGTTTGTGGGAGCTTGCAAATTGGCTGCTGTTACCTATATTGTAGCACTGACTACACTTCTAAAGTACTTCACTGGCTATAAAGTGCTTTGGGACATAAATACAAGTTTTTTCTTTCATAATGTGGTATGTACAAGCACTCTGCTTGCAGAAAGTATCTACTTTAAACATTGTTGTAAACAAGTACCTGCACATCAGTTGGAAAAGCAACGTGCAGATCCCAAAGGAATCCTATTGTATTCGAGATGCAAATCCACCACCAAGCTGAATGTAATTATACTAAAACACTCACTTATTTGCAGACTGTGTACTTACTTAACCCCACTTAATCCAGCACTGTAAGAAAGCACATCTAACTCCAGTGTAATGAAATTAAAATCTTATAAAAGCCCATAATTTAATTTTATTGCATATTTGTGTTTTGCTACATTAGGACAATTATTCACGTGATAACAGCTGGAGGAGTTCAATTTACTTGCTAATACCATGCATATTTAATACATTCAATTTCAATTGCTGACCCCAATCAATCTTTGGCCCAGAGGGCAAAAAAATCAAACTGAAGAAGTAAATGAGTTTTATAAATAGCACAGACTTGTATGATACCACTTCGACAGCTGGATCAATGCACAGAAGAACTGGGTAATGTGAGTAATTAATAGACTATGAGGCCCTAGCTTGTGAAGGAACTTTAATAACTGTGTAAGGGAAAGCAATTCAATGAGATATGACTTCATGATTCATATTCCCTTGAGTATAGAAGATTGAGGGGTGAACTGATCGAGGTGTTTAAAATATTAAACGGATTTGATAGAGTAGATACAGAGAAACTATTTCCTCTGATGGGAGAATCAAGAATGAGGCAACATAATCTTAAAATTAGAGCTGGAGCAAGGAAGGAAATCAGGAAGCACTTTTTCACACAGAGGGTAGTAGAAATCTGGAACTCTCCCAAAAAGGCTGTTGATGTTGGGACAATTGGAGCTTTCAAGAGTGAGATCAATAGATTTGTGAACGGTAAGGATACTTCAGCAAGTAGGAAGCTTTTGAAGTTGAGGTTCAAATACCTTCAATTACATTAATAATTAAAGGTAAGTGGTTTTATAGGTAACACATGTCTGCACATTTTTCCCAAAATCCATTGGAGACTCAATAGTGGGGAAAACCTCCCGAGTGCAGAGCTACATTCATGACTGCTTCAGCAAGAATTACAAAAGCACCATGGGAAATAAAAGGGAAAAAAATTAATTTTTTGCTCATGTAAATAACTAATTAGAGGTCTGTGGAGGGAAGAAGAAACAAAGCTGATTGTATCCCAAACAAGAATTTTCTAAAATATGAGAACTATCGGGGCTGATTTTCATCTCGCTACTGCCTCATTAACAGTTGTAAATGGGGCATTAGCTGGACAAAAATTGAGAAATAAAAAACCTACTGACTTACCGCTGGAGGTCTGCCACTCCAATTTTTAGGCAGACCTCAATTTAGGCGGCCAGCATTCTCAGCAGAAACAGATGGGGGCTTCATAAATAGAGGTCATAGGAACAAGAGTAGGCTATTCAGCCCCTCGAGTCAGATCTGCCATTCAATTAGATCATGGCTGATCTGTACCTCAACTCCATTTACCTGCCTTTGATCCATATTCCTTGATACCCTGACCTAATAAAAATCTGTTGATCTCATTCGTGAACATTCCAATTGACTCAGCACCCACAGCCTTTTGGGGATAGAATTCCACATTTCCACTACCCTTTGTGTGCAACAAATACATGGATTGCGAAAGAGTGGTTTCATCCATTGAAGTTCATTCTTTACTTTTTTTTAAATTTGTTTTTATGGGATGTGGGGGTCGCTGGCAAGGCCAGCATTTATTGCCCATCCCTAATTGCCATTGAGAAGGTGGTGGTGAGCCATCTTCTTGAACCGCTGCAGTCCCTGTGGTGAAGGTACTCCCACAGTGCTGTTAGGTAGGGAGTTCCAGGAATTTGACCCAGCGACGATGAAGGATTGGCGATATACTTCTAAGTCAGGATGATGTGTGACTTAGAGGTGGTGGTGTGACTACAGTGTTTTTTTAAAAAACATATCTATAATAATTAGCATATAACTTTATCTCTATATAAGGCCTTTGCTGCTATTTAATGTAAGATTCTTGCCTTACCCATATACTTTTTTCAAATCATGAAATATCTTCTGGCCCTCTGATCAGCTTGTCATAGTCACTGAGCCCGAGTTCACATGCTCTGCAATATACGGCTAAGCTTTTCAACATCAGAGCATGCCTCACTTCAAAGGTGCTGTCTGTTACAGTTTAGGCTTTCGACAACACTTTTGCCTTGTGCTCACAATAAAAAGGCAGTCTTCATAAGCAGACCGAATCTCCTATGAATCAAAACCTACATTCTTATGCATGTCATGAGTGGAATAGTGTGCCATGGAATTAATAATTAAACCGCAGAACAGACGGGCGTTTCTGCGGCTGTAGACGTGATTCCAGGATGGTATGTTGCCTCCCTGGTGCCAGGGTCAAGGATGTCACTGAGCGGCTGCAGGACATTCTGAGGGGGGAGGGTGAACAGCCAGAGGTTGTTGTCCATATCGGTATCAACGACATAGGTAGAAAGAGGGATGAGGTCCTGCAGGCAAATTTTAGGGAGCTAGGAAAGATATTAAAAAGTAGGACCTCAAAGGTAGTAATCTCCTGATTACTCCCAGTGCCACGAGCTAGTGAGTACTGATTACTCCCAGTGCCACGAGCTAGTGAGTATAGAAATAGGAGGATAGAGCAGATGAATGCGTGGCTGGAGAGATGGTGCAGGAGGGAGGGCTTTAGATTCCTGGGACAGCGGGACCGGTTCTGGGGGAGGTGCGACCTGTACAGGCCAGACAGGTTGCACCTCAACAGAGCTGGGACCAATATCCCCGCGGGGGGGTTTGCTTGTGCTGTTGGGGAGAATTTAAACTAATTTGGCAGGGGAATGGGCACTAGGATGTAGTATTAGAAAGGAGAAACATGGTGCACAAAGGATTGGGAGAGACAGATAGCACTAGAGTAAGAAATAGTACGGTATTAGGTGGAGTCAGACTGAGAGAGAATACAAGAAGGTCTATGATAGGTTTACAGTGCATGTGTGTAAATGCACAAAGTGTGGTAAATAGGGTTGCTGAGCTGCAGGTGCAAATAGCCACATGGGAATATGATGTCGTGGTGGTAACGGAGACCTGGCTCAAAAAAGGGCAGGATTGGGTACTAAATCAGGAAAGATAGGGAAGGAAAGAAAGGAGGTGGGGTGGCAGTATTGATTGAGGAGAATATTACAGTGCTGGAGAGAGAGAATATCCTGGAGGGGTCAAGGACAGAATCTATTTTGCTACAGTTAAGAAACAATAGAGGTGCCATTACACTATTAGGTGTATTCTATAGGCCACCAACTAGTGGGAAGGATATAGAGGAGCAAATTTGCAGGGAAATTACAGAGAGGTGCAAGAACTATAGAGTAGTGATAACGGGGGACTTCAACTATCCTAATATAGACTGGGATAGTAATAGTGTTAAGGGCAGAGAGGAGGAAGAATTTCTGAAGTGTGTTCAGGAGAACTTTCTTGATCAGTATGTTTCCAGCCCAATGAGGAAGGAGGCATTGCTGGATCTGGTTCTGGGAATGAGGTGGGTCAAGTGAAGCAAGTGTCAGTAGGGGAACATTTAGGGAACAGTGATCATAGTATCATAAGGTTTAGATTAGCTATGGAAAAGGACAAGGAGCAATCTAAAGTAAAAATACTTAATAGGAAGAGAGCCAATTTCAATGGGTTGAGAACAGATCTGGCCCGGGTAAACTGAATTAAAAGATTGGCAGGCAAAACTGAAATCGAACAATGGGCTGCCTTTAAAGAGGAGATGGTTTGGGTACAGTTGAGGTACATTCCCATGAGGGGGAAAGGTAGGGCAACCAAAGCCAGAGCTCCCTGGATGATGAAAGAGATAGAGAGTAAAATGAAGCAGAAAAAGGGGGCGTATTGAGAATACAAGTGAGAACCAGGCTAAATATAGAAAGTTCAGAGGGGCAGTGAAAAGGGAAATAAGAGAGGCAAAAAGCAAGTAGGAGAATAGACTGGCAGCAAACATAAAAGGGAATCCAAAAGTCTTCTATAGGCATATAAATAATAAACGGGTAGTAAGAGAAGGGTTGGGGCCGATTAGGGACCAAAAAGGAGACTTGCGCATGGAGGCAGAGGGCATGGCTGAGGTACTAAATGAGTACTTTGCATCTGTCTTTACCAAGGAAGAAGATGCTGCCAAAGTCATAGTGAAAGAAGAGGTAGTTGAGATACTGGATGGACATCGGGAATGGTAGCATAGTGGTAATGTCACTGGGCTAGTAATCCAAGAGGCCTGGACTAATGATCCAGAGACGTGAGTTCAAATCCCACCACGGCAGCTGGGGAATTTAAATTCAGTTAATTAAATAAATCTGAAATAAAAAGCTAGTATCAGTACCATGAAACTATCGGATTGTCATAAAAACCCATCTGGTTCAATAATGTCCTTTAGGGAAGCAAATCTGCCATCACTTACCTAGTCTGGCCTATATGTGACTCCAGACCACAGTGGTTGTCTCTTAAATGGCCTAGCAAGCCACTCAGTTGTAAAAAAACAATAAGAATAAAACTGGACGGACCACCTGGCATCGACCTCGGCACCGGCTATAGACATGACAATGGCACACCCAGCCCAGTTGACCCTGCAAAGTTGTCCTCACCAACATTTGGGGACTTGTGCCAAAATTGGGAGAGCTGTCCCACAGACTAGTCAAGCAACAGCCTGACATAGTCATACTCACAGAATCATACCTTTCAGCCAATGTCCCAAACTCCTCCATCACCATTCCTGTCCTGTACTGTAACACAGTGGTATACAGTCAGGAAGGAACATAAGAAATAGGAGCAGGAGTAGGCCAATTGGCCCCTCGAGCCTGCTCCGCCATTCAATAAGATCATGGCTGATCTGATCCTAACCGCTAATCTACTATCACAGAACCATCTCCTGAATCTAACAGAATTGGACACACAAAATAGGAGCAGGATCAGGCTACACGGCCCCTGGGCCCGCTCCACTACCCACAGGGCCATGACCGATCCGAACCTAGACTCATGTCCAAATTCCTGCCCGCTCCCCGTAACCCTTAATTCCCTTTACTTCTAGGAAACTGTCTATTTCTGTTTTAAATTTATGTAATGATGTAGCTTCTACAGCTTTTTGAGGCAGCATATTCCATGGACCTACCACCCTCTGAGTGAAGTAGTTCCTCCTCATCTCAGTTTTGAAAGAGCAGCCCCTTATTCTAAGACTATGCCCCCTAGTTCTAGTTTCACCCATCATCGGGAACATCCTCCCCGCATCCACCCGATCCAACCCCTTCACAATCTTATATGTTTCAATAAGATCGCCTCTCATTCTTCTGAACTCCAATGAGTAGAGTCCCAATCTACCCAACCTCTCCTCATATGTCCATCCCCTCATCCCCGGGATTAACCGAGTGAACCTTCTTTGTACTGACTCAAGAGCAAGTATGTCTTTTCTTAAGTATGGACACCAAAACTGTATGCAGTATTCCAGGTGCGGTCTCACCAATACCTTGTACAACTGAAGCAATACCTCCCTATTTTTATATTCTATCCCCCTAGCAATGAAAGCCAACATTCCATTGGCCTTCTTAATCACTTGCTGCACCTGCATACTAACCTTTTGAGTTTCGTGCACCAGGACCCCCAGATCCCTTTGTACTTCAGTACTTTCCAGTTTCTTGCCATTTAGATAATAACTTGCTCTACTATTTTTCCTGCCAAAGTGCATAACCTCACACTTTCCAGTATTGTATTCCATCTGCCAAATCTCTGCCCACTTACTTAGCCTGTCTAAGTCCCCTTGCAGATTTTTTATGTCCTCCTCACTCACTACTTTCCCTCCCATCTTAGTATCATCTGCAAACTTTGATATGTTACACTCGGTCCCCTCCTCCAAATCGTTAATATAGATTGTAAAGAGTTGGGGACCCAGCACTGACCCCTGCAGAACACCACTAGTTACTGATTGCCAGTCTGAGAATGAACCATTTATCCCAACTCTCTGCCTTCTGTTAGATAGCCAATCCTCTATCCATGCCAGAATATTACCCCCAATCCCGTGATTTTTTATCTTAAGCAATAATCTTTTGTGTGGCACCTTGTCAAATGCCTTTTGGAAGTCTAAATACACCACTTCCACTGGTTCCCCTTTATCCACCCTGTATGTTACTTCCTCAAAGAACTCCAGCAAATTAGTCAAACATGACTTCCCCTTCATAAAACCATGCTGAGTTTGTCCTATTAAATTATGATTATCCAAATGTCCCGTTACTGTCTCCTTAATAATGGACTCCAAAATTTTACCTACCACAGATGTTAGGCTAACTGGTCTATAGTTTCCAGCCTTTTGTCTACTGCCCTTTTTAAATAAGGGTGTTACATTAGCAGTTTTCCAGTCTGCTGGGATCTTTGCTGAGTCCAGGGAGTTTTGGAAAATTATTACCAATGCATCCACAATCCCTACCGCCACTTCCCTCAAGACCCTAGGATGTAAGCCATTAGGTCCAGGTGATTTATCCACCTTGAGTCACATTATTTTACCGAGTACCACTTCCTTAGTGATTTTGATCGTGTTTAGCTCCTCCCCCCACTATAGCCCCTTGTTTGTCCAGTGTTGGGATATTCTTAGTGTCCTCTACTGTAAAGACTGGTACAAAATATTCATTCAGTGTATTTGCCATCTCCATATTCCCCACCATTAATTTCCCGGTCTCATCCTCTAAGGGACCAACATTTACTTTAGCCACCCTTTTTCTTTTTATATAACTATAAAAACTCTTACTATCTGTTTTTATATTTTTTGCTAATTTACTTTCATAATCTATCTTCCCTTTCTTAATCAATCTTTTTGTTATTTTTTGCTGTCTTTTAAAGTTTTCCCAATCCTCTATCCTCCCACTAGATTTGGATACCTTATAAGCCCTTGTTTTTAGTCGAATACTATCCTTAATTTCTTTACTTAGCCACGGATGACTGTCTTTTCTTTTACACCCTTTTCTTCTCAGTGGAATATATATTTTTTGGAAGTTGTAAAATAATTCCTTAAATGTACACCACTGATCATGTATCGTTTTACCCTTTAATCTATTTTCCCAATCCACTCTACTAAATTCTGCTCGCATACCTTCATAGTCTCCTTTATTCAAGCTTAGCACGCTTGTTTGAGATCCAACCTTCTCACCCTCTAATTGAATATGGAATTCAACCATGTTATGGTCACTCATTCCAAGGGGATCCTTTACTAGGACATTTTTAATTAATCCTGTCTCGTTACACAGGACCAGATCTAAGGTTGCTTGCCACCTGGTCGGTTCAGTTACATACTGCTCAAGAAACCCATCCCTAATACACTCAATGAACTCATCCTCAAGGCAGCCCTACCCAATTTGATTTGTCCAATTAATATGATAGTTAAAATCCCCCATAATTATAGATGTTCCCTTATTACAAGCCTCAACTATTTCCTGATTGATACTCCGTCCAACAGAGTTGCAACTATTCGGAGGCCTATAGACTACACCCACTAGTGTTTTTTCCCCCTTATTATTCCTTATCTCCACCCAAACTGTTTCATTATCCTGATCTTTTGACCCAATATCATTTCTCTGTTTTTCAGTGATTCCTTCCTTTATTAACATAGCCACCCCACCTCCCCTTCCTTCCTGCCTGTCCTTCCTGATCGTTAAAAAGGAGTGGCCTGGGAGTCCTCAACATTGACGCTAGACCCCATGAAGTCTCATGGCTTCAGGTCAAGCATGGGCAAGGAAACCTCCTGCTGATTACCGCCCTCCCTCAGCTGATGAATCAGTACTCCACCATGTTGAACATCACTTGGAAGAAGCACTGAGAGTAGCAAGGGCACAGAATGTACTCTGGGTGGGGGACTTCAGTGTCCAAAAGTGGCTCGGTAGCACCACTACTGACCGAGCTGAAGGACATAGCTATCAGTCTGGGCCTGCAACAGGTGGTGAGAGAACCAACACGAGGGAAAAACCTACTTGACCTCGTCCTCACCAATCTATCTGTCGCAGAAGCATCTGTCCATGACAGCATTGGTTGCAGTGACCACCGCATAGTCATTGTGGAGACGAAGTCCCGTCTTCACACTGAGAACACCCTCAATCATGTTGTGTGGCACTACCACCGTGCTAAATGGGATAGATTTAGAACAGATCTAGCAGTTCAAAACTGGGCATCCATGAGGTGCTGAGGGCCATCAGCAGCAGCAGAATTGTATTCCACCACAATCTGTAACCTCATGGCCCGGCATATCCCTCACTCTACCATTACCATCAAGCCAGGGGACCAACCCTGGTTCAATAAGGAGTGTAGAAGAGCATGCCAGGCGTACCTAAATATGCAGTGCCAGCCTGGGGAAGCTGCAACACATGCTAAAAAGCGGAAGCAGCATGCTATTGACAGAGCTCAGCAATCAAACAATCAACGGATCAGATCAAAGTCCTGCCACATCCAGTCGTGAATGGTGGTGGACCATTAAACAACTAAAGGGAGGAGGAGGAGGAGGCTCCATGAACATCCTTATCCTCAATGATGGTGGAGCCCAGCATGTGAGTGCAAAAGACAAAGCTGAAGGGTTTGCAACCAGCTTCAGCCAGAAGTGCCGAGTGGATGATCCGTATCGGCCTCCTCCTGAGGGCCCCACCACCACTGAAGCCAGTGTTCAGCCAATTCGATTCACTCGACTGCAGAGCCAGCGGTCCTGGGCGGAACCGGAGCAGCAGCAGGAGCAGAATAAAGAGCATGGCAAGAGGAAGCCTGAGAGCAGAGCCAGCGGACCTGGGCGGAACCCGAGTGGCAGCAGGAGCAGAATAAAGAGCATGGCAAGAGGAAGCCTGAGAGCAGAGCCAGCGGACCTGGGCGGAACTGGAGCGACAGCGGGAGCAGAATAAAGAGCGCGGCAAGAGGAAGCCTGAGAGCAGAGCCAGCGGACCTGGGCGGAACTGGAGCGACAGCGGGAGCAGAATAAAGAGCGCGGCAAGAGGAAGCCTGAGAGCAGAGCCAGCGGGGGAGGAGCAGCGAGGCTCCAATTTAATAACAAAAAAATCAAAGTGTGATGTCACAGGTGAGCAGGTAGGTGATTGGTGGTGAGTATTTATTTTCTCTTCAGACTGAGTTACAGGAAAGATCTATAGCATATAACTAAATTTATAACTAACTAAACTTATTTTAATAAATGTAATAAATTTTACAAGGTTATTATCTAGTTTACCTAGATTAAAAACTATAAATAGACAATTGATTGATATTAAAGTAATTAATTAAATAAAATACAACAGAGATGGCAGGGCAGGTGATGTGTTGCAGCTGTAGCATGTGGGAGCTGGTGGACACCAGTGTGATCCAGGGTGACCACATCTGCAGTAAGTGTCTGCAGCTCGAGGAACTTCGGCTCAGAGTTGATGAGCTGGAGTCCGAGCTGCAGACATTGCGATACATCAGGGAGGGAGAAAGTTACCTGGACACTTTGTTCCAGGAGGCAGTCACACCCCTTAGGTTAAATACTTCAGATTTGGCCCGTGGTCAGGGACAGGAGTGTGTGACTGCGAGTGAGGCAGGTAAGGGGATCCAGGAGGTAGCATTGGAGGAGCCTCAGCCCTTGCACTTGTCCAACAGTTACGAGGTTCTTGCAACCTATGTGGACGAGAGCAGGGACTGCAGGGAGGATGAGCAAACTGCCCACAGCATCGTGGTACAGGGGGCCATTCAAGTGGGGGGAGTAAAAAGGAATGTTGTTGTGGTAGGAGACAGTATAGTTAGGGGATAGATACTGTTCTCTGCAGCCGAGAGCGTGAGTCCCGAAGGCTGTGTTGCCTGCCCGGTGCCAGGGTTAAGGACATCTCCTCGGGGCTGGAGAGGAACTTGGAGTGGGAGGGGAAGGATCTAGTTGTCGTGGTCCACGTAGGTACCAACGACATAGGTAAGACTAAGAAAGAGGTTCTGCTGAGGGAATATGAGCAGCTAGGGGCTAAATTAAAAAGCAGAACCACAAAGGTAATAATCTCTGGACTACTACCTGAGCCACGAGCAAATTGGCATTGGGTCAATAAGATCAGAGAATTAAATGCGTGGCTCAAGGACTGGTGTGGGAGAAATGGGTTTCGATTCATGGGGCACTGGCACCAGTATTGGGGAAAGAGAGAGGTGTTTCTTTGGGACGGCCTTCACTTGAACCATGCTGGGGCTAGAGTCCTGACGAATCGAATAACTAGGGCTGTAGATAGGGCTTTAAACTAAACAGTGTGGCGGGCGGGGGAGGGTTCAAGCGAGTGGAAATTTAGAAAGTTAAAGAGAAAGGACACGGCAATAGTGCAGGGTTGCGATATGGGCAATGAAAACCAGAGTGTGACAGGAAGGGACAGAGCGTACAAACATAAGAGTGCACCAGCAAATAAGGTCAGAGTAGGGAAAAATGATAAAAAGACTAAATTAAAGGCTCTTTATCTGAATGCACGCAGCATTCGTAACAAGATAGATGAATTGACGGCACAAAAAGAAATAAATGGGTATGATCTAATAGCCATCACAGAGACGTGGTTGCAATGTGACCAAGGCTAGGAACAGAATATTCAGGGGTATTTGACATTTCGGAAGGATAGACAGAAAGGAAAAGGAGGTGGGGTAGCTCTGTTAATTACGGATGAGATCAGTACAATAGTGAGAAATGATCTTGGCTCGGAAGTTCCAGATGTAGAATCAATTTGGGTGGTGGTAAGAAATAGTAAGGGAAATAAGGCACTGGTGGGAATAGTCGAAAGGCCCCCTAACAGTAGCTACACTATAGGACAGAGTATAAATCAAGAAATAATGGGGGCTTGTAAGAAAGGTACTGCAATAATCGTGGGCAATCTTAATCTTCATATAGATTGGACAAATCAAATTGGCAAAAACAGCCTTGAGGACGAGTTCACAGAGTGTATTCGGGACAGTTTCTTGGAACAATACATTGTGGAACTGACCAGGGAACAGGCTATTTTAGATCTGGTAATGTGTAATGAAACAGGATTAATTAATGATCTCATAGTAAAGGATCCTCTAGGGAAGAGTGATCATAACATGATAGAATTCCACATTCAGTTTGAAGGTGAGAAACTTGGGTCTGAAACTAGAGTATTAAATTTAAATAAAGGTAATTACAAAGGTATGAGAAGAGAGTTGTCTAAAGTGGACTGGGAAAATAGATTAGAAGGTAAGACAGTAGAAAAGCAGTGGCAGACATTTAAAGAGATATTTCATGACTCTCAACAAAGATGTATTTCAGTGAGAAAGAAAGACTCTTTCTCACTGAAGAGAAGGATGAACCAACCATGGCTAACCAAAGAAATTAAGGATGGTATCAAATTGAAAGAAAAGGCATACAATGTTGCAAAGATTAGTGGTAGGCCAGAAGATTGGGAAAATTTTAGAAACCAGCAAAGGATGACTAAAAAAATAATAAAGAGGGAGAAAATAGCTTATGAGAGTAAACGAGCAAGAAATATAAAAACTGACAGTAAGAGCTTCTACAAATATATAAAAAGGAAGAGAGTAGCTAAGGTAAACATTGGTCCCTTAGAGGACGAGACTGGGGAAATAATAATGGGAAACAAGGAAATGGCAGAGGCATTGAACAAATATTTTGTATCTGTCTTCAGAGGACACTGAAAACATCCCAGTAATAGTAAAAAATCAAGGGGCAACAGGAAGGGATGAACTTAAAACAATCACTATCACTAGAGAAAAAGTGCTAGGCAAACTTATGGGTCTAAAGACTGACACGTCCCCTGGACCTGATGGCCTGCATCCTAGGGTCTTAAAAGAAGTGGCTAGAGATAGTGGATGCATTGGTTGTAATTTTCCAAAATTCCCTTGACTTTGGAAAAGTCCCAGGAGGGAGACAGAAAGCAGGAAACTATAGGCCGGTTAGCCTAACATCTGTCATTGGCAAAATGCTCAAATCCATTATTAAGGAGGTAGCAGCAGGGCAATTAGAAAATCAAAATACAATCAGAGTCAGCATGGTTTTATGAAAGGGAAATTGTGTTTGACAAATGTATTAGAGTTCTTTGAGGAGGTAACCAGTTGATGTAGTGTGCTTGGATTTCCAAAAGGCATCCGACAAAGTGCCACATAAAGGGTAACTGCATAAGATAAGACCTCATGGTGTTGGGGGTAATATATTAGATTGCATAGAGGATTGGCTAACTAACAGAAAACAGAGAGTCGGGTTAAATGGGTCATTTTCAGGATGGCAATCTGTAACGAGTGGGGTGCCACAGTGATCAGTGCTGGGGCCTCAACTATTTTCAATCTATATTCATGACTTGGATGAAGGGACAGAGTGTACTGTTGCCAAATTTGCTGATAGGTGGGAAAGCAAGTTGTGAGGAGGACATAAAGGGCTGGATTTTCTCAGCCCCGAGGAGGCGGGTATGGAGGTGGGACTGCCTGGAAAGTTGCCTCCGTGCCCTCTTGCCAGGAGGCGGGAAGCCGTCCTGCCCTGGGTCCCATTTCCTTGGAGGTGGGAAGGGATTAAAGCCTATTAACTGCCTATTAACAGGTAGTTAACAGGCAGAAAATAGGATTATCCCCATTTTTCGTGCTAAAGTGCGGGCTTCCCGACCTGAGGGAACCCCGCCAGGGTGTAAGAGGCGAATAGGAGGTCTGCGGGGGTCGAAGGGGTCTGAAAGTGCGATGTAGAGGTGAGTGTTGGGTGCAAGTGTGGAGTGGTAAGTATGTGAAGTGAGCATAAAGTGTTAGAAAATGTTAACTTACCTTTGTTTTGACCTACAGCCTTCAGCCGCTGTGGAGCCGGAGTCCCCAACATCTCCATTGTAGAGATCACAGACTGGCTGTTGCATCTTCCGATCCAACAGCCAGCTCATTTCTGCAAAGTAGAAAGGTTTGATGAGTCCTGAACACAGAGCCTCATCAAACTACACAGAATGTCAGTGTTTGACCGCTTTACAGAGCTGTCAAACGATGACATTTCTTCTTTCAAAAGTTCTTGACAGATGACACGTCATACGTTGACGTGCTCTGTCACTGACTTCCCCCTAATTGGCCTGTTGAGCCCGCTGGGCGGGCTTAACAAGGTCAATCAGGGGAAATTCCCACTGGTTGGCCAGAAGCTGATGGAGGCGGGACTGAAACCCGGCAAGCAGCAGTCCCGCCTCCAAAAGCTTCCCATTCAGAAAATCCAGCCCAAAGAGTCTGCAAAGGGATATAGATAGGTTAACTGAGTGGGCAAGAATTTGGCAGATGGAGTATAATGTGGGAAAATGTGAAGTTATTCACTTTGGTAGGAAGAATAGAAAAGAAATATCTTATTTAAATGGAGAAAGACTACAGAATGCGCCGGTATAGAGGGATTTGGGTGTCCTCGTACATTAAACACAAAAAGTTAACAGGCAGGTGCAGCAAGTAATTAGGAAGGCAAATGGCCTTTATTTCAAGGGGGATACAGTATAAAAGTAGGGAAGTCTTGCTACAACTGTACAGGGCGCTGGTGAGACCACACCTAGAGTACTGCGTATAGTTTTGGTCCCCTCATTTAAGGAG
The DNA here is from genome assembly GCA_030390025.1 of Squalus acanthias. Taxonomy (NCBI): domain Eukaryota; kingdom Metazoa; phylum Chordata; class Chondrichthyes; order Squaliformes; family Squalidae; genus Squalus; species Squalus acanthias. The sequence continues at coordinate 31,827,850 of CM059427.1, read as the reverse complement.
GGATGTACATGCATTGGAGGCAGTTCAGAGAAGGTTCACTAGGTTAATTCCTGAGATGAAGGGTTGTCTTATGAGGAAAGGTTGAGCAGGTTGGGCCTATAATCATTGGAGTTTAGAAGAGTGAGAGGTGATCTTATTGAACCATATAAGATTCTGAGGGGGTTGGACAGGGTAGATGCTGAGAGGATGTTTCTTCTCGTGGGGGAATCTAGAACGAGGGGGCAGAGTCTCAGGATAAGGGGTCGCCCATTTAAGACGGAGATGAGGAGGAATTTCTTCTCTCAGAGGGTCGTGAATCTTTGAAATTCTTGATCACAGATAGCTGTGGAAGCTGAGTCATTGAATATATTCAAGGTTGAGATAGACAGATATTTGAGCAAGAGGGGAGTCAAAGAGTTATGGGGAACAGGCAGGAAAGTGGAGTTCAGGCCAAAATCGGACCAGCCATGATCTCATTAAATGGCGGAGCAGGCTCGAGGGCCCGAATGGCCTACTCGTGCTCCTATTTCTTATGTTCTTATGACCACAGAAGTCAGTCTTCAGCCAATTCGATTCACTCCACATGATATCAAGAAACAGCTGAGTGCACTGGATACAGCAAAGGCTGTGGGCCCCGACAATATCCCGGCTGTTGTGCTGACGACTTGTGCTCCAGAACTAGCCGTGCCTCTAGCCAAGCTGTTCCAGTACAGCTACAACACTGGCATCTATCCGACAATGTGGAAAACTGCCCAGGTATGTCCTGTCCACAAAAAGCAGGACAAATCCAATCCGGCCAATTACTGCCCCATCAGTCTACTCTCAATCATCAGCAAAGTGATGGAAAGTGTCATCGACAGTGCTATTAAGCAGCACTTACTCACCAATAACCTGCTCACTGACGCCCAGTTTGGGTTCCGCCAGGACCACTCGGCTCCAGACCGCGTTACAGCCTTGGTCCAAGCATGGACAAAAGAGCTGAATTCCAGAGGTGAGGTGAGAGTGACTGCCCTTGACATCAAGGCAGCATTTGACCGAGTGTGGCATCAAGGAGCCCGACTAAAACTGAAGTCAATGAGAATCGGGGGAAAACTCTCCACTGGCTGGAGTCATACCTAGCACAAAGGAAGATGGTTGTGCTGGTTGGAGGTCAATCATCACAGCCCCAGGACATCACTGCAGGAGTTCCTCAGGGCAGTGTCCTAGGCCCAATCATCTTCAGCTGCTTCATCAATGACCTTCCCTCCATCATAAGATCAGAAGTGGGGATGTTCGCTGATGACTGCACAGTGTTCAGTGCCATTTGCAACTCCTCACATAATGAAGCAGTCCATGCCTGCATGAAGACCTGGACGACATTCAGGGTTGGGCTGATAAGTGGCAGGTAACATTCGCGCCACACAAGTGCTAGACAATGACTATCTCTAACAAGCGAGCGTCTAACCACTACCCCTTGACATTCAACGGCAATACCATCGCCGAATCCCCCACCATCAATATCCTGGGGGTCACTATTGACCAGAAACTTAACTGGACCAGCCACCTAAATACTGTGGCAACAAGAGCTGGTCAGAGGCTGAGTATTCTGCAGCGAGTGTCTCACCTCCTGACTCCCCAAAGCCTTTCCACCATCTACAAGGCACAAGTCAGGACTGTGGTGGAATACTCTCCACTTGCCTGGATAAGTGCAGCTCCAACAACACTTAAGAAGCTCGACACCATCCAAGACAAAGCAGCCGCTTGGTTGGCACTACCGGCGTACCGTGGCTGCAGAGTGTACCACCTACAAGATGCACTGCAGCAACTCGCCAAGGCTTCTTCAGCAGCACCACCCAAACCCACGACCTCTACTACCTCGAAGGGCAAGGGCAGCAGGCACATGGGAACACCACCACCTCCAAGTTCCCCTCCAAGTCACACACCATCCTTACTTGGAAGTATATCGCCGTTCCTTCATCGTCGCTGGGTCAAATTGCTGGAACTCCCTCCCTAACAGCACTGTGAGAGTACCTTCACCGGACTGCAGCGGGTCAAGGCAGCAGCTCACCACCTTCTCAAGGGCAACTAGGGATGGGCAATAAATGTTGGCCTTGCCAGCGACGCCTACATCCCATGAACGAATAAAAAAAAACTGATAAAGAGGAGGTACTAGAAAGGATGGCTGTACTTAAAGTAGATAAGTCACCAGGACCGGATGGGATGCATCCTAGGATGCTGAGGGAGGTAAGGGTGGAAATTGCGGAGGTACTGGCCATAATTTTCCAATCCTCCTTAGATACGGGGGTGGTGCCAGTGGACTGGAGAATTGCAAATGTTACACCCTTGTTTTAAAAATGGTGTAACGATAAACCCAGCAACTACAGACCAGTCAGTTTAGCCTCAGTAGAAGGGAAGCTTTTAGAAATAATAATCTGGGACAAAATTAACAGTCACTTGGACAAGTGTGGATTAATTAAGGAAAGCCAGCATGGATTTGTCAAAGGCAAATCGCGTTTAACTAACTTGATTGAGTTTTTTGATGAGGTAGGGTCGAGAACCAGAGGACACAGATTTAAGGTGATTGGCAGAAGAACCAAAGGCGACATGAGGGAAAACTTTTTTACGCAGCGAGTGGTTAGGATCTGGAATGCACTGCCTGAAAGGGTGGTGGAGGCAGACTCAGTCGTGGCTTTCAAAAGGGATTTGGATAAGTACCTGAAGGAAAAAATTTTGCAGGGCTACGGGGAAAGGGACTAGCTTAAGTGCTCTTGCAGAGAGCCGGCACGGGCTCGACGGGCCGACTGTCCTCCTTCTGTGCTGTAACCATTCTATGATTTTATGAAACCCAATTGTGGTATTCATTATTCAAGATCAGACAGGGTGCCCACCATGTTTAATGTCGCCTTTGAAAGGTAGAAAATACCACTGTCAGACCTACATCTATAGGTTAAAATGAATAGCTCTCAAAGAACCAGGCTCTAGACTTCATTTTGAAATTTGGTAAGGAAAGACAGCAATTCTGTTAGATGCAGGAGATGGTTCTGTGATAGTAGATAGTAGATTGGCGGTTAGGATCAGATCAGCCATGATCTTATTGAATGGCGGAGCAGGCTAGAGGGGCCGATTGGCCTACTCCTGCTCCTATTTCTTATGTTCTTATGTTCATTTTTTCTCTAGCTAGAAATTAATTTATTTCAGCACACCATCCTTCAGGTGAGATGTTAAACTGAGGTCCCATCTGTCCATTCCAGTGGTTCAGGTGGATGATGAAGATCCTACAGCACTATTCAAAGAAGGGCAGGGAGTTTTCCCATAGTCAACCAATACCACCAAAATAATAGATTAATTGACCATTCATCTCATTGCTGTTTCTGGGACCTTAATGTGTGCAAAATTACTGCTGTGTTCACCTACATAACATCAGTGACTACATTTCAAAATAATTCATTGTACCTAAAATGCTTTGGGATGTTTCTATGAGCAATGATAAGCTGCTCTCCAAATTTTTGCTTTCTGTGCTGTTGTGCTAGATTAAAAAAAGTAGCCCCATTTCTCCATTATATAATCCACAAGGACTTCTGTGCCACATTCAGCTAAATTGGCTTTATGTATTTCTCAGTTATTACTCTAAATTTGCACGTTCCGCAACTAGATTAATCATTTACAGCAGTAAAGTAACTCATTATATACCAGAGAAGTGTGAAAAGAGGATTACAGAGGGTGATTAGTCAAGTTTCTGTTATTCCTGCTACTGAATTTACGTTACACAAAATCAATTGTAGCATTAGTGTTAACAACAAACATGCTTGTTTCTTTAGCTTGTGCTAAATTGTTAAAATCTTTTTAAATAATGAGTAAATCTACAAGTAATGAATAACAGGTCATTACTAATTGTTCATTATGGTTTGGCAAAATTGGTGAGCTGCATTTTATAATTCTCAAACATTAATCTTCTGTTTTATAAATGTTGCATGCATTACTGCTATCAAACAAAAATAGAAATGATACAAAAAGGTTAATCACAATGTTAAGAATGTACTTTTTAAAATTTCATTTCGGGATGTGGACGGCGCTGGCAAGGCTGGCATTTATTGCCCATCCCTAGTTGCCCTGAGAAGGTGGTGGTAGGTCTTCTTCTTGAACCGCTGCAGTCCGTGTGGTATAGTGGTTTCATACAACTGAGTGGCTTTCTAGGCAACTTAAATAGGGCAGTTTAGAGTAAATCATGTTGGTGTGGGACTGGAGTCGCATATAAGCCAGACCGGGTAAGAACGGCAGGTTTCTTTCCCTAAAGGGCATTAGTGAACCAATTGGTTTTAATGACAATCTCACAGCTTTATGGTCACGTTACTGATACCAGCTTTTTTATTTCCAGATTTATTTTTTAAACTGAATTCAAATTCTCAAAATCCATGTTGGGATTTGAACTCACATTATCTGGATTACTACTCCAGTAACATAACCACTACACTACCACAATGAATTTATTAATCATTTTGGGAATGTTATGATCCAGCTATTAATCTAATCGTTAGAACAGCAAATTAATTTGCTTTAGCTGTAAATAATAACATAAGTTTGCTCCTTGAGACATTAATCATTACATATAGGACAAAACTACATGGGGGAAAAATTCAGTTGGTTTGCGCCTCCTGTTAGCGCCTTAAGAGGGCGCTAATGGGGTGCAAAGCAACTAGTGCCCGTGCGTGGCGATGTTTGCGCCGCTCACGAAATTAACTAGACATTTTGCGGCGGCACTAAACACTACCGCCACGATCTCCTGCGCCGGCAGATCGTGACGTCAGTCGAGTGCGCAACGCCCCGGTAGTGCCCCGGACCGGATATTGAGTGGCGCCCCCTGCCTTACCGCCTGCCGCTAGCAACGACAGGTTGAGGGGAGCATTTTGCAGTCAGGAAGGGACTGGGGGAGCGCTATTTAAAGGCGACCGCTTCCTGCCTTTTTTTGTTGGTGACATTTTTGCACCACGCATTCTGAGAGAGAGAGAGAGAGAGAGACTTCTGGAGAGATTCAACGTTGTGTGAAGGAGTTTTGGGTACTGAGCAGCACTTTGCAGGTTCATTTTGATTTGCCCTTCCTTGTATCGATTTAGAAGAGATTGTGGGGGCTGCACTCTGAGCTCTTTCCCTGGGTCTCTCCATTGTTCTTTCCAGCAGATTTGATGTACAGGTCTCTCCAGGCTGAGATTCAAGGCTGCAATGAGCAGGATGTGGATGGAGAGCAAGATCAACCCTCCCCTTTAAGAACTGGCCGGCGCCATTGTGTCTGTGTGCCATTGCTGACTGACATCACATGAGCTTCGCCAGCGCTCTGAGGTAGCGCCTCGCTCCTCGGCCTTTGCACCTTAAGACAGTTGTGAAGCGCCTGATTTAGCGCTCCAATCACCTCCAGGGGCGATAAAAGCCAAGTTTGCAGTCGGAGGCAATAATTAGCGCCAGGCGCTAATCTTTGCACCCGGCCGATAATTGCGCCCCAAATGGGACAATACTGAATTTTTCCCCCCATAAGTCTACTGTTGGAAGAAAATCACATTTTGTGGCACAAGAGCAACAACCAGGTTATGTTGGCGTACTGCTAACTTGGAAAATAGTTCTCAACTCATAACATACTATCAGCGGGCTACTTTTTTTAACACCAAAAAGAGTTATGGCACAAGTTCTGTACTAATAAGCATTGCCAGTGAATCCTAAACTGCTTCTGCCAACAAGCAACCTGATAGCAACTGAAAACATGTAAACTCGTATACACAATATAATGGGAAGGAACTTATGTTTTCAGAAATGGATTGTGGAAGGAATCATTATCACTTTGTATTATAATACACTTATTAAACACCAGATCAAAGGGTAAGTGTACCTGGTGATATAATGTAGAAGAAGTCCTTGAAGTCATCCATCCAGACTTCTGCCAGGCGTCTATTGTTCTTGTTAATGATATGTCCAGTACCACCAGGGAAAGTGTACGGGGTTGCCTTACGGAACACATGGCCAACATGAGAACAAGTAATAATTTCCAAGGAACCACCACACTGCCATATCTAAGAAAAGACAAAGGAGTTTTTTTCTTCATTATTAGCAACTCACCAAAATCACACCTGACTAAATGTGGCATCAATACTCTATCTCCTCATCAAAGCCAATGGTACCCTTTTACACTATGATGTTTGGACCTTACGTTGCATTGAGTTTCATAAGGAAACAATGAGTACTGTTGTGTTATGACTAAAACAATGTGTCATTATTCATAACAATTAAATATACGTACCTCTCAAATGTGATTTTTTTTGCGTTGAGGTAAGTTTTCAAAAATTGCAGAGAACTGTTTCATAAAATTCTACAAAGGTGTTGAAGCAACAATTTTGATACTTCCAGACAATCCACATCAATTTAGTGACTAATATTAGGGTAATTTTGGCCATGGAGGCTTGTAAAAAACATCACTGAATCAATAGTTAAAGCATAAATCAATTTATATTGTACAAATGTTCAAGATAAGCTTTTGTAGAAATTAAATCCCTATTTCTAACAAATTGCATATTTTTCTTCAGTCATTTTTGAATGGTTTCTTGGAATCAGGACCTTGGCCCTGACCTGGGCAGACAGGGAGAAGAAAATCAGACATGAGATATTCTGTTGGCTCCCTTTCAGCCAATAGTACTTATGGGATTTTCTGTTGGACGTGACGTCGGGCGAGTATTATGTCTGTCTAGATATGGGCTTGTGTATTCGAATTGGAGGTACATACGAACATACGAATTAGGAGCAGGAGTAGGCCACTCGGCCCCTCGAGCCTGATCCGCCATTTCATAAGATCATGGCTGATCTGATTACTCCACATTCCCGCCTACCCCCGATAACCTTTCACCCCCTTGCTTATCAAGAATCTATCTACCTCTGCCTTAAAAATATTCAAAGACTGCTTTGATTCTCGTAAGTGACGAGAGGATGCCATATGACATATTTCCCGTCACCGTGCCCCAGAAATGTTGTGTACAAGGGATGCCTGTGCGTTCTTGGGGTACAGCTTTGCCATGGATTTTGGGGAGAGGGGTTCAAATATAAAGGGCTAGTTAGTTAGTGCAATCAACTGCAGAGTGCCAAATTCAAAAGTTTGAAACTTAAAAAAAATTGAAATCTTTAGTCAAGAGCTTTCCAAATAATAACAACTTAATTATCAGAAACCAACACATTTTAGTGCCACTGCCTGCCAACCTAAGCTGAAACAAGACACCACAGGAATTGCACCCCACCCACCCCGCCTCCACAACCTGAGGTGGGTACGGCAGCCGCACCATAAATGGGCCAACTTCCACGTTCAATATGATAATGGGGGAGAAATTCGGTATCGCCCCGTTCGGGGCGCAATTATCGGCCGGGCTCAAAGTTTAGCGCCTGGCGCTAATTATCACCTCCGACTGCAAACTTGGCCTCTGTCGCCCCTGGAGGTGATTTGAGCACTAAATCAGGCGCTACACACCTCTCAAGGCGCTAACGCCGAGGAGTGAGGCACAACCTCAGAGCGCTGGCGAAACTCATGTGATGTCAGTTAGCAATGGAACACAGACACACTGGCACCGGCCAGTTCTTAAAGGGGAGGGTCGATCTTGCTCTCCAGCCACACCCGGCTCAGAGTGCAGCCCCCACAGTCTCTTCTAAATCGATACAAGGAAGGTCAAATCAAAATGAACCTGCAAAGTGCTGCTCAGTACCCAAAACTCCTTCACACAGCGTTGAATCTCTCCAGAAGTCTCTCTCTCTCTCTCAGAATGGGTGGTGCAAAAATGTCACCGATTAAAAAAAGGCAGGAAGCGGCCGCCTTTAAATAGCGCTCTCCCAGTCCCTTCCCGACTGCAAAACGTTCCCCTCTACCTGTCGTTGCTAGCGGCAGGCGGAATGGCAGGGGGTGCCACTCAATATCCGGTCCGGGGCGCTGCACACTCAACTGATGTCACGATCTGCGGGCGCAGGAGATCGTGGCGGTAGTGTTTAGCGCCGCCGCAAAATGTCTGGTCAATTTCGCGAGCGGCGCAAACATTGCCGCGCCCGGGTGCTAGTTGCTTTGCGCCTCCTGTTAGCGCCCTCTTAGGGCGCTAACAGGAGGCGCTAATCAACCGAATTTTTCCCCCAATGAGCCTCATCCCAGGAAATGGGCCAAGATCATGGTTACAGGCAAGGAACTGGTGCAAGTCCCATCCTGCAAAGAATCCACAGGGGCCAGAAGGAAAATCCAGTCTCCTAAGTTTAGGAAGTGGCCCCAGTAGTAGACTATTAACTGCCAGCTATAATGCCTTTACTAACAAGTTAACTCACTTGGCTATAATGGGTGAGTGTGATTAATCTTTGGCCAGGACAAGAGATGAGTTACTTTTTGGCGGCTCCATTACATTAGGGGAAAGGTTGCTCCATTACATTAAAGGATCAGCCTGAGCCTGCAGTAAAGCAGGTGTTGTCACCACTTTTGGGGCTCCGCTAATGATGGTCATGAGAAAGTGAGGGTGATTTTAACTGCTTCTGGCCCAAGGAAACGGGGTGGTAGCAGAGTTAAAATGGAGGTAATGGTCTTACCGCCCCATTCATGCTCCGATGCCATGTTTCCCAGGACCTTCCATTGGGCAATCAATTCCACCTGAATTAGGCAGGAGCCTAATTAATCTAGGCAAATCAGGGTCCTATGACATACATTGGCACCCGATGCCATTTCAACTGGGCGGAGCCTTCGCCATGGAAACTCCGCTCGGTAAAACCTTGTGGTACAGTAAAAGAGGCCTGAAACGTTAAGTGGTAAAATTACTTTTCTGGAGCCAGAAGGAGCAGCAGTGCTCTTCGAGGTTGCACAGGAACAATGTCAGCCACTGTCGCCCTGGGTACCCCATCCCCGCGACTGCAAGACCCCACTCCCCGACCTACCTTTTCCCGGCTGAGTCAGCCTCCTTCTTCTGGTTTCTGCAAAATTTGCCATAAATTGAATCCATTTGGCGACAGTTTTCCCTGGTGCAGTCCAGAGTTAAAATCCCATCAGAGCATGAATTACATCATTGGAACCCCCCTCCTGCGAGCGCCTCACAAGATTCCCGAAATAGGGAGTTAAAATAGCGGCGCAAATGAGGAGGTAAGTACTCTGCGCCTATTTTATCGCCACCGTACACCCCGTTCTTGATGGATGTGGGGGTTCAAGTAAGGGCTTGTGAATAATTAGCTACCACATATTGGGATTATTGACTATTTTGCTATGGAAGGATTTCAGTTTAATTTATATTAAAATGACGATATGAAGTTGTTTTCAGAATACAGCTTTTGGGAAAACAAATTGGACCGGTTGGAGAACATGAGATAATAAAGGTTTGTTTAAACATTCTGGTTAACATTCGCACCTATTATCATTTGAGCCCAGCAGACATCAGCTGCCAGAGAACCTTCATCTAGGAGGGTGATATCCAATTTGAATAGCACACAACTGGCCAATCCCTGGACACAGAGAGCAGGGGATGGATCTGAGGTCAAGCCTTTGGCTTCCTGTCCAGCTAAAAAAAGAAACAGGCAGTCTAGATGGTCAGTCTGTCTGAACTGGTAAGAATTTTGGACCAAGAGAGGGCTCTCTCAAGCTTCGTGCCAATCTGTTTAAGGATAATTACTGGTTAAAAAAGTTGCATTTAACCCACCAACTGGGACAGTGTGGTGTACTTTGCTATTTTCTATGTTACATGGAGTGTTAAAAAATAAGTTCAAATTCACTATAATTATTCATGTATTATATGAAAAATAAACCAGCTTCTTGATTTATCATTGGTCTTGTCTAACTAGAGTCTGTCTCTTGGAAAATTGGAGAAAAGCACATGGTGACACATGATTTATTACAATATCCAGTGCACAAAATAAGGGGTTTCATTGTCAGGATCGCCCCCTCCCAGAACTAGATATTGGGCAGTAAAGGGAAACTGATGGTAGAGATTTGTTATGTTGTATAATTGTATTCTGTATCATGTTTTTATTGCCTAATGAAGTTGTATTTTATATTTGCTGAATATAATTTTATTACTTAAAGCTAGTTGTGAACTGCAGGAATTCACAAAATTGGTAACCCGAGGAAGCTTTCTCGACCTTGAAAGAAAAACTGATCAACACTACAAAGCCATAAGATCAATTAAAGGAATATTGAGGAAGACTGATAGAGGACTCCTGAAATTCTGAGTCCCATTGGTGAAATTCAAAAAATTAATACATAAATATCTCCTCTAAGGAATAAAAGATAACAGTTGTCTAGGTTGGCAGAACTTTGTAATAAATAGATGGGGCATATATAGAGCTATCCATCCTACTGCCAACCAATGTTCCCCCTGAGGTGCACGGCAGAGCAGCAATCTCAAGGGTCCCGCACAGGCCGCTCACCAGCTTTTACATTGTAAATACTGTGCATGCACAGAAATTTAAAGGGACTGTGCGTTAAAAGAAACAGGCCGCGCAGAACAAAGTGCAGCTTACAGGGAATATTGCTGCCAACAGCATAGCTCCGGCACTTCTGAAGGAATCAATATCAAAAGATCATGCCCTAGCCTGAAGGGCTAGACCTCAAGAGAAAGAAGAAATAAGAAAAAGACTAACAATTCAATCAGTGCTATCGATCACTTTTCTAAACCTTTACAAATATTTGGGGCTGGATTTTGAATGACCCATGGAGTCGGGTTTGGAGGCGTGTGGGGGGTTAAATTTGCGGGGTCGGGGGTCCCGACCCCATCCCGACTCCACGCAATTTTGACAAAATCAGTCGCGGGGTTCCCGACTCCGTCCCGCCTCCAAGAGGTGGGAGAGGCCATTAAAGCCCTTAACAAGCCCTAAATTGGCTCTGTAATGCCATTTTGAAACGTTTTAGCTAGTTTAACCCTTTTCTGACGTGAAGTACGCCTGGTGTGAAACACTCCAGTGAAACCTGGTGGGAGCACAAGTGGATAGCTGACTATGAGCTGCAGGTCCACTATTACAACGGAGATGTGATGAAGATAGTAGTAGTATTAGGTCTGAAAGTTGCCTCTGATGCTGCTGCATTGAATGTGTTCAGAGACTGCCTGGCCTTTGCTGTGAGAGGACTTGGATGCAAAAAAATTCTCTCTCTCTCTCAGCCACGCAGGTCCTCTCTCACCAACAGTCTCTGAGACTAGGCAGTCAGCAATGATGACATCATCAGAGGTGACTTTCAGACTGAAAACACTAATTAGTTCATGGGTTCCCACATGCTGGAACTCAATTGCCCAATTAAGTGAAAATTGCATCATTCATCCACATTAATCTGGAGTCGGGGGGGAACCACGAAATGTGGATGACACGACCCCAACCCGACCCCAAGACAAAATCCAGCCCTTGGTCTAAACCAGGTTAAAATAGTTTGGGCAGAAACCATTGAACAAAGCCTTCGGCCGCGATTTTGCCGGCACTCAGCGGACCCGATTGGTGGTGGGTCAGCTGTGAAATTTAAAACGATCGACAGCAGGTCGGGAACCCGCTGTCAAAATGCGCACACCTGCATTTCCCGATGTCGGGTCTGCCAGCGCTGAGCAGACCCGACAGGCAGCAACGGGAGACCCAATTCAAATAATTAGTGGCTTGTTTACAGCCACTTAACAGTGCTTTTTCCCAGTTTTTTAACTTTCACAGGTCTCCCATGGGTTTCCCGCTGTGCCTAGACCTTGTCAGTGAAGCTGAGGCAGGAAGTCAGTGGCCACTGAATCAGCTGATGAGTTGACAGGTTCAAATGTCAACTCAAAGCTCCCAGCTGATTCAGATATCTTCCCTTAACCACTCGCATCTCTAAATTGCATTTCCACTACAGATTCAGGATGCTACAAGTCTTTACACAAGTCTCCATGCAGTCTGACCTCATTACCTCTCCCACCATTGACAGATCGCTTCTGTCATCTCTACTTCACCTGCCATCTATTCCATCAACATGGGTGCATTTTATACTCTCTCACCTTGGTCCTCAGAATCAGACCACGATCAGCCCCAACACCAGCATCACCAGGCACACCAGCAGCACCAACATTTTCCGCAATCACCTGATGCTGCACAGGACACAGGGCATCAGCACCCGACCACATTGCTGCTCGGAACGCCAGGGATGGCCTCACCATGGCCACATTTACTTCACTTGACGCTGCACACCCTGGCTGCCACATGATGCACCAGGTTGGCACCACCCCATACCAACAACATAAAGCATCCCCACAATGCCCAAGCCATTCCTTTCACACTCATCAGCATTGCGGAGGGTACCGTTATGTCTCACCATTCACTGCAACTCACTAAGCCACTTCCAAAGGTACACACAAATCTGTCCAAGAAGGCAAAGTGTTGAAAATGAAGATTTCAATGTTTGACAACACATTAACAGAAATTTTACAGCAACATTGGCGATAACACCCAACTGCCTACCCTTGTGCGTTGTTAGTTGGTATGATTCAATAAGGAGGACAAGGGCAGCAGGCGCATGGGAACACCACCACCTCCAAGTTCCCCTCCAAGTCACACACCATCCTGACTTAGAAGTATATCGCTGATCCTTCATCATCGCTGGGTCAAAATCCTGGAACTCCTTCCCTAACAGCACTGTGGGAGTACCATCACCACACGGACTGCAGCGGTTCAAGAAGGCGGCTGACCACCACCTTCTTAAGGGCAACTAGCGATGGGCAATAAATGCTGGCATTGCCAGCGACGCCCTGATCCCCTAAACGAATAAAAAAAAGGATGAGGGCGAGCGTGAGGGGGCGGCTAGTGAGATGGGGAAGTGATAATGTAGATAGAGAGGGATGGGTGGAGGTGCAAGGTAAGTTGTTGTGAGTAAGGATGTGCAGGAGTAGGGTAGGGAAGGCAGAGTGATGGGGATGTGATGAGTGGCACAGCAGGATGAGGTTGAGTGTGGCTTTGCAGTAACGTTTTGTGATCTACTGTGACCATTGAAAGGTTTGCGCCACTGCAGCCAGGTCCTCCTGACGACATCCCTGCTTGTGTCCTCCTGTGCACTGTGTAACCAGGCTGTGTTGGTCTCCTGGGGAGGGTCTCTTCCACCCATTGGAAGGGAAGAGAACTGCCCTGCGTGCTGTGACTCCCTCTATAAGCATATGGAGGGAGTCATGGGAGAGCCTGGGTGCAGCCGTGCACCCCTGTGCAGTGCTTGTCAGTGTTTGCAGCACCTCAATGCTGTAGAAATGTCAAAGTAAATTTGCACATGGTCCCTTTAAGGAAACCAGCTGATGACGCGTCATAAGTGACATCATCAGACCCGCTTCCTTCAATTGGCCCGGGAAACTCGCTGGGCGGGCTTAACATGCCCAATCAGGGGAAAGTCATGTCGGAGGCCGGGATGGAGCCAGCAGCAGGGTCGGGACCCGCCACCGACATCGTCCGCCAAGGTAGAGAAAATCACGGCCTTCATTTCCAATTAAACCAGTGCTATCACGAGGTTATCTATTTATTAACTAGTGCAACATATATACCCATCAACTAGTTTGTAATTGAATGAGCATTACATGTATAAAGGAAAAGTATAAGGATAGTGTCTGCCTCCTTGTGATCCCTTTTCTTAACTTTATGGATAGATGGTCTGCTGGGTTAATATTAGTTACGGAATAGCCTATCATAATAGATTTAGAGATAGTGCGCAACACACCAGTAATGCTGAACCCCAAGAGAATATCTAGGGCAGACTCAAAATTTGTAGCAGTGGCCTTCATTATTATGATATATGTTCTTTTAGTAATGTATTTAGGGGGAGAAATTCTGTATCGCCCCATTTGGGGCGCAATTATCGGCCGGGCGCAAAGATTAGCGCCTGGCGCTAATTATCGCCTCCAACTGCAAACTTGGCTTTTATCGCCCCTGGAGGTGATTGGAGCACTAAATCAGGCGCTTCACAACTGTCTTAAGGCGCAAAGGCCGAGGAGCGAAGCGCTACCTCAGAGCGCTGGCGAAGCTCATGTGATGTCAGTCAGCAATGGAACACACACACAATGGCGCCGGCCAGTTCTTAAAGGGGAGGGATGATCTTGCTCTCCATCCACATCCTGCTCATTGCAGCCTTGAATCTCGGCCTGGAGAGACCTGTACATCAAATCTGCTGGAAAGAACAATGGAGACACCCAGGGAAAGAGCTCAGAGTGCAGCTCCCACAGTCTCTTCTAAATCGATACAAGGAAGGGCAAATCAAAATGAACCTGCAAAGTGCTGCTCAGTACCCAAAACTCCTTCACACAGCGTTGAATCTCTCCAGAAGTCTCTCTCTCTCTCTCTCTCTCTCTCTCAGAATGCGTGGTGCAAAAATGTCACCAACAAAAAAAGGCAGGAAGCGGTCGCCTTTAAATAGCGCTCCCCCAGTCCCTTCCTGACTGCAAAATGCTCCCCTCAACCTGTCATTGCTAGCGGCAGGCGGTAAGGCAGGGGGCGCCACTCAATATCCGGTCCGGGGCGTACCGGGGCGTTGTGCGCTCGACTGACGTCACGATCTGTCGGCGCAGGAGATCGTGGCAGTAGTGTTTAGCGCCACCGCAAAATGTCTAGTTAATTTCGTGAGCGGCGCAAACATCGCCGCGCCCGGGCGCTAGTTGCTTTGCACCCCATTAGCGCCCTCTTAAGGCGCTAACGGGAGGTGCAAACCAACTGAATTTTTCCCCCTTAATTTCTATTTCCTACCTATTTTAAAGTCTAGGATGTATAGAATGATGGTACACAGGATGTACCAGATATAGGTACCTGAGCCCTGAAAATCCACAATGGGCTCATCTCAGAGTAAGTCCTGAGATGTACCCACTGGATACCTCCACCCCCAACTGTGGTGGACTTTCCGGGGTATGGGGAACTTCCCCAAGTTGACTACTAACGGCAAGCGCCCATGCCACAAAGGGTACATCTTGAGAATTTGCCATACCAAGTGGTGCGTAAAGTCTGGCTGATCAGTACCTGGTCTATTGGGGAGGTGTCGGGTCATCCCACCCTGGAAAGTATTATTTGTTGAAAGGGGAGCACTTTAAATATCACAAAAATGGCTCCTCAAATCTTCAGCGGCGCAGGCCACGATCTAGGCTTGGACCTCCTGGTGAGCCCCATTTCCAATGATATGCTTAAGGAGTTCTCAGCTTGAAATCTATCTCCCCTTACAACAATGGCTATACTTGGGGCAGTCGGAGGCTCTGCTTCTAACAGGCCATCATGCAAAGCTCACTGGAAGGCTGAGTCCTGGCCATTATCCAGCTGAAGTTATGGCTGGAGTACACCGCAAAAGCTGTGGAATTTATGGGCCGTGGAACTTATCACCACTGAGGGCAGTGTTCTTGGGATTTAGCAGCATTCAGTGTGTCCTGGATTTTGGTAGGATGGGGGTAGGATATCCTGGAGTTTGGCAGAACAGCTGTGGTGGTCCTTGGATTTATCAGCGGGGGCTTCACAGCAATAGGGCTGAATTTTGCAGGCGCTCAGAGGGCGGGTTCGGAGGCGGATCCGCTGTCAATATGGCAGTGATTGACAGCGGGGCGGAAGTCCGCTCTGAGCCCGCCTCCTTGTTAATTTCCCAAGTGCCGGCTCTGCCTGCGGTTTGCAGACCCGGCACTAAGCGGCGGGTCAGGCAATTGAGATACTTAAGAAGCTGCTTAAAGGTATTTAAGCAGCAATTTACCAGGTCCTAATGATTTTTCCATGTTTTTTTCTGAGGTTCCCGGCGCTCGGGGATCACATCAGATAAGTGTGTCGGATTCTCAATGACTCTCCGTTGCTGTGAATAGTTGACACCTGCAAAAGTGGTATAAAAGCTACCATTTCACAATTGTTCAATTTCCAATCTTAGAAGCTGGAGCCTTCAGGATTTGGAATACACTTTCCAACTTTATGGAGGTTTGAAGTGTTTGGAGCAAACTCTCTATCCAGTATCACCTCCTTGGAGCAATCTCTCTCACCACTGACAGATCGTTTCTGTCATCTCAACTTTGCCATCTATTCCATCAGCATCGGTGCCCTTGAAAAAATCTCACCTTCCTCCTCAGAATCCCACCACGATCAGCCCCAACACCAATATCACCAGGTACAACAGCAGCACCAACAACAACACCAACCTTCTCCGCTATCACCTGATGCTGCACAGGACACAGGGCATCAGCACCCAAGCACATTGCTGCCCGGGAGGCCAGGGATGGCCTCATCATGGCCACATTTACTTCACTTGTCGCTGTACACCCTGGCTGGCACATGATGTGCCAGATTGGCACCACCCCACACCAACACCATAAAGCATCCCTGCAATGCCCAAGCGATTCCTTTCACACTCATCACCATGGGGGGGGGGGGGGGGGTACCGTTATGTCTCACCATTCACTGCAACTCACTAAGCCACTTCCAAAGGTGCAAACAAATCTGTCCAAGAAGGCAAAGTGTTGAAAATAAAGATTTCAATGTTTGACAGCACATTAACAGAAATTTTACACGAACATTGGCGATAACACCCAAGTGCTTACCCTTGTGCGTTGTTAGTTGGTATGATTGAATAAGGATGAGGGTGAGCGTGAGGGGGTGGCTAGTGAGATGGGGAAGTGATAATGTAGATAGAGAGGGATGGGTGGACGTGCAAGATAAGTTGGTGAGTAAGGATGTGCAGGAGTAGGGTAGGGAAGGCAGAGTGATGGGGATGTGATGAGTGGCACAGCAGGATGTGACTGAGTGTGGCTTTGCAGTAACGTTTTGTGATCTACTGTGATTATTGAAAGGTTTGCACCACTGCAGCCTGGTCCTCCTGCTGACATCCCTGCTTGTGTCCTCCTGTGCAATGTGCAACCAGGCTGCGTTGGTCTCCTGAGAAGGTCTCTTCCGCCCACTGGAAAGGAAGAGAACCTCCCTGCGTGCTGTGACTCCTTCCATAAGCATATGGAGGGAGTAATGGAAGAGCCTGGGTGCAGCCATGCACCTTTGTGCAGTGATTGTCAGTGTTTGCAGCACCTCAATGCTGCAGAACACTGACAGCACAACTGTCAAAATGATTGTGGACATGGCCCCTTTACGGAAACCGGCTGATGATGCGTCATCAAATGACGTCATCAGACCTGCTTCTTGTTAATTGTGCTGTAACCTTGCAGGGTGGGCTTAACGAGCCCCATCAACAGAAAATCTTGTTGGAGGCAGGGATGGAGACAGATGCGGGGTCCCCAAACGCCACGGACGTCACCCGCCATAGATCCGCCGAGGTTGGAAAAGTCCAGCCCATAGAGTGGGAGTGCTGGGCAGGACTGAGGAGGGGCTTTTGCGGGTTGGCAGCACTATGTAGGGAGGACCAGGGGTTTGGAAGAACTGGAGTGGAATGTGGGGTTTGGTTCACTGCAGGATTCCTGGAGTCTGTCTGCACTGAGGGGAGACCACACTTACGGCAGCACTGGAGGAAAGGGGTCCAGACGATTGGCAGCACTCGTTTATAAATTGCTAAGAGATCTCCCCAGAAATATTGAATGAAGTGATTTTGATTTCTTTCTAGAAAATAAAAACTATTTTCCTCATATAAATAAATAACATAGCTGTACAAATAGATATGAAGATTGCACTCTATGTTTTGGGCTCTCTGAAACTGTAAATGAACACATAGGTACTTTAATAAAAAAAAGTATTTTCAACCAGCAAACTTTCTTCCAGCAATGTTTGCCTCTTTTACAAAGTTGAACACGAGAAGGGATGTTCAAACAGCATCCTCTGTGAATGGCCAGTTTTACTATTAATCAAACTTTTCCACAATTTACCTCAGAAACACTGATCTGGTTTCCATACAAAAATACAATTACCTTACCTGCTTCTGAGTTTTTTTTATTCGACTGTAAGGGATTGGGGCTTACAAATGACAAGTCCTCTGTTAATTAGGGATGTCTTACCAGAGTAATTCATTTTGTGGCTTACTACCTCCCACAAGATCGACTTCTTTTGCATTCCCACTGCCCGTGATATACAGGATGACACCACTTTTTTTTGTCCATTCTGTCATTTTTAAACACTCTATGAGGTCGATATTGACCGCCCCACGATAGGCAGGAGAGGGTCGAGGGGGGTTAAAAATTAAAAATAAGGCAACTCCAACTCGCCATATATGTGCTGGCTGCCATTTTTACAGTGGCGGAATGCTTGGTGTGCTGTGGGACACTTCATTATCATATTTAAATAAGGCTCTCACAGTACAATTGGGAGCCCGATTTAAATGTAACGGTTGCCAGCTGGGTTTCCCTGCACTTGGAAATCCCGGCAGCAAAATGGAGATGGGAGCAGCTGGTTGCAGAAGGTAAGTGCTTTTTAGAGCACTCCTTGTGAGCCAGGATCAGCAGAAGTACGCCCCCTGGCCCCGCAAGCAAACCTTCTGCCATTCATGGTCTCTCCTCACTGCCCTGATCGGCCGCCGCCCCACCAATCCCTGATCTCGAGCCCCCTGCTCCGCGATCAGCTGATGTCACCGCCGCCACCCACCCCCACCGCCACTACCCCACCCCACACACCCCCATCCACCCCCCCCACCACCCCCCATTCCCCCCCCCCCCACCCCACAAAAGCCCCAATCTTTCCCTCCCTCCCTCCTGATTGCCAGGCTCCAACCCCCACCACCAAGCCCCAATCTTTCCCGATTGCCAGTGACCATCTCCAATGTTCCCAGCTGCAGAACCGCTGCAGTCCGTGTGGTGAAGGTACTCCCAACAGTGCTGTTAGGGAGGGAGTTCCAGGATTTTGACCCAGCGACGATGAAGGAACGGTGATATATTTCCAAGTCAGGATGGTGTATAACAGGTGATGGTGTTGCCACGCGCCTGCTGCCCTTGTCCTTCTAGGCGGTAGAGGACGCGGGTTCGGGAGGTGCTGCCGAAGAAGCCTTGGAGAGTTGCTGCAGTGCATCTTGTAGTTGGTATACACTGCAGCCATGGTACGCACCAAGGCTTCAGTGAATGTTTAAGGTGGTGGATGGGGTGCCAATCAAGTGGACTGCTTTGTCCTGGATGGTGTCGAGCTTCTTGAGTGTTGTTGGAGCTGCACTCATCCAGGCAAGTGGATAGTAAAAGAAAAGCACTTGCATTTATATAGCGCCTTTCACAACCACCGGAAGTCTCAAAGCGCTTTACAGCCAATGAAGTACCTTTGAAGTGGAGTCACTGTTGTAATGTGGGAACCTACCTTGTGCCTTGTAGATGGTGGAAAGGCTTTGGGAAGTCAGGAGGTGAGACACTCGCCACAGAATACCCAGCCTCTGACCTGCTCTTGTTGCCACAGTATTTATGTGGCTGGTTCAGTTAAGTTTCTGGTCAATGGTGACCCCCAGGATGTTGATAGTGGGGGATTTGGCGATGGTAATTCCGTTGAATGACAAAGGGCGGTGGTTAGACTATCGCTTGTTGGAGATGGTCATTGCCTGGCACTTGTGTGGCGCGAATGTTACCTGCCATGTATCAGCCCAAGCCTGAATGTCGTCGAGGTCTTGCTGCATTCTGCCATTAGCTTTCATGCCCGGCAGCTGGCCAGCTTGTCAAGCCAGCTGCCAGGTGGGAAACAGAATAAAAAAATGATAATTCGGCAGAACCTCCGCATCCCCGGGATTCCCCCCCCCCCCCTCACCCCCACCTTTATAAAACACTGGTTAGGGCTCAGCTGGAGTATTGGCCCAAAAATTCGTGAGGAAGCCTTCGTGCGAGGGTAAGGCCTCCCCGCGATCTCTCACTCCGCGTTGGCTTTTTCAGTTCCAGCTCACACGAACTTGATGTTCTGGACAGCTGCTGTGCTGGGCTTGCGTATCCCACAGGCGTAGTTAATTCGTGCGAGCTGTGGGATCACGTGACTCAGTTAGAGCCAATGGCAGCACACCATCTTCCATTCATAACTTTCACATAAGTGCTGTGAAAGCTATGAATACTATAGCCCCCCAAAAGAACCGCTAAACCTCAATTAAATTAAAAAAAAACATCACATTAATAAAATAAGTATAGTTAAATAAATTAACCATTTTAAATAAAAAATTAAATTTTTGAAAAAATTTAAAATCTTTTAAAAAGTTATAAAAATAAACTTACCTGTCTTTAAAGTCTCTAAAAAAGATATACCTGTTAAAAAAAATTCAAAATAATACTTAATTCACTACTTACCTTGTTAAAAGTGGGTCTTACTCCTCCTTTTTTTATGTGTAGAATCTTCCGTACTTACCTGCGCGTTGAAACCACCAAGTGCACTGCATGCGCGCAGCCTGTAGCGCGCACGCGGTTCAGCTAGGAACCGTCCCCTTTTCCATTCACCAAGTGCCGGTTTTCAGCGCATGCGCAGTGCATGCAGAAAACCGGCAATTGGAGACAGAATACGCGAGAGTACGCAGTGCGTACTCTCGCGTAGCGGCACTAATTTTTGGGCCATTGTGTTCAATTCTGTGCACCACACTTTAGAAAGGATATTAAGGCCTTAGAGAGGGTGCAGAGGAGATTTACTAGAATGGCACCAGGGATGAGAACTTCAGTAATGTGGAGAGACTGGAGAAGTTGGGGTTATTCTCCTTAAGCAGAGGTTAGGTGAGATTTAATAGAGGTGTACAAAATCATGAAGGGTTTTGATAGAATAAATAAAGAGAAACTGTTTCCAGTGGCAGGAGGGTCGGTAACGAGAGGACACAGATTTAATGTGATTGGCAAAAGAACCAGAGATGACGTGAGGAAACATTTTTTTACGCAGCAAGTTGTTATGATCTGGAATGCCCTGCCTGAAAGGGTGGTGGAAGCAGATTTAATAGTAACTTTCAAAAGGGAATTGGATAAATATTTGAAGGGAACATTTTTACAGGGCTATGGGGACAGAGCAGGGGAGTGAGACTAATTGGATAGCTCTACCAAAGAGCCGGCACAAGCACGATGGGCCGAACATCCTCCTTCTGTGCTGTACTACTATGATAGCAGGGCCTATATTTCTAATGTATATCTTATAGATTTGCCTCTTCTCACATCTCCAACTTTGTGCCTGTTCCTGCTCTCCATTTCATGTCCATACCTACCTGTTTACTGCCCTCAACACTATGATCGGTCTCATCTAGGATAAGAACATAAGAACATAAGAAATAGGAGCAGGAGTAGACCAATCGGCCCCTCGAGCCTGCTCCGCCATTCAATGAGATCATGGCTGATCTGATCCAACCTCAACTCTAAAGAACACAAGAAGCAGGAGCAGGACCAGGCCACTCGGCCCCTGGGCCCGCTCCGCCACCCACAGGGCCTTGACCGATCCGAACTCAAACTCATGTCCAATTTCCAGCCCGCTCCCCGTAACCCCTGATTCCCTTTACTTCTAGGAAACGGTCTATTTCTGTTTTAAATTTATTTAATGAAGTAGCTTCCACAGCTTCCTGGGGTAGCAAATTCCACAGACCCACTACCCTCTGAGTGAAAAAGTTTCTCCTCATCTCAGTTTTGAAAGAGGAGCCCCTTATTCTAAGATTATGTCCCCTAGTTCTAGTTTCACCCATCATTGGGAACATCCTCACCGCGTCCACCCGATCAAGCCCCTTCACAATCTTATATGTTTCAATAAGATCGCCTCTCATTCTTCTGAACTCCAATGAGTAGAGTCCCAATCTACTCAACCTCTCCTCGTATGTCCACCCCCTCATCCCCGGAATTAACCTGAGTGAACCTTCTTTGTACTGCCTCGAGAGCAAGTATGTCTTTTCTTAAGTATGGACACCAAAACTGTATGCAGTACTCCAGGTGCGGTCTCACCAATACCCTTTACAACTGCAGCAATACCTCCCTGTTTTTATATTCTATCCCCCTAGCAATAAAAGCCAACATTCCATTGGCTTTCTTGATCACCTGCTGCACCTGCATACTAACTTTTCGATTTTCTTGCACCAAGACCCCCAGATCCCTTTGTACTGCAGTACTTTCCAGTTTCTCGCCATTAAGATAATAACTTGATCCTGTTTCTTCCCTGCCCTCCCCCCATCTACCCAGTTTAAAGAATTTTTTATTGATGCCTTGCAAGTCTGGTTGTCCCTATATGGTTTAAATGTATCCCGTCTCTCCTATAGAATCATAGAATAAAATCATAGATTGGTTACAACACAGAAGGAGGCCATTCAGCCCATCGAACCCGTGCCGGCTCTCTGCAAGAGCACTTCAGCTAGTCCCACTCCCCCGCCCTTTTGCCATAGCCCTGCAATTTGTTTTCCTTCAGGTACTTATCCAATTCCCTTTTGAAAGCCACAATTGAAACTACCTCCACCATCCTTTCAGGCAGTGCATTCCAGATCCTAACCACTTGCTGCATAAATTTTTTTTTCCTCATGTCGCTTTTGGTTCTTCTGCCAATCACCTTAAATCTGTGTCCTCTGATTCTCGACCCTTCTGCCAGTGGGAACAGTTTCTCTCTATCTACTCTGTCCAGACCCCTCATGATTTTGAACACCTCTGTCAAATCTCCTCTCAACCTTCTCTGCTCTAAGGAGAGCAACCCCAGCTTCTCCAGTCTATCCACATAACTGAAGTCCCTCAGCCCTGGAACCATTCTTGTAAATCTTTTCTGCACCCTCTCTAAGGCCTTCAGATCTTTCCTAAAGTGCGGTGCCTAGAATTGGACACAATACTCCAGTTGAGGCCAAACCATTGTTTTATAAAGGTTCATCATAACTTCCTTGCTTTTGTACTTTATGCCTCTTATTTATGAAGCCCAGGATCCCGTATGCTTTTATAACCGCTTTTTCAACCTGCCCTGCCACCTTCAACGATTTGTGCACATATACCCCCAGGTCTCTCTGTTCATGTGAAGGGATATTTACTAGTCCAAGCCCCTGTAGGGCTACCCCGGATCAGGCGTATTCCTCAGACGTTCACTTTCAACTAAAGTTTGAGGTAGCCGAATCCTAAAGACGCTTAATTGGGTCTAAAGGTCCGGACTATCTCTCCCTAAAGGAAAGGAACAACCTGAAAATGTTACCGTCCTCCAGATAGCACTTTTAATAAGTTTAGCTAGACTGTAACGTTCCAGATATTATGAGGGTCCGGAAAACTCCCCCAGAATTCTGCAACTCCTCACCAAAGAGCGTACAGAGATTGAGTTTGCGAGTTTGATACAGAAGTATTATGTGAGACAATTCTAAAAATATATAGATTTGTTAAAGAACCGACATGTAATTTACAGTTGGTGATTCAATCGCAACATTAACAGTTCCAAAAAGAGAAAGCTTTACAATCTTATTATCAGAGATCCTATTCTCAAATCTAAACTTCGCTACAGTTTTACAGTTCTTAGTCTTATTCAGGATATCCACCAGAATCAAATACAGTACCTTGATCCCCGAGATACAAAGAGTTGTAGACTTACAGAGCCGCCTCTGAAGCCTGAGAATCGGTTTGCCCCTATACAGCAAATCTATTATCCCATTTGAGAGCTCAATATTTATACCCTTTTCCAGTGGTATTCCCTTTAAGGTTTTCTGCTGATGTAAGCTATTATCTCTGGTCATTTTTCTGCTGACTTCTGCAATTCTTAGTCACCTCAGCTGGTAGCAATACAGACTCATGTCTCCTCTAGGTGTTCCAAGCTTACCATGAAAAAACGGTGTAACAGCAGGTGCATTTTATTTGATGTCATTTTTACTAAGGCCTTCTGTTTGTGCCTCTTTACGAAGTGTAAATTAGAACACCTTAACCAGGGTGATCTTTTGTTTTGTTCCGAAAGGTTCAGACTGTCAGGAGCCTTTAACCTTCTGTTTCAATAAGGTTATTGATTCAGTGTCAACAACTATCTTATCTCTATTGCCAGAATGGTACGACAGCTTTTTCAGTTAGGTTTCCAGATTTCCAGACCCAGTTTGCAATGTTATAATAAGGCCAGAATTCTTTCATAGAATGGTGTATTTTTCTGAATAGGTTTTATGGCTTATTCCTTCACACATGCTCCCCCTTTAGAATTGTACTCTTTAGTCTATATTGCCTCTCCTCGTTCTTCCTACCAAAATGTATCACTTTGCACTTTTCTGCATTAAATTTTATCTGCCACATGTCCGCCCATTGCACCAGCCTGTCTATGTCCTCTTTAAGTCTATCACTATCCTTCTCACTGTTCACTATACTTCCAAGTTTTGTGTCATCTGCAAATTTTGAAATTATGCCCTGTACACCCAAGTCTAAGTCATCAATATATATCAAGAAAAGCAGTGGTCCTAGTACCGACCCCTGGGGAACACCACTGTTTCTCCAGTCCGAAAAACAACCGTTCACCACTACTCTCTGTTTCCTGTCACTTAGGCCAATTTCGTATCACTGCTGTCACTGTCCCTTTTATTCCATGGGCTTTAACTTTGCTGGCAAGCCTATTATGTGGCACTTATCAAACGCTTTTTGGAAGTCCATATACACCACATCAACCTTCTCTGTTACCTCATCAAAAAACTCAATCAAGTTAGTTAAACATGATTTGCCTTTAACAAGTCCGTGCTGGCTTTCCTTAATTAATCCATACTTGGCAAAGTGACTGTTAATTTTGTCCCGGATTATCGTTTCTAAATGCTTCCCCACCTACTGAGGGTAAACTGACTGGCCTGTAGTTGCTGGGATTATCCTTACACCCTTTTTTGAACAAGGGTGTAACATTTGCAATTCTCCAGTCCTCTGGAACCAGCCCCATATCCAAGAAGGATTGGAAGATTATAGCCAGTACCTCCTTTACTTCCCTCAGCATCCTAGGATGCATCCCATCCAGTCCTGGTGACTTATCTACTTTGAGTACAGCCAGCCTTTCTAGTACCTCCTCCTTATCAATTTTTAGCCCATCCAGTATCTTAACTACCTCCTCTTTCACTATGACTTTGGCAGCATCCTCTTCCTTGGTAAAGACAGATGCAAAGTACTCATTTAGTACCTCAGCCATGCCCTCTGCCTCCATGCGTAGTCTTCTTTTTGGTCCCTAATCGGCCCCACCCCTCCTCTTACTACCCGTTTACTATTTATATGCCTATAGAAGACTTTTGGATTCCCTTTTATGTTAGCTGCCAATCTATTCTCATACTCTCTCTTTGCCTCTCTTATTTCCTTTTTCACTTCCCCTCTGAACTTTTTATATTCAGCCTGGTTCTCAACCTGACATCTGTCATACGCTCCCTTTTTCTGCTTCATCTTACTCTCCATCTCTTTCGTTATCTAGGGAGCTCTGGCTTTGGTTGCCCTACCTTCCCCCCCACCCCCGCCCATGGGAATGTACCTCGAGTGTACCCGAACCATCTCCTCTATACCAGTCCTTTTTATTCTGAAAGGATTCCCAGTTAATTGTGAAGGTAACATTGTTGTTCTTACACCATTGTGAACTTGCTCACAAAGCCTCATCAGAAAAACAGCCATTTATATTCTGCATTTTTGTTATACTAGTTCAAACCTTTAAACCTAGCTTGAAAGCACGGCATAGAGAATGCAACTTAAAAAAATAATAATTTCAAGTAGACTAGAATGACCAAATGACTAGTGCAAAAATAGTCTGTGTGCTTTTTAACAATGCATTCGTGCAAATAAGTTGAGCAATACAAAGTGCCATTCTGGTGCACATTAGAAAAGAAAGCACATAACACAATCTACACCAAAAGCTGGTACAGAATGCATAATGGGGTGTTGTACCTGAGTAGAGAGTTTATTCCATATTACACAAAGTGAAATCTGGCAAACTGCATCAGTTACTTTTTAGTTCTTGGCAATTCGACAAAGCTGATTTGAGGATCTTTCTTTCCCATTAAATCTAGAATGCCACAATAAATTGAAATATTACAGTCGAATCTGCAGAGACAATATTGTTAATGTGGAACATTATTTTCTTTTTAATAGTCTCAGCTTTGGTTTGCACAAATGAAGGAAGCTCATGACATTTTCTGTTACCTAGCTCATATTCGTTTAAGTTATTTTATTGTTTTAATACCAAAGCATTGTGATACCTATTGTACCCAAAAATCTTCAGTGTCTGACCGGACACAACAACAACAACTTGCATTTATATAGTGCCTTTAACATATTAAAATGTCCCAAGATGCTTCACAGGAGCATTATCAGACAAAATTTGACACCAAGCCACATAAGGAGATATTAGGACAGGTGACCAAAAGCTTGGTCAAAGAGGTAGGTTTTAAGGAGTGTCTTAAAGGAGAAGGGGGAGGTAGAGAGGTGGAGAGGTTTAGGGAAGGAATTCCAGAGCTTAGGACCTAGGCAGCTGAAGGCTCAGTCACCAATGGTGAGCGATGAAAATCGAGGATGGGCAAGAGACCAGAATTGGAGGAGCGCAGATATCTTGGAGGGTTTTAGGACTGGAAGAGATTACCGAGATAGGGAGGAGCAAGGCCACGGAGGGATTTGAAAACAAGGATGAATATTTTAAAATCGGAAAGTTGTCGGACCAGGAGCCAATGTAGAAAAAAGGAAAAGAATCCAAATATTTTCAAATGTATAAAAAGCAGATGCCTTCACTAAGTCTGATCAATGTGTTCTATGGATACAATTGCTGTGGAAATATTGGTAGTAAAATTGTTGTACTTTTTCATTAGATGGATATGTTTACATTGTGAAATAAACCATGTTTAACAAAACCTATGGAATTTACTGAGATTGCCCCTTCTCATACTATAGCTCAACCTTTGGGAAGAACATTTTGCATTGTTGAGAAAAATAATATAGTTTTGTCTATAATATAGATATGCCTGACCTAATAAGTATTTCCACTTTTTTCTGTTTCTATTTCAGATTTCCAGCATCCGCAGTATTTTGCATTTGGAATATAGTTTTGTCACTTGTTAGAATCTTTCTCCTTTTATATTATCAAAATCAACATTTCTGCTCAGTCAGAGAGGGTTCCATCTATGAGTCTTCAGTTACAAAGATCTAACAGACGGTTTTCTAATGAGAAGCAGAATCTTTACCAGCTTCATTTGGAAAGCCATCCAGATCTGAGGCTTTTCAATCATCCCTTTTAAAGGCCTGATTTCCCCTAGCTCCAAGGGTAGAATTGTAAGTACAATCTGCTTTTACCAGCTTGTACAAATTGTGATGAAAAACTAATCAAAAGATTTTTTTTTAAATCTAGGTTTAAATTTATTTTAAAAGCATTTCCATAGACGTTTAAGAACCTTGTTGATTTTTGCTCGATCTGCAATCAACTAACCTTCAGGTTTGGATATGACAGTAATTGTAGAGACTGACTCAATTTTTTGTAATTGGTAGGCAAGTAGTTTGATAAGCTAACCAAGCTTTTCTGTAGCCTGTGGGAGGGAAAATTGAGCTTGTTCAGGCACTGAGTTCATATTTACTTCCAGTTAACATTTCAAATGTATTCTCTGTTGGGTTTTTCTATATATTCTTTTTCTAAATCTATTATCACTACTTGAACACAAACTTGATAAAATAAAAATTCCTTCATCTGGCTTCTAATGAAGCTGTTAATGTAATTCTACAGAAGCACTTTCAATGCCTTTCAAGTGTCACGTCAGACTTGTTAGAGCTTTCTTCAATTGTCATGATTTTTTTTATTCTATACTCACAAAGCAGTAGCGTTACAATCTCCAGCCACTACTTTGTTAGCTGTTGAAATTTTAGAGTCAAAGAAATAGAAGCATAGCCAAAGATTAGTATTGAGTTTTTAGCATTTATTGGTGCGCTGAACATTACATTTGCACTGGAGTCTTCGACTGAGGGAATAACAACAACAATTTGTATTTATAAAGCACCTTTAACGTAGTAAACGTCCCAAAGCACTTCACAGGAGCGTTATCAAACAAAATTTGACACCAAGTCACATGAGGATAAATTAGGGCGGATGACCAAAAGCTTGGTCAAAGAAGTAGGTTTTAAGGAGCATCTTAAAGGAGGAAAGAGAGGTAGCGAGGCGGAGAGGTATAGGGAGGGAATTCCAGAGCTTAGGGCCTAGGCAGCTGAAGGCACGGCCACCAATGGGGGAGCGATTAAAATCAGGGATGCTCAAGAGGCCAGAATTAGAGGAGCGAAGATATCTAGGTGGGTTGTGGGGCTGGAGGAGATTACAGAGATAGGGAGGGGTGAGGCCATGGAGGGATTTGAAAACAAGGATGAGAATTTTAAAATCGAGGCATTGCTTAACCGGGAGCCAATGTAGGTCAGTGAGAACAGGGGAATGGGTGAACGCGACTTGGTGCGAGTTAGGACGTGGGCAGCAGAGTTTTGGATGACCTCAAGTTTATGTAGGGTAGAACATGGGAGGCCACCAGGAGTGTGTTGGAATAGTCAAATCTAGAGGTAACAAAGGCATGGATGAGGGTTTCAGCAGCAGATGAGCTGAGGCAGGGGCGGAGTCAGGCAATGTTCCGGAGGTGGAAATAGGCGGTCTTTGTTATGGTGTGGATATGTGGTTGGAAGCTCATTTCAGGGTCAAATACGACACTAAGGTTGCGAACAGTCTGGATCAGATTCAGACAGCTGCTAGAGACAGGGATGGAGTCGGTGGCTAGGGAACAGAGTTTGTGGTGGGGACCGAAGACAATGGCCGGAATTTTCCTTACCTTGGCGGATCTGGTGCAGCCAGTGTCCATTTCAGGTCGCGACCCCGCTGCTGGCTCCATCCCGCTGTAGAAAATGAACTTACCTTAATGGAGCCTATTAAGCCTAGCGCGTTACCCAGCCCAATGAAATGGAGCAGGTCTGGTGACGTCATTCATGACGCGTTTTAAGCCGGGATCCTTAAAGGAACCATGGCCACATTAAATTTTAAGTTTAATCTAACATAGTGGGTGTTGAATCTTTACTGTACAATAATATAAGTTATATATGAGTGACAAAGAAATATTTAAATAATATTATCATTAAGTAATATGAAGCCATCTACAAATGCAATCAAGAACATAATTAAAAAAGTACATTAATTGGGAAGTTATTGGTGCTTAGTCACAAATCTATAGACTTTTGTATCAGTAACTGGTACAAATAAAAGATGTGTGTATAGGTAATACATAAATTAAGCAGATTTTAAATGTAATTGTAAAGGGGTGGATTTACAATCTTATGCAAGTTCAGCGGAAGAGCTGCAGAATCCCTGACAAACAGTGTAAATGGTGCTTACAATGTGTTTCTGGGATTTCTGCAGCTCTTCTGTTGAAGTTAACAATGGACAAGTGAGAGAATCTCCGCAGAAATTCACCCTAAAGTCTCAGACTGAAAAATTAAATTAGTCATATTCATGGGACTGAAAGCAAATTGAACCAGTGGAATGAGTGATGAGACTGAAACTGTCACGGTTGATGACTTGAGTTAATGTGTAACTGGACAATCTCAGAATACTGAGAGAAAAACCTGACCAGAAACAACACAAAAATTTATTTAAATGGTATATGTCATTTTTTATAGTGCATATCAATTCACTGCAATTACTGTTGAGTTGGAAGGCAACAGCCAAGAATGGCCAGTAAAAAATGTATTTCCCTCACCATCCAGGGTAGCACTTGCATCCCTTCAGGAATTTCTGAATTAATATTTACCAGTAGCTTTTCAAATGGAACAGAATCTCTATCAATCTGTCAGCTGATATAATCAACATGTTTTTATTTTGGTTTGTTTTCCATGCTGTCAAGTAATCAGCTGGAACAATGGCCTCGGAACTCACGCCTCAGGTTGACAGACGTGGGACTCGAGCTGCGTGAATCCCGTGGCAGGGAAATTTAAAAAGTAGGGGGAAAAAGGCTCTTAAGTGCCTGTAAACTATCTCATAATTATTTCAATTGGGTCCCCCGCCGCTGCAGGTCAGTTCGGCTCCACGATGACAGACGCGCCTGAGGGAAAGGCACGTGGGAGCGAGATGACAGCGGGTTCCCGACCCGGTCAAAAATAAAAACTCTCCCACCCGACTCACCACCGAGCTTGCCCACTACCACCCCGGAAAATTCAGCCAAATGGCTTCGGTCTTCCCAATATTTAGTTGGAAGAAATTTCTGCTCATCCAGTACTGGATGTCGGACAAGCAGTCTGACAATTGAGAGACAGTGGAGGGGTTGAGAGAAGTGGTGGGGAGGTTGAGCTGGGTGTCTAGGCATATATGTGGAAGCTGACACTGTGTTTTCGGATGATGTTGCCGAGGGGCAATATGTAGATGAGAAATAGGAGGGGGCCAAGTGTAGATCCTTGGGGGACACCAGAGGTAATGATGAGGTAACCAGAGGTAATAAAGCAGTGTACTGAGAACATTTTCTGGATGGAGTACAGTCCATGATATTACAGTCCCTTCTACTTTTGTTTAATTTTATTCAATTAATACCTTGGGGATACCTATCATCCAGCAGAGCATGGAGATGGAATCTTAGTTTGACATCTAATTTGAAGAAAGGTGCAAAGCCCCCTTAACACTGCATAGAGCATCTGTAATATATGTAATTTGTATCTGAAACCTTCCACTTCATAGGCAGGAAAATGATCAACCTTGTCAATTAACAATGCTAACGCCTAGATTTTCAACTTAAGGATATATTGGGCCGTATATTCCGATCCCTACGGGTGTGTACGCGCTGTGTACACACCTGTAGGGACATCGGAAATGCCGGTTTCAGGCACTCCATGCAGATAAAAGATTTAACTCACGCTGTTGGTACAGAATAAAGGGAGCTGCACTCTTCAACTGGCTGTGCCACACTGCCTTGGAATGCTTGTCGCTGATACTGACTGTCTAAAATGGGAAAATGTTTAATTCCTCAGGACAAACATTCCTTGTGTTATTGAGCACAAGAATTCACTCCGGTCTCCGTAAAAAAGGATTAGCTCCTTCCAGGATTAAAAGAATCACTGTATACATTGGGATGAGGAAATTTAAACACTAGAATCTGCTAAAACTACAAATTATAATTATTTAACTGGCAAGTTTCTAATAGTAACTAAAAGGGATAGCCCCTTATGTCTAAATAGAGGCTTTATTGAAGGAGCTAAAGCTCCATTGAACCAAAGCACACTCCCCCCCTGTGATGTTGTAATCAAAAATTTAAAAATAAATATATTTCAAAGAGGTGAGCCTGGCCATGTGCTGCAAGTGTTGTTAGTACCAGCATGCTCTAGTTTTAGGTTGAGGCACTGGAGTAAACAAACCCATTGGGGGTCATTTTAACCCCTAAAAACAGGTGGGTTTGGTTCGGGTGGGAGGTTAAAAAGCTAAAAATCTGAAACAGGAACCCAACCCACCTACTTCCGGTTTTAACAGAGGCGGGACGAGGGGCGTGCGATCAATCCACTCACAGGAGGCGGGTCAGTCATTGAAACCTTTTAATGAGGCTGCATGCCTTCATTTTAACAGTGATTCCATTTTTAACCACAGTCAGCCGAGTTTCACTGGCCTTCGGAAACCCGGCATGTAAAAGGAGGTGAAAAGGGCTGAATCCATCAGGTAAGTGCCTTTATTGCACTGCTTGTGGGCCAGGAGGAGCAGGAGTGTATCCTCCAGGCCCAACAAGCTTACCTCTGTACCCATTCCCCCGTGATCTGTCTGTTCCCCACCTCCATGATCGGATTCTCCCCCCCCCCACTGTTATTTTAGAATTTGGGCAACAAGTTTACTCTCCAATTCTGGGTCAAGCATTGATAAAATAAAACAAGGTGAAGACTACTGCATAGTCCCCCACCACCATCTGCTCCCCCCGACCACCATCTCCCCCCACCCCACCAACCTGCAATCTGATTCCCCCCGACCTCTCCCATCCCCCCACTAGATCTACCTGCTCTCAGCTCGACTGTGGCCGTGTGCTGCAGGCCTTCCCGCCCGACAGGCAGCCAGCTGCCGATGATTCAGCTATTTTAGAATTTGGGCAACAAGTTTACTCTCCAATTCTGGGTCAAGCATTGATAAAATAAAACAGGGTGAAGACTACTGCACAGTCCACCCTTACAACCTAAAATGTTAAATTTATATATATATATATATATATACATACACACACACATATATATATATATATACACACATATATATATATAAAAAAGTTTTTTGCAAAATAAGAGTCCAGCAAAATAATTCTTTTTCCACAGAATCTGTTAAAAAAAAAGGGACAACCCTCCCGATGGTCTAATGGATATAATGCCCTATGTAGTACTAAGTCATAAAGCCAACTGATTCCAGGTTCAGTTGCCAGTCTGTGTTGAGCAAGCTGATCTTTGCTGAGGCAGCAATTGAGATGCTACACTTGTCCTGAAAAGGGTTAAAAGAAATCAGCCAGGGTCTGTGCTCCTCACTGCCATTCAGTAATTATTGTTGGAAAGTATGGATATCAGAAGATGGTGAGTTTTGGTTTAGTTGCAATGCCCTCTGTGGTTGAATAGCCCACCGACTCTCATTACCTCGGTTCACACATGAAGAATAGTTAATTTGGCAAGATATCAGAGGGCACCTGGCACATCTGAAACTGTATCCCACCAACAGTCAACATTTTCAAGAGAGGCTGGCAGAAAATCAGGTGAAAAAATTAAGTTTGTATATGTGCTGATTTGAGCATTGCGTCTAAATTCCTGCTTTTAACCAAGGGAAAAAGAAAATGAACATTAGCACAGTCAAAGATCTTCTGAGTTGACATCTCACTTGCATAGATTAAAAATTGCAGCTTCAGCTCCTTAGAGCAAATATAACAACACTAGTGTTTACACTACTGACAGTGGTAATGGCAAAAAAACAAGAAATATTCCCTCTTCAGAAAATCCTCTGTAGGAAGTGATTAAAATCAGCACTAAACATGGTAACCGTTAGGAAGCTGTTATTGTGGGATAACATAATGGTTTCAAAAAATAAATATATTTTAAAGTTCCTTTTGTTCCACAATTTTTGAACATTGATCTTAATATTAAACATTGTTTATGAGGTTGTGAAATGCCACAGATCACAAGTAGTCACTCACATACCAGATGGACAAACAGATGGAGATTTGAACCTTGAGACATACTTCACTGTACCTCATTTACTTATGGGTTTCCACTAAATGTCAAATATGCTTTGCTTTTCGTATATTTAAGGTAAACTACAGTTTCCATGGAAACTATTTGTAGTATCTGCTGGGTAGCCTTGGGTGTCATTGTAATGTCATGCATGGCTATTTCTTGCTTCGTGAACTTCAGTGTTTTTTCAAGCAAACACAGCAGGTAACAGTTCCATATTGTTGAAGAAGCTGTCAGAAAAATAATCCTGCTTCGGAGAAACCAATTCAATTCAGGGAGATAACCGCTAGCTCCGGAGCCTCCAATGTGTGCTCAATGTGACAGAACAGATTCAATATTGTCCTTCAAGATATGTTTCGAGAAGGAAGACAGATGGGCTACTGATTAAAGTCGCATTACTCATTAACTATTATATTTCAAATTTAATGACCCTAACACCAAATAATTGTACATCAACCTCCTTGATTTTTCTGCTTCTTTTTCTGATTAATTTTTACTGATTTTATACAATAATAAAAAAACAGAATTGGCTTGGGGCGGGATCAAACATTAAAGGTACAATTTTTGAGATGATATACCACCAGGATTTAATGCCGTACAAATAAAAATCGTGCACCACAAGTTTGTAATTTCTTTTGTAAAAATAGCGGTAGATCAGCAAATGAGCTTCAGCTTCTGATTCTGTACGGTTACTGTGAAATCCCAATGGGAGAGATTTGCAAGTTGCACAAGCATTGTACTGACAGATGGAGGCTGAGTTCCATTAAATGGTGTCTCTGGATAGGATATTAATTATTTGCTGTCTTTTGGATGAGACATTAAGCCGAGGCCCTGTCTGCCCTCTCAGGTTGACGTAAAAGATCCCATGCTTTTCCTTTCCAAATTGATCTGACAAAGAAAAGTCGGATACTCTCTGTGCTAAGTTCAGAATGCCAAAATCTGTATCCAAAATTTTAAATTGTGGAGATCTGTAATTATACTTGTTTACTGTGTAATCACAATGTCTCCATTGAGCTTCCAAAACTCAGAAATGTTGATTTTCAAAACTGTTGATCTCAGTAACTGATCAGAAACATTTTTACTGCTTATCGTTCCGTTCCATACTTGAACTTCATGTTAAATGGGTGCTCTTGTAACTATTTTAATATCTTTCAGAAAGGTAAAATGGAAGTGGGGACTGACATCATAGCTGACTCCCTCTGCACAGGTGCTATTATGCCTAACCAGAATTTTCATTTGTACTGCCATAATATTTTCTGCAACTACACTGTGGCATGTTATCCTTCCTTGTCCTCGTGTTTCCTCCGGCACTCACCTCGCACTCAAAACTGCCATCACCCCTCCTTAGGTGTCAGCCGTGGCTCAGCGATAGCACACTCACCTCTGAGTCAGAAGGTTGTGGGTTTAAGTCCCACTCCAGAGACTTGAGAACATAATCCAGACTGACACAGTAGTGAGGGAACAAAAGCAAAATACTGCGGGATGCTGGAAATCTGAAATAAAAACAGAAAATGCTGGAAATACTCAGCAGGTCAGGCAGCATCTGTGGAGAGAGAAACAGAGTTAACGAAGGGTCATCGACCTGAAACGTTAACTCTGTTTCTCTATCCACAGATGCTGCCTGACCTGCTAAGTATTTCCAGCATTTTCTGTTTTGATTACAGTAGTGAGGGAGTTCTACACTGTCGGAGATGCCGTCTTTCGAGGTCCTGTCTGCCCTCTCAGGTTGACCTAAGAGATTCCATGGCACTATTTTGAAAAAGGGCAGGAAAGTTCTCCCCGGTATCCTGGCCAACATCTATCCCTCAACCAATATCACTAAAAGAGATTATCTGGTTATTATCACATTGCTGTGTGCAAATTAGCTGCCATGTTTCCTACATTGCAACAGTGACTTCACTTTGTAATTACTTAATTGGCTGTAAAGTGCTTTGGAGCATCCTGAGGTTGTGAAAGGTGCAATATAAATGCAAGTCTTTCTTTTTTCTCTCAAACATTACCTTGAATCACTTCATCCTATCTATCATCCCATATCTGACCTATTCCTTTCCAATAATCTTTCCAGTAATTTATCCCCCTTCCCGAAAAGCCTTGTTGAAATCCAGCTTCCACCCTGTCCATCAAGATTGCTCTAGTCAAAATCACCAGTGACATCCTCTGTGACTGCAACTTTGGTACATTATCCTCTTGTTCTCCTTGACTTTCAGCAGCATTTGGCAGTCGACCACTCTATCATCTCTCCTCTGTGTCCCACTTCCAGGAAATAGCCCTCACTTGGCTCCACTCCCACCTGTCCCAATGTGGCCAGTATATCTCCAGAAACAGCTTCTCCTTCCATTCCTGTAGAGTAACCTTAACCCCAACCGGAAGGCTCCATCATTCACCCCCTGCTTTTCCTCATTAACATCGTCCTTTTCCCAGAAATTACCTGCAAGCATAGAATCAGTTTCCATATGTACATTGATGGCACAAGCTGTTTTATCGAGGAACATAAGAACAGAAGTAAGCAATTCAGCCCCTCGAGCCTGCTCCATCATTCAATTAGATCATGGCTGATCTGCACCTCAACTCCACTTACCTGCCTTTCGTCCATATCCCTTGATACCCTTACCTAACAAAAATCTATCTATCTCAGTCTTGAAAGCTCCAATTGTCCTCACATCCCGCTTTTGGGAGAAGAGAGTTCCAGATTTCTACTAAACTTTGTGTGAAAAAATGCTGCCTGATTTCACTCCTGATTGATCTAGCTCTAATTTTAAGATAATGTCCCCTTGTTCTTGATTCCCCCACCAGAGGAAATAGTTTCTCCATATCTACCCTATCAAATCCTTTTAACATTTTAAACATCTCGATCAGATCACCCTTCAATCTTCTATACTCAAGGGAATACAAGCCATGTTTATGCTACCTGTTCTCATAATTTAACCCTCTAAACCCTGGTATCATTCTGGTGAATCTGCACTAAACCCCCTCCAAGGCCAATACATTGGGGGCGATTTTCCCAGCCTCGAGGAGGTGGGACAGTTGGCAAAATGGCAAAAACTGAGTGCGGGTTCGGAACCCGCCTCCAACACGCCTCCGCGCAATTTTGCCGGAGGCGGGTTTGATGGGTGCGATTCGGTCCCGCCTCCATCAGTCGGGAGAGGTAGTTAAGACCCTAAATTAGTAGTTAAGGGCCTCTATAATCCTATTTTGACAGGCTTTTGTTATTTTACCACATTTTCAGCATGTTGCACGACCCTCCTAAACCATGCCAGCTAATCCTGGCGGGTTGACAAGTGGGTGGCCTCCTCACAGCTGCAGCTCCACCATTAAAACGGAGCTTTCATCAGGGAGCAGTTGCAGGTGGCAGAACTTTTGTTCCAAAGGTCTTTCAGCACTTTTAGCAGGCCTACCGAAGTCAGAGGTGCTGCAGCTTCTATCTCTCAACTGTGGGACCTCCTTGGAAGACCCTCTCCCTGCTTGGACTGAGCGCTTCCCCAGCGGAGGTATCTGCCAGCAGCCTGGGAACCATTTATTTCCTTTCACCATGGAGCTCAGATTCGGATGAGCAGTAGCCACAGCAGCAGCAGAACCAGGCAGCTCAGCAGCAACAGCAGCAGGAGCCCCAACCTCCTGCTCACCCACCTGATGCTGCACAGGGCAGAAGGCACCAGCGCATGGAAGCACGTCGTGCAAGGAATGCACTCCTCCTGGCCAGATTTGCATAGGTTGCCCATTGTGGCACATGTGCTTGGCTCCTTCTTAACACATGTAGACAACGGACATGACTCTCTGGCCTCCTTCCACCCTGACCACCAACCTGACCACGCAAGTGTCGAGGAGCCCGCAATGTGGAGCTGCCTAAGCCGAAATAACAGATGCCATCATGCCAACAGTTTGCCGTCACCTAATTTTAATACATTCCCACAGGGATGGCAATTCATCAATAAACAAAAACAATTGCCCAATCTGCACACAGATCTGGAGGTTATATCCCTTACCAGCTGGACCCATACAGCCTTGTTTTTTTTGGGAGGCCTCTGCCTCCCAGATGAGGGGAAGAGCACCTCCCTGCTAGCTCTCGCCCCCTCAACCAGCATACCCAGCGCCTCATCCGAGAACCTCGGGGAGGCCCTTGCCTTGGAGCTGGCCATTCTTCAAGGAGATAACAGCTTGGAGGTGGTGCAGCATCGACCAAAAACCAGTGGAATGAGCCAAGGCAGCAAGCAGCCCTTAAATGAAGCTGGATAAGTGACGTCAGCAGAGGCGAGTTTCAGTCCCAAAACACTAATTGGCCCAGGGGAATCCACACCTCTGAAATCAACTGGCCAATTAGGGGAACATCACAAACTTTTCCCACCTCTCAGTGGAGGCGGGTTTGGAACCCACCCAAACCGAAACCCGCCTCCAACCCGCCTCCATTGGGGAAATCGCCCCCTTAATTCCTGAGGTGTGGTGCCCAAAACTGAATTCAGTACTCCAAATGGGGTCTGACCAAGGCTCTATTCAACTGAAGCAGAGCTTCATCCTCTTTGTAGTCCAGCCCCCTTGAGACAAAGGCCAACATTCCATTAGCCTTTTTGATTGCTTTTCGGACCTGTCTACTAACTTGTTTTTTTATGTACTTGGACTTCCAAATCTCTGCTCCTCTTCAGTTTCCCACCATTTAGAAAATATTTTGATTGCTCTTTCTTGTCCAAAGTGAATGACCTCACACTTGCCCACATTGAATTCCATTTGCTTTCATTTTGCCCACTCAATTAATCTGTCTGTGTCCCTTTGCAACTTCCTGCTCCCATCTGCACTACTTGATGTCCCTCCTAATTAATATTATATATTCATACATATACTTACAGCAGAAATTGTATTACCAGACTAAAACAAGACAGCACTGCTCCATTTTCATCACATTTCCTAGCTTCCAATCTCCTTTATATGAAGCACCTTGGGATGCTTACAATGTTAAAGTCAATACATAAATGCAAGTTTGTTGATATTTATATTGACAGGAGAATTATACTATGTAATACACAGTGTATAATATAATAATATAATATATCGCCCATGGCTTTATTGATGGATAAAATTATCTCTCTACTACTTCTTTGCCACTCTTTCATTCTTTCTGAAGCTAATTTGCACACCAACCTTCAGTTGCTTCAAACAAAATGGCCTCCTAAATGCAGTATCAGACCAGTACCTTACTGGTGCACATACCACCACTTGTATAGTGGCGGCAATAACGTGGTGCAGAAATTAGGGAAAATGTGTCAGAAGGGGTAGCCGCGTCCACTTGACACTATTTAAATGTAGCAGGGCAGGCTCCTGGCAGGTCTTAAAGGGGATTGCCAATTTTTGGGAAGATAATTCTAGTGTCATTTTAGACTGGCAGTTTTGAGGCGGTAGGCATTACCAGCCCATTTTACTCTGTTTACCGCCAGATGAACCCTGGTTCAATAAGGAGTGTAGAAGAGCATGCCGGGAGCAGCACCAGGCGTACCTAAAAGTGAGGTGCCAACCTGGGGAAGCTGCAACACAGGACCACATGCATGCTAAAAAGCGGAAGCAGCATGCTTTAGAAAGAGCTAAGCGATCCCACAATCGACGGATCAGATCAAAGCTCTGCAGTCCTGCCACATCCAGTCGTGAATGGTGGTGGACCATTAAACAACTAACGGGAGGAGGAGGCTCCATGAATATCCCCATCCTCAATGATGGTGGAGCCCAGCACGTGAGTGCAAAAGACAAGGCTGAAGCGTTTGCAACCATCTTCAGCCAGAAGTGCTGAGTGGATGATCCATATTGGCCTACTCCCGAGGTCCCCACCATCACAGAAGCCAGTCTTCAGCCAATTCGATTCACTCCACGTGATATCAAGAAACGGCTGAGCACACTGGATACAGCAAAGGCTATGGGCCGCGACAACATTCCGGCTATCGGGCTGAAGACTTGTACTCCAGAACTAGCCGTGCCTCTAGCCAAGCTGTTCCAGTACAGCTACAACACTGGCATCTATCCGACAATGTGGAAAACTGCCCAGGTATGTCCTGTCCACAAAAAGCAGGACAAATCCAACCCGGCCAATTACTGCCCCATCAGTCTACTCTCAATCATCAGCAAAGTGATGGAAGGTGTCATCGACAGTGCTATCAAGCGGCACTTACTCACCAATAACCTGCTCACTGATGCCAAGTTTGGGTTCCGCCAAGACCACTCAGCTCCCAACCTCATTACAGCCCTGGTCCAAACATGGACAAAGGAGCAGAATTCCAGAGGTAAGGTGAGAGTGACTGCCCTTGACATCAAGGCAGCATTTGACCGAGTGTGGCATCAAGGAGCCCTAGTAAAACTGAAGTCAATGGGAATCGGGGGGAAAACTCTCCACTGGCTGGAGTCATACCTAGCACAAAGGAAGATAGTTGTGGTGATTGAAGGTCAATCATCACAGCCCCAGGACATCGCTGCAGGAGTTCCTCGGGGCAGTGTCCTAGGCCCAACCATCTCAGCTGCTTCATCAATGACCTTCCCTCCAACATAAGGTCAGAAATGGAGATGTTCGCTGATGACTGCACAGTGTTTAGCACCATTCACAACTCCTCAGATAATGAAGCAGTCCATGCCCGCATGCAATAAGACCTGGACGACGTTCAGGCTTGGGCTGATAAGTGGCAGGTAACATTCGCACCACAGAAGTGCTAGGCAATGACTATCTCCAACAAGCGAAAGGTCTAACCACCTCCCCTTGACATTCAACGGCATTACCATCGCAAAATCTCCCACCATCAACATCCTGGGGGTCACCATTGACCAGAAACTTAACTGGACCAACCACATAAATACTGTGGCAACAAGAGCAGGTCAGAGGCTAGGTATTCTGCGGCGAGTGTCTCACCTCCTGACTCCCCAAAGCCTTTCCACCATCTACAAGGCACAAGGGGTGTGATGGAATACTCTCCACTTGCCTGGATGAGTGCAGCTCCAACAACACTCAAGAAGCTCGACACCATCCAGGACAAAGCAGCCCATTTGATTGGCACCCCATCCACCACCTTAAACATTCACTCCCTCCAGCACCAGCGTACCGTGGCTGCAGTGTGTACCATCGACAAGATGCACTGCAGCAACTCGCCAAGGCGTCTTCGGCAGCACCTCCCAAACCTGCAACTTCTTCCAACTAGAAGGACATGGGCAGCAAGCGCATGGGAACACCACCACCTCCAAGTCACACATCATCCTGACTTAGAAATATATCGCCGATCCTTCATCATCGCTGGGTCAAAATCCTGGAGCTCCCTAACCAACAGCACTGGGGGAGTACCTTCACCTCACGGACTGCAGCGGTTCAAGAAGGCGGCTCACCACCACCTTCTCAAGGGCAACTAGGGATGGGCAATAAATGCTGGCCTTGCCAGCGACGCCCAGATCCCATAAGCAAATTTTAAAAAAATAGAGGAGAATCCAGCCCATAGACTGTTAAGAAAAGCTGTGCAGCACATTACAGCCTTGCTCATACAAGACGTTAGTAACAGATTTTCTTATCACTAGGATTTTCTTCAGCAAGCAATTGCTTATTTGACATATTTTCCTTTTATTGTACTTTGCAAATCATCCTTCTTAAAGTTGAGCTAAAATTATGCACTCTGTGCTAAACAGATAGTTAATGAGTAGCCAGAAAAATCTATTTTTAATTATTGCATTTTTTTATATAACCAAGTTATTTTGTTGACAAATTCTATGTGCGTATTTAAGATTGAGTGTATCATTTTGACACAAATATTAGTAGTAAGATCAACCATTTACTCACCCTAAAAGACATCTCCAGGTTCTCTCCACCCCAAATATCCATTCCTGCATCATATGTTCCAATTTCTTCAAAATAATCCCTGTCAATGGAAAACAAGCCCCCTGCCATGGTAGGTGTCCTGAAGGAAAGACGAGAAGTCGCATTTAATCCTGGTACAGACAACTGCAATTCATGGTAAATAGCACTAGTTTAGTGATCAAAGTATTTGTGAAGTCTCTCAAGAAACACTGGGTGATTTAAATTCCTGGAGCAGATGTTTTTACTTCTATGAGGTGTGTTGAGACTTAGAAATCTACCTTAACAGCAAGGAAACCTTTTTTTTCTGAATTGGGAATGTTGGTTGGATTTACATGTCTGCTAAAGAGGGTGTGATTTAAGAGTTATCAATACTAGTGGAGAATTCTGCCACTTATTTCACTAATGGCAAAATAAATGTTTTAATACCAATCTATTTGCCATCCATCATTTAAACTCAGGTTACAGTATGGGCCAAGAATAAAAAAATGATAATTTTTTTAACCTTATACAAGTAGGAGAAAAAGGTGATGTAGTCCTGAAATACCAAACTATTAAATACATTAATATTCATCTTTGTGTCTTAAAATTCATAGAAATAGCCTGATCATAAGGTACTCTTGTCACCTGTTATTGCCAACTGCAATTTGAATTTCCTTTCTGTCCATTAAACATAAAAATCATACTATACTGGTTTGGACAGAATATTTTTGCCAAGAAAGAACAAGTTAAATATTACAATATTCGAAAAACAAGACCTTTAACAATGTATTTCAGGCAGTTTATTTTTATTTACTTGGTTATCTCCCGTGGCATTACTCACATGGACCATCCAGGAGTTGAATCAGAGCAATCAATGGGAGTCTGTGTGGGCAGTGAGCAGGGCTGGAGGACTCAAAGTGGTCTTATTTGGACTGGGAGCATAGTAGGTGGACTTGAGGCAGGGCGGAGCAGGGGGTCGAGAAGGACGAGGAGGGATAATGCACCACAGTTACACACAGTACCTGAGGAGAGGGAACCTTTTGTAATGCCAGCTAGCATGGGGGCTAGGAAGAGAAGTTTGGTGGTCAGCAGTTTAGTGGAAATAGGGTCAAGAACAGAAGGTGAGTCACATGGGTAAGATGAGCTCAGAGAGGGCATGAGGTTTTATGGGAGAGAAACTAGTTCGGGGCTAGAGCATGTGGAAATCTTGGGGGGAAATTTAACTTGTTGCGCAAGGGGAAGAAGGAATGTGGCAGAGGTAGCCAAACAGATGGTCTCAATCTTAGTGATAAAGAAGTCCATAAGCTCCTCGCATTTGTTGTTGGAGGTGAGGGTGGAGGGGGCAGGACAGAGGAGTTTAAGGAGATGCTTGGTTGTAGGGAAAAGAAGCCTGGGGTTATTTTTACATCCCAGCATGATCCTGGAACATTTAGTGAATCATTTTAGCTTAGAAAATACATTCAAAGTATTGAGGCATGCATGTGTTATCTATACACACATCAAACACTGACAAATTGCAAAACAAGATCACCTCGAGTAGCAGGTCATGTATGATAAAATCCAGGAAAAGGCTTTCATTCTTAAACAAGTTAAATCCAGGACATTGCTATTCTACTGTATCCAAATTAACACTTATAAACTACAGGAAATGTATGCTGATTTGCTATCTGAGCCTGTTTTAGTCCATAATTACATTGTTTTACAGAAAAATAAATCATTTGATATGTAAATGAACTTA
This sequence comes from Squalus acanthias, assembly GCA_030390025.1. NCBI lineage: Eukaryota > Metazoa > Chordata > Chondrichthyes > Squaliformes > Squalidae > Squalus > Squalus acanthias. The sequence goes on along the minus strand of CM059427.1, from coordinate 31,785,438 downwards.
ACACTATCTCCAGGACAACAACTAAGTGACACGTTATACTAATGGTACAGCATTTACAGCTCTATATCCATTATGTAGCCATTATAAATGCAAGTCTATCTATCTATCTATGTTTCATTCTGTGTTTGCAGCAGAAGTAAGAAGCTGCTTGACACTTCTCCATAGAGACCACTAAGATGCAGCGATGAGTTGACACTTCCTCTAGGCCTTTGAGGCTCAAAACTGTCATTCCATGGTGTAATGAAGGCCAACAGATCAAGTTAACAGATGGTAATCATTGTAAAGTGACAGTTTTGTCTTACAAGAGTAAAACTTGTTAAATATAACTGTTAAATAATGCCTTAATTAAGTCTTATCCTTCACAAGAAAAAGGAGAAACCAGGAAAATGAGTTTGTTCACTGTAACTATCCATCAATTGTACTTTTAGATAAACATATAGGAATTAGGAACAAAACTCTCCTCAGAGCAGAGTAGGTTAAGGGGAGATTTAATACACATGTTCAAAATCATGAATGGCTTTTATAAGAGTAAATAAGGAGAAACTGTCTCAAGTAGCAGGAGGGTCGGTACCAGAGGACAAAGATTTAAGGTAATTGGCAAAAGAACCGAAGGCTAGAAGAGGATAAATTGTTTTATGCAGCGAGTTGTTAAAATCTGGAATGCATTGCCTAAAAGGGTGGTGGAAGCAGATTCAATAATAACTTTTCAAAAGGGAATTGGATAAAAACTTGAAGGGGAAACACTTGCAGCACTATGAGGAAAGAGCAGGGGAGTGGGACTAATTGGATAGCTCTTTCAAAGATACGGCACAGGTAAGATGGGCCAAATGGCCTCCTTCTGTGCTGTATCATGCTATGATTCGAATATTGTGTACCCTTTTTAATATATGTAAGTGTGCACGATTGAGATTTGCATCCACTGCTTGACTACTGTTGACGCCCATTCCAAATCGTAAAGTTTTTGTTAATCGTAAGGATATTCCTGAAACTATTGCCAGAAATTCAGACCTTGTGCTGGCTGGTTGTTCCTACTCACTACCGAGTACTCGGTGAATCGTTTTAGCTGAGTTGAATGGATGTGGCATTCCTGTTACATCCGTACCTCCTCCTGTCATGTCCTTGGTGCTACACATTTGTTCTAGATATTCAGTGACCTGCTTGGGAATAGATCATGGATTATCACTGACAAGTATGAAGCCTGACATCAAAGTTCTCTCAATCTAAACTCCTAGGCCTAGAAATTTGGTTCCGTAGCACCCATTGTTAGGGCACTACAGGTGCCAAATTGGGACAAAAATAGCTTTCAAGCAGTGCATGCACACTTCTGGTGCGGGCCGCACCGGATGCCATCTTGGTGAGGGCAGTAGGGCGATCATTAGGAGTGTGCGCTAGAAGTATGGTAAGTAGGCAGATTGTGATGTCAATCAGTATGCAACGCTGATATGACAGCAGTGCTGCCATTTTCGTTGTCATCGCTGGAGCTAACGCCCTCTCATAACCTCGCACAGCTGAACATGCGTTCAGCAGCAGGAAGGACTCCTCACCAGCGCTATTTAAAGGGATCATCAAAAACTTTCAGGTAACTTGCTTTTTGATTTATTTTGGCTCTGTGTAAGTTTGTGGAACCATTTGGTGCTTCCTAGAGTTATTTAAAGTTTGGTGAGAGGACAGGGAGTGGTGCTGCAAGTGGAGAAGGCCTTGCTTCTGAATTCAAGGGATCTGGTCAGACCACTTGCTCCCAGTCATGGGTGCTGTAGTTTTTTTTTATATTCGTTCATGGGATGTGGACTTCGCTGGCAAGGCCAGCATTTATTGCCCATCCCTAAGTTGCTCTTGAGAAGGTGGTGGTGAGCCACCTTCTTGAACTGCTGCAGTCTGTGTGGTGAAGGTACTCCCACAGTGCTGTTAGGGAGGGAGTTCCAGGATTTTGACCCAGCGACGATGAAGGAATGGTGATATATTTCCAAGTCAGGATGGTGTGTGACTTGGAGGGGAACTTGGAGCTGGTGGTGGTCCCATGCGCCTGCTGCCCTTGTCCTTCAAGGTGGTAGAGGTCGTGAGTTTGGGAGGTGCTGCCGAAGAAGCCTTGGCGAGTTGCTGCAGTGCATCTTATAGATGGTACACACTGCAGCCACGGTACGCTGGTGGTGGAGGGAGTGAATGTTTAAGGTGGTGGATGGGGTGCCAATCAAGCGTGCTGCTTTGTCTTGGATAGTGTCGAGCTTCTTGAGTGTTGTTGGAGCTGTACTCATCCAGGCAAGTGGAGAGTATTCCATCACACTCCTGAATTGTGCCCTGTAGATGGTGGAAAGGCTTTGGGGAGTCAGGAGGTGAGATACTCGCCGCTGAATACCCAGCCTCTGACCTGCTCTTGATGCCACAGTATTTATGTGGCTGGTCCAGTTGTGTTTCTGGTCAATGGTGACCCCCAGGATAGTGATGGAGGGGGATTCGGCAATGGTAGTGCCGTTGAATATCATGGGGCAGTGGTACATACGATCACAGAAACAGACCATTCAGCCCAACCAGTCCATGCCGGCATTTATGCTCCACACGAGCCTCCTCCCGTCTTTCCTCATCTAAATCTATCAGCATACCCCTCTATTCCCTTTTCACTCATTGTATAGCCGCCCCTTAAATGCATCTATACGATTCGCTTCAACCACTCCCTGTGGTAGCGAGTTCCACATTCTCACCACTCTCTGGGTAAAGAAGTTTCTTCTGAATTCCCTATTGGATTTCTTGGTGACTATCTTATATTGATGGCCTCCAGTTGTGCTCTTCCCCACAAGTGGAAACATTGGGCTGGATTTTCATTGACCCGTGGAGGCGGGTTTGGAGGCGTGTGGGGGGTTAAAATTGCGAAAACTGGCGGGCAGGCACAAGTCCGCCTCCATCCCGCCTCCACGCAATTTTCATTAAATCGTGTCTGCTGGTCCCGACTCCGTCCCACCTTTAAGAGACAGGATAGGCTGTTAAGGCCCTTAACAAGCACTAAATTGGCTCTATAATGCCATTTTGAAAGGCCTTTGTGATTTTAACCCTTGATCTACGTGAAGCACGCCTGTTCTGAACCACGATTGTGAAACCTGGCGGGAGCACATTTGGATAGCTGACTATCAGCTGCAGGTCCACTAATACAACGGAGATGTGATGAAGGTAGTAGTAGTATTAGGTCTGAAAGTCGCCTCTAATGCTGCTGCATTGAAAGTCTGCCTGGCTTGATGTGAGAGGATGTGGATGCAAAAAAAAAGTCTCTCTCTCTCTCTCTCTCCTCCTCTTAAAGCTCATTTTGCATCCAGGTCCTCTCACAGCAAAGGCCAGGCAGTCTCTGACCTGCAATGCAGCAGCAATGATGGATGACATCATCAGAGGCGACTTTCAGACTGGAACCACTAATTGGTTCATGAGTTCCCACATGCTGGAACTCAATTGCCCAATTAGGTGAAAATTGCATCAATCTCACACATCCAATTGCAGTCGGGTGGATAACACGAAATGCGGATGACACGACCCCCAACCCGCCCCAGTATCAAAATCCAGCCCATTCTCTCTGTATCAACCCTATCAAAATGTTGTCAAAAGTTTGTTGGAGATGGTCATTGCCTGGCACTTGTGTGGCACAAATGTTACCTGCCACTTATCAGCCCAAGCCTGAATGTCGTCCAGGTCTTGTTGCATGCGGGCATGGACTGCTTCATTATCTGAGGAGTTGCGAATGGCACTGAGCACTGTGCAATCATCAGCGAACATCCCCATTTCTGATCTTCTGATGGAGGGAAGGTCATTGATAAAGCAGCTGAAGCTGGCTGGGCCTAGGACACTGCACTGAGGAACTCCTGCAGTGATGTCCTGGGGCTGTGATGATTGACCTTCAACCACCACAACCATCTTCCTTTGTGCTAGGTATGACTCCAGCCAGTGGAGAGTTTTCCCCCCGATTCCCATTGACTTCAGTTTTACTAGGGCTCCTTGATGCCACACTCGGTCAAATGCTACCTTGATGTCGAGGGCAGTCACTCTCAGCTCACGTCTGGAATTCAGCTCCTTTGTCCATGTTTGGACCAAGGCTGTAATAAGGTTGGGAGCTGAGTGGTCTTGGCGGAACCCAAACTGGGCATCAGTGAGCAGGTTATTGGTGAGTTAGTGCCGCTTGATAGCACTGTCGATGACACCTTCCATCACTTTGCTGATGACTGAGAGTAGACTGATGGGGCGGTAATTGGCTGGGTTGGATTTGTCCTGCTTTTTGTGGACAGGACATTCCTGGGCAGTTTTCCACATTGTCAGATGCATGCCAGTGTTGTAGCTGTACTGGAACAGCTTGGCTAGAGGCGCGGCTAGTTCTGGAGCACAAGTCGGAATGTTGTCGGGGCCCATAGCCTTTGCTGTATCCAGTGTCATTGATGAGAGGCCAGTGTCGGGAGTGGAGAGAGCAGCAGTACAGTGAGTATTTAAACTCACTTTCGCAGGCTTTTTTCCAGAGGCCAGTGTCGGGAGCGGAGAGAGCAGCAGCACACTGAGTATTTAAACTCACTTTCGCGGGCTTTTTTCAGAGGCCAGTGTCGGGAGCGGAGAGAGCAGCAGCACAGTGAGTATTTAAACTCACTTTCGCGGGCTTTTTTCAGAGGCTTACCAATCTCACAGACCGGCGGTGGCGTTCCAGAGCCACGTCACAATTCAAAAAGTGACGCGGACAAGAGGAAGCAGCTGATTGGGTGAGTAGGGCCAGGTGAGTATTTATACTACTCTGTAGTTTGACAGTTAAGGTGAATAGTTTATAAAGTTTAGAAGGTCCTACTTTTTGTGGTTATAGTTTCTAAGGTCTCTGTTGTGTAGCAGGGAGAGCTAGTATACAAAGGCCCTTGAGTATATCATTTAATTCTAGTGTAACTTGTGGTATTGATTTGAGTTAATTTAAATGAATTAAAGGGGAAGTCATGGCAGCACAGCTCAGCCCCGTGGCATGCTCCTCCTGCACTATGTGGGAAATCAGGGACACTTCCTGTGTCCCTGTTGACCATGTGTGCGGGAAGTGTATCCAGCTGCAGCTACTGGCAGACCGCATTGCGGCGCTGGAGCTGTGAATGGATGCATACTGGAGCATTCGCGATGCTGAGGCCATCGTGGATAGCACGTTTAGGGAGTTGGTCACACCACAGGTACAGGCTGCACAGGCAGGAAGGGAATGGGTGACCACCAGGCAGAGTAGTAGGCGCAGGCAGGTAGTGCAGGGGTCCCCTGTGGACATCCCCCTCTCAAACAGATAGATCACTTTGGATATTGTTGAGGGAGATGGCTTATCGGGGGAAGGCAGCAGCAGCCAACTTCCTGGCACCAGGGGTGGTTCTGCTGCCCAGGACGGGAGGAAAAAGAGCGGGAGAGCTATAGTGATAGGGGATTCTATTGTAAGGGGAATAGATAGGCGTTTCTGCGGCCGCAAATGAGACACCAGGTTGGTATGTTGCCTCCCTGGTGCAAGGGTCAAGGATGTCTCGGAGCGGCTGCAGGGCATTCTGGAGGGGGAGGGTGAACAGCCAGTTGTCGTGGTGCATATAGGTACCAACGATATAGGTAAAAAACGGGATGAGATCCTAAAAGCAGAATATAGGGAGTTAGGGGGTTAATTAAAAAATAGGACCTCAAAGGTAGTAATCTCAGGATTGCTACCGCTGCCATGTGCTAGTCAGAGTAGAAATAGAAGAATATTTCAGATGAATACGTGGCTAGAGGAATGGTGCAAGGGGGAGGGATACAAATTCCTGGGACATTGGAACCAGTTCTGGGGGAGGTGGGACCAGTATAAACTGGACGGTTTGCACCTGGGCAGGACCGGGACCGATGTCCTAGGGGGAGTGTTTGCTAGTGCTGTTGGGGAGGGTTTAAACTAAAATGGCAGGGGGTTGGGAACCTGTGCAGGGAAACAGAGGAAAGGGAAGCAAGGATAGAAGCAAAAGAGAGGAAGGAGCAAAGCAAAAGTGGAAGGCAGAGAAATCAAGGGTGTAAATCAAACAGGGCTACAGTAAATAATAATTCTAAAAGGACGAAGAGTGTTAAAAAAAACAAGCCTGAAGGCTTTGTGTCTTAATGCCAGGAGCATTCGTAATAAGGTGGATGAATTAGCTGCGCAAATAGATGTAAATGGATATGATATAATTGGGATTACGGAGACATGGCTCCAGGGTGACCAAGGCTGGGAATTCAACATCCAGGGGTATTCAATAGTCATGCAGGACAGACAAAAAGGAAAAGGAGGTGGGGTAGCATTGCTAGTTAAAGAGGAGATTAACACAATAGTAAGGAAGGATATTAGCTCTGATGATGTGGAATCTGTATGGGTAGAGCTGAGAAATACCAAGGGGCAGAACACATTAGTGGGAGTTGTATACAGAACCCTAAACAGTAATGCTGAGGTTGGGGATGGCATTAAATGGGAAATTAGAGACGCGTGCAATAAGGGTACAGCAGTTATCATGGGTGACTTGAATCTACATATAGATTGGGCTAACCAAATTAGTAACAATACTGTGGAGGAGGAATTCCTAGAGTGTATACGGGATGGTTTCCTGGACCAATATGTCGATGAACCAACTAGAGATCAGGCCATCTTAGACTGGGTATTATGCAATGAGAAAGGACTAATTAGCAATCTTGTTGTGCGAGGCCCCTTGGGGAGGAGCGATCATAATATGATAGAATTCTTCATTAAGATGGAGAGTGAAGTAGTTGACTCAGATACTAGGGTCCTGAATTTAAATAAAGGAAACTACGATGGTATGAGGCGCGAGTTGGCTAGGATGGATTGGGGAGCGTTACTTAAAGGGTTGACGGTGGATAGGCAATGGCAAACATTTAAAGATCGCATGGATGAACTACAGAATTTGTTCATCCCTGTTTGGCATAAAAATAAAACAAAAAAGGTGACTCAACCGTGGCTAACAAGGGAAATTAGGGATAGCATAAGATCCAAGGAGAGGACATATAAATTGGCCAGAAAAAGAAGCAAACCTGAGGATTGGGAGCAGTTTACGATTCAGCAAAGGAGGACAAAGGGATTAATTAAGAGGGGGAAAATAGAGTATGAGAGTAAGCTTGCACGGAACATAAAAACTGACTGTAAAAGCTTCTATAGATATGTGAAGAGAAAAAGATTGGTGAAGTCAAGCGTAGGTCTCTTGCAGTCAGAATCAGGAGAATTTATAATGGGGAACAAAGAAATGGCAGACCACTTAAATACATACTTTGGTTCTGTCTTCACAAAGGAGGACACAAATAAACTCCCAGAGATGTCGGGGAACATAGGGTCTAATGAGAGGGAGGAACTGAATGAAATCAGTATTTGTAGGGAAATGGTGTTAGGGAAATTGATGGGATTGAAGGCCGATAAATCCCCAGGGCCTGATAATCTACATCCTAGGGTACTTAAGGAAGTGGCCCTAGAAATAGTAGATGCATTGCTGGTCATCTTTCAAAATTCTACAGACTCTGGAACAGTTCCCATGGATTGGAGGGTAGCTAATGTTACCCCACTATTTAAAAAAGATGGTCGAGAAAAAACGGGGAATTATAGACCGGTAAGCCTGACATCGGTAGTGGGCAAAATTCTCGAGTCCATTATAAAAAATGTAATAGCAGAGCACTTGGAAAACAGTGACAGGATCGGACAAAGTCAACATGGATTTACAAAAGGTAAATCATGCTTGACTAATCTACTGGAATTTTTTGAGGATGTAACTGGTAGAATAGATAAGGGAGAACCAGTGGATGTGGTGTATTTGGACTTTCAGAAGGCTTTCGATAAGGTCCCGCATAAGAGATTAGCGTGCAAAGTTAAAGCACATGGGATTGGGGGTAAGGTACTGATTTGGATAGAGAACTGGTTGGCAGACAGGAAGCAAAGAGTTGGAATAAATGGGTCTTTTTCCGAGTGGCAGGCAGTGACTAGTGGGGTACCGCAGGGATCGGTGCTAGGACCCCAGCTATTCACAATATATATTAATGATCTAGACGAGGGAACTAGATGTAATATCTCTAAGTTTGCAGACGACACAAAGCTGGGTGGGCGTGTGTGCTGTGAGGAGGATGCAGAGAAACTCCAGTATGATTTGGACAGGTTGGGTGATTGGGCAGATGCATGGCAGATGCAGTATAATGTGGATAAATGCGAGGTTATCCACTTTGGTGGCAAAAACAGGAAGACAGATTATTACCTGAACGGCAATAGATTGGGAAAAGGAGAAGTGCAACGAGATCTGGGAGTCCTTGTGCACCAGTCGCTGAAGGTAAGCATGCAGGTGCAGCAGGCGGTTAAAGAAGGCAAATGGTATGTCGGCCTTCATAGCAAGAGGATTCGAGTACAGGAGCAAGGATGTCTTGCTGCAGTTGTACAAGACCTTGGTGAGACCACATCTTGAGTATTGTGTGCAGTTTTGGTCGCCTTATCTGAGGAAGGATGTTCTTGCCATGGAGGGAGTGCAGTGAAGATTTACCAGACTGATACCTGGGATGGCAGGAATGACGTATGAAGAGAGATTGGGTCGATTAGGCTTATATTCGCTAGAGTTTAGAAGAATGAGAGGGGATCTCATTGAAACTTATAAAATTCTAACAGGACTAGACAGACTAGATGCAGGAAGGATGTTCCCGATGGCGGGGGAGTCCAGAACCAGAGGTCACAGTCTAAGGATAAGGGATAAGCTATTTAGGACTGAGATGAGGAGGAATTTCTTCACCCAGAGAGTGGTGAACCTATGGAATTCTCTACCACAGAAGGCAGTTGAGGCCAATTCATTAAATATATTCAAGAAGGAGATAGATATATTTCTTAAGGCTAAAGGGATCAAGGGATATGGGGAGAAAGCAGGGACAGGGTACTGAATTTGGATGATCAGCCATGATCTCATTAAATGGCGGAGCAGGCTCGAGGGGCCGAATGGCCTACTCCTGCTCCTATCTTCTATGTTTCTATGTCCTTTCAATCTTTTTTTTCTCCAATGGACAAATTCAATTCGGTCAGCCTCTCCTCATAATTTTGGTAAGTCCCTGAATCATCCTTGGAATACTTTTCTGAGCTCTCTCCAGTATCAATGTTAACATCAATGTTTTTTTGAAGTCAGGGTACTCAAAATTGCACATAATATTCCAAATGTGGCCTTACCAGTGAGTTAAAATACCCATTTTGACAAATATTCTTGAAACATTCCTGTACTTAACTAGTCTTGTTGATAAACATCTCACACTGACTTTAAACCTTCAATCAATGGTCAAGAATTATACTGAAACTTATTCTTGGTTTTATAATGATACTGAGTCCATAAGTAAAAACAGGTTCCAGTTTGAGTGCACTGAGATCACTCCCAAAAAACACTTGAAAAATTTCTGGTTTTTTTCATTGTCTACCCAGCGAAACTACTTTTCCTGGAAAGATTCAGGCATCATCACAGCACTTATAACTTCAAACCTGAATATTATCACAAATTTGTGTTGTGAATTTTGAAGTTGGGGTGGAGACTGCTTCATCCTCCTCCAGTACTCACCGAACAGATATTGTTCTGTCCCCTTTTCTGCGGTCCATCTCTCTCTGTGGGACAGGATACCAGCGGAAGTTCAATTTCCAATTAAAGCCACCATATGTCATATCCGACCCAGCCATGTATTCAAACGTATCATCACTAATTACGTCTATAATTGGGCAAACCACAGTTTTTCTGCGTAAGAAAAGAAACTATTATTAAAGGCAATGATTTAAACCTTTTTACAACATGGTCTTCTCACAATATGTCATCCGTGGCTCAGTGGGTAGCACTCTCACCTCTGAATCAGAGTCAGAAGGTTGTGGGTTCAAGTACCACTCCAGGGACCTGAGCACATAATCGAGACTGACACTCCAGTGCAGTGCTGAGAGAGTACTGCACCGTCAGAGGTGCCGTATTTCGGATGAGATGTTAAACTGAGGTCCTGTTTGCCCTCTCAGATGGATGTAAAAGATCCCATGGTACTATTTCAAAGAAGAGCAGGGGAGAATTGTCCTGGCCAATACTTTTCCTTCAACCAACATTATAAAAAAAAAACAGGTTATGTGGTCATTATCACATTGCTGTTTGTGGGACCTTGCTGTGCGCAAATTGGCTGCTGGAGTTTCCTGCATTACAACAGTCATTACTTTTTGAAGTACTTCATTGGCTGTAAAGCGCTTTGGGACTTTTGAGGTAGTGAAAGGCGCTATATAAATGCAAGTTCTTTCTTTCTAATATTTAACATAAGCACCATTACAAACCATCTGCAAAATTTATTTTTTGGTAACTATATGCAGAACATTAACACGAAACCTAGAGCGAAACTTTAGACATGCAGGAAACACAATTACTAACTTGTTACATTTGTACTTCTATTTACAAAAGTTTTACCAGTGTCACCAAAAACATGTTTTAACCCAAGTTAATATATTCACTGGATTAATCTTTCACAGATTAAGCAAAACAGATTAAAGGTTAATGAAAAACAAATCATTGAATAATACTAGGTCACTAAATCATGAAGTTCTCATCACAAATGATTGATTTTTCGAGCACCTTTCATTTCTCATCTTATATAATTATCATTTGATGTAAACCAAACCTTATTGCTTTAGCTTCCCCACCACAGCAAAATATAGATATAAGCTTTATAGAACATTGAAGCGGTTGCTGATGGTAAGTAGGGCTAAGTTTTTTTGACTTTGCAATTTGCAGCCCTTATACAACAAAGATGGGAAAACAAAAACATGGTTCAGCTTTCTTAACAGAGATATTAATTTTCTTTTCTCAGCACTGAAGGTTAGCCCACTATCAGATTTGATCTATAACTCTGTGCAATTATTCAGCTGATGTTTGCCTTTCAGACAGTACCAGCAACAAAGCAAACATCACAGGGGCTAAACTGAACAGTCCCCGCAAACAGGCGCGGAGATCATGATGCATAATTATCACACAGTCATTGGTTGAAATGCAGGCAGCACGCCAACTTTGTGCTGCCTGCTCATTATAATGATTTCTGCATGCAGCGAGCGCTAACTCATTGGCAGCACGCATCAGCAGGGGGTCCAAAATCGTACCTACCTAGCACCACTTAAAGTTAGCCTGCACCTCTTAAACAGGACGTGCATTGTGGCTGGAGCAGGTGCTGGGAGTCATGCAGGAAGTGAATCTGTCCTGAGAAACAGTGAGGAATGGCACAACATGGGAGAAAGCGGCACTGGAGGCCTTGGTGAAGGAGGTAGAAAGGAGGAGAGATGTCCTGCATCCACAGGTGGCCAAGAGGCCCTCCAGACACACAGTCAAAAGGCAGTGGGAGCAGATAGCTGTGGAGGTCAATGCCAGGAGTCAAGCTCCGAGGACCTGGACGCAGTGCCACAAGAAGTTCAATGACCTCACACAAGTGGTCAAGGTCAGTAAATGCATCTTCAAATGGCATATCCTACGAACAGCATCACTTGACTCAGCCACTGCTCAATTCACCACACTCCCAACACTCACCTACCAACAATCTCTATCAATAAGGACTCATACCAAACATTCATAGCTACACCTCACCCTTACGTAACAGTGGGCAGGAAAATTGCAAGATGTTACAGTTCCAGCTCCAGCCTGGAAGGATCCAGACGCATAAAAGTTCATCACCACGGTCACCTTCACAGCCAGTGGCAATGCAGTCCTTGCCCTGCTGTGAGGTTGCAGTTGTGGCTGCAGCAGGTGGCAGATTTCAGTGAGGACGTCCTTATTGAAGTGCAGATGTCTCACTAATTGTTACTCGCTGAGGTTCAGGTAGGAGAATTGCTCCCCAAACACCCTGGGCGGATATGGCCTACTGCTGAGAGCCCTTCTCCCCCTCCTAGCAGCTTGCCCTGCTCTGCGTGGCCTCTGCTCATTTTCCCAGTCATGCTGTATTCCAAGAGGAATGCCTACTACTGCACCCATGCCTGGGAGCAAAGGGTTTGTGCAGAAGCCTTTAAGTCAGCAAAATGTCCCTGCCACACCACTTCCTATAAACTTTTGCAACTTGAAAGAACTATGGAAAGCACCAAACACTTGCACAATCATTGCAACAGCTAGAATAAATCAACCAGCAACTAACCTGTAAATAGTCAATGAACCCTTTAAATACTGCTGGTAGAGGGTCCTTCTTGCTGCTTAACACATGTTCAGCTGTGCCGTGTTAAGAGAGGGCGTTAGCTGGAGCATTGAGCTCCAAAATGGCACCGCTGGCGTCAAATCAGTGTGACGTCATGATCTGCTTGCTCTGCATACTTCTGGTGGACATTAGCTACGCACGCGCCAACATCTTCACCAAGATGGCGTCCAGTGCAATTCACGGCAGAAGTGTGCTTGCACGCATTGGATGCCATTTTGGTCCCCAAACGGCACCCATAGATCTGTACCAACGGATACTACCAAGCCCAATTTTGTGCCCCACTACTTTTAATTACATCCATTAGGCTACTAATTTTTTTTTCTATTCGTTCATGGGATATGGGTGTCGCTGGCAAGGCCAGCATTTATTGCCCATCACTAATTGCCCTCGAGAAGATGGTGGTGAGCCACCTTCTTGAACCGCTGCAGTCCGTGTGGTGAAGGTACTCTCACAGTGCTGTTAGGGAGCGAGTTCCAGGATTTTGACCCAGCAACAATGAAGGAACGGCGATATATTTCCAAGTCAGGATGGTGTGTGACTTGGAGAGGAACTTGGAGATGGTGGTGTTCCCATGGGCCTACTGTCCTTGTCCTTCTATGTGGTAGAGATCACAGGCTTGGGAGGTGCTGTCGAAGAAGCCTTGGCGAGTTGCTGCAGTGCATCTTGTAGATGGTACACACTGCAGCCACGGCACGCTGGTGGTGGAGGGAGTGAATGTTTAAGGTGGTGGATGGGGTGCCAATCAAGCGGGCTGCTTTGTCCTGGATGTTCTTGAGTGTTGTTGGAGCTGCACTCATCCAGGCAAGTGGAGAGTATTCCATCACACTCCTGACATGTGCCTTGTAGATGGTGGAAAGGCTTTGGGGAGTCAGGAGGTGAGATACTCACCGCACAATACCCAGCCTCTGACCTGCTCATGTAGCCACAGTATCTATGTGGCTGGTGCGGTTAAGTTTCTGGTCAATGGTGACCCCCCAGGATGTTGACGGTGGGGGTTTTGGCGATGGTGGTACATTTTGGTAGGAAGAACGAGGAGAGGCAATATAAACTAAAGGGTACAATTCTAAAGGGGGTGCAGGAACAGAGAGACCTGGGGTTATATGTGCACAAATCGTTGAAGGTGGCAGGGCAGGTTGAGAAAGCGGTTAAAAAGCATACGGGATCCTGGGCTTTATAAATAGAGGCATAGAGTACAAAAGCAAGGAAGTTATGATGAACCTTTATAAAACACTGGTTCGGCCTCAACTGGACCAATTCTGGGCACCACACTTTCTGAAGGTTGTGAAGGCCTTAGAGAGGGTGCAGAAAAGATTTACAAGAATGGTTCCAGGGATGAGGGACTTCAGTTATGTGGATAGACTGGAGAAGCTGGGGTTGTTCTCCTTAGAGCGGAGAAGGTTGAGAGAATATTTGACAGAAGTGTAAAAAATCATGAGGGGTCTAGACAGAGTAGATAGAGAGAAATGTTCCCATTGGCAGAAGGGGCGAGAATCAGAGGACACAGATTTAAGGTGATTGGCAGAAGATCCAAAGGTGACATGAGGAAAAATCTTTTTACGCAGCGAGAGGTTATAACCTGAAATGTATTGCCTGAAAGGGTGGTGGAGGCAGATTCAATAGTGGCTTTCAAAAGGGAATTGAATAAGTACCAGAAGAAAAAAATATGGGGAAAGGGCGGGGGAGTGGGACTAGCTGAATTGCTCTTGCAGAGAGCCGGCACGGGCTCGACGGACCGAATGGCCTCCTTCTGTGCTGTAACAATTCTATGATTCTATGGTAATGCCATTGAATGTCAAGATTGCGGTGGTTAGACACTCTCTTGTTGGAGATAGTCATTGCCTGGCACGTGTGTGGCGCAAATGTTACTTGCCACTTATCAGCCCAAGCATGCGTGTAGTCCAGGTCTTGCTACATGCGGGCATGGACTGCTTCATTATCTGAGGAGTAACGAATGGAACTGAACACTGCAATCATCAGCGAACATCCCCACTTATGACCTTATGATGGAGGGAAGGTCATTGATGAAGCAGCTGCAGATGGTTAGGTCTAGGACACTGCCCTGAGGAACTCCTGCAGTGATTTCCTGGTGCTGAGATGATTGGCCTCCAACAACCACCTTCCTTTGTGCTAGGTATGACTCCAGCCAGTGGAGAGTTTTCCCCCTGAATCCACTGACTTCAATTTTACTAGGACTCCTTGACGCCACACTTGGTCAAATGCTGCCTTGATGTCAAGGGCAATCACTCTCACCTCACCTCTGGAACTCAGCTCCTTTGTCCATGTTTGGACCAAGGCTGTAATGAGGTCGGGAGCTAATTGGTCCTGGCAGAACCCAAACTGGGCATCAGTGAGCAGGTTATTGGTGAGTAAGTGCCACTTGATAGCACTGTCGACAACGCGTTCCATCACTTTGCTGATGATTGAGAGTAGACTGATGGGGCAGTAATTGGCCGGATTGGATTTGTCCTGCTTTTTGTAGACGGGCAATTTTCCACATTGTCAGGTAGATGCCAGTATTGTAGCCAATGTTCCCCGTACTTTTTTGGGGCCATGTGGCCCCTTTAATGGCGGCGGATCCAATTCAAAAGTTCATGCATGCGCGTTTTTTTAAATTTAAAGGCTGGCTCACCAGCTGCGAGGGATCCCTGGAGCACTGCTTGGCTGCACAGCTTTAAAGGAACATTGGTTGTAGCTGTACAGGAACAGCTTGCCTAGAGGCCCATAGCCTTTGCTGTGTCCAGTTAACTCAGCCATTTCTTGAGATCACGTGGAGTGAATTGAATTGGCTGAAGACGGGCTTCTGTGATGGTGGGGACTTCACGAGGAGGATCATCCAACTTAGCACTTCTGGCTGAAGATGACTGCAAACGCTTCAGCCTTGTCTTGTGCACTCACGTGCTGGCCTCTGCCATCATTGAGGAAGGGGATGTTCATGGAGCCTCCTCCTCATGTTCGTTGTTTAATGGTCCACCACCATTCACGACTGGATGTGGCAGGACTGCAGAGCTTTGATCTGATCCGCTGGTTGTGGGATCACTTAGCTCTGCCTATAGCATGCTGTTTCTGCTGTTTAGCACGTATGTAGTCCTGTGTTGTAGCTTCAACAGGTTGGCACTTCATTTTTAGGTACGCCTTCTGCTGCTCCTGGCATGCTCTTCTACACTCCTCATTGAATCAGGGTTGGCCCCCTGGCTTGTTGGTAATGGTAGAGTGAGGGATATGCCGGGCCATGAGGTTAGAGATTGTGGTGGAATACAATTCTGCTGCTGCTAATGGCCCACAGCACCACTTTTGAGCTGCTATATCTGTTCTGAATCAATCCCATTTAGCACGGTGGTAGTGCCACACAACCCGCTGAAGGGTGTCCTCAGCGTGAAGACGGGTCTTCATCTCCACAAGGACTGTGCGGTGGTCACTCCTACCAGTACTGTCATGGACAGATGCATCTGCGACAGGTAGATTGGTGAGGACGAGGTCAAGTAGGTTTTTCCCTCGTGTTTGGTTCTCTCACCACCTGTCGCAGGCCCAGACTGGCAGTTATGTCCTTCAGGACTCGACCAGCTCGGTCAGTAGTGGTGCTCCTGAGCCACTCTTGGTGATGGACATTGAAGTTCCCCACCCAGAGTACATTCTGTGCCCTTGCTACTCTCAGTGCTTCTTCCAAGTAGTGTTCAACATGGAGAATACTGATTCATCAGCTGAGCGAGGGCGGTAGATGGTAATCAGCAGAAGGTTTCCTTGCCCATGTTTGACCTGACGCCATGAGACTTCATGGGGTCTGGAGTCAATGTTGAGGACTCCCAGCGCCACCCCCTCCCAACTGCATAACACTGCGTCGCCACCTCTGGTGGGTCTGTCCTGCCGGTGGGACCAGACATACCCAGGGATGGTGATAGAGGAATCTGGGACATTGGCTGAAAGGTATGAAGGCAAAAAAGTAGCTAGCCCATGCATGCAACTTTAATCCAAAAGTTCATTTATCACCACCCAAAGTTTATATCCTCGGCAGTTGTTTATCTAGCTCAATAAGATAATATGTATGAGTTCCCATACTCAATTGAAGGTTCTAAAATGTCTAACAGTACGCCTTTAATTTCTTGCTGAGCACTGAGGAAATAGCTCCATTTCTGAAGCATAAGATGGACAATGTTACAAGTTGGCCGACTTGCTCCGCCAAACTGATGGGCAGATAATAGTTTTCTGCCACTGACGTGCTGCAACAGCTTTGTTTTTATTAAAGTTTTCATGAACTTTGGCATAACCAAAAGTTGGAACAGTGCTCTGTAGTTGTTAGAGCCTGACATTTACTTTTGTGGACATACACAATGTTTTCTTCTTTCCACTGGTTGACAAGAAACAGATAAAATATTATAGAGCTTACACAATCCAAGTGCTCATAAGCACTGGGGCGGTAACTTTTCCAAGAACAAGGTTTTGAAGCACATGTTTAATTATCTTGTGCCCAATCTTGATTCACAACTGGGTTTCTACACTTTAAAATTACTTTTGTTGTTTAATCCTGAATTTCAAATAACTTTCAAGCAAATATGGTGTTCAATAACTGATACACATAGGTGTGAGGTATAATTCTGCCCTTCTCTAGAGGGAGGAATAGGAGTGATGGGCCCGATTTCCATCAGTCCTTTAAGCTTCTCTGAGATGATTTCAAAAATTGAACCTCTGGCAAGTTTGTAACAAGGGCTCTGATTTTGTCCTTTGTCGTCTATCAGCCGAGCAGTGGATGGAGCGATTGCAATAACTGAGTGTATGAACGAATGGAGGAGGAAGTAACATTCGCACCACACAAGTGCCAGATATGAAATCAGCCAGTCTGCACTGCACTGCTGCACACATTAGGTCATTAATGCGATGTTTACCAGGGCAAATGTGATCATAATTAACCAATGGAAAGACAGCAGCAGCAGAGCGGGTTTTTCACTTTTTCCAGAATGGCTGGTTTCCCAAGAATGCAAGACTTTATCGATGGAACCCATATGACCACTGAGGCACATTCCACCAAGATATGGCCTTCATGAACATGAAGGGCCGCCATTCCATCAACATCCAGATGATCTGTGGGCACCAGCACTAAATCATACAGCAAGCATTACATGCCCTGGAAACAGCCACATTTTCATTCCACGGCAATCTTCTGAGCTACTGTTATTTCAAGGATGAGGCACAGTACTGAATGGCTCCTCGAGGACCAGGGAGAAGGAAGTGAAGCAGCTGACTGCTG